>JAVGWX010000016.1:34845447-35445447 GCA_036924085.1 Ariolimax columbianus | reverse complement strand
CAGAGAGGAAGAGAACTGGTCACAAAAACCTATGACATACAATGAAGTCTTCAACACTATATCTCCCAAAACAAGTGGCTGCTAAGGGACTAACTTTTACTTGTGTTATATTCTGACGACTGATACATGATTTGCTTGTTAATGTCCCCAGCATATCGTCCTTGCTATAAAAGCCAGTATCGCTCTTTTGATTGAAGACTGACAGATGATTTACTTGTTAATGTCCCCAGCATATCGTCCTTGCTATAAAAGCCAGTATCGCTCTTTTGATTGAAGACTGACAGATTATTTACTTGTTAATGTCCCCAGCATATCGTCCTTGCTATAAAAGCCAGTATCGCTCTTTTGATTGAAGATTGACAGATGATTTACTTGTTAATGTCCCCAGCATATCGTCCTTGCTATAAAAGCCAGCGTTGCCCTTTTGATTCCTGATATTCCTAGATGGGTGACTTTGGAAATGGCAAGACATGAATATTCTGCTAAACAGGCCTTAAGGAAGCAGGTATGACAAAACATTGTACTTACTAATCTGTTAACAGCTCTTTGCAGTGTCTGTTATACTAAACAATTTCTGTTCTGCTAGTCAAGTTGTAGTGTTGTTGTATGTATTGCTAGTGCGTGATTCATTTATGTGATTTTATCATAAATGATATATTGTTACCATTAGTCTGTTTTTGACTTAGCTTATTCCCCTTCTTCATAACCTAGGATATCATTAGGATATAACATCTCACTATATTATGAAGTCATTGTGTTCGCCTCTGTCTCTATCAAGGTTTTCCTCATCCATTTCTGAATACTATCTGTCACTGGTTTAGAGGTTAACCTTTAGCACGCCCTTGTAACACCCTAGCGCACCAACTCGGCCTACAAAAACGGTGTGCGTAAAAAAAATTTTTTCTGAACGGAGCCACTCCCGATGGCCATTTATTTAATGCTGAATACGTCACCATATATACACGGGATTTTGCCAGTTAAAATATGGTATGTTAGATTACAAATGGCGTACGAAGAAGAAGAAGAAGATTACAAATGGCTTTTGAACAGTTTTAATTTTGTATATGCCGTTTGGAGCAAGCCAACTTTTTGCGAAAGGTGAAGTAGGTTGTTGAGAACGATCTTTTTCGAGTAGATCTGTTTATTTTGTTTGTTTAGATGAAAGAACTACGTTTAAATTGGAAACTAACAGTTGTGTTGATATTGTAAATACAGTATCGATACATTGTTTGTGGTTTCCATGGTTTTCTATCGAAGCGACTAGGCCTAGCGGTCGAGTCAAACTTTTTTTCCGAGATTTTCATAAATTTTCAACTTTATCTGTTTGTATCTCAGAAACTAACAAACACGCAACAAAAACAATAACACCCACATGTTCGTTATTCAATTGTGTCTCTACACACAAGAAAATCATATTTATTGGCAAACAAACAGAAAAGTTACAAATTTTGAAAGTCGACTACCATAGCAAGAAATAAAGTAAATTAATTAGGTCAAATTTTTGCAATTAAAAAAAGGTGGCGTGCTAAAGGTAAACCTTTATGTACAAAATGGACGCAATTTCCCCTGGGGCTGCATTATTTTTCAGAACGTCATGTCGTTTAACTACGATTGTTACGTTGAGAGCCTGTAACATTTTTATTTGAGGGTCTATTGATATGATTTGTGAGTAGAGAAATAAATGAATAAATAATTTGTTGGTGTTATTGTTTTTTGTTGTGTTTGTGTTAGTTTCTGAGATAAAAAAAAAATTAAGGTGATAGTGTTGAAAAACAGCACGCACATTTAGACTCTCGCTTTCAGTGTCCCTTGGTTGGAAAAAAAAATTGTTGACAACGGATTACCAATGTTTACCGTAATGGCCGTATCTGTCCCATTCAACTATAAACGTAATTATTGTATCTACATAAACAATCTAAACAGATCTACCTCAGAAAATTTGTTGCAGAAACTTGACTCCCCCATTCTCAACAATGGGTGAGTCTTCAAATCTAAGCGAGAAGCAGAAGAAATCGTTTCCAAATGTCAAATTTCTAATTTCAAAATTGCCATTGTTGGTATTTAACCGTACTTTATGGAAGTTGGAACTCTCTACAATTTAAGGAGCAGTATTGTTCAGGCTTAATATATGTAGCTGTAAGTTTAGAATAATAAAATACTGAAGGCGATTAAAAATTAGGCAAATAAAATATTTTAGGCATGTAAAGAGACATGGCACATTGCTGAAAACAATATTGGAGGGAAAGATGGGTGGTAGGCGAGCAAAATGAAGACAGAGCTATAAGTGGAAAGACAACATCAAGAGATGGACTGACAACAGTCTATTGGAGCGTACCATCAAAGCAAGAGATAGAGAGTGTTGGAGGTGAAGAAAGCTCTAGAAACAAGGGCGAGTACGCCATGGTTCTGGATAGATTAGTTTATTTTGATTTTCTAATAGTAAGTTCTTTCTGTATCGTAGTAGTTTACGATATTGAGGTTGGCACAGGTCCTTATCATTTGAGCTTCCACGACAGCCTGGCCCTTATCATTTTCTAGGGGTTCATTTCAAACTTTCAACAGAAATATCTTTTTTTTTCAGGTATAAATGAGCGAATAACTTATTTTCCCAGGTAACTTCAGATGGAAGATGCAATTACAAAATAAAATGCAGAATAGCCCAAGCAAAATCGGTCTTCCAGACCATGATAGGAATAATGTGCATCAAAACTTTGTCGCTAGAACTGAGAAATGTGAGTCCTTGGATGCTACGTGGAACCAGTACTGACATATGGCAGTGAATCATGGACAATCTGCAAGCAAGCGCATAGATCTTTGGAAGCAACGAAAATGTGGTTTTATAGAAGAATGCTGTGGATTCCATGGACTGCAAAGAAGACTAATGATACAGTACTCGAAGATACACAAACACAAGAACTACTTATTGCAAGGATCAGAACAAGACAGTCACCCGTTTTTGGACATGTTATGAGAATAAATGGCTTAGAGCACGTCGTGACAACAGGAAAGATAGCAGGAAAGAGAGACAAAGGTAGATAGAGAGAGAAGAAATTGGACAGCTTGAGAAAATGGCGTGTGTGACAATCAACAACAGAGTTGGTAAACGACACACATGATAGAAGTGGATGGAGGTCCATGATCGTCAACACCAACCGGCAGGGCACCCGATGATAATGAACAGAAGAGGAATATACTAAAATACAGAATATTATTGATTGGACACTAAATACTTGGGAAATCAGCACATCAATAGCAAATACCACTAGGCAAACATGGGGACTATCTCATGACAGCTGGCCTGCAGATGTAGCATGACCAAAGATCCTGAACGCAAAGAAAATAAAAAACAGATGAAAGAGACACAACCATCTTACCATGTAACCAGATTTGCATTGGATTGGAACTCTGACAGCAGAAGAAAAGTGAGGAATGTGAAGAACACTTGGTAAAGAATAATGAAAGATGAAGCCAGAGTAGTAGATTCTCATGCATGTAACTCAAAAAGTTGACCTCAAATAGGGGTCCTTGTAAGGAACTTTACAGTTTTATGTTGAGATGTTGACCCCAAATAGCGTTAAGCGTAAGGGACTTTATATCCTCATGTCAAGAAGTTGACCATATATAGCGGTTAGTTTAAGTAACTTTACAACCTTATGTTGAGATGTTGACCCCAAATAGTGTTAACCGTAAGGGACTTTATATCCTCATGTCAAGAAGTTGACCATATATAGCGGTCAGTTTAAGGAACTTTACAACCTTATGTTGAGAAGTTGACCTCAAATAGTTTTAACCGTAAGGGACTCTATATCCTCATGTCAAGAAGTTGACCATATATAGCGGTCAGTTTAAGGAACTTTATAGCCTTATGTTGAGAAGTTGACCTCAAATAGGGGTCGGTTGTAAGGGAGTTTATAGCCTAATATTAACAATGGAGTAAAAGGCTAATAGTCAGAAACTCGAAGTGGTCAACCGTTTCAAATATCTAGGCTCAACTGTCAGTGATGAAGGATTAAAATGTGAGGTGTTGGCTAGAATAGCACAGGCAATATGGCACTTGCATGACTTAGCAAAATCTGACAAGACAAACGGTTAGCCATATGCATGAAGATCAGGATAATGCGCACATAGGTCCTGTCAATATTCCTCTATGCTTGTGAGACATGGACAAATACAGTTGACCTGCAGTGGAGGATACAGGTCTTGGAGATGAGATGTTTCCCAAGACTTCTTAATGTCACATACAAAGACCGAGTTACAAATTAGGAAATACGAGAAAGAATTACAACAGCAATAGTGCCTTTTGAAGACCTTTCGGCAACTGTCAAAAGAAGGAAATTTGCTTGGTACGGCCACATTTCGAGATCAAACAATCTTGCAAATACGATCTTGCATGTAAAGGTGCAAGTCGGACAACAAACGGGTCGTCTCAAAAAGATATGGGAGGACAACATAAAAGAATCGACCAGTCTCTGACCAGAGGAGGCAGCAGCAACTAACAGAGAGGGGTGGCCTGGGGTTGTGGGGATGTCTTCATATGTGCCCCAACAACCGCACAGGTTACTGGATGGCTTGACTTGTTACCAAAGAACAAGAAAGGACAAGCAAATACGTAAGACAGCAGCTGCCAAATAGATGTTACAATATTTCTCTTGTATCATGTATAGAAGATGCTATAACATTTCTTATTACAACTGCTTGATAAATTTCTATTTCCCTAGGCTCACTTTCAGAAACTACCTCGAATAACATCAGTGAAGTGTAATCTCTTCTAAATGTCATCTTCTACAAATGTAAACTTTTATAAAGCAACAAATCTTTGTAGTTTTTGAATGTAGTTTAACAAGTTTGCTTCCTTTTTTGTTTTAAAGACATTGCTTTCATTTGTTGCTGTTCTTTGTTGTCTTGTCCTTGAGAAAGACCTTTTAAGAAAAAACAGACATTTGTTCTTATGGAAAACTGCTTTTTAATGTATTTTGTTGTCTTTCAACCGTAAAGACAAAGCAAATCTCAGAAGCAGTTAATTGTTCTTTAAAATAAAATTAGAATTTTACAGTGGATAGCTGGCAAAAATATTGATTAGATATACAAAGTTGTGATATTTGTCTTTTGAGGGCTGAATTCTGTTTTGCCTGAGTAGTTTTTAAAATGACTTTATAGTTTTTGGTTTCAGCATTTTTGTTTGTTTAATGTATATGGTGGGTCAAGATGCACCTTTCCTCTAATAAATATGGCAATAGGACCACTACCACACTTACGTTGTTCGTCCATCACACGTGATGAGGACCTTTCCCTTTTCATTTTAGCCAGTCCTCCCAGTCAAGTATACTGTACTGGATTGTGGATGGGTGCGGAGATGGCTGACAAGTCCAATTTGGGATCTGCATACTCGCAGGCAGTGAGGGCATGGAAAGTTCGCTTCGTGAGACTGTAATATTTAATTGGCTTTTCTAACCTTTCTCCGTTGTTCTGCTGCAGTCTTTTTAGAAGCCTCGCATGACACTGCTCCTCTGCAGAGAGCTGTACTCCAGGCTGTATGGTCTTTTGCAGCATCTTCCCCTGTTTTGAGGTTTATGCTGAAGGCTTTTAAAGATGTTTTTAGTGTGTCTTTAAAGAACATCTGAAAGGTAGAATTACATCTGTGGCGGTCTGCATCTGCTAAGTTTAAACGGATAGCGTGGGGCTTATTATTTATGGAGAGGAAATGTATGTGCATCTGTAAAGGACGTCTTCTTATTCAATTTTCAGATGTCAACTTGAATATATTTAAAGAAAGCAGATGATTAACTTGAGCTTATTAGGATCTCTGTAGAACTTGTCCAGGAATGATGTTGGTGATGGTCACAAGTGTTTTCTCTGTTTCTCTTATGTAGGATACCTTTGTAGCAGATGCTCAGCAGTCATTTTGGTCAGTGCCACGGGCCCATTCATCAGATTTTCCTTTCCCGATGATGACCTGTGTACTCTGCTTCCCCACTTGTTCCTGTATCTACTTGTTCCTAGTAAACCTCTTGGCCTCTTCATAAGGTATACTTACTTCAGCTTGAGTAAGCTTCTTCATTGCCAAAGATGTTGCAATGAGATATAATCCACTGTATCATAACTCTTTTTAACTGGTAATATTAAATAGTAGCTGTCCATCACAAGAAAAAATGGCAACGGAATCAGATGTGCTGAAAGATATGTCCTCATATGACTGTAAAGTTCAATCCAGGCACCGCAGACTCTGCCGCACTTGGGACACACATGTGAGGAGTTGACTGCAGGGTCGTTTTGCTTTCTGTTCTTATTTAAGGAGGTTCGCTTTCTCTTAACTTTAGCAATGTTGTCTTGCTCTTTGATTTGAGCACCTTGTGTGATGTTAGCGTGCCAGGCGGAATGGTTCTGTGCACTTATCTCACAGAAGGTGACATCAGTATTGAAGCTTTTCAGAGACATTTTTAAGGAGTTTCTGTAGCATTTCGTCTGTTCCCCTGATGAGCGTTTGCCTATTCTGAGCTCACAGCATTACAGTTGCTCGGGGAGGCGCTCATCCATCATAGGAGCAATATGTCAAGTCCATCTTATCTGGGCTTTTTACAAAAGCATATGAATGTTCAACATGTTAGAGTTTGGTACTTGGTAGTTCCACCTGATTATGGGCAGCCTGCGCACACAGCTGGGTTGGAAACGATTTTGCCGTCTGGCATGTCTGCTATACAATGTCAATGTTTCACAGACATACAGCAAAGTTGTTAGCACTACAGTATGATACAATTTTACCTTGGTGTCGACACTGATACCTTGTCCGTTCCAGGCATTTGCTTATAACCTCCCAAACACAGAGCATGCCTTATTTGCATTCCTGTTGTTGAGCTGAGTCGATATTTGCTTACCTCTGGTAAGAATACTGCCTAGGCAGGTGAAACTATTGATACCTGAGATGTTGGTGCTGTATGGTAATGTTTAGTTTGCAGAAACGGCTTCCCAGGGGCAGACTGGCTGAGCACCTCAGACTTCCTAGTGTTAATTGTGAGATAAAAAAAAACTGCTAAACACCTGCTACAAAAGTTTCCAACATATGAGGAACGGAAAAAGTACATGTAGCCATCACCAAAACCATTACTTGACAAGCTATACGGAGATACCATCAGCCTTAGGCTAACCAGTGCTCTCTTTAGATAAATTCAAGCTGGCGCTTGAAAGCGTACGAAGAAATAGAAGAATTCAGAATGCCAATTCCTTCATTGTTATAAGTCGAACTACACAAGTCCTTGAAGATTTGAGATCTCTATGTCTGCTGTCAACTTTGCTGTAGACACTCCTTCTAAACCTTTACAAGGCAAGGGTTGCGGATTAGATACCAAATTTGTACCAAGGGAAGGAACCTTGAGCCACCATTTTACATGTATTTTTGTTGTCCGTATTGCTTTTTTTGTATGACCCACTATTATTATTATGTTAGTGCTTTGGATTTCTTTATTTCATTTCAGATTGTTAGTGTTTTCCTATTTCTAATGATATGATATTTGCTGTTTTGACTGTCCCTATTTTGTAAATAATGGTTGTTGTTCTGAAATGTCCTTTTTTCTATTCTCATTGTTAGAGCTAAAATTTCACATTTCTCTGTTAGATGATATTATGTAAGCCCATTAGAATTTCCTGTTTTGTTTCTTTTGTTTTTTTTCCATATATTTACTATTACAGTCTATACTGTTTCTAATATAGAGAAAATGATCAGATTACAGTTTATGCTGTTTCTAATATAGAGAAAATTATTAGATTACAGTTTACTTTATTTGAATTTCCTGTCTATCAGTGTTGATGTCTTAATATTCCTTCTTTTTGCTCATACCATTCATACTGTTTCTAATTTAGAGAAAACAATATTGCAGTTGTTCAATCATCAAATTCTTTTCTTTAATGAATGTTGCAGTTTCTAATTTCAATATTTTAAGCTAACATTAGTTTATGCTGTTTACAATTTACATAAATAATGTGGTTCTTTTGACTGTTTGCTGTAGTCATTGTTGCTGATTTGATTTTCCTAATTTTATGTGTTTTATTTATTATTATACCATTATAGAGAAAATGATCAGAAGTAAATATTGCTGTGTTCTAGTTTCTTCCTGTAGCCATTTTAATTTTCCTTATTTTTTTCCAATTTGTAGGAAATGAACAGAAACTATTGCTACCTTCTACCTTGCTTACTTTTATTTACAGATGAGAGAAGAGAGTAGATATGGAAAGTTCAAGCTGGTTGATGTTAGTTCTATTTGCTTTAAAAAACACGCCAGCATTATCCTGCATATTCTGCTACTTTGTATGACACCAAATATCACAATATATGGGCTGGTGCTTATTTTAAAACTCTACTTACAATTCATATCAACCATTTTCCCTAACAGTACATATGTGGAAACTATATATCAAGTGGGTCAGATATACAGTGTCTGACAATGATCTTGACAGCTATGACATTAAATGAAGCACAGTGACACCACCTCTATTTGTACAACTCAGCATTTGTCCAACTTTTTCTAATAAAATTTGACTTGGCATTTGTACATTTGCCGTGGCCGAAGACAGATGTGTTGGAACGAAAGGTGCAAATATCGCAGTCAAACTGTAAACTAGCGACACAATGCATTTCGTTCTTCAGACTACATTCTGCTACTTGCAAAGCCCTGTTCAGGACTTGGTAGCGGGAGATTGAGAACGAACGCAGAAGAAGAAGTACGTTTGTACCGTACTATGCTTGAAAACATTAATAGCACAGCCAAAGAGTTTGGCATGAAAATAAACACATCGAAGGCAAAGACTTTGGTAATATCCAAGAAGCAGTCAAATAAATATGATCATCAATGGAGAAATGATCGAACAAGTACAGAAGCTTACATATCTGAGGCAAACCATAACAGAAGATGCCAGCAATGAGACAGAAATTAAGACAAGGATTGCAGTGACAAGAAAAGGGCGTCAGAGAAAAACAGAAATTGCTAACCTCAAAGAATATCGGGATAGAACTGAGGAAAAGAGTAATCGTCACTCATATATGGTCGGGATCAAGATGCTGAGCAGCACATGAGCTGCAGTGGTCAGCGGCCCATAGCTGCCAGGACCCTTCTACACCTCCACGCAGTGATCCTGGATAACAGGCCGGAGCAGGGCAGACTGGCTAAGGAGAAGGGATCAAAGAGGGAATGCTAACCTGGTACTCCAAAAATGCTTGCTGAAGTCAGATGTGTGGACTAAAAGGTGCAAATATCGCAGTCAAGCTGTAAACTATGAAACAACGCATTCCGTTCTATGGACTACATTCTGCTACTTGAGCCCTTTCAAAGTTTAGTAGCGGGAGATTGAGAACGAATGAAGCCAAGCCATATATGGTCAATAGCACTGTATGGGACTGAAACATGGACTTCAGCAAAGAAGAATGAAGAAAGCTTGGAAGCGTTTGAAATCTGGTGCTGCCGTACAATGGAAAGAGTGAGTTGGACAGAAAGAAGATCCAATGACAATGAACTCACTGATGTGGGCGCACAAAGACAAATATTGCATATGATACAAAAACGTTGGTTCAGTTGGCTGGGTCACAATATGAGACATGAAAGTCTTCTACAGAAGATACTAGAGGGCAAGATTCTAGGGAAGTGAGGACCCAGACGACCAAGACTCACCTTTACATCTTAGACATGCAGGGACATTAAAGTACAAACTTATGCAGAAATGCAGAGGATAGGGTAAAATGGAGAGACATGCTCAGACAACCTTACAACCAGTCTCCGGACTGGTCAACAAGGCGATTATGACCATGTGCGCATGGTTCGTCCTGACCAAAGAGCTTTAATTGAGATTAAATCTACATAAACATATGATTTAAAAGTCTTGAGACAGCCTGAACATGACGCTGTAGTGATGGTACTGTGTCCCTGGGGAAGATGGGCAAAGCAATGAGAATGTGAAGGAGGATGAATGACCACAAGAACTCCAAGAACTGCACAGTGAGCAGCAAAAAAAGGAACTGAGGAACTTTCTTCTTCAGAGAAGAAATAAGTAAGGGGACCATTTCCACTATAGAAATAAAAGGCTTTTAGAGAAAACACAGAGACTGGTAGAAAAATGGCATCCTAACATTGCAGTAGTCAACAGACGCATTATCCTGTTCAATGATAAATGTTGTTGACAACTTTTAGAAGAATTCTGAAAAATAATCAAAAGCAGGCAACCTAGGACAGATTTTTAAGTAAATAATAAATAAATTTTCATTTATTTCATAGGGGATGGCGTGGGTTAGTGGTTAAGTGACACTGCTCACAATTCGAAGGTGCTGGGTTTGATCCCCATCACAGCACTGGTCATTACCCCGAGGAAGTAAACCCTTAGAAAATGCAGGAGGAAGCAGACCCTTACATAAAATGCATGCCGAAGTTGGATGCACTGGGCCGACAGGCACAAAATAAAAACCATACTGCAAGGCGAACGCAAAAAACCCACATAAAACCCCCACTTATTTCATGTACATTGATTGGTTTGATAGTTTTTATGTTTGGTTTTATCAATTACGTGTTATTAAATAAACTATCATCTCGGGGGCTGGAACTGATTAATCCAACTCACATTATTTCTTTGTGGAAAAATTGATTCGGTTGTCGTACAAATCACAATTTGAGCATCCTCTTGGACTGAATTATGTACAAATAGCGAGGTTCCACTGTGCTTACTAATTCTCCTAGAATTACCAACCAAGGAAAATTAGACAAAAAACCAAAAATGTAATTTTACAATGAAAGTAACAAAAAATTATCAAGACATCCATGTAATAATCCAAAATTACCATGTAAGCAGGAACATAATGTCTTAAATACAAAATATATTCTTCAAGTGTTGAAGGCAGCACTGCCCAATTCCTCTGTTCCACATTTCATACACATGATTATGCCAAGCTCAAACAGTTGATGGGGATGGGGACAGTCTGTTGTAACTCCAGCTTAAAACATCCAGTGGATGTCCGTATCAGATTGTGTTTGAATATAGCACTGAGCACACAACTTTCTCATGTGGTAGTCATTGCAGTATTAAAACATTAGTTAAAGCGAAGTTGAAAAAATTTGATGTTCTGCAAAATGTTAAAAGTTTCTTTATAAATGGGACAGCATGAATGTTTCTACATCTTCAGGAAAGGGAGGAAGATTAACATCTGGTCAGGCAAAATATACTGATAAGACATGTTAGTCAGGGTCAGGCAAAACATACTGGCCAAGATCCTCACCTCGGCATCCTAGTAGCCCTCCCTGTAAACGACCTGTTTTCATGGTAGCCTGGCTAACAAGGTGAGGGATCGTCGTGATCTGCAAAGTGGTGAGTGCAATGCAGATGAAGCCAAGCATAGCACAACTACCTGGAGCACCCAGGCCCACCTTCATCAGCACGCTCGGGATGTGAGGAAAGCTACTGCAACCTGCCACTTAATGTCCTTTTCAGGGTGCACAAAAACGTAATACACTCATTGTGGGTATTTGCAAACAACAATATCTTCAGGAAAATGTTTTATATTGGACAAAAGTTTTTGTAATGATAATTTTAAGACTTCCTGTATGTAAAATAAATAAGCAGATGTCCTGTATCAACATTTACTCATGTAAATCAAATTCAGGCCATGAAAACCCATACCCCAGACTAAACCAACCAACCAACCAGCCAACCCTTATCAGTTTTATATCATGTTTGAACCAAACATGAACAGCTTAAAAAAAAATGATAGATAAGTTAGCCTGCATATTGATGACTCACATTTCTGCTAGAACTTGAAGCCATGTATTTTTCTTGCACTTATTTTGACATCGAATTTAGATAGTTTTTGTTTCAGATAGAAAACACAGTAACCGAATGCTTGGTTATCAGTTTAGCTGGTATTATTGTTAAGAGTAATTAGTTTAGTTATATCGTTAGCAAAGTCCATCTCCTGGAGTTCGCACAACAGAACTGTTTTGACTAACAGGAGAAGGGGCCGGAAGGAGAGCCACTGGCGCCTTAAAACCAGTAGTTTCGGGCAGATGGGACTCGAAAGCCTAGGAAGGCAGATCATAGATTAGGAGAAGGAAAACTCTGATTTCAAACCATCTGAAACCTAGCTGATAAGATACTGGCATATCTTGTCGGGTTTTATTCAGATATGACTGTGCAACCGGTTTTCTGATAAATCTGAAATTTGGTCAGCGTCTACCAAACCTGATAACCACCTATGTGTGAAGGAGCACACGCAAAGAATACGAGGATACAATGTCTTATCCTAGAGCGAGGAAAGGCAACTTCAGCTGAGTGTTGTGACAGGGTAGATCAGGCCCTTAGCCTTGATTGGTGGCTGGTCTAGGAGTGAAGCCTGGACAGGCGAACAGATAGAGTATTGCTCTGCTGATCCTGCAGCTTCTGCAGCTTGCCATGTTCCAAATATATTGGTATCACCTTTCCCTTGGAGCAAACAAGGCAGATGAAGAGAGGGACTATACTGCATGGGCAACACATGGTCTCTATATTTCTGCCCGGGCTTTGTGCTAAAAGCAGAATTACTATCGTCTGACAAGACGAAAAGCGCCAATGATGATGACCGTTCAATGATGATATCGTTTTAGCATGTAGCTAATGTTAAGTGTCCGTTATTTGTTTCTTTAAGGTAGATCATTATCTAGTTTTCTTTTCATTTTTCCCAAAAAACAATTTCAAACAATCATAACCTTTCAGCTTCCTATGAAGCACAGGTCTTTCACAGATACATGTCAAGTCCTCCTGTCATGGACTATCCATTGCAGCTTTGTCCACTTCTTCTCTGTTTCCTTTATGTTTGTTTCAAAATCTCCTCTCCATGTGTGTTTTAATTTGCCTTGTGGATTTCAGAACAGAGATGGTCTTGTTAGTTAATTAGTTGGTTGTTAGTTGCCCATTGCAAGCGATGATGGCGACATCATCAGTCGGTTTTGATTTGATGATGTAACGTTCGCTGTATTTGGATTATAGACTGTTCTTCGAAGAACTGGTTTCTATCAACTATCAACTGGTTTTCTTAATGCCAGCACCTTCTAATTAAATCATGTCCCACTGCAGTTGCATTGGATGTGCAGGTCAAGTTTCCATTTTACCGCCAATAGTAAAACACATGCCTTACTAGGACTCAGATCTATATCCCCAATCTTCTAATTTTCTAGGTTTGTTTTTGTTGTTGCTTTTTAAAAATTTAGCTTGTGTTCAATTTAACTATATTACTTTTGTTAGAAAATTTCTCTTCTGCTTGTAATTAATCTATTTTGAACTTAAGCCAGTGTTTCTTTCTTTTGTTTGTTGGTATAGTTATTATCTTAGTTAGAACAACTTTAGCTATTCTTTATGTTCTTCTTCTACATAAACATGCTGTTGTTATTTTATAAGTAATTGTATTTGCAGAACATCTCTGGTGGCTTTTAAAATGTAGTTGGTGGTATTTTTGCAGCTTTTACTTGAGGAAATTTTATTATTTGAAAGTTTTTTTGTTGAAATGAGCAAATTTATTCTATTATCTTCCCTTTTCAAATTTAGCTGGTGTTATATTGAGAGTTATTATCTTAGGTTGAATGGCTGCTGGCAATCCGGTTTTTTATTAATAACCAACGCAATCTTAAGGTGCGGCAATGCCTATTAATTGTTGCATGGAATGACATTTAAAATTTGGTTATGTTCATTGTGAGACCCTATGCACCAAGCTTTGGAATCCATTTTTAAAGCTTTTTCTATTTTATTATGCTAATAAGCATTTTTCTTTGCATGTTTTTGCTTTGCAATTAATTGTCTTTTTGTTAATTACAAGCTTTTAATTAATTAACATGACTATTATCTGTTTCCATGGACTTATATTTCTTCTATTTTAACCTTAACCTATAAAGCTAACATTGTGTACACAGCCTCTACTAATGTGACCTGTTAATCTATCAAAATTACAATCCTGTAATCCCAAAAGTAAAACAAAAACATGTCTTAGTAGAAATAAAAGTGTGTACTGAAATATTTACCTTTTTAAAAAATATTTGCTTGCTTTATTAATTATCTTGAATACAAATATTGACCTAAGATCAGTAGTCTGTCAACTATGCCAGCAGCCCACACCTAGAAGAGTTGTAGTACAGTGGATCCAATCCCACTGTAATATTCAAGGTAACGAGGAGGCAGACAGATTGGGGAAAGAAGGTGACAGGTTACCACAACCAGATTCAAGTGTGACTTACGATGAGTCCAAAAAGGTTTATTTGGGCCAGATACATGGCCAAATGGGAAACAGAGCATAGTGGCCACATAAGAAATGATGCTTATTACCATTTGAACAGAAGAGAGTAGATGGTGGTTTTCAGATTCCGCACAGGCCACAACAGACTGAGATACCATCTATTCAATAAACTGAAGATAGGTGCTACTGATGAATGCACCTGTGGTACAGGGAAAATGACCGCTGAACATCTGCTGCAAAATTTCCCGACATACGAGGACCACAGAAAGCACATGTGGTCATCATCCGTGTCAACACTAGACAAGCTCTATGACAGTGTCGACAGCCTCAGGATGACCGCTGCTTTCTTTGAACAAGTTCAAGTCGACATTTGACAGAGTACAAAGAAGAAGAAGAAAACAAATAATTTAAAATGGAAATAAACTATTTTGAATTTGAATTTGCCAAAAGTTTGGCTATTGTGAGACGAAGAATTTGAAGTCACCAAAAGTTTGGCTATTATAAGACAATGAATTTGAAGTCATCAAAAGTTCGGCTATTGTTACACAACTGTGCCATTTTACTGTTAATATATCTGACAAAATCCTTTGAAAAGTCTCACAAGAATTGGTTGCTTTTTATTTTGATATATTTCTTCTTTCTCCTTGGCTTTTATCCTGAAAAGGACGCTGTGGTGATCTCTTGTAGTTTACAGCGAGGCTGTGATATCTGCACTTTTTGACCATGCCACATCCGTTTTCAGCTTGGCATTTTTTTTTTGGGGGGGGGGGGGGGGGGTCATAGCAACCAGCTATAAGTTGGTGGCTGCCGTCAGCTCATTCACTGCTGCATCTTAGGCCCTTGATCTACAAGGGTCACTCCTATACTAATGCCTCATTTTGTATTCATGAAAACAATAATAGATACAAAGAACACAATAACAGTGCTTGATAGAGCACCTTTTTAGCTAAAGAAAACGACTATTTGGCATTATAACCACCCTTAGCTATGCATTTTCTCCAACAATGAACAAGATCGTAAAAATCTGCACCTGCAGGGGTAGCCCACTGTTTCACAGCTGCTGTGACTGCCTCATTGCTCAGAAAATGTTGCCCATGCAGTCAATTGTTCATTGGCCTGAACAGGTGGAAGTCAGAAGATGCTAAATCCAGACTATATAAGTTGGCTGTGGTAGGACAGTCCAGCCAAGATTGGCAATTTGCTCCATGGTCTTCAAACTGGTATGGGAACTGGTATTATTGTGTTGCAAGAGAGAGAGTTTATTTTCTTCTCTGACCTGACTATGAAGACTCTCTTCCCACTGCCTCAATGTTTATATCCGTAAACGTTCAGCAAATGTCGATGAATGTCAATGACTGCAATTTTTTCCTCATGTGGGGAATTCAGTTATACACCTCTGCTTCGAACACATGTCAGACGCCATTTTGTCAAACTGCCCTTCTGCTACCACCTGTTCCACAGAAATGATTGTCGCGGATACTCACATTAAGGTTGTTCTTGTTCATTGCAAATGACCACAATAAGTAGGTTACTCTTATGTGCTCCCTGAAAAGGACATTATGTGGCGGGTTGCAGTATCTTTCTTTACATTCCGAGCGTGCTGATGAAGGAGGTGGACTGGTGTCCTCCAGGCAGTTGTGCTAGTCAGTGGACTAGAGCTGACAGTAGCCAGGAACTCATAGCTGACTGCTTGCATCAGAATTAACGAACCAGAGTTGATCAAGACCCTATTCCACCTCCAAGTCACGGCCCTGGAAATAGGCTACACTTGTGTAGTCTGGCTGAGATAATAGGGATCACAGTGGGAAGGCAAACCCGATACCCCAAAAAAGCCAGTTGAAATTGGATGTGTTGGGCCGAAAGACACAGATATCGCAACCTGGCGATAAATAACGTCGCAACGTCCTTTTCAGGATGAACGCAGAAGTAGATGCTTTTGTAAAACGTTTTTGTTTTCTTTTTCAGCCAATATTTGTTTCTTAATATTTCATTTTTATTTACAATTATTCATTTTCATGGCAGTATCTGCTTTAGGTTTGGGATTTGTTTTGTACTACATTCATAATTTAATTTCTGTGATATCCAAAATTATGTTTTTGTTACAGAACATGTCAACTAGTACTGAGTATTCATTGTCACCAGCTGACAGTATTAAACTGATATCATTCTTGCATGATTACGCATTATTGTGATCGTTTTTCTCGTTTGTCTTGTGATATACGTTTCATTGCATAGATTTCTCATTACCTACAATTTATGACCAGTATATTATATGTTCTGATATGCAAAAATGCAATTTGACAAATATTATTGATCAGTTTTCATGGATTTGATGTTTTGTAAACTATATTTCTCATTACATTTAATTTATGACTAGTGCAAGGTCCAATCATTATGTAACAGTAATTTTATTAACATTTTTACAAGAGTGCGAACCAGAAGTTTTTTATTTCTTATTTTTCAATATAGATCTTGTGCCTGACACTTTGTCCACCTATCCACTAGCCTGTGGATGCCTTCTAGAAAAAAATCTTTTGGTGGGACCTTTAACCAATTTTGCACCTCCTCCATTACCTTGTTGTTAGCTGCCTTAGAACTCACCTGCTACACACTTTGCTATAACCGATGTCATCATGGACAATTCTGTCCACAGCACTGTGACTGAAATTTATAGCTATTTTATTAATAGTGACTTGCTTGTTGCCACGTACTAGCTGGTTGATCTGCTGTTTCACTGTGTCAGTTGCCACGCTTGCTGGTCTCCCATGCCGTGGTTCATCAATTATATTTTATCTTCCATTTTGAAATCTTTCTAGCCATTCATACACTCTCCTATGACTCAAACATCTTTCTAACCATTCATACACTCTCCTCTGACTCAAACATCTTTCTAACCATTCATACACTCTCCTCTGACTCAAACATCTTTCTAACCATTCATACACTCTCCTCTGACTCAAACATCTTTCTACCCATTCATACACTCTCCTCTGACTCAAACATCTTTCTACCCATTCATACACTCTCCTCTGACTCAAACATCTTTCTACCCATTCATACACTCTCCTCTGACTCAAACATCTTTCTACCCATTCATACACTCTCCTCTGACTCAAACATCTTTCTACCCATTCATACACTCTCCTCTGACTCAAACATCTTTCTACCCATTCATACACTCTCCTCTGACTCAAACATCTTTCTAACCATTCATACACTCTCCTCTGACTCAAACATCTTTCTAACCATTCATACACTCTCCTCTGACTCAAACAACTAGTATGTCTCCATACTGAACCTTCATTCTTCTGTAGGTTTCAGAAGGTTTTCAAACTCTCAGACCACAAAAAATTAATAACACCTTGTTCTTCCATGGTGCAAGTCGAGAGTGGAGCGGCCATGTTTTATGCAAAATTTTGCACATGTGTATAATGCTCAATCATCACAATCTCTCCATGGAGTTTTCCTAAAGAGCCAGTTTGTGTCCTGAAATAAGGTTTTTCCATTGTGCATACTCTTCCATGCACTTTATAATAAAATTGCTGTTACTTAATGACTGTCCCTCGTAGATTGCATGATCACTCAAGATGTACCTAGAGATGGAAGAAAAGATCCAATGTAGTCTTCAAGTTCCGTTGTGAAAGGTGACTGCAGAGGGTTGTTTATGGGACCAGCAAACTCATAATGTAAAACAAATTTCTTCAGAAACTACCACTAATTGAGCACACATAAATGATGCCTGGATACAAACTTCCTGAAATGGGACCAGAAGCAGATTGTGGCCATGTTAATGGGAGAGGACCAGATGTACATTGTGGCCATATGCTACTACATATGAAGCAGAAAGGAGGCAAGATTACATGATTTGTTTTAGGTGGCTTCTAGTAACAGCCAACAACAGAACCAGGGATTATGGTTAGGACATTAACTTTCATAAAACAAAAGTTTTAGGTGGCATACTTCTAGTAACAGCCAACAACAGAACCAGGGATTATGGTTAGGACATTAACTTTCATAAAACAAAAGTTTTAGGTGGCATACTTCTAGTAACAGCCAACAACAGAACCAGGGATTATGGTTAGGACATTAACTTTCATAAAACAAAAGTTTTAGGTGGCATACTTCTAGTAACAGCCAACAACAGAACCAGGGATTATGGTTAGGACATTAACTTTCATAAAACAAAAGTTTTAGGTGGCATACTTCTAGTAACAGCCAACAACAGAACCAGGGATTATGGTTAGGACATTAACTTTCATAAAACAAAAAGTTTTAGGTGGCATACTTCTAGTAACAGCCAACAACAGAACCAGGGATTATGGTTAGGACATTAACTTTCATAAAACAAAAGTTTTAGGTGGCATACTTCTAGTAACAGCCAACAACAGAACCAGGGATTATGGTTAGGACATTAACTTTCATAAAACAAAAGTTTTAGGTGGCATACTTCTAGTAACAGCCAACAACAGAACCAGGGATTATGGTTAGGACATTAACTTTCATAAAACAAAAGTTTTAGGTGGCATACTTCTAGTAACAGCCAACAACAGAACCAGGGATTATGGTTAGGACATTAACTTTCATAAAACAAAAGTTTTAGGTGGCATACTTCTAGTAACAGCCAACAACAGAACCAGGGATTATGGTTAGGACATTAACTTTCATAAAACAAAAGTTTTAGGTGGC
Organism: Ariolimax columbianus; assembly: GCA_036924085.1. Classification (NCBI taxonomy): domain Eukaryota; kingdom Metazoa; phylum Mollusca; class Gastropoda; order Stylommatophora; family Arionidae; genus Ariolimax; species Ariolimax columbianus. The sequence goes on along the minus strand of JAVGWX010000016.1, from coordinate 35,426,534 downwards.
ATACTTCTAGTAACAGCCAACAACAGAACCAGGGATTATGGTTAGGACATTAACTTTCATAAAACAAAAGTTTTAGGTGGCATACTTCTAGTAACAGCCAACAACAGAACCAGGGATTATGGTTAGGACATTAACTTTCATAAAACAAAAGTTTTAGGTGGCATACTTCTAGTAACAGCCAACAACAGAACCAGGGATTATGGTTAGGACATTAACTTTCATAAAACAAAAGTTTTAGGTGGCATACTTCTAGTAACAGCCAACAACAGAACCAGGGATTATGGTTAGGACATTAACTTTCATAAAACAAAAGTTTTAGGTGGCATACTTCTAGTAACAGCCAACAACAGAACCAGGGATTATGGTTAGGACATTAACTTTCATAAAACAAAAGTTTTAGGTGGCATACTTCTAGTAACAGCCAACAACAGAACCAGGGATTATGGTTAGGACATTAACTTTCATAAAACAAAAGTTTTAGGTGGCTTCTAGTAACAGCCAACAACAGAACCAGGGATTATGGTTAGGACATTAACTTTCATAAAACAAAAGTTTTAGGTGGCTTCTAGTAACAGCCAACAACAGAACCAGGGATTATGGTTAGGACATTAACTTTCATAAAACAAAAGTTTTAGGTGGCATACTTCTAGTAACAGCCAACAACAGAACCAGGGATTATGGTTAGGACATTAACTTTCATAAAACAAAAGTTTTAGGTGGCATACTTCTAGTAACAGCCAACAACAGAACCAGGGATTATGGTTAGGACATTAACTTTCATAAAACAAAAGTTTTAGGTGGCATACTTCTAGTAACAGCCAACAACAGAACCAGGGATTATGGTTAGGACATTAACTTTCATAAAACAAAAGTTTTAGGTGGCATACTTCTAGTAACAGCCAACAACAGAACCAGGGATTATGGTTAGGACATTAACTTTCATAAAACAAAAGTTTTAGGTGGCATACTTCTAGTAACAGCCAACAACAGAACCAGGGATTATGGTTAGGACATTAACTTTCATAAAACAAAAGTTTTAGGTGGCATACTTCTAGTAACAGCCAACAACAGAACCAGGGATTATGGTTAGGACATTAACTTTCATAAAACAAAAGTTTTAGGTGGCATACTTCTAGTAACAGCCAACAACAGAACCAGGGATTATGGTTAGGACATTAACTTTCATAAAACAAAAGTTTTAGGTGGCATACTTCTAGTAACAGCCAACAACAGAACCAGGGATTATGGTTAGGACATTAACTTTCATAAAACAAAAGTTTTAGGTGGCATACTTCTAGTAACAGCCAACAACAGAACCAGGGATTATGGTTAGGACATTAACTTTCATAAAACAAAAAGTTTTAGGTGGCATACTTCTAGTAACAGCCAACAACAGAACCAGGGATTATGGTTAGGACATTAACTTTCATAAAACAAAAGTTTTAGGTGGCATACTTCTAGTAACAGCCAACAACAGAACCAGGGATTATGGTTAGGACATTAACTTTCATAAAACAAAAGTTTTAGGTGGCATACTTCTAGTAACAGCCAACAACAGAACCAGGGATTATGGTTAGGACATTAACTTTCATAAAACAAAAGTTTTAGGTGGCATACTTCTAGTAACAGCCAACAACAGAACCAGGGATTATGGTTAGGACATTAACTTTCATAAAACAAAAGTTTTAGGTGGCATACTTCTAGTAACAGCCAACAACAGAACCAGGGATTATGGTTAGGACATTAACTTTCATAAAACAAAAGTTTTAGGTGGCATACTTCTAGTAACAGCCAACAACAGAACCAGGGATTATGGTTAGGACATTAACTTTCATAAAACAAAAGTTTTAGGTGGCATACTTCTAGTAACAGCCAACAACAGAACCAGGGATTATGGTTAGGACATTAACTTTCATAAAACAAAAGTTTTAGGTGGCATACTTCTAGTAACAGCCAACAACAGAACCAGGGATTATGGTTAGGACATTAACTTTCATAAAACAAAAGTTTTAGGTGGCATACTTCTAGTAACAGCCAACAACAGAACCAGGGATTATGGTTAGGACATTAACTTTCATAAAACAAAAGTTTTAGGTGGCATACTTCTAGTAACAGCCAACAACAGAACCAGGGATTATGGTTAGGACATTAACTTTCATAAAACAAAAGTTTTAGGTGGCATACTTCTAGTAACAGCCAACAACAGAACCAGGGATTATGGTTAGGACATTAACTTTCATAAAACAAAAGTTTTAGGTGGCTTCTAGTAACAGCCAACAACAGAACCAGGGATTATGGTTAGGACATTAACTTTCATAAAACAAAAGTTTTAGGTGGCTTCTAGTAACAGCCAACAACAGAACCAGGGATTATGGTTAGGACATTAACTTTCATAAAACAAAAGTTTTAGGTGGCATACTTCTAGTAACAGCCAACAACAGAACCAGGGATTATGGTTAGGACATTAACTTTCATAAAACAAAAGTTTTAGGTGGCATACTTCTAGTAACAGCCAACAACAGAACCAGGGATTATGGTTAGGACATTAACTTTCATAAAACAAAAGTTTTAGGTGGCATACTTCTAGTAACAGCCAACAACAGAACCAGGGATTATGGTTAGGACATTAACTTTCATAAAACAAAAGTTTTAGGTGGCATACTTCTAGTAACAGCCAACAACAGAACCAGGGATTATGGTTAGGACATTAACTTTCATAAAACAAAAGTTTTAGGTGGCATACTTCTAGTAACAGCCAACAACAGAACCAGGGATTATGGTTAGGACATTAACTTTCATAAAACAAAAGTTTTAGGTGGCATACTTCTAGTAACAGCCAACAACAGAACCAGGGATTATGGTTAGGACATTAACTTTCATAAAACAAAAGTTTTAGGTGGCATACTTCTAGTAACAGCCAACAACAGAACCAGGGATTATGGTTAGGACATTAACTTTCATAAAACAAAAGTTTTAGGTGGCATACTTCTAGTAACAGCCAACAACAGAACCAGGGATTATGGTTAGGACATTAACTTTAATAAAACAAAAGTTTTAGGTGGCATACTTCTAGTAACAGCCAACAACAGAACCAGGGATTATGGTTAGGACATTAACTTTCATAAAACAAAAGTTTTAGGTGGCATACTTCTAGTAACAGCCAACAACAGAACCAGGGATTATGGTTAGGACATTAACTTTCATAAAACAAAAGTTTTAGGTGGCATACTTCTAGTAACAGCCAACAACAGAACCAGGGATTATGGTTAGGACATTAACTTTCATAAAACAAAAGTTTTAGGTGGCATACTTCTAGTAACAGCCAACAACAGAACCAGGGATTATGGTTAGGACATTAACTTTCATAAAACAAAAGTTTTAGGTGGCATACTTCTAGTAACAGCCAACAACAGAACCAGGGATTATGGTTAGGACATTAACTTTCATAAAACAAAAGTTTTAGGTGGCATACTTCTAGTAACAGCCAACAACAGAACCAGGGATTATGGTTAGGACATTAACTTTCATAAAACAAAAGTTTTAGGTGGCATACTTCTAGTAACAGCCAACAACAGAACCAGGGATTATGGTTAGGACATTAACTTTCATAAAACAAAAAACTATGATAATTAGCAAAGAAAATGTGAAGTCCACAGTGACCATCACAGTAAATGGAGAGATGCTGAAACAGGCAAATAGTGTCTTGTACCTTGGACAGATCATAGCAGAGAATGGTAGATGTGAATAGGGATCAGGAATGAAATGTGGTACCTTTGAAAGGTCATCAACAACACCAGAAGAGACAGAATCACAAATATGAGTATTCAGGAGAAGGTTGGAAAAATTCCCGTCCTAAATTACATTGAGCAACAGAGAATGAAATTGTTTAGTCCATCAGACCTATAGTTGCTCAGTGACTCTCTGCAAATGTTTAAGAGTGTAGATGCTGATGGCCCTTGTAGCTCGCTAGTTGTACACACTCCTGCTCTGTCCTCTCAGGTGTCCCATCTCTGCCGCACCCGTGTATAATTTCAAAATCTTGTACTTTGTGCATTGCTGATTCGTTAACTGCAGTGTCTTCATTTCAAAAGGCGGTCATTGAGTAAGTTCAAACTGTCATCTCTATCTATTGCCACATTATTTATGTAACCTTCTACAGGAGAACATGAGAAAGTACTGCGAGACGTAGACCAAAGAAAAGGTGGATAGACAACGTAAACGAGACCTACCTTAAATTGGGGAAAAATGTCTCTCGGGCCATGAGAGAGGCAAAAGACAAATACATACTACGACACTGAGCTACAACCCGGTAGAAAGTGAGATGACAAAAGAAGATGAAGGTAGATGTGAGATGGAGGTGAAGAAGAGAACAGGAATGGCCAAAAAAACAAATTTAACAAAATGAAAAATGTATTGACAACCAGGCAATTAACAAATGCACTGAAAATGAGTTATATCTATTCAACTTGCTCTAAGGTGCGGAAACATAGACTATAAACAATCAACTTGTGGATAAAGTTGAACACTTGGAGATGTGGATATACAGAAGAATGGGCCACAGCTCATGGAAGGAAAAGCAAATACATAGGGATGTCATGGAGAGATTTAGAAATGGGGAGAGAAGTACTGAAGGAGATACAAATTTAGCAAATATGCAGCATGTTCAAATGAAATTGGACCTAACTGCATCAAGTAAACATACCTACAATGCACATGGTGATGTCATTTCAGGTGTGAACAGCACATACCAACCGTCAAGTTTGCAAAATGTCATATCCTCCGACTTAAAGTTTCCTCAGAAGGTCATTGAAAACATGGCGAGTGTGATACAGAATTCGTCCAGAGTTAATCAGAGTTGTGATTCGGTTTCTAACAGCTGAAGGATGTCGACCAGTTGACATTCATCGCAGAATGCAGGCAGTGTATGGTGACAAAAGTGTGTTGAAGACAATAGTGAAGAACTGGACAACGATGTTTAAAGAAGGGCATTAACGAAAGATCTTTCGAGACCAGGTCAGGCGCATATTGTTGCTCCAGAAGATACCATCACCAAAATTGATGCAGTAATTCGGATGGACCATCGTCAGAGCTTAAGTTCTTTAGCAGAGGAATTCGCTGTGTCACAAGGGACACAGCGAATGTTGGTTAGCAAGAAACTGAAGTAACGGTACCCATTGTGAACACCTTCCAATACTTCAGTTTCTTGCTAACCATCATTTGAACTGTCCCTAACAACACAGCAAATTCCTCTGCTAGCGAACATAAGCTCCGGCAACGGTGCAACCAAATTGCCTCATCAATTTTGACGATGGCATCTACTGGCGCAACAATATGCGCCTGACCTGGTCTCGAAAGATCTTTCGTTAACTCACGTCCTTCTTTAAACATCGTTGTCCAGTTCTTCACTATTGTCTTCAACACACTTTAGTCACCATACACTGCCTGCATTCTGCGATGAATGTCAACTGGTCGACATCCGTCAGCTCTTAGAAACCAAATCACTGTTCACTGATCAACTCTGGACGGATTCCGTATCCCACCCGCCATGTTTTCAATGGTCTGTTGAGGAAACTACGAGTCAGAGGATAATGACATCTTGAAAACTTGACAGTTGGTATGTGCTGTTTACACCTGAAGTGACGTCATCATGTGCATCGCACGTATGTCCACTTGGTGCAGTTAGGTTTGGTTTCATTTGAGCACACCTCGTAAAATATTTTGGACATATAAAGAGACACAAGAAAATGCTGAGATCAATATTGGAGGGAAAGGTGAATGGTAGCCGGACAATAGAAAGACAGTGCTATAGATGGGAAGACAAGATTAAGAGATGGACTGACAACAGTCTGTTTGAGTGTACCATCAAGGCAAGAGACAGAGAATGTTGGAGGTCCATTGCAGCCAACCTTTGATGTGGAAACGCTGACAAATTATATCTTGTTTTGTTTCCTTTGTTATATCAATCAATCAAAGCCCATTAACTCATTACGTCGCGATATGTTCGGTAACTAAGATTTATTTTCTTAAATATAAAATCTTCTGTGACATTTATTGTTCAAGTAGATGTAATGAGTTATTTTTGATTTGTTATAAGACATTATAGATAATTTCACAACTGACTGTATCACTACCATCATCCTACATCTTTTCTTCCAGAAGGAAGATGAGAACAACCACTACAGTTGACTTCATTGCTGGAAACATGTGTCAAATCATCAATTTTCTCTTGTTTTGTTAGTTTCTGTAGCTTTTAATTGATAATGTTGACTCAACCATTTGATGATACAAGATACTTGGTAAATGATAAGGTTGACTCATCCATGTTTAGTCGATTGTTGATGCAAGATGCTTGGTAAATGATAAGGTTGACTCAACCATTTTTAGTCGATTGTTGCACAATATGATTGGTAAATGATAAGGTTGACTCAACCATTTTTAGTCGATTGTTGTACAATATGATTGGTAAATGATAAGGTTGACTCAACCATTTTTAGTCGATTGTTGCACAATATGATTGGTAAATGATAAGGTTGACTCAACCATTTTTAGTCGATTGTTGCACAATATGATTGGTAAATGATAAGGTTGACTCAACCATTGTTAGTCGATTGTTGTACAATATGATTGGTAAATGATAAGTTTGACTCAACTATTTTTAATCATGTGATGATACTCATACAAATGCTTGGTAAATGATAAGGTTGGCTCAACCATTTTTAATCACTCAATGGTCCAGCATGCTTGGTATCATACTGTGGTCTCTTCCTTTTCTCCATTTCCTTCCTTGTTGCATTGCTTATGCTAACTCTAACAGTGATGCACCCATTTGCAGCTGGGTGCACTGGAGCATAACCTGGATAGATTAAAAAAGAGATTAACAATCAATAATAACAAAGTTTAAGTAATAAATGCACATACATGAGGGCTTCTTTCTGCTTCAGTAGTAGTAGTAATTAACTTGCTGTCACTTTATTGATTCAAGATTACACAAACCTGTTTAATTTCAACTGCATCAATACTGTAATTTATAGGGATATACGAGACGTGTTCAAATTGAAACCAGACCAAATTGCAGAATGCATGCAGTGTATGGTGACAAAAGTGTGTCAAAGACAACAGTGAAGAACCATGTCAAAGACAACAGTGAAGAACCAGACACCGATGTTTAAAGAAGGACGTGAGTTAACGCAATGATATGCGCCTGACTTGGTCTTGGAAGATCTTTCGTTAATTTGCGTCCTTCTTTAAACACCATTGTCCAGTTCTTCACTGTTGTCTTCGACATACTGCCTGCATTCTGCGATGAATGTCAACTGGTCGACATTCTTCAGCTGTTAGAAACCGAATCACCGCTCGCTGATCAACTCTGGACGAATTCTGTATCACACCCGCCATGTTTTCAACGGTCTGCTGAGGAAACTATGAGTCGGAGGATAATGAAATTTTGCAAATTTAACGGTCGGTATGTGATGTTTACACCAGAAGTGACGCCATCATGCACAAACATGTGGAGCTTCACTGCTTCTGTTATTTCTGCTGTCCATCATTGACGTGGTCAGCCCTTGGCTCTGTATCCATTGTATCTGTATAGCATTGCTTTCTGAAGGATACTATCTGGTGTTTGACATGTCATGTGGCCGAACCATTTGGTTTGCTGTCTCTTGATGAGGTCTAGCACTGGTGTTGTACCTACTTGTTTCCTAATATCTTTGTTTCTGATTCTATCCATTATTGTTATTCCAAGCATTCTGCACAGGCATTACATCTCTGTTTTACGATGTTTCTTTTATCTTTGTTAATGTTCAATTCTCACACTGATAGCACAATGTGGGTAAGAATATTTTGTTCTATAGAGTTATTTTTGTATCCCTTGTCATATATATATCAAGTTTTCACTTTTTTCAGAGAATGATGGAAGCTGCCCAGAAGAAGAAAGTGCTAATGGAAGTTTTCAGAAATAGACCCACTAGTAAACATAACGCTGGGGATCTGGCTGGAACCATGTCTACAGGGCAGTGATCAGCTTGCTCAAGATATGAGTATTCACAGGCCATGAACAGCATGTCAAAGAAACTGGTTGCCAGGCTGCATATAATGCTTTGGAACAATTTGGCATTTATACTGAACAGTTTTAGTTGCTTTGAAAGTAGTAGAATAGTTAAGTTCTTATGTAGAACTTGCTGAGGCCTTAAGTTTATGTGTGAAAATTACTGACCACAAAATGTGTTTTTTGTTTTAAGGGTGGTACTAAAAGGCGTTTGAAATATTCGCTGTACTGATCTTCATGGGAGTAATAATCGGTATGTAGTACATCATATGCGTCTCTGTCTCCGTAGACCATGCACGTGGCGCCCTGTGAGTTTTGTCCAACTCTGTCTCCATTTCGACACTGTCTGCTATGACTGTAAAGGTCGATCCGCAAGTTAGTCTCTGTCACAGATTGTACAACCATGCTGAGGAGGCTGGCTTGCTGGGGTAGTACAGCAAAGTGTTGTTTCCCATGGTTCTGTTCTGTTTAGAATTGATGTCATTGTACTCCGGACAGACTCATAGGTGCTCAGTCCTCTCAGCACATGTTGAAGAGCATAGATACTGATGGTTCCTGTAGCTCACTGGTTGTACACACTCATCCGTCCATCAGACCCATAGTTGCTCAGTGACTCTCCGCAAATAATGAAGAGTGTAGATACTGATTATTTCTGTAGATCACCGGTTGTACACACTCCTCCGTCCATCAAACTTATAGTTGCTCAGTGACTTTCAGCAAATGTTGAAGAGTGTAGATACTGAAAGTTCTTGCAGCTCACTGGTTTTACCTACTCCTGCTCCATCCTATCAGGTGTCCCATCTCTGCTGATTTAAAAATGTTGTACTATTTGCATTGCTGGTTCATCGACTGCACTGTCTTCATACAAAAGGCAATCTTTGATCAAACTGTCCTTCTATCCATCGCCAATGTCCCCGTTACAGGTCCCCTGAGGCCAGGATGTCAGCTCTTTCATTCCCGCAAACCCCAGCATAGCCAGGACAGTAGATCCACACAAGTTCCCAAAAGTTCGAGGCCTCTATGTCCTCTATCCACGAATGCCACAACCAGCCATTTGCACCTTTCTATGGTATGGCCAAACAAATGTCTTTAATTTGGAGACATTTCTTTAATCCTCAGTCATGCGTCATAATCAATGTACTCTGTACTGATATATTTGGAGTAATCAACATGAAATTGTACATCCATTTGTCATTTCCTATTTTCTGTAATCCTCAATGGTGCATCATACGAGAAGTTGTACATCCAGATGTCATTTCCAGTTTTCCAAAGTGTGGTCAAACATATGCTTCTAATAAAGAAAGTATCCTCAATTGTCTGTCATAATTAGCAATAAGCTATTGTCTTACAGAGGAATAAGTTATTTGAAATATTGTGCCACAAGACCTCATTCTATCGCAAATAGGCCTCAAATGTGTACAGCATTTATGTAATATTGTGGAGTGACTTCCTGATATGTATAAGGGATCTGGAGTTGCTCTACAGCAAAGCCTCATTTCCCATGGTATGGTCAAACAGATGCTGCGAATGCAGGATGCATTTATTTAATCTTGTGGAATATGATCTTGGGAATCAGGGATTTATAATTTAGACCAAACAGGTGGAGTTGCTGAAGTTGATTCAATGCTCTTAATCAGGGGCTCTGAGGTGCATGGCATGCTAGATATTTAGAAGCAGAAGCATTATACACACAAAACATGTTTTCAGCAGAATAGAACTGACATGTCTTCAAAATAAATAGAGTATTGACAATGTGGTTTAAAAACTGCACAAAAGTTGCATTTTAATAATGCTTTTTTTATAGGCTTTGCCTACCAACATGTATATTAAGTTCAACTTTTAAAGACCAAAAGAAGGCTCATTCAGAAGGCCATTGACACCAGAAAAATGCTACAACTGCACATTGAACGAAATGTGTTTAGTTTTATTAGTGTTTCAAATTTGTAATGAATTTTATATAGTAAGGGAAGTAACTCATTGTATTTGCATTTATGAAACTAGCAAGGTGTGTTTGTTAAAAGAAACTGGTAAAAAAGTTTCAGCCTGTAAGAGTTCAAACTGATTCGTTGTTATTGCAAATTTGTTATTCTCTGTACATTATAACCTTCAGTCAATCAATAACCATGTAACCCTTAAAGGAGCATAGGCCAACAACAGTACTCTCCAAATTTTTCAATTGTTGGCCATCATTTTGTCCTGATTTTTTCCAAATATCTCATTGACCACATTATCACTTCCCATGTTGTCAAAATAGTTCTGCAGTGGATCCCTAGACACTCAAACACACCTGGTAATGACAAGGCAGACAGACTAGCAAAGGAGGGATCAAGACAAGAACAGCCACACACAGCAACAACTTTACAACAGTCAAACAGCTCATAAGAACAGCAAATAAAGAAACTTGGCTGAACAGATGGGCCATGGGAAACATGGGGAGAGAGGTCTACAGACGTATGGCAAGCCCCAATCCAAATGACAGTGTAAATCAACTCACAAGGAAGGATCAGAGCACCATTTTCTGACTGAGAACCCAACACATCCCATTAAACAAACACCTGAACAGAATCCAACCACAATACACTCCTGAATGCCAGCTGTGTTCACACCCATATGAAACCGTTGATTGTCAGCTCTATGAGTGCTCAGTGCTCAGCGATTTTATGAAAATGTTTCTTCCTCCGAGGCCAGATAAATGGAACACTTTGTATAGTAATAGACAAACATGTGCAGATACCATTACATGGCATTTGGTCGAAGGGCAAAGAGCCTGGATGCTGCTGGATCCATAACAACAACAACAACAAAGTATCTTATGAAGTTGGGTAAAATTGTTTAGCTTGGCAGCCAGCGAACGGTTCACAGAGAATTGGAAGTAGCTAAATAAATGAAAGCAAGTATTAATGAGTATGTATGCATGTTCTTCGATTATCTCTTCTCATAATTGGATATACTACATAATAAATATCAAGACAAAGACATTAAATGCCTTACAACACCAGGATTTGTCTGTAAGTAAAAGTAAGTAAGTAGCATGCCCTTTGCCGAATGTCCCCTCTTACAACCGCCACCTATTTGGCTGTTATAAGTTTCTTGACCGACATTTTTATATTATTGTTTAAATAGTTTTTTCCCTGACACTCACAATGTGATATTTATAATATCTACACAATCATAGGGAGCCGCATAGCGCTGTGGTTAGCGAGCTGGCTTCGCATCTGAGTGGTCCTGGGTTCATTCCCCAGTTGAGGCAGAAATGTTTTTTCAGACAGCAACAGCTCCCCGGTCGACCTAGCCTTAAATGGGTACCGGTTCAGTCCGGGAAGTAAAAGCGATGAGGGAGAGGAGATGGCTACCACCCTCATATAGCCGAGCCTTTGAAATGTGAGATCGCTAACCCTCACAAGCTAAACAATTTTACCCAACTTCATAACATACTTTGTTGTTACGGATCCAGCAGCATCTAGGCTCTTGCCCTTCAGCCAAATGCCATGTAATGGTATCTGCACGTGTTTGTCTATTGCTATGTGTTCCATTTATCTGGCCTCGGAGGAAGAAGCATTTTCCTAAAATCGTTGAGTGCTGAGTACTCAGAGAGATGACAATCAACGGTTTCGTATGGGCGTAAACACAGCTGGCATTCAGGAGTGTGTTGTGGTTGGATTCCTATGGCAGTAATGCTTTGGTCACTTTACACAATCATATAAACATATGTAGTTATTTAGACAGCACATCCATTTATAATATATCATTATTTTTTTTAATCTGTTGAAAATTGAGAAAGCTACAGCTGAAATTATACACACCCATAGTTTAAAAATGTAAACATAAATTAATCCAGTCATAAAGTGTTTTTTATCTAGTAGTTAATGAGTTAAGTAAAACACTAACTGCCTTATACCATCATGCAGTTTGTTTTTGATATATTGCTTTAACTTCATAACAAGGCATGTAACATAATTCAGTTATGTTTGCCATTATTATATATTCTGATGGGATTGTTATTATAACTATAGATCACCTTTTTTGTTATTCTTCTTGCCCTATTTTGATTCTTATTTACAAATAGCCACTGAAAGGAAGCACTGCGTCAAATCACTTCATGCTCTCTTACACTTACATTGGAAGATTCTGTAGCAAATTGTTTTACATGATGAAGTCGCTAGTCCAAACAAACCATTTTTAGTTGCAATTTATTACGTACTTTTAAGATTCAAGTGGTTTATTATCTGCTCCTTGGAATTTACAAGAGGTAACTTTTTGATCACCGTCTGTCCTTATTTGGACATGTGGTCCACCTTCCCAAGGACATCCCAGCCCACCAGAAGTGGAAGCAGGCCATGGACATTTTGGGTGGTAAGCTGCCCTCTCCTACATGATCCCGCCCCCTGCAGCCACCCACTCACCTCATGGCTGGGCCAAACAGGAATGGCTATACCCTCACTGCATGCAGTCTGGACCACAGCTATTCATCGTGGACATAAATTGGTGCGACTGACTCTCATTGCATAGATGAATTTCTACTGCTACTTCCTTTTTGATCACAGAAGATTGATTGTGTATTTTATATTGTTTTTATAAGAACTACGAGAGCTGATTATCTTTAGTCATTTCAACCAAATGTTGGGCACTGTTTTCAGTGTGTCCTATTTAATGAATTTGTTTATCACAGTTTTATGAATTTTGCTGCCACGTGTCATCCCATGCATTAACAATGTCATCTAAGTCTTTAATGACATCTGCTATCTCTGTCTATGGTGATCTTGCCAGTTTGTTTTGTTTTATTATTTCTTTCATTTCTATTTCCCCAATATTGGTTTTTTTTGGTACTTATCCCCATTATTTCAGGTTAACAGTTATTCTATCAATTTTTCTTTCTTTTCAAATTATTCGATTTTATCCACTATCCAATTATTTGGTTTGGTCTTTTATTCCATTATTTGGTTTGGTCTTTTATTCAATTATTTTGTTTTGTCTGTTATTATATTTATTAGATTGTGTCTTATTACCCCTTTATTTGGTTTTTAATCTATCATCCCATTATTTGGCTTTATCTGCTGTGCTGTTAATTTTTTTACAATATCCATTTCTTTAGTTTTGTTTGTTAACCAATCTTTGGGCGATGTTTATCATACCATTGTCTAGTTAATGATCTGCTTTTTATGGTTATTTTGTGTTTTATCCCATTTTTGGGGGTATGTCGGCTCTTCCAGTGCTTGATAATATCAACAGTCATCGTGGTCTTCCAAGATGTTTGTGAATACAATCCAGGGATACGTCCTTCCTGTATCACAACTTAGCATTGAACTGTCATAGGCTTTAAGAGTGGTACCAAGAACCCCTTTGGCAGTTTGATGAAGCTTATGGACGGACACATTCTCCTAATAACACATTTAAAAGCATAAGATATTCATGAGATTACAAAGGATAAATATGTGATTAGATAAACACATGATTGGGGCACACATTAAAAATCCATTGGCAGTTGGAAATCGAAAAGAGAAAGCTGCTGCTCTGGCAAAATTCAAGTTAATAATCTACTAAAATTCTAGGGATATTCGCCCCACAGAGAATATGTTGCATAAAGGGGACTATGTGGCTATAACACCAGATCTTAGTTATGTGGTTAGCTAAGCGGCTTAGATGGCGCCTGACAGGCTTCAGGTCTACCTTGCTATAATTTATGCTTTTACCTCATCTCAAAAATAAGCGATCAAATATTCCAGGAGCTAACAGATACTGGGATTGACCTGGCAAGTCACCAGTGGATTTTTACCTGCCAAAAAATGTGAAAACAAAGGAGGTCACACCTCCCGACGATGTCTAACGAGAAGTGGATTGAAGATAGATAAGTAAACTGTGGTTTCTTCTCTAAGTTCTATGATGGCCTCTTGATTTATGTATAAACTTTGCATCAGATGGAGGATTTACTCCTCAATTTTGTCTTGTTTAAGGATCTCGAATAGTCTTTTTCCAGGACGCACGATCAAAAGCCCTCTCGTAGTTTGTTGCAGTCTCTGCATTGAAGCATATCATTTCATATGAAACTATTTCTTAGTGTGTTGTCCATTTTTACATCATCTCTTAGAATATATTCTTTTTAATGCGCTGTCTTAATTTGCCATTTGGTTTGACTAATCAGTTATTTGTATGCATAATGTTTCTCAAGTTATCCCCAATATACCTAGTTAGGCTGACAGTTATTTCCCTTTACTTCTTCTTCTGCATTCAGGTTTTCTGATCATGCTAAAGCTTCAGTCCTATCACCAGGATGAAGTCCACAGTCCTTTTCAGGTCTGAGGGGAGACCCCATAGCTTTTGTCTCAGTTCTGCTCCATCAGGCCAGGTTTGGCACCTTAGTTCTTCATGGGCCGGGCATTCTTGAAGTACGTGTTAAGGTTTCTGGACTCCTGTACAACATAAACATTCATTTGTTTAGGAGATTTTGAGCCAATATAGGTGGCCTAGTAGTCTGCAGTGGCTCGTTCTCAGGTGGACGATTGCAGTTTGCTGGTGTCTTTGTAGCTGGTGGATTGGGTCCGGACTGTTACTCTCTCCATATTTTATTTCATATTACTAACTGTTAGGGATTCAGTATTTACTTGGCATTGTGCTGAGTGTATTTCAACTAAGCATTGCACTGTGCCATGGGCACCCAACTCGGCACTGGACATAGCCAAATTCGCCCAATGAAGCATTGCACTGCAGGATGTGTGTCCCCGACCCTTTTGCAAAACTGAAACACGGTGGAGCTGTTGGACACATGACTTTCTCAAGGCCCGTCTGGGCTCCTCAAAAGTGTTTCGGCTCAGCATTGACATTGCACACCGTCATCTGCACTACGCACCTCCTGTGGTTGGGAAGGGACTACATATATTTCTGGGACACCCAGCACATATATCTAGAATTCGCAAGAGCTAATCACTCAAGGATGCTGATTAGAAGAAGAAGATTTTAATCTCTTTTGTAAAGCAAAGGTTTATGTGTGGGGGCAAACTGATAAGCAATTCTATTTTTAGTAGACATTTTAAAGAGAGTAAGCTCGAGTTTAAAGGAATTCTATGTTTGGAAGTCATTTTAAAGACTTGAGAGTAAGCTCGAGTTTAAAGGAATTCTATGTTTGGAAGACATTTTAAAGACTTGAGAGTAAGCTTGAGTTTAAAGGAATTCTATGTTTGTTAGTCATTTTAAAGACTTGAGAGTAAGCTCGAGTTTAAAGGAATTCTATGTTTGGAAGACATTTTAAAGACTTGAGAGTAAGCTCGAGTTTAAAGGAATTCTATGTTTGGAAGACATTTGAAAGACTTGAGAGTAAGCTCTAGTTTAAAGGAATTCTATGTTTGGAAGGCATTTGAAAGACTTGAGAGTAAGCTCGAGTTTAAAGGAATTCTATGTTTGGAAGGCATTTTAAAGACTTGAGAGTAAGCTCTAGTTTAAAGGAATTCTATGTTTGGAAGGCATTTTAAAGACTTGAGAGTAAGCTCTAGTTTAAAGGAATTCTATGTTTGGAAGGCATTTGAAAGACTTGAGAGTAAGCTCGAGTTTAAAGGAATTCTATGTTTGGAAGGCATTTTAAAGACTTGAGAGTAAGCTCTAGTTTAAAGGAATTCTATGTTTGGAAGGCATTTGAAAGACTTGAGAGTAAGCTCGAGTTTAAAGGAATTCTATGTTTGGAAGGCATTTTAAAGACTTGAGAGTAAGCTCTAGTTTAAAGGAATTCTATGTTTGGAAGGCATTTGAAAGACTTGAGAGTAAGCTCGAGTTTAAAGGAATTCTATGTTTGGAAGACATTTGAAAGACTTGAGAGTAAGCTCTAGTTTAAAGGATAGCCACAATATATTTTGTGAACTTTGGTTCTATTATCTTTTGGGTAGTTTCTGTGGGCTGGATGGATGGTACCTGGCCTGTGGGCGAAGCGTCACATGATTATTTTCTTTGGTCTACCAGAAAGAAGTAAAGAATGTGATTATTCCTGTATTGTTTCCCATTGTTGTATTTATATTTGGTTTCAATCCCACCGAGAGCTGAAGGCTTTCCAACACTTGTTATTGCTCATGCCAATGAGTACGAAAGTCATGAATTTGATCGAAATATCTAGAAGCCACTTTGCAAATATATTATGGTACAGAGACCATTTGAGTGAATAACTCTTTTGTAGTAGAAAAGTATAAATGTTTTTATCAGAATATAAATCTTCTTTGTCGCAGGCTCTCAAATAACCGCATCTATTTTCATCATGAACTCAGCAATCCATCACGGGGTTCTTTCATTACTGTACAGACTATCGCATTTAGAATGGGAAGGGCTATGTTGTCACTCTGCTCCTGTCGCGGAGCTTGTAGACCTGGAGAACATGTTCAACCATTTTTCTTGGCTTCTCTATATGGTCAAATGTCTGTGTACTCAATTTGTTTGCCCAATTTTTAATTTGTTCATTGTTAACATGCCCTTTGCAATGTGCACATTTTTCTTTAGTGGGCCAAATACGTTTCACGACAACAGGCCAATATCATCAGTATATCTGATTCGATAACTCAGCATTTGACTTGAATGACATTTTGAAAGCAGTGAAGAATACATAAATGGCCTACTGTCAGAACAGGCTATTTGATTCAATGTAAATATACATAAAAGGTTTAAATTGGTTTAAAATGAAGTCACTTTTCTGTTGAGATAAAAATAGATTATAACAACCAGTTTCTTGAAGGGTGGTTTTGACCGATCAGCAAGTCAATCTTAATAGACTCAAAACACTAGAGCTAAGTAGACCTTCAGTCAGTTAGGTGCCATCTACAGCTGCTCTTAATAAACCTACTGGGGAAAGGTACAAATAACTTGGGTAGATTTTTAATTTTAATTTTGTCCGTGAAGCGGCCGTTAAGCCTACTCTTTTTAATTTCTGACAAGAAATTTTTAACGTGATCGACACTGAACACAGGAGTCCAATCTCACTACCTAGAGATCAGGGGAATTTTTATCAGAACATCCACGTGAAAATAATCCCAGTCTCAACCGTGATTCGAACACGTGACCTCCGGCACCTGAGGTGGACACCTTACCTCGAGACAACTGAATCCCCTTAAGAAATAGATGACAGATCATTTCCCTCAGAGTTAAGAACATTTTAGAAAAGAGGGAAAAAGAGAAATGATACTGATAAATATAAAGTTTAAAAAAAACAATTATATAAAAAATGTGTATGCATCCTGTATTGAATACTTGAGTATTTAAAACAAAATTCTTAAGTAAATCTTTCACATGCATCATTTTTTTAAATAGGTTTAACTTAAGACTGTTAAGCAATCCAATTAAGAACGGTAAGAGTGAATTCTGTTAATTTAGGAAATATGAGATAGTCAATTAAAATATATAACACGTTTGTTAATTTAGGAAATATGAGATAGTCAATTAAAATATATAACACGTTTGTTAATTTAGGAAATATGAGATAGTCAATTAAAATATATAACACGTTTGTTAATTTAGGAAATATGAGATAGTCAATTAAAATATATAACACGTTTTTAGTTTGCCAATGACCATGTTATTACAGGGGTAATACCATAATTATCATGAATAAACTGCTACCAAAGAAGAAGCTCATTACCATAAGAGAATGTAATGATGTTTTTTCGTATCATACAGAACGTTGTCCTCAAAAGCCCTAATTTTTCCATACAAATGTGCTCATTTTCAGGATTAGAGAGATGGCAGCCCTACACAGACATAGCACACACATTTTAACAGAAAATAGCACATATATACTGGTACTACAGAATATAGCACAGATACAGAACAGGAAAGGCTATAATAAAAGTATAATACCATGCAGATGACGGATACTACCAACTGTCCAGACAAAAAAACAAATAAGCATCATATTGCATCTATGAACTTGCCACAACAGATTCAGGCACCATCTGTAGACCAAATTCAAGATAGGTGCCACCAGCCTATGTTACTGCAGTCTGGCAAATATGACAGCAGTACATGTGCTTCAGGACAGCATGGAGATCTCAGGAGAAAGATATGGCCCACGCCAGCTCTGCTCAAGGAGAAACTACATTGATATTGAGACCCTGAAAAAGACAGCAGACTTTATTGGTAAATCCATAGAGCTATAAAGAAGCAAAGACACTCATCAAATGATCCATGAGGACGAAATGGAGATTCCAGCACAAAGAATACAAGCCAGAAAATAGCAGCATAAAACAAACTTGACAGATATGGACAGACAAAGATCTTCTAAAGACTCATAACGGGACATTGCAGACTCTAGGTCCACCTCCACAGAATGGGTCTTAGAGATTCCGCCACATGCAATTGCGGATCACCCAAGCAAACACCAGAACATATTCTGCAGGAATGCCCCACTTATGAAGACCAAAGAGAGGCAGTCTGGCCCGGGAAGTGACCATGCTCGAAAAGCTGTGAAGGACCGACAAAGACCTGAAAAGCAGTCTCCTTTGACAATATCACTGGGCTAGAAGCATAGCATCAACTGATCAAAGAAGAAGAATAATAATTGGAGAATCCGGAGACCAAGTCTAAATGAACAATGATCGCAGGAGGAGGAGACATGAAACAGAATACAGCACAGACAGACATACTACAGAATATAGCACCATCACTACTGTATCAAACCATTTGTATAATTCATGAGGAGCACATGGCCGAATCATTTCAATGCCTGCCTGCTGACAGAAGGGCAGCAGATCGAATCCCTGGTAAGGCATATGTTGTTTTTCTGTTGGAGGTGAAATAAACAAACATAGCTAGCACAAATGACACCAGCACTGGCGAAGCATTCAGTTGTTGTTTAATGCCCACAGTTAGTAAGTTTACTCTTTTATGCGCCCCGAAAAGGATGTTAAGAGGCAGGTTAAAGTAGCTTTTCTCACATCCCGAGCGTGGTTGTGCTATACTTGGTTTCATCTGTATGGTGTGCTCACTACTACGGGGATCACATCGGATTTTCCACATCTCATCAGCCTTGAAAACAACTTGTTTCCAGGGAACGCTACATGGAAGATAGATTATAGTCTTAGCCAGTGTATTGACCCTGACACAACGTCCTGGTCAGTATTTTGTGCCTGACTGGACTAGCATCTCAGTTTCCCCGAAGCATTCAGTAGTCCCCAGTCTATTAAAAATAAAAAACACTCGACTACCCCAGCAATAGGAATAAAGCTGTATGTTTTTTTATCCTTTCTTTTATTTTTTTTTTTTTTATCCTTTCTTTCAATGATTCATGAAGATATTATTCGAGGGAGTTTTTAATCATTTATTTTTAAAATCTCAATCTTAATTTTGTATACTTAAAAATATATATATATATATATACACTTAATCAGTTGCGCCTCTACTACCCTGGGGTGTAGAGATTTGCCAGAAAGAGCACCAGACTGTTTTATCCGCTGCCTTCTTTTTGGCCTGGTGTCAATCTAGTCTATATATGAATATTTATTTAAATTATTGCCCTTCTTCCTGTAAAACACATGACTGAATTATGATATGTATGACCAATGTGATCCTTATTATCGGTGTGTCTCTCTAAGTGGCCTGTGTGTAAAAGTGTAAGATGTACATTTCCAGTGATTAAACCAGACACATGCAATTTTGAGGGTAATGTGAGGGCAAAATTATTGAAAATCTGTCCTATAAAGTAGTAACCCATAGCATTAATGCCGTAGGGGTGTGAGGCGCGGCTATTTGAGGGCGGTAGCCATCTCCTCTCCCTCGCCGCTTTTACTTCGCGGACTGAACCGGTACCCATTTAAGGCTGGGTCGACCCGGAAGCCATTGCAGTCTGAAAAAAAACATTACTTCAAAATTTATTAAGTGGATACAGAGATCCCTTACTGAGCAGGAAGGAATAAAAGCATTGCACCAGAATATGTGTATCATAATGGATGTGGTACATAGTACTGACAACTTCATCATGCAACACAAAGTGCCACATGAAATGGTAGAGACTCATTGGACGAAGTCTCAATTTTGTGTAAGTTGGAGTGACCTAGTTCATTATCCTTGCTAACTAGCTATTAAATCAGGTATCCATTCTGCCGAAGACGGATTGTGTCGGACCGAAAGGTGCAAATATTGCAGCCAAGAAGTAAACTAGCGATACAACGCATTTAGTTCATCGGACTACATCCTGCTACTGGCAAAGCCCTGTTCAGGGTTTGATAGCGTGAGATTGAGAACGAACGTAGAAGAAGGTACCCATTTCAGCTGGATTGAATGGAGCATGTTGCTACCGGAGAGTGAACTCCATATCTTTCTAATGAGTAGCAAGTGCTCATACTATTCTGCCACTTAGGGTGACCCCCATGCTCCTAGGGTGTAAAAGATCATACAGTAATTTATACCATAAGTAATGACATTCAGAATAATATAACAATTATATTTTATGCATATCAAATATGTTATCGTTATTTTCCGTATCATTTTTTGAAAGACATAAAAATGTGCAATGTAGGAAGCTGAATGTAGGAAAATCTCTTGTGTGGATTCACTATCTCGTGGATCCCAGAAGGTACAAGGCTTATCTTATGACAGATTTCTGTTTACCTAAGTCATGATACTTATGATGACTGATTTTGTAGTTTTTCTGTTGTATATTTGAGATTTTGTGATTTCCAAGTTCTGATTTGGTATTTTTATTGTGATATGTGACCTGCAGCGGTCAGCGACCCAAAGCTGACTGCCAGTGTCAGGGTCAGCGACCCAGAGCTGCTAAGACTCCACGTGGTGATCCTGGATAACAGGATGCAACAGGTCAGACTGGCTAAAGAGAATAGATCAAAGGAGGAGGGAGGCTAACCCGGTATCCATAAACGCTTGCTGAAGTCGAATGCGTCAGACCGAAAAGTGCGAATATTGCTGTGAACTACGACACAGCACATCCCATTCTCCATACTACTACTTGCAAACCCCTATAGAGGGAGTTTAACAACGAACAACTAAGGAGAAGAAAAGGTTGTGATATAAATGACTGATTCTGCAGTTCCCATGTTGTGATTTCTAAGTTGTGATATATATGACTGATGTTGTCTTGTGATATTTATGACTGATACTCTGTACCAACATGCTGTGTGGGTTTCAATTTTAACATAATTTATAACTGTTTAGCTTTCTAACCTTTGGCCTTACAAATGATATTGTGATCTATCTATGAGGGTAAGTCAGTAAGTAGGACACAATCTGAGATGCAACAGCTGAAAAATGTAGTTGGTAGTTTTATTAGGTGGCAGCAACATCCAGTTTCGTGATTACTGTAGGTAGCAGACACTAGGTGTCGCAGGCCAGATACAAAATGTTGAGATGGCAGGTGAGTAAGGATAGACATTGTAGCAACTGCAATAGAATGTTTGCATGGTTTCACCTGCAGCAGAATTGATTGAATTTATGAAAATTGTGCTCACAATGGGTGCCCAGACAACTGACTGAAAAACACCAAATGAACTAATAGGTCTATCCTTGCATTGATAAAGTGATGGGATGGGTTTATCAATGTTGGTGGAAATATGTTGAAATTATAAGGGGTAATGTAACTGCAATAAAAATGGTTTTCAAGTTTGATTTAATTTAAAAAAAAAAAAAAAAAAAAAAAGAAGCCATCTGTGACCTATTTACTGAATTTCCCTCGTATTATAAATTGTTATTTCAGGTACATAATCACAGGCATGCAACCATATATATATGAAGCTATAGCCTTCATTATTAAACAGTTTTTATGAAACAAAGTTTTGTCTATATTTGTATTTTCTTGCACATGTAAAAAAAAAGGTTAGTCCCTTAGCAGATAAATCGAGAGATCTCGTGAAGGTTAGCTGCAGGTTGACTCATCATCAACTGTATCAAACCCATACAACAGATGCAAAATTACAGCGCTAGAGCTCACACCTTCAACAGCGTTGTTACTCCAGCCATGGCATATATCTACAAGTTGTGGAACCTACGCAATGATGATAGACTCTGTGTTGCCCAACGAGCGATGGAGCGAAAGAACATCGAAGATCTCCCTTCGAGATCAAATCTGCAATGTAGAAAGAGAGAGCTCAGACGTCAAACTTCCTTCATTGACATCATAGATGTCGTGCTGTTACGAAAGCACAGATAGGCAGGAAATGTTGTGAGCATGGTGATTAACATAGAGTGATGTCCTGGTGGCCCTACAACTTGAGACGCCCTCGCTGGCAACTTAGGTTGAGGTGGAGAGAGATGGCCTTAAGGAGGCCCTGGGTACAACGTGGTAACCAAGGCAAAAGAGCGAAATGAGCTTACTCAACATTTGGCTACCTGACTTCAGATACACATGCCTGATTGAACACCAGGATTTTGATATTTAAAAATGTGCATATATTGCCACAGAGAATCAAGTGTTACAGATTTCATTGCAAGAGCTTTTTAGACTTCTTTTTTGCCCTTATTACCTTGAGGTGCATAAGCCATCAACCAACCCTCTCCAAACAGACCTATCCTGTTACTTGCAATCCTGGTATTCAAACAGCCATGTTAATGTCTGTTGCCAGGTAATCGGATGCAACCCACCACTTAATGTCCTTTTCAGGGCACACAAAGAAAAACATACACCTGCTCATTGTGGGCATTCGAAACAACCACCACCTCTCTTTCACACCTGGTTCCAGTGTTGACACTGTCAAGTAATGCTACCAGTATCCCTCAAGGTATTTTTTGTTTGTTTGCATTCACCTTATTTCCTAAGTCGGTGTGTTGCACTGCGGTTTTTATTTTGCGCCTGTTGGCCCAGTGCATCTGACTTTGGTATGCATTTTATGTAAGGGTTTGCTTCTTCCTGCATTTTCTAAGGGTTTGCTTCCCTGGTGTAACGGCCGGTGCTGTGATGGGGATCGAACCAAGCACCTTTTGGTTGTGAACCGTGTCACTTAACCACTAGCCCACGCCATACCCTAAAGGTTTGACCTATTGATGCCAATCGTCTCTTCTTCACCTCTTGCGCCACCGACAGCTGGTTCAACCTGTGCCACAGGTCAACATTTGTGACCTTAGCATACCACTTCAAACCCAAAACACAGGCAGCCGTTCTTCTATTCTTTGTATCAAATGATATTTAGCTAGGGAGACATGTTTCTGTAACTTTTTTTTCAAATCCGTTTGGACATCTGTACTTGGACAGTTGTGTAGCAACATGTATTGGGAAGCCTTCTGCCTTAGGTTTACATTGCTTTGTCTATCTCAGAGTAGTAAGGTACCTATTTTTAGAGTTTGATAAAAACTGGAACATGCCATGACCGAATCAGAAAACCCAGAACCTTTTTGTGTGAGAGACAAGTACCGTAACTCCTTAGCACTTGCTTGTCCGTACCAAGTGAGCTCCCTGACTATCTTTGTTATTTCAATTGATGAATGTAAATAATGACAGAAAAAATTAGTGACAGTCTTCAATCAATCAATTTAAATAAAAAATGTTGACAGTCTTCAATCAATCAAGTTTTAAACAACAAAAAAAGTATCATCAGGCAAAACATACTGATCATACTATGTTAGCCAGGATCAGGTGAAAAATACTGATAAGACTTACTCTCACTTCCATGCAGTTCTCCCTGGAAACAGTCTCAAACTAAAACATGTGATCAGAAAGGTCTACTACAGGATGTGACATGAGCTCAAACTAAACGTGATCAGAACAGGATGTGACATGAGCTCAAACTAAACATGTGATCAGAACAGGATGTGACATGAGCTCAAATTAAACATGTGATCAGAACAGGATGTGACATGAGCTCAAACTAAACATGTGATCAGAACAGGATGTGACATGAACTCAAACTAAACATGTGATCAGAACAGGATGTGACATGAGCTCAAACTAAACATGTGATCAGAACAGGATGTGACATGAGCTCAAACTAAACATGTGATCAGAACAGGATGTGACATGAGCTCAAACTAAAACATGTGATCAGATCAGGATGTGACAAGAGCTTAAATTGAACATGTGATAAGAAGGGTCTTCTACAGGATGTGACATGAGCTCAAACTAAAAATGTGATCAAAAGGGTCTACTACAAAATGTGACATGAGCTCAAACTGAACATGTGATAAGAAGGGTCTTCTACAGGATGTGACATCAGCTCAAACTAAACATGTGATCAGAACAGGACATGTGTGGCATGTGATGATCATAAGGGTCCACTACAGGATGTGACATGAGCTCAAACTAAAACATGTGATCAGATCAGGATGTGACATGAGCTCAAAT
This sequence comes from Ariolimax columbianus, assembly GCA_036924085.1. NCBI lineage: Eukaryota > Metazoa > Mollusca > Gastropoda > Stylommatophora > Arionidae > Ariolimax > Ariolimax columbianus. The sequence goes on along the minus strand of JAVGWX010000016.1, from coordinate 35,402,241 downwards.
TAAACATGTGATCAGAACAGGATGTGACATGAGCTCAAACTAAACATGTGATAAGAAGGGTCTTCTACAGGATGTGACATCAGCTCAAACTAAACATGTGATCAGAACAGGACATGTGTGGCATGTGATCATAAGGGTCCACTACAGGATGTGACAAGAGCTCAAACTAAACATGTGATCAAAAGGGTCTATTACAGGATGTGACAAGAAGCCAAACTAAACATGTGATCAGAAGGGTCTACTACAGAATGTAACAAGAGCTCAAACTAAACATGTTATCAGAAGCGTCCACTACAGGATGTGACAAGAGCTCAAACTAAACATGTGATCAAAAGGGTCTATTACAGGATGTGACAAGAAGCCAAACTAAACATGTGATCAGAAGGGTCTACTACAGAATGTAACAAGAGCTCAAACTAAACATGTTATCAGATGGGGCTACTACAGGATGTGACATGAGCTCAAACTAAAACATGTGATCAGAACAGGATGTGACATGAGCTCAAATTAAACATGTGATCAGAACAGGATGTGACATGAGCTCAAACTAAACATGTGATCAGAACAGGATGTGACATGAGCTCAAACTAAACATGTGATCAGAATGGTCTACTACAGGATGTGACATGAGCTCAAACTAAACATGTGATCAGAAGGGTCTACTACAGGATGTGACATGAGCTCAAACTAAACATGTGTTTAATGGTTCTAGAAGATGCAAGAAATAACCAAGGAAACAGGAGATTATGGTTGAAATAACACAGATGGAGTGGAGATATGGAGAGGGAGAGAAATAGAGGGGAGAATGAAGAGAGAGGGAGAGAGTCAACTGATGAATTTCAGAACAAAAATGTTCAATCCACCTTACTTGAGACACCCCATAATGAAGTTTAATGGGTCATCTGATTATGTACTGAGAGTAGTTAACGCAGAAACTGGTCCCACTACCTCTGTCAGTGATCATTATCTTAGTCTAGCTGGTGTTTATGATTCGATTTTATTCTTCACTGTGTCGTTTAACCAATAGGATCATTTGTTTCAGTTTCGCAGTGCTCTTTGATACAAAAATGCATCATCTGCATATCTTTGTTCTGGTATTTGGCTTGGCTTCATTCGTTCTCAATCTCCCGCTACAAAGCCCTGAAATGGGCAAGTAGCAGAATGGAGTCCAGAGAATGGAATGCGTTGTGTCGTAGTTTACAGCTTGACTGCGATATTTGCACCTTTCTTGTCCAACACATCCGACTTCAGCAGGCATTTTTTGAGTACCGGGTTAGCTGTCCCTCTTCAATCCCTTCTCCTTAGCCAGTCTGCTCTGTTGCAGCCTATTATCCAGGATCACCGCGTGGAGGTGTAGATTAGTCTTGGCAGCTCTGGTTCGCTGGCCCTGATGCTAGCAGTCAGCTATGGGTCGCTGACCGCTGCAGCCTATGCGCTGCTCCATTTTGGTATTGAATTCCTATCGACTGTGAACTGCTCAAACTTTTTATACTCTTTGTCATCCTGGACATTTCTCATTATGTTTGATGGGAACTACGTCAGTTAATTACTTTATTGAAGAATAGAAAATAAAGTGCTCTGGACATTTGACAAGGATGTAGTATGACCTTCTTAGACATTCGTCCTGAAAAGGACATTGTGTCGTAGCTTACAGCGAGAGGGAGCAGTGTAGCGCAGTGGTTAGCGCGCTGGCTTTGCATCCGAGTAGTCCTAGGTTCATTCCCCAGTTGAGGCGGTAATGTTTTTTCAGACCGCAATGGCTCCCGGGTCGACCCAGCCTTAAATAGGTACCGGTTCAGTCCAGGAAATAAAAGCGGCGAGGGAGAGGAGATGGCTACCGCTCTCATAAAGTCGAGCCTTTGAAATTTGAGATCGCTAACACCTCAAACCCCTACGGCAGTAATGCTATGCATTAGTTTACTTTACTTACAGCAAGGTTGCGATATCTGTGTCTTTCGCCCCAGCACATATGGTTTCAGCTGGCTTTCTTGGGTACATGATTTGTCTTCTTATTGCGATACCTAATCTCTCAGCCAGACTGCAATACTGCAGCCTGTATCCAGGGCTGCTGCTTGGAGGCAGAATAAGGTCTTTGTTCAGCTCTAGTTTGTTACCTATCAGCTCATTCAGTGTGTTGCATCTTCGACCTCTACTACATGAGGATTTCAGTGTAATGACGATGGATAGAAGGGATTTAAAAAAAAACACTCCATAAGTTCAATATGTCAGCAAATCAAGCCTTCCACCTAGCGTGGACAAGTCTATGTATACCTCCTCTCTGCAATGCCACAAGGCAACAACAGTAGGACAAAAGAAAAAGAAGTGAGACTATTATTACAATTTCACAGAGAAGATAATAATGCTTATTGGCAACACACAACACAGCGGTCAGTTGTCATCTCCTATCCAGTCCCAAGGAATGCAAATCTGACCATCTTCCATAACAGAGTAATAGTGGGACACCCGCAACCTTGAATTTGTTAATGATACACTAAACCGCCAGTGCTCCTCGGCCAATCGATTGCAGCACGAGATCATCTGTTCTGGTGTAACACTTTCATCTTTTTTCAATTCAGAGACACCAAGGACTTGCATGGCTCTTTTCTTACTCTGTTCTTCATCGTAGAGATATCTGTCAACAAAAATTCATATGGTATGCATTACAAATTTTCTACAAATAAATGTTGAGATTTTACATAGGATAGCAGTAGGATGGTTGTAGTTTGGCTTGGCTTGGTTCGTTCTCAATCTCCCGCTACCAAACCCCGAAAGGGCTTAAGTAGCAGAATGTAGTCCAGAGAACGGAATGCTTTGTATTGTAGTTTACAGCTTGACTGCGATATATACACCTTTCGGTGCAACACATCTGACTTCAGCAAGCATTTTTTGAGTACCGGGTTAGCATTCCCTCTTCGATCCCTTCTCCTTAGCCAGTCTGCCCTGCTGCAGCCTGTTATCCAGGATCACCGTGTGGAGGTGTAGAAGGGTCATGGCAGCTATGGTTCGCTGGCCCTGACGCTAGCAGTCAGATATGGGTCGCTGACCACTGCAGCTCATGTGCTGCTCAGCATCTTAATCCCGATGTTGTTGTTTAATGCTCACAATGAGTACGTTTACTCTTTCATGCACTATGAAAAGGACATTAAGTGGCAGGTTGTAGTAGCGTCTTCACATCCTGAGGTGAAGGTGGACCTTGATCGTCCAGACGGTTGTGCTATACTTGGCTTCATCTGTTTGGCTCTTACTACTATGGGGATAACATTGATCCACACCTCATCAGTCAGGATGCCTTGAAAACAGCTTGTTTCCAGGGAATACTACATTGAAAAGAGACTGTGGTCTTGGTTAGTGTATTGTGCCTGATCCTGACATGACGTCCTGGCCAGTATGTTGTGCCTGACTGGACTACTGTCTCAGTTCCCTGGTAGGATGGTTGTTATTGTTGTTTAATGCCCACAATGAGTAAGTTTACTCTTTTGTGCGCCCTGAAAAGGACATTAAGTGGCAGGTTGTAGTAGCTGTCTTCACATCCCGAGCATGCTGATGAAGGTGGACCATGATCCTCCAGGTGGTTGTGCTATGCTTGGCTTCCTCTGCATGGCTCTCACTACTATGGAGATCACATCGATCCACATCTCATCAGCCAGGCTGCCTTGAAAACAGTCAGTTTCCAGGGAACGCTCCATGGAAGAGAGATTGTGGTCTTAGTCAGTGTATTGTGCCTGACTAGACTAGCATCTCCCAAGTAGGATGGTTCTGCTTCAATCATATTATTAAACCTAAACTTCAACAGAGGAGAAGCAACAAGGTAAGAACTCACACCTTCAAAAGCATGGGTATTACAGTCATCATACCAGGGTAAGTCAGTAAGTAGATCACAAACTGATACAGGATAGCTAAAAAAAGTAGTTGGTAGTCTCTAAAGGTGTTATTATGTGACAGCAACATCCAGTTGTGTTTACTTGCTAAATGTAAATGCTAAATGTCACAATCACGTGCGCAGCTCAGATACAAAATGGCGTCTGTGCTCACTGAGTCTACAATCAAAGAGCAGCGTGCTGATGTGCATTGTTTTTTTTGGGAAGCAAAAGAACTTTCTGCAAAGGATATTCATAAAGAAGTGATTGCTGTTTATGGTGAAAAGTGTTTGTCATGTATAGTGGTACATAACTGGGTCGATGAGTTTTCTTATGAAGCCTGACCTGGTTGTTCTGGAGGCATATGTGCGGCGGGTGGAGGAGACGATTTGAGCTGAAAGGTAAGCAACGATAGGACAGCAACTGTACTTAGGGTGTTCACATGGTTTAGCTTACAGTATAATGCACGACCAATTCAATTTATGGAATGTGTTCTGATTGGAGATCATAGATATTTTGACCGAACGGATCAAGTAAGCAGCAATAATTTATGTAGAATTGTCATAGTGGACCCGAGCTCAATGCAATATTCATGGCCGACTGACTGCCTAAAAAAAATATGGAAAGCTACCTCAACCTGACAATCTTCATGTTCTCTATCACACCACTACAGTTGACCTCCTTCATTAAACCTGCACTAGAAATTACTTTGCAATCTGTTGCAGTGGTGGTTGCTGTAGTAGTTTGTTCTACACTATAAGATTGCTAGTAACCTCACACAACTCTCTTTAGCTGCCTTACATGACATGCATGGAGGTTCAGTAGTTCTTTTCTTTCTGGATGGAAACATCTTTAGCTACTTGTGCTGAGTTGAGTTAATACTTGATGTTTTTTTGTATCAGGTTACAGTGGCTCTTCTTACATCATGAGGTGTACTTGAGAAGGTGGACCAGGGTTCTCCTGGGTGTACTGCAATGTGATTATCATTAGTAAGCTAACCCCTGTAGGGATTACAGTGTCAATCCCCACCTTATTGGCCGGGCTACTGTGATATCGTTTGTCTCAAGGAACATGAACGACTACTTGAAGTGGAGTTTTTATCCATATATTTCACATTACCCTGATCACATTTCACTCCCACCTTGATCAGTATGTTTCCTCTGACCCTGATTACTCTTCACTCCCACCTTAATCAGTATGTTTCCCCTGACCCTGATTACTCTTCACTCCCACCTTGATCAGTATGTTTCCCCTGACCCTGATTACTCTTCACTGCCACCTTGATCAGTATGTTTCCCCTGACCTTGATTACTCTTTGCTCCCACCTTGATTAGTTTGTTCATTTCACTAGAGTCTATATCATCAATCCCAGGTAATTGGTTCTAATACAAAAGAAGATTTTCAACTCTGTATAATCTATGCCATTGTATGGCTCTGAAACATGTTAAACTACCAAGGCATTGATAAAGAATGTATAGAATTTCACCAACAATTGAAATGGTGCGATAATGTCACTCATACCTATGATTTAATCAGAAATGGGAAACTGCTGACAGAATGAGACATTCGAGGTCACCAACGAGGCTGTATAGGCCACACATTAAGGCCTTCTCCTGCCAGCATTACAAGAGTTTCTGTGTTAGATTCCACATGGCAAGGGGAAAGGAGACATGCCACGATTTACAAGAAAAAGTGTGCTCAAATTGAACATCAGGAAAACAGGGAAGTTGCAGGAAAAGCTGACACTGTTGACTCGTGATAGGAAAGTTTGGCAGTTCTTTCATCAAGGTCTTCGCTCTTCTGGGAGTGGAAAGGTTGTTGATTGATTGATTGATTTCATTAGCAATGTTCCTAGCAAAGAACATTTCTAGACAAATTTAATTTCAGAACAAACCATTCATTGTCCCCTCTTAACTTACCTATCAATATCTTTTAAAATGCTCAGAGCATTGTCAATGTTTTCATGTATAAAATCAACAACCAATGTACCAGGAACAGACGCTGGTATCAAAAACTGGCCAAGAGAGGAAACCATCAAAGGACTGGACTCTCTGGAAAAATAAAATAAAAAGCAAAACAGCTTAATAAGAGCAATGCAATAAAGAAATGTGTTCTTTCAATTCAATGTTCTATTTCAAAAATAGGAAAATATGCAGAAAGAAACGGTTATTTCTTCTTTTTCACTACCTGTGATCATTAGCCCTTCTTATCTTTCTCCATGCTTTTCAATGATTTCCTCATTTCGTTGCCCTCTGTTTTTTAAATCTTTTTTTTAAGTAACTTATTTGCTGGTCGACACAAGAGCTCTCTTTCAAGCTTTCATTGATGAAGACAAAGAGATTGGAAGACAACACCGGAGAGTGGATGGGACGATCCATAGCTAGAAAAAATATCCTGGCACAAAACAAAGTAGAATGGTGGGATCTGGTCCAACAATCTGTAGTACTATGCCCCAATGACCTTTCAGGTTACGAGACTGATGATGATGGGGATAAATTTACACAAAATTAAAGAATAACAGGAAATGCAAATCTCAGAGGTCACTGGACAATTTTCAAACATCTTCAGAGCCAAGACAATAAGAACAGCATCAATAGCTATTATGGAAAATTGGGACTATGCTAGAGACATGACAGCTTTTGTTACAGATTCCTTATAAATAAAGGGACATAGGGGTTATAATAGATCATACAGGTAAAGTGAGTGAGCAAGTCCAGGTAGCAGTGAAAAAGGCAAATGCAATGTTAGATATTGTAAAAAGAAATATTAAACATAGGAGCAAGGAAGTGATAGTCAAACTTTAAAGCATTAGTTAGACCTAGATTGGAGTACTGTGCACAGGTCCTTATCGTAGAGGAGATATAAACATGCTGGAAAGGATACAAAGAAGAGCGACAAAGATGATAGTGGGATTCCAGAATTATAATTATGAGGAATGACTCAGAAAAACCGGCCTACAGTGTCTAGATAAAAGAAGTATTTGAGGTGGCTTAATACAGGTTTATAAAATAATCAAAGGAAAGGATAAATTAGACTATAACAAGTTTTTCAAAATACAACCAGCTACAAGAACAAGAAGGCATAGCTACAAATTAACTAAAGAAAGATCCAGATTAGATATTTGGAAATATTTGTTAAGTCAGGTAGTGGTGAATGCTTGGAATGCATTGCCACAGGAAGTAGTGGAGGCAAGGACAATTAATGCATTTAAGAATAGATTGGATGCAAATAGCTTTTAGAGAAAGGAAATGTAAATGAAACTGATTGTATACAGACTTTGCAGAGTTTTCTAAACCAGAATAAAGATATTAAGTTAAGTTGTAATAACTCTCAGAAATCATTAACGAATTGGCAAGCCTGTCCGAGACTTGCTCGAGTGCCAACAACATTTTAAAGAAAGAGTTATTCAGTGAATCAGTGCACATTGTAAGATACACTGAAAGGAAGTGGCAGGTAGACTAGCCAAAGGAGGAGGATAGATGAAAAACTCAAGACTGAGCTACAATGATAACATTTAACTTCAACGACAATTGGCACAGAGAATACCCAGGATCTGATATAGCAGAAGCATACAACTCTTTGCCAAGAAGATATCAAGTCACAATATTCAGACTGCAAATAGACCAATGCAGACTGAAAAATTGACTGTCTAGCAAATTTAAAATTAGTCACCCAGACATGTGCCCATGTGGGGAGAACAAACAAACAAACAAACTGTAATGCTCTCCGGGTCTGCTGGCTTCATGAAAGGAGCAGTGTGGCAATATGACTTTCCCCAACCAAACTGTGGGATAAATTGTTTGGTGGCAAGAGATGCCTGAGATGGACTACCAAGTTTATGACGGAGATAGATGTGATTATTTGAAAGCAACAAGGAAGTAGAAAAACTAGAAGGGCATGTTCCATCTGATATTATTAACTCATTAGCTACTGCACGCTGCTGGGAACGGTGTTACACAGTTTGGTAAAATTGTTTAGCATGGCAAAAAGCAAACGGTTCACAGAGAAGTGGAAGTAATTAGATAAATTAAAACAGATATAAGTATATGTGCATGTTTGTGGATGATTTATACTCATAATTGGATACATTACATGGGAATAATAAAAAAAAAGACATTAAATGCCTTACAACACCAGGATTTCGTTGTGAGATGACATTTTTATATTATTTTTTTAGCAATTTATTTTGCCAGTCACATTTTGATAATTATTTTTATCTAGAAAATCATATAAATGTGCCAATATAATGTGTTATTTAAACAGCACATTCATTTATCTTAAAAATCATATATCATTTTTTAAAACCTGTTGGAAATTAAGAAAGGCATTAATCTCATGAAGTTCAGTCATGTGAACAGAACTGTGGAAATACGACACAGGGTAGCCGAAATACTATTTCAAACAGCCAATGAATATGCCAGGATGATCGCAGGGTAAAATACCACAAAATAAATAAATCCAAATGGAAAACTACAACACATTTCCGTGGACATAAGTACAAGTTGTCAACTTGCGTAAGTAAGTCGCATGTCCTTTTACAGAACGTAGCTTCTTACAACTGCCACCTTTTTGGCTGTTATAAGTTTCTTGGCAAGTGAGCAGTACGGTAAGTCGCCATTACTTTCTGTACGTGGAGGAGCATTAGCCCGAGAAAAAAAACCCAGTGTCTGCCAAACTGGACACAAGTGGAAATCAAACCTGGAATGTTGGGATTGTGAAAACCAAGCGAGTTTCACCCCTAGGCCACGCAGCCTCCTGACTTGCGTGAATCCCAGTCAAATTCATGGCCTAGAGGCATCCATAACAAACTAAAACACAAGAGCACAGACAGACCCACGACCTGCTATGCACCATCTTTACTGCTCTTTTTAATACTCTGTTTTTTAATTCCGGTAGTTAATGAGTTGATGTACTCAAGATATTTGACAAGCATGAACTTATTTCTTGTGCACACCTTTCACTAAAGAGACATGCAGTCAATGTTAACACCGACTTACCCTTCCACTACAAGCTGTAGTGCAGATAAATCTCTGTTCCCAAATGTAAGCATCACGTGATCCTGGCAGCGCCTGAGGGAGTTGAGAAGCTTGTTCAGCAGAAGTTCGTATTCCCCTGCCATGACATGACAATGCTGCTTCTCCCTTCTAACCACACAAATATTGTTTAACAGAGATGACAATTTGGACTCCATTGTGGGAAGGCGGGTTAATACTGCATCGTAAGCTCTGACAGACTGGAGAAGCTGTTGTGGCATGAGAAAAAGAAACAATTACTATGAAACAGAGCACGAGAAAAGATACTTAACTCTTAAAGGCCAAAATCAAGCTCATATCGCTACCGAAGACGGATGTGTCGGACCGAAAGATGCAAATATCGCAGTAAAACTGTAAACTAGTACACAACACATTCCGTTCTCCGGACTACATCCTGCTACTTGCAAAGCCCTGTTCAGGACTTGGTAGACGGAGATTGAGAACGCAGAAGAAGAAGCTTATATCGCTTTTCCAGGGTATCCCTTGGCACCAGAACGCAAATATCGCTAACTGCAAATTTAACTAAATTTGTTTCATTTTATCAGGATTTTAATGTTATTTGGTAAAGAAAATGAGAGTGACTCAGGCCTTGAGAGACACTTGGTCTAAATCACTCTTCGGAACCACCATGTACAAAATCCAGAAATAAAATGGGATATGGCAGAAGCACTTGTAGAGTCAAAACCTTTTGTTAAGTGCATAACTGACAATTTTTTAATTCAACATGTAGAAGCAGCCACCAGAGGTAAAAACATACTCGACCTAGTTTTTACCACACAGGAAAATATGATTGAAAACGTTACCGTTGGGGAACTGTTTGGCTCAAGTGACCATCAAATCATCCGTTGGGATCTTATTGCAGGGAAAGAAGAAAACATAAACACGCGAACATACGACTACTCTAAGGCAGATGTTAAGAGGATGAAAGAGGCAGCGAACCACATAATCTGGAAAGATATTGTTGTAGGAACAGATGTTGAACAGGAGTGGGAAAGTTTTAAAACAGTTCTAGAAACGCTAAAAGAGGAATGTGTTCCATGTAGGGAGGTAAACCCCAAGCGTAAAAAGTGGATAACTAGATTTGTAGTGAAATGTAGAAGAGCAAAAAATAAAGCATGGAAAAAATATATAGAGGCAGGTAAATCAAAAGAAACATGTAAAATTTTTGGACAAGCAGAACCTATCTCAGAAAGCGAATAAAACAGCAAAAATAGACTTTGAAAAAAAACTTACTCAGAGGATCAAGACTGACAGTAAAAGCTTCTTCTCTTATGTTAGAAATAAACAAAGAACGAAAGACAAAGTAGGCCCTCTCATAGACAGTACAGGGAAAATAATAAGTGAGAATAGGGAGGCAGCTAATCTGCTCAATCAGTACTTTGGCACAGTCTTCACAAAGGAGGACTGCTCCGAGATCCTTGAGCCTATAGATATTTTTCAAAGAGACATGGATACAGCGGGATTAAGATCAATCTGTATTACAAAGGAAATGGTTTTTAAAAAATTGGAGGGGTTGAAAGTGAATAAATGTCCAGGTCAAGATGGTATTCATCCAAAATTGCTGTATTGAAATTAGAGACCAACTAGCAAAACCATTGGCTATATTATGTTCTCAATCACTTACAAAAGGGATTGTTCCACGGGATTGGAAAGATGCAGGAGTGATCCCCTTATTAAAAAAAGGCAAAAAATCAGATCCAGCAAATTATAGACCGGTGAGTTTAACGAGCATAGTCTGTAAATTGTTAGAGTCAATAATTAAAGAAAACATTGTAAATGCATTTAGACAAATTTTATCTAATTAGAAATAGTCAGCATGGGTTTACTAGAGGGAGATTATGCTTAACAAATCTATTAGAATTCATGAAGGAGGTTACTAAAATCATAGATAAAGGGGAGCCAGTGGATGTTATTTATCTAGACTTTGCAAAGGCCTTTGATAGAGTACCTCATCAAAGATTTTTTCGAAAGTTAAAATCACATGGAATAGGTGGGGAAGTTGCCAAATGGATTGAAAATTGGTTAACGGGAAGAAGGCAAAGAGTGGGCATAAATAAGGAGTACTCTGAGTGGTGTGAAGTGAAAAGTGGTGTGATTTTTCTTGATATATATAAATGATTTGGACATTGATATGGGATCCATGATTGCAAAATTTGCTGATGACACAAAACTATGCAGTAGTGTCTCATCTAAAGCAGAAGTGGATATATTGATGTCGGATTTATATAAAATTCGAGAATGGTCTGTTATCTGGCAAATGGAGTTTAATGTAGATAAATGTACAGTTATCCACATGGGTAGATCCAATATGGAACATAATTACAGAATGGGAGAAAACAATATTAGAAAGATAGATAAGGAAAGGGACCTAGGGGTTATAAAAGATCATACAGGAAAGGTGAATGAGCAAGTTAAGGTAGCAGTGAAAAAGGCAAATGCAATGTTAGGTATGATAAAAAGAAATATTAAACATAGGAGCAAGGAAGTGATCGTCAAACTGTATAAAGCTTTAGTTAGACCTAGATTGGAGTACTGTGTACAGGTGTGGAGTCCTTATCATAGAGGGGACATAAACATGCTAGAAAGAATACAAAAAAGAGCGACAAAGATGATAGTGGGATTCCAGAATTACAGTTATGAGGAACGACTCAGAAAAACCGGCCTACAGTGTCTCGAAGAGAGAAGAATTCGTGGTGACTAAATACAGGTTTATAAGATGATCAGAGGAATGGATAAATTAGACTATAACAAGTTTTTTAAAATACAGCCACCTACAATAACACGAGGGCATAGCTACAAGCTGACTTAAGAGAGGTCCAGGTTAGATATTAGGAAATATTTTTTTAGTCAGAGAGTGGTGTCTGCTTGGAATGCATTGCCAGGGGAGGTAGTGGAGGCAGAGACAGTTAATGCATTTAAGAATAAACTGGATGCGCATAGCTTTTAGAGCAAGGTGATGTAAATGTAACTGGTTGTATACAGACTCTGCAGGGTCTTCTAAACCAGTATAAAGACTTTAAGTTAAGTTAAAATCTTCACAATTCTGACACACAACAATTGTCCTAGGTGAATGATGTGGGGATTTATGCAGATAAAGCAAAACATATAAGATCAATTTCCAAGCCACATAAAATTGATTTTTACAGAAAGGCCTATGGTTATTTTTGGACCTTTTTTTTGTGTGAAAAATTCATCAATTTAAAAAAAAATACAATAGGGCTTCAAATGTAAACCGTAAATATATTTTTGGGGCGTAAATTTTTCTGAAATAGGTTAAACAACTGTGTAATCTTTTTAACGTAATCACCATTGCATTCGATACAAGTTCCCCAGCGCCTATAAGGTGCACGTATGCCTGTAGAAACCAATTATCTTGATTGCGTGTGTAACCACTCATGCACCACCTGCTAGACCTCTTCATCGGATCTGAAAGTCTTTCCTCCCAATGCCTCTTTTAGTCGTCCAAAGATGTGGAAATCACCTGGAGCTAGATCTGTGACAAGGGAGCCACATAGTGCAGTGGTTAGTTCGATGACTTCGCATATGAATGGTCCTGGGCTCATTCCCCAGTTGAGGCTGAAATATTTTTTTAGACCCCAACGACTGCTGGGTCGACCCAGCCTTAAATGGGTACCGGTTCTGTCCGGGAAGGAAAGGCGGCCGGCATGATGCTGACCACATCATCCACTTAGAGCTGTGGGTTACAAAATAATATGGGCCTAACACCATATTTTCTATGCGCCACATGGCGTGACGGGATCTTTACCTTATGTTTTTAGGTCTGTGACATCTGCAAATATAAACTCACCAATCTGTCTGTCCTTCCTATGTGTCTGCTCAAATACCCATTCATCTCAATTGAACAAGTCTACAGCCAAACGTGTGGACCGAATGTGACAGGATATGCCAATCCAGAATTGGTCTTTACAGCCATAAAAGAACACATTTCGCAGCACAAGTCTAATGCTGTCGCCATCTTCGCTTGTGATGAGCAACTACTAAAAAATCCAAACCTCATTTTGAATCGATCGAAATAGGCAAACAAAAAAAAGGTAACAAATAGAGAAAGGGCCTCAAGTTACTTACAGTGACCCACGTCTGAGGAACATCTTCGCTGCTCAGAATTATCTGGCCAAGTCTGCTGACACCTGTGCTGTTACTAAAGATTAACGTTTTGCCTGCAAGCACAAATATCTCTAGTTAAGATCAGATGAATCTCAACCAAGGTCGCAATTAGCAAATATTTGATTAATTTTTAAAAAAAATGTAACTTTCCACATGGGGTGACTCAAGCATGATGAGTTGAATAAAAACCCAAATTCTTTTCTGTCACTTAATTTTCAAATTACTTTATGGGGGACGGTGTGGGCTAGTGGTTAATGACACGGCTCACAAGCCAAAGGTGCTGGGTTCGCTCCCCAATCACAGCACCAGCCATTACCCCGGGAAAGCAAACCCTTAGAAAATGCAGGAGGAAGCAGACCTTTACAAAATTCCATGCCAAAGTTGGATGCACTGAACCGACAGGATCAAAATAAAAAGATAGAGCAACGCACACTGCCTTGAGGAATAGAGAAATAAGGTGAACGCAAAAATTATTTTAATTCTCTCTCTTTCAATCCTTATTTTTCTTTTATTATCTCTTTTGACCAAATGTCTGTCTGTTTTTCATTCTCCTTTCTAGCATCTTACGTCACAGTAGTGACTGATCAGTGTCTAGATAAAAATCCTCATTCCTCTAATTGTTACTTTTGTTCATCTTTATCACTTAGATTTGTTAGTTTCATTTGTGTTGTACATTGTCCTGTTCCCAATGAAGTCCTTTTGGTCGTAACATATGATGTTTTTGGTGCTGAGCAGTTGCATAAACTGACTCTTACTTATCTATATTATCAACAATAATCAAACATTCAGGGGGACCCAGTGGTCTCGAGATAAGATGTTCGCATTGGTTCTAGAGGTCGTAGGTTAAAATTACGGTGGAGACCAGGATTTTTTCATGTGGATCATCTGGTAAAAATGTTCCCTGATGTCTAAGTAGCAAGATCAGACCGGCGTGTGCAATGGCGTGCACGTAAAAAATCCTTTGGCAGTTGGAAATGGAAAAGAGTAGGCTTAACGGCTTTTGCCAAACAAAATTCAAGTTAAAAATCTACTAAAATGATTCTAGAGATTCTCGACCCACAGAGAATATGTTCCAAAAAGGGGACTGTGTTGCTATAATATTATCTCTTGGTTACGTGGTTAGCGGAATGGCATAGATGACGCTTAACAGGCTGCGGTTCTACCTTGCTCTAATTTACGCTTCCACCACTAGTCCCAAAAATTGACGATTATATATTTCAGGGGCAACCAATCTAACGTTTAGTAATAGATACTGGGATTGACCTGACAAGTCACTAGCAGATTTTCGACTGCCAAAAATAAATGCAACAAAGGAGGTCACACCTCCCCACGACACAAGTGTACTAAGGTCAGATAGATAAATTGATAGATAGCTAGAAAGAGAGATAGATAGATAGACAGACAGACAGACAGACAGACAGACAGACAGACAGACAGACAGACAGACAGACAGACAGACAGATAGATAGTGAGATAGATAGATAGATCAAACAATGGCTCTTATACACAGTCATCTTTGACCAGTTACAATACAAAGGCTGTTCACCAAGTTCAAGATTTAATTTTCTTTTTGAGTGAATAAGTGCACTTACTGGCTAGTTTACGTGTCATTCTAGAGATCTCCTGTATTCTGTGAGCGTGAAGAAAAATAATTAATAAATGTCCGCTGTCGGCTCCCTAGACCAGTCAGTCTTATCAGTGCCCTTTTACAATGGTATCAGGTGCACTAGATTACACATTCCATTCAGGTCAGGTCAGGTCATCTCGTAACCGGTGAGGTCGTTGGGGCACACATGAAGACAACCTCACAATCCCACGCCACTCTTCTCTGTCAGCGGCCGCTGCCTGTGCCTCTTCCGGTTGGAGATTGGTCCATTCTTTTATGTTGTCCTCCCACCTCTTTTTGGGACGGCCTGTTCGTCGTCTGCCTTGCACCTTTCCATGGAGGATCGTAATTTGCAAGACCATTTGATCTCGATATGTGACCGTACCAAGCGAGTTTCCTTCTTTTGACAGTTGCCAAGAGGTCTTCAAAAGGCCGTATTGCTGTTGTAATTCTATCTCGTATTTCCTCATAATGTAACTCGATCTATGTACGTGACGTTTAAAAGTCTTCGGAAACATCTCGTCTCCAAGGTCTGTATCCTTCGCTGAAGGTCAGTTGTAACTGTCCATGTCTCACAAGCATAGAGGAATATTGACAGAACCAGTGTACGCATTAATCTGATTTTCATGCATAGTGCTAACCGTTTATCCTGCCAGATTTTGTTAAGCTGTGCAAGCGCCGCTATTGTCTGTATATTTGTTATATTCCGATAAATTGGCATCTTCTTCATCGTACGCAGCGATAAATTGGCATCTTCTTCATCGTACGCAGCGATAAATTGGCATCTTCTTCATCGTACGCAGCGATAAATTGGCATCTTCTTCATCGTATGCAGCGATAAATTGGCATCTGAAATTGGCCTGTTCAAGATAGTGAAAAACCTCATCCAGGCGTGCTGCTATCTTCACATAGCACAAGCAATGCTATTTAGATACAATGGATTCAAGGCCAAAGACCGACAATGAAAAAAGAAGCATACAGAAATATCTGAGGCGATGAATGTCACTGTGCATGAGGTACACAGTAGGGCTCATTCTAGAGATCCCTTCATAACCTGAGATACTAGTTTCCAGTTAGGCGCATACATTGGTATATAGTTGTCATGTGCACTGTCTTAAGATGCCACTTTGCTATATCTTACAGTTTCCTGGAAAAAAAATCAGTCCCGGAAACTTAGTGAACAGCTCTTGTACAGCAAAGACAAAATAAAGTTCCATATTAGAAACTGATGTCGAGGATGAAGTGTTAGAAACATCATTTAACTATGCCACAGCATGTTTTAGGCAGGTCGCAAGTTGCCTTCCTCTCCTTCCCAAACTGAAGTTAAGTTACCACTTTACAGCTGGGCTGACTGGAGCATGATTTCTTCTTCTTCTTCTTCATCGTACGCAGTCAGACAGTAACGATTATTTTTTCGAAAAAAGCAGCCGTCATCCTGAGGCTGTCGACACTGCCATAGAGCTTGTCTAGTGTTGCCACTGGTGATGGCCACATCTGCTCTCTCTGATCCTCGTATGTCGGGCAGTTTTGCCGCAAATGCTCAGCGGTCATTTTCCCGGTACCACATGGGCATTCAACGGTGCCACCTATCTTCAATTTGTTGAATAGGTGGTACCTCAGTCTATTGTAGCTAATGCGAAGTCTGAAGACCACGACCTGCTCTCTTCTGTTCAACTGGTAATAGGCATCGTTTTTGGTGTAGCCAGTATGTTCGGTTTCCCATTTGGTCATGTATCTAGCTCTAATAAGCCGTTTTGACTCTTCGTATATCATACTAGTATCTGGTTGTGGTAGTTTTGCACCTTCTTTTGCCAGTCTGTCTGCCTCCTCGTTGCCTTGGATGTTGCAGTGAGATGGAACCCAATGCACCACTACCCTTTTTGGTGTGGCCTGCTGGCATAGTTGACAGAGTACTGCTCTTAAATCATTAAGTTCACCATGAGTGGAGCCTGCGGGTTAAATTGACTTAACACGCCAATACTGTAGAATGACTGTCAAATCGAGAGCACCTTCGTGGCAGAAATCTCAGGTTCCAGAAACTTGGCCATTGACAAACTAAAAAGCCCTCTATTGATACGTCCGGTCTAATATATAACGGGTGCTGGAAATAGACCCTCGGAAGACATGTCAGTTTTACCCTACTAATGACAGGGCGTTGCTACGGTAATCCTGCTCAACTCGAGAGGAGCCGCAGACATTTGGTTCACGTACTAGGCTGATAAGCCAACGGCGCGAGGCTACAAGGTGAGGGATTACGGCCGAACGCCTCTAAGCCAAAATCCCGCCCAAAAGCTCAGCACGACTGCAAAGGGAGGCTTCGACATGGTGGGGACCTGGGGCTCCCGCTCCAGCCCCGCCCGATCGAGACGCAGAATGAGGTCTCTGCCATCCGCTGATCAAAGCGGGCGGGAAGCTGCTCGATATTCACCCCATACGGCGATGAGGTATGAAACCATTTGTAGAAGACTTAGTTCTCGGTCGGGGTGCCCTAAGCAGTAGATCAGCTACCTCACTGCAAACTGCTGAGACTCAACCCTTGACCATGAGATATGTCCGCACACCAGGCGAACAACATCTCCGTGCAATGACCAGGCCTGTCCCCTGGTCAAATGCACTATTTCGAGAGGAATCACAGGTCGCTGACATTTGGTCCACGAGCTTGGCTGAAAAGCTACCATCTGAGGGACTACGGCCGAACGCCTCTAAGCCAGAATCCCGCCCTAAATCTCAGCACCGCTGTGATGGGAGGCTACGACATGGCTGGGGCTTGCGTCTCAACCCGGCCCGGTCGAGCCGCAGAAATGCACCTGGTAAAATGCACTCCTGCCTCGCTCTTTGCCTCTGTCTGCTATCAGTCATCCCAATGGACGCGGAAGAGATGCAGTCCAGCGGACATTGCACCTCCTGCTATATTGTGACAACCTCTCGGGTGGCGGGGAATGCTAGGCGTACCGTCACTGCAGATGAGCCGAGAAAATAAAGGGAGCAAAGAGATACCTCACTCACATGCATATGCTACGTTTCTGGCAGGACGTGACAATCCTGGGTCAAAGTCACACTGGACTGCCTCTCTTCCGGGATAGTACAAACTAGTACATAGTCCATCATATCATTGCCAAACTCTATAGACACGAGTAGGGAAGACTCGATAGTCCTGCAAGACAACTTCCTAAGAGAGACAACTCTGACCAAAAACAACTGCTGCCTTGCAGTTAGGCTGGGGACAGCCAAAGGCTAAGGAGGGCAACCCTACAGAAACACCTGTTGAAATCGGATGCACTGAGCCACAGGCTTAACAAAATAAAACAGTGCAACGTAAATATCGCTGTAAACAGCGTACGAAGGAGAAGAAATCATTAAGTTCAGTATTTTTCTGGCTTTTCAGTGATGTGACTACGGCCAGAGCATCTGTAAGCAGGACTATGTGGCTTTCATTCCTTTTACCTGTCACCATCCACTGCCGCCCGCAGTGCCTCTGCCTCCGCTCTGAAATTGCTTGTGTATTTTCCAGTAGCGAATGACAGTGTTATTTTTCTGCCATTTGGTAGGCTCAGGAATGCTCCTGCCCCTCCGTTCTGTGTTGTATTTGTTATGGAACCGTCGGTGTATGCATGGGTCCAGTCCATGCTTGGGTAGTTTTCCGTTATGTAACTCAGGGTAGTATCTCTTCTTTATTTTTCAGACTGACAGTTTTTGTTTCCAATACCTGGTATATTTTCTACCACCTCTGGAAATATATGCTGCCTCCAGGTAGGTTTTCGTACAGTAGGGATGGGCTTTGATGTTAGTGCGTTCATGGGGTTTTCGTGCATCTTTGCTTTGGCTATTTCTGCAAAGTTTCTTCGCTTTAGTTTCCCATTTCCGAAATTGTTTAGTCTCTGGTGCATTGAATGGTCAGTCAGTCTTCTGAGTTTCTCTGATTGCAGCTGGGCTCTGCAGTCTCTTCTGTCGGTCATGGATTGCAGTTTTGTAATCTTTTCAAGTTCTACAATTGGCGTTGACTTCTTGCCTCCTGTTATAACTCTCATGGCTTGGTTTTGGAGTTTGCTAACTTTATCGAAGTTCACCTTTGCTGCTGTTGTCCATGCCGCAATGCCATACTCGAGAACTGGTCTCACTCTTCCAGTGTACAGTTTCTTTAGTATACTTTCGTCTGCTCCCCAGCTTGTGCCAGCAAGTTTCCTCATGATTGCCATTCTTTGTCTGGCTCTCATTCGGTTTCTCTTGATCTGACTTTTCCATGTCATGCGCCATCAAATGTGACTCCCAGGTAGTTTGGGTTGTCGTTTGGCTGCAGGTATTTGCCGTTTATACTTAATTTGGTGTTTTGGGGTTTGATTGATAGCGAGAATATTGTACATGTGGTTTTTTCCTCGTTTATTTTGACCAGCCATGAGTTCGCCCACTCTTCCAGTGATGTTAGGGCCTGCTGCATCCGATTTCTTGCTATGGTGAGATTCTTTTCAGAGGTCCACATAGCCAGATCGTCTGCAAACATTGAGATATGGACTCTTCTTGGTATATTCTCTGTAATGTCATTTATATACACCAGGAAGAGTGTGGGTGACAGTACTCCCCCTTGGGGTACTCCCTGCTCAAGTGTCACCTTTTTTGCTCATCTGCCCTTGTACTTGAACTCTGGCCGTTCTGTTTTTGAGGTAGTGGTTGATCCACTTGTACATTTTCCCACAAACTTCACTTCTTCTTAGCTTGACTCTTTCCCTCTTTCCAGACTTTGTCAAATGCCTTTTCCAGGTCCACCCAAACCGCTACTGTGTGTTTCTGTTCCTGGTAGGCATCTTCTATTTCCTGGGCTATGAGGATGACCTGATCCTCAGTGGATCTGTGCTGTCTAAAGCCGGCTTGCTGTGGAATTAGTATTCGTTTTTCTTCCAGATGCCACATCAGTCTGGTGTTTATCATACGTTCCATCAGTTTGCCGACACAGCTCAGTAGGCTGATAGGCCTGTATCCATTTGGATCTGTTTTGTCTTTTCCTTTCTTTGGTACTGGTACAAGTACTGCGTCTTTCCATGCCTGGGGTACAATACCCCTTTTACAGCTTTGGTTCAGGACTGATAGCAGTTTCCTCTTTGCTATTTGGCCCAGCCCCATCAGCATTTCGTTTGTTATCCCGTCTTTTCCGGGAGATTTCCTTTTCTTTAATGTTCTCATGGCCTCTTCCATTTGAGCATGATTTGAACGCTGTACCTTTACTGTGAAAAGCAAGTGCTCTATCACTACACTTTCAGCAAAGACATGTTAAATAAAATATCCCATGCAGAAGATAGAAAGTAACTATATAGCAACTAACATGTACTAACTTGTTTTCTACCAAATGAAATTTCACCACAATTTGTAGACCGTAAACAAATAAGTATTCTGTACAGTCGATAATAATAATAGTTGCTTACCACAAAGAAGATGGTGACAGCATGAATGTAGACCGGGATCCCCCAGGTGGTTTGTGGCTATGTCATTTGTTCTTGTAGATGGTTGTATTTTGAAAAACTTGTTATAGTCTAATATCTGTTCCTTTGATTGTTTTATAAACCTGTATTAAGTCACCTCAAATTCTTCTCTTTTCTAGACACCGTGGGTCAGTTTTTTTAAGTCTTTCCTCATAGCTGTAATCCCACTATCAACTTTGACACACTCTTTTGTATTCTTTCCAGCATGTTTATATCTCCTCTACAATAAAGACTCCACACCTGTACACAGTACTCCAATCTAGGTCTAACTAATGCTTTATACAGTTTGACTATCACTTCCTTGCTCCTATGTTTAATATTTCTTTTTATCATACATAACATTGCATTTGCCTTTTTCACTGCTACCTGGACTTGCTCACTCACTTTACCTGTATGATTATTTATAACGCCTAGATGCCTTTCCTTATCTATCATTCTAATATTGTTCTCGCCCATTCTGTAATTATCTATTTTCCTACATTAATCTCCATTTGCCAGCTCGTAGACCATTCTCAAATTTTATATAAATCCGACCTCAATATATCCACTTCTGCTTTAGATGAGACACTACTGCATAGTTTTGTGTCATCAGTGAATTTTACAATCATGGTTCTGATATTAATGTCCAAATCGTTTATATATATTTTGAACAAAATTGGTCCCAAAACTGATGCCACGCTGCAACCTTGAGCATATATGAATGATTGGGTGTACAATATCCTGAGGTCTTTCTTTTATATCATCCTTAGCTTCTGCCAGTATAGTATTGCTCTTAAAATGTCTTCTTCTTCTTTGGTAGGTTTGGGTTTGTTCTGAAAAGGCTGTTGTTTCTAGCATTTACCACCCTGAACAAAATAAGTACGGATGTCCCCCAGCACCTGAATTATTTTTTAGCACGTCCCTTTTTTCTAGGTTGTTCACTTTGAAACCTGAATTTTGTTTGTTTGTCGTACAAATATGATTTTTTTGTGTGAAGAGACATAAATGAATAAAGAACTTGCTGGTGTTATTGTTTTTTGTTGTGTGTGTGTTAGTTTCTGAGATACAAGAAGATGAATGTGAAAATAAAAAATGGCAACAATTACCGATTTTGCGGGGAATCGGGACCTTCGGAATTTGAAAATCGTCACAGAATACTGAAAGTGTTTCTTACAAAATCGTCATTTCTGTTATTTTTCCTTACAAACGTATTTAATACTGCTAAATAAACAAATTAAACAGATCTATCTCTGAAAAATATGTCGCAACAACCCACCTTCATCACCTGCAATAATGGAATAATCCGCAAGTCGTCCAGAAAAAGAGAAAACATCGTTTCAAAATCTCTTTCAAACTAACTAAATCGGCCATATTGGTTGTTTACATCTGCAATGATTATATTGCCTATATTTAGTTTCAAAATGGCTGGGTGTTTCAACAGGTGTTAATACACAACAATGCTCTTGAATAATTTTCTTACAGCGATCAAGGATTTTTGCTGTAAGAAGGCTGTTTGCCAGTCTTTAGGAGGCTGGCGGCCATTTTTTTTAGGCTGTCCATTCGGACAATAGGGTGGTAAAGGCTAGTTTACCGCGAGGCTGCCTCATCTGCACCACTTTTTGGCTTGACACATCCAAATTTAGCTGACTTTTTTGGTGCTGGGTATGCTTTCCCACTGCAATCTCTATTCTCTTAGCCAGACTACACAAGTGCAGCCTGTTTCCAGAGCTGTCACTTTAAAAATGCCTCATTTCCTACCTTTGAGAACAAACTGAAGAAACTCTGGGTGGTCATTGCAAAGCCTGTCGAATGACTTCAGGCATCCCCGGAAATGCTGAAAGCCCCACACACTGTCGAATCGGATCATCTCCACTCCTAAGCCTGTCTGCAGCTTCTCTAACAGCCTGGCCACATCTTCCTGTATGTGACTGACCGACTGTTCATTTTTCCTTGACCTTTCAATGTTTGTCTGAAGCCAGCGCCTGAGTAGGGATGATTTTCATGTATAGAAGTAGGTTTATCAGTATTATCTAAAGTGTGCATTCTGCAAAGATCTTAGTTCATAGTCGATTTGTACTTTTACAGAGGTGATTGCTCCTGTGCAGGCCCCAGCTCTGGTATGAGCTGGATGGAGCCGTGAGGAGGATTTCCTGCTTAGCAGGCTAGGCTTGAGCAGCTTATTACTCCGCTGCGTCGGGACAAGTACCGCGAAAGGCGGTTAACCGATGTCTGAGTCCATCTTAAGAGACTCAAACACTAGAGCAAAGTAGACCCACAGCCTGTTAGGCCCCATCTATGCTGCTCTAAACAAACCACTTTACCATAGCTGTGTTATGCAATGTGGCACAGTTAGTTTGTCTCTTTCGAAATGCTCTTTGTGGGGCACTGGTACTACTCTTGTTCTTGTCCTACACAAAGGCCCAGACTCAGGATCAAATATTAAACAAGTAAAAACAAAAAACTAAATCTTTTTACACAAGATTTCATTTATACTAAGACATCGTTGTTGTTTTGAGAACTACTGGAGTGTCATTAAAACAAATGTTGGTGTTTCTTTGGTGAATTTGTTTTTAAAAAAATGTATTGGTGTTTTGGTTTTTTATGAACAATTTGATGCATTCACTGCCCCATTTATCATTTGATCATGTATCACAGTATCCCCGGTGTCAGTCTAGCAGATGTGCTGTATGCGAGGAAGCCAACAATATTCTGTATGCGTCCCAATCTTTTGCAGTGGTGTACCAATGCAAGCTTAGGTCCTTGGTTAGTCCATCTCGCCATCGATAGGTGGGCGACCCCGTGGACGTTTTGTATATGTATATGGCCACCAAAAACGTTGTTCTATGTGTCCATCTGGTGTCAGGCATGCATACCCCATGTCCAGCCCAATGATGTTTGCATGATATCGCTGTTTCCACAACGTCCTGAAACAAAGTTTGATGTTGAATTTTGTTGTTCTGGATTTTATCCCATATCAAAATTTTTAGCATGCGCCATGCCATTGCTCTTGAGTGACTCTTGAGCTTCTAGGCATCTGTTTTGTGCAAGTTTCACACTGCGTATCCGTCGATCATTGCTAGAATGACCGTGGAATTGAAAGTGTGTGCTTTTGCCATGATGTCTTTCATCTTTTGGAGTATTGGCTTAATGGAGTTATAGGAATTCTAAGCTGTTTTTGTCGTCTAGAGATTTTGTGATCAATTTTGTGGTTGGTATTTATCTCTTGGCCTAGATACATTCTTGTAATGAAATTGGAGAGATCAAGTTGACCAACATTCATTGCGAATTTTATTATTTGAAAATTATCCTCGTAAATGTCGATTTTTTTACCTGCATAATCTAAGAGTTTAGTTTGAGTGCTTTGTGATTTTTTAACTCAATGACCGTTGTTGCTTGATCGAATGCAATGAAGTTGCTGATCTTGTTGTTGATATTTAAAAAAATAAGTTTTTCGGTACAAGCTTTTTAATGACTTGTCCAGGGTCCGCAAAAATTGATAGATTAACAGGTCATACTAGTACAGGCTGTGTACACAATTTCAGCTTTCTAAGTTACGGGTAAGTTGGTTAAAAAAAGACAGAAGTCCCTGCAAACGGACATGTCAAGTTAAATAAAAGCTTGTAAAAACATGATCAGTAGAAGGCGGCCATGTCACTTATTTGGCTCTAGTATTACACTGTAACATCTCCATGGGGATCCTTGGATCCCTTATTGTGTTGTAGTTGTAGTAGTATAGTTGCAGTAGTAATAGTAGTAGTAGTAGTAGTAGTTGTAGTAGTAGTTGTGGTAGTTGTAGAAGTAGCAGTAGTGGTTGTAGTAGTGGTTGTGGTAGTAGCAGTAGTTGTGGTAGTTGTAGTAGTGGTTGTTGTAATAGTTGTAGTAGTAGTAGTTGTAGTAATAGCAGTAGTTGTTGTTGTAGTAGTTGTACTTGCAGTAGTAGTAGTTGTAGTAGTAGTAGTAGTTGTAGTAGTTGTAATTGCAGTTGTTGTAGTAGTAGTAGTTGTAGTAGTAGTAGTAGTTGTAGTAGTAGTAGTAGTTGTGGTAGTAGCAGTAGAAGTTGTGGTAATTGTAGATGCAGTTGTTGCAGCAGTAGCAGTTGTAGTAGTTGCAGTAGTAGTAGTTGTAGTAGTAGTTGTAGTAGTAGTTGTGTGGTCTTAATAAGGAGTTGCTAACAGTAAGTGTAACACTAAACACAAACACACAAAGTAACCAAAATTCAGATATGAAAAGAGTTCAATACAGACCTTAATGTCAGAGCAATAGGCTTGTGAGCTTGTTTGGCCTGAGGGTTAGTCTTTCCTGTAGCAGCGTAGTAAGATGAATGCCACTCAATAGGACGATTTGTACCATATCTTTGGTGAGCAAAAAATGAAGAAACATTTGCTTGAATAATTGTGATAACAGACAAAATATTTCAATTAAAAAAAATAAGATTCCATATGCTCATAGAGATCAAGTATTAGAGGCAGCAAAGATGGCACCATAACCGGCTGCGGGTCTACAACGCTCTGCTGTTTTAGTTCATTATGGATGACACCAGACCAAGGATTTGCCTAGAATTCACACTAGTCGATGACTTACACTTGTGTTCACGGAAACATATTGTTTTTTCCATTTGGACTGGTTAATTCGTTAGTTTTTTGTATTTTCTTCCGTCAAATTATCCTGGAATGCACATTGGCTATATGAATAGCATTACGCTAAAACCTGTGTCATATTTCACGGTCTAGTTCACACAGCTGAACTTCAAGAGATTGGTGCCCTTCATCCTAGCTGCAAACAGTGTTGGTTTTGGTGTGTGAAATTTAGACACGACTATAATGGATTAGAATACAGTCTGGGAGAGATGCCCAAGTCAATCATATGTTGAGTGATGTCCCTATGACCTCTTGTAGTTATGAGAAAGGCACGACACATAACGATAGATGTCATTCCTCCACCGCTGCCTTGCGGGATTCCTGTTTATGGGAAAGGCATCAGGATTAAACCCTGAGGAAAAATCGGCATCCTGTGCTATCTCCAGTTGTCTTGATAAAATCTTTCCACTGACCAGAGGTAGCTCAAGACCAGAAAGTTAGGTTGACAAAAGGCGCAGCTTCTTCCTCACTTTAATTCAAATCATCTCGCAGGCCACATATTTCAGCGGACACAGCAAGAGAAAAGACTGTCCACACGGCTGAACAAAGAGAATGGTCTTCATCATATATGATGGACAAACATCTTCATTAGAGATTTTATTATGCTCTATCAATATACAAATACAATACAGATAAAATAATCGCTGAATATCTGCTGCAAAAATGCCCAACATGGTAGTGTGTGGCCTATACACTATACAGCACCATTGGCGACCTCGAATGTCTCATTCTATCACAGGGCGCTAATTTAAAAAAAAACATTGTAATGCACTTGGACTAATTTAATCAGTTAAGTTTAGTTCATCCTGTAACCCATCAGGTCGTTGGGGCACACATGAAGACATGAAAATCCCACGCCAACCCTCTCTGTCTGTCGCCGCCTGACGTATCTCACCGGGACGAAGACCTGACCACTCAGTGATGTTGTCCACCCATCTCTTCCTTGGACGTCCACGCCCTCTCTGTCCCGGTACGGATCCAAAGAGTATCGAGTTGGGAATTCCGTTGGACCTCGCGACGTGCCCGCACCAGGCCATCTTTCGTCTTTTGATAGCCGTGAACAGATCTTCAAAAGGACCAATAGCGTCTACAACTCTCTGACGGATGTCTACGTTCGTGACACGATCTTTATATGTAACATTTAGAAGTTTTCTATAGCACCGCATTTCCATTGCACGTATCCTGCCCTGGATATCTGCTGTAATGGTCCAGGTCTCGCAGGCATACAGAAATATTGACAGCACCAAAGAGCGCAGTAGTCTGACTTTTATGCAGAGGGCGAGGCGCTTGTCTCGTCATATAGGTTGCAGCCTAGTCAGCGCTGCTGTTGTTTGTGCTATTCTTGCAATTTAATCTAGTCAGGAATAATCAGCATGAGTTTACTAAAGGAAGATTCTGCTTAACAAATCTATTAGAATTCATGGAGAAGGTTACCAAAATGATAGGTAGAGGCCACTGGTGATGGCCACATGTGCTTTCTCTGGTCCTTGTGTGTCGGGCAGTTTTGCAGCAGATGTTCAGCGGTCATTTTCCCGGTGCCACAAGTGCATTCGTCAGTGCCACCTATCTTCAGTTTATTGAATAGGTGGTACCTCAGTCTGTTGTGGCCTGTGCGTAGTCTGAAGACCACGACCTGCTCTCTTCTGTTCAACTGGTAATAGGCATCATTTTTTGTGTAGCCAGTATGCTCTGTTTCCCATTTTGCCATGTATCTGGCCCTAATAAACCTTTTGGACTCTTCGTAGGTCACACTAGAATCTGGTTGTGGTAGTCTTGCAACTTCTTTTGCCAGTCTGTCTGCCTCCTCGTTGTCTTGGATGTTACAGTGGGATGGAACCCACTGTACCACTACTCTTTTTGGTGCGGACTGTGGCATAGTTGACAGAGTACTGCTCTTAAATCATTGAGTTCAGTATTTTTTTGGCTTTTTAGTACTGTGACTACGGCGAGGGCATCTGTAAACAGGACTATCTGGCTATCATTGCTTTCGCCTGTCAGCATTGCTTCTACTGCAGCTCTCAGTGCCTCTGCCTCCGCTCTGAAATTGCTTGAGTATTTTCCAGTTGCCACTGACAGTGTTATTTTTCTACCATTTGGTAGGCTCAGGAATACCCCTGCCCCTCCATTCTGTGTTGTGTTTGTTACAGAACCGTCGGTGTATGCATGGGTCCAGTGCATGCTTGGGTCCTTATACGTTATGTACCTCAGGGTTTTGTCTCTTCTTTCTTTTTAAGTCTGGCTGTTCTTGTTTCCAATACCTGGTATATTTCTACCACCTCTGGAATGATATGCTGCTTCCAGGTAGGTTTGCGTACAGTAGGGATGGGCTTTGGTGTTGTTAATGTGTTCATAGGGTCTTCGCTCATCTTTGCTTTGGCTATTTCTGCAAAGTTTCTCCGCTTTAGTTTCCCATTTCCGAAATTGTTTAGTCTCGGGTGCATTGGATGGTCAGTCAGTCTTCGGAGTTTCTCTTCTTGCTGCTGGGCTCTGCAGTCTCTTCTGTCGGTCATGGATTGCAGATTTGTAATCTTTTCAAGTTCTACAATTGGTGTTGACTTCATGCCTCCTGTTATAACTCTCATGGCTTGATTTTGAAGTTTGCTAATTTTATTGAAGTTCTCCTTTGCTGCTGTTGTCCATGCCGCAATGCCATACTCGAGAACTGGTCTCACTCTTCCAGTGTACAGTTTCTTTAGTATACTTTCGTCTGCTCCCTAGCTTGTGCCAGCAAGTTTCCTCATGATTGCCATTCTTTGTCTGGCTCTCATTCGGTTTCTCTTGATCTGACTTTTCCATGTCATGCGCCGATCAAATGTGACTCCCAGGTAGTTTGGGTTGTCGTTTGGCCGCAGGTATTTTGCCGTTAAGACTTATTTTGGTGTTCTGGGGTTTATTTGAAAGCGAGAATATCGTACATGTTTTTTCCTCATTTATTTTGACCAGCCATGAGTTCGCCCACTCCTCCAATGATGTTAGGGCCCGCTGCATCCGATTGCTTGCTATGGTGAGATTTTTTTCAGAGGTCCACATAGCCAGATAGTCTGCAAACATGGAGCTGTGGACTCTTCTTGGTATATTCTCTGTGATGTTGTTTATATACACCAGGAAAAGTGTGGGTGACAGTACTCCCCCTTGGGGTACTCCCTGCTCAAGTGTCACTTTTTTGCTCATCTGCCCTTGTACTTGAACTCTGGCTGTTCTGTTTTCAAGGTAGTGGCTGTTCCATCTGTACATTTTCCCACATATTTCCCTTCTTCGTAGCTTGAGTTTAAGTCCCTCTTTCCATACCTTGTCAAATGCCTTCTCTAAATCCACCCACACCGCTACTGTGTGTTTTTTCTCCTGGTAAGCATCCTCTATTTCCTGGGCTATGAGAGTGATCTGGTCCTCAGTGGATCTGTGCTGTCTAAAACCTGCTTGCTGTGGAATTAGTATGCGTTTTTCTTCCAGATGCCACATCAGTCTGGTGTTTATCATACGCTCCATCAGTTTGCCTACACAGCTCAGTAGACTGATAGGCCTGTATCCATTTGGATCTGTTCTATCTTTTTCTTTCTTTGGTACTGGTATAAGTACAGCATCTTTCCATGCCTGCGGTACAATTCCCCTTTTCCAGCTTTGGTTCAGGACTGATAGTAACTTCCTCTTTGCTGTTTGGCCCAACCCCATCAGCATTTCGTTTGTTACCCCATCTTTTCCGGGTGATTTGTTTTTCTTTAAAGTTCTCATGGCCTCTTCCATTTCATTCATTGTTAGTTTTGCCATCATGTGCTCCTCTGGTACCATATTGATGTTGTCGTGGCTCTTTTGTTCTTCACTAATGTCTGCATGCCTATCTGTAGGGATATCAATGTGGTTTGCTCTGGCATAATGTTCTATAAAGGCGTTTGCTGCTTTTTTTCCAGTAAGCATGTTGTCGCCCTGCTTGATGGTTAT
This sequence comes from Ariolimax columbianus, assembly GCA_036924085.1. Taxonomy (NCBI): domain Eukaryota; kingdom Metazoa; phylum Mollusca; class Gastropoda; order Stylommatophora; family Arionidae; genus Ariolimax; species Ariolimax columbianus. Next base: position 35,373,597 of record JAVGWX010000016.1, on the reverse strand, counting down.
TTGTTTATTTGATGGTGTTTCGTCATTCATTGCTCTGACTAACTTCCATAGTTTTTCCCTTCTTTATCTAAATTGAGGCTTTCTGTTTTGTTTTTCCAGCTGTCTCTTGTTATTTGGTTTAGTGTTCTTTTGATGGGCAATATTTGCCTTCATAGATTGTTCTCTCTCTGCCATGTTCCTAGCATTTGAGACTTTGTCTTTCGCTTTCTGCAATTCGTCATTCCAATATGGCAAGGAAGGATATGAAGATAAACATTGAAAATCAAATGCAAAACTTTGGACAGACAATTATACATTGTTTATGGACAAAAATGGTAAGAGAAACAGAAATGAAAATGGAGAAAGCATTTCCAACTTCTGTGACTTCAATTACCTGGTTATAGGAAGTACCATCTTCCCACACAGAAGTGTACATGAGATCATCTGGTGTTGATGAGACGGGCACACATATAAGTGCACACACACACAAATAGATCGAATACATTTTCAAGAACAACAAATTCAGCAATGAAATGAAATAACACATTAACAAGAATGTCCTTTACAAACACAAAAGTGAGGGGTATACGAACTATTCTGTTATGAATCAACATCACTGCACTCTGTGCAAACTCATAGGTACTTAGCCTCTCTCAGCAAATAAAAAAGAGTGTGGATACTGATGATAGGCATAAATGTATATCAACTAAGACATCAAAAAAAAAAAGAGCAACTTTCTATACAAGCACAAAAGTGGGGAGAGATGGGGTGGAGGTGAAGATATCCTGAAGTACAACTTCAGACAAAAAGTAAGACAAACAATGAGGAATGTATTTTCATCATCATGAACATGTCCTTGGTAAACAGAACATCGCTGTTATCACAGCCATTTTATAGGAATCTCGATCAGCAGTCAGTCTACCCGCCTGCTCCATGTTCATGTTAGGAATCTCGATCAGCAGTCAGTCTACCCGCCTGCTCCATGTTCATGTTAGGAATCTTGATCAGCAGTCAGTCTACTCGCCTGCTCCATGTTCATGTTAGGAATCTTGATCAGCAGTCAGTCTACTCACCTGCTCCATGTTCATGTTTAGGGTGTCCTTGATGTCTCGATCAGCAGTCAGTCTACTCGCCTGGTGCATGTTCATGTTTAGGGTGTCCTTGATGTCTTGATCAGCAGTCAGTCTACTCGCCTGCTCCATGTTCATGTTAGGTATCTTGATCAGCAGGCAGTCTACTCGCCTGGTGCATGTTCATGTTTAGGGTGTCCTTGATGTCTTGATCAGCAGTCAGTCTACTCGCCTGCTCCATGTTCATGTTAGGAATCTTGATCAGCAGTCAATCTACTCGCCTGCTCCATGTTCATGTTAGGAATCTCGATCAGCAGTCAGTCTACTCGCCTGCTCCATGTTCATGTTAGGAATCTCGATCAGCAGTCAGTCTACTCGCCTGCTCCATGTTCATGTTAGGAATCGCGATCAGCAGTCAGTCTACTCGCCTGCTCCATGTTCATGTTAGGAATCTCGATCAGCAGTCAGTCTACTCGCCTGCTCCATGTTCATGTTAGGAATCTCGATCAGCAGTCAGTCTACTCGCCTGCTCCATGTTCATGTTAGGAATCGCGATCAGCAGTCAGTCTACTCGCCTGCTCCATGTTCATGTTAGGAATCTCGATCAGCAGTCAGTCTACTCGCCTGCTCCATGTTCATGTTAGGAATCTCGATCAGCAGTCAGTCTACTCGCCTGCTCCATATTCATGTTTAGGGTGTCCTTGATGTCTTGTGTCCTTGATGTCTTGGTCGGCCTCTGCCTTGCCTTCCTGGAACAATGCTTTCCAGAACTGCTTTTTCCATTCCGTCATGGCACTTGATGTGGCGGAAAAACCTCAGTTTCCGAGACATAACATGGTTTATAAGCCAGCCCTAATCGACACTCAAATCTTGCAGGATGGTTTTATATGTTATTTTCTTTACCCAAGGTATTTTGAGTATTATTCTGTAGCATTTTGTCTCAAAAGCCCCGATCTTCTTTCTTAATATTTGTGTCATGGTCCCTGTCTCACATCCGCACATTGTCACCAGGAAGACGCATGGTCTGAGGATCTTAACTTTTAATCCTTTGTTAGTTTTGTGCCACACATTTTGCACACTATTTATTTTCTGCACCGCTATGGACAATTGTCTCCTTATTTACCTTGCACAGTCCCCACCGTTTGTTATCAAAGAGCCAAAGTATTCAAAGTAATCTATGTGTTCAATTTCTTCATTACCAATAAAAATGATCTTGGGTTCGGATCTGTGTGTGCCAATGGACATTATCTTTGTTTTTTTTAATTTTCAGGAAAAGATTTTGATCTTCACTGTGCTTCTGAACAGACGTAAGCAATTGTGCCAGGCCCTCAATGCTGTTTGAGAGCGTAACTCTTTCCTCCAATTGTATTTCACAAGTATAAAATATAGCAGAATAAAGGTTAAAGGTGAGGGCTCGACTTCATTGCCACGGGTCTCCCCATATGGGGCCGGCGTGGGCAATTGGTTAAGTGACATGGCTCACAAACCGAAGGTGGTGGATTCGTCCCATCATAACACTGGTCGTTACCCCAGGGAAGCAAACCCTTAGAAAATACAGGAGGAAGCAGACCCTTACATAAAATGCATGCCAAAGTCAGATGCACTGGGCCAACAGGCGCAACATAAAAACATAGTGCAACTCACACCGCCTTGGGGAATAGAGAAATAAGGTGAATGCAAAAAACAAAAAAAGTTAAAGAAAATATGGCTCCGTCTCTCTCCACAGTATCCTGCCTGCCGAGAGCATCGCACAAAGCACGAACTTTGTAACTCCAGCGATGACCACAGGGATCTCCGAAAAAAATGCCATCATGAACCGACTGTCGCAGTTCGAATTCGAACCCCGACCGCCTGAACACGAGGGAAATGGCTGACGCCTTCGCCATAGAGACCCCCTTATAGCAGATTATATATCCATGAACAATGACCTCAAACAAAAGATGACCCACAACTTACAATGTACTTGTCGTCAGAGGCACATGAGAGCTTGATAAGTCACAAGCAGCCAGAATGGCTATGACTGTTTCGCGCAGGTTCATAGTACTTAGATAAATCTTCACCTGTTTCAGAGCTGGAAGGGATGCAAATAACTTGATATCTTCACACACAGTGAACATCAAAGATGCGATGACAAGAAGAAGACTACAATATCTCTCATTCACAAATACATTAGAACATAGTTTTACTAGGGGGCATGTTCAACAAATGAAGCCGGACCAAAATGCAATAAGTGAACATACGTACGATGCGCATCATGACGTCACTTCTGATGTTAACAGCACATACCAACCGTCAAGTTTGCATAATTTCATTATCCTCTGACTCATAGTTTCCTCGCATAGCATAAATGCCTGGAGGACCTTAGTACATCTTCATCAGCACGCTCAGGATGTGAGGAAAGCTACAACAACCCACCACTAAACATCCTTTTCAGTGTGCACCAAAGAGTAATCCTACTCATTGTGGGCATTAAACAACAACTACAATCCATCCATCTCACTAATTCATTCAGCTTTTTCTCTCCATGAAAAGCATCAGTTCCCCACTACAGCTAGTCCACCCCTATACAGGAAACATGTGCCAGAGCACTTTCGGTGGCAGTGGACCCAATACGGTGCTGATCAGCCCAATTTCCCTTGAAGATAGCTTTAATTATGGTCTTGGCCTCATTATATGTGATGCCTTCAATATTGCAATGGGATATGATCCACTGTATGATCAACCTTAGGTGTTCTGCTGAGAGCTGTGTCAGGGAGAACATACATTGCTCAAGATCTTCATCTTTCTGTTGTTTTAGTGTATTGCTAATACTGACACGGCATCAGTCAGGAAAACTGTTTTCTTGGTGGATATCTTTATCTTGGATTAAAAGCTCCGTTGTGACCTTCATGGCCTCTTCTTCTGCACAGAAGTTATTGGAGTATGTTCCCGTTGTTAATACTCAAGATTTTTCTTCTCCATTCCTTAGTCTGTAATAGGCCCCTCCACCTCCATTGATTTGTTAGATGAGCCATCTGTACATACGTGTATCCATGTTTTTATGGGTATACTCTCCTAAGATATTCTTCTGTAATAAATTTCCTTTCTAAATCTGTCTTCTGAGTTCCCTTTTTCGCTATTCCCTCTATGGTTTCTACCATAGGACTTATCTTTTTTCCATGGTGGGATTTGGGATGTTTGTTTCAGGTCTGTAACCATTGCCTGGCTTATGATCTGGTCTGCTCTTGTAAGTTCTTTTGTTTTTTATATGAAGTGGTTTCTCTTTAATCTCTCTCTTCTCGTGAAATGTATTCTGTCATATATTGGGTGATCAGGCATTCATTTGAACTTCTTCCTCTGCTGGAGTATTTTTTTATCTCTGCATGTCTCCATACTTTCGATTCGTGTGATATTCTCCATTGCATTTATTGGCAGTGTTCTCATAGCTCCAGTGATTATACGTATACCTTGGTTTTGGGTTTTGTTTATTTTGTGAAAGTTATTCGTTGTTGCTGTGGACTATGCTGCGATCCTGTATTCTAACACTCATCTCACATAGCCTGCGTACAGTTTCTTTAGGGTCATCTCACATAGCCTGCGTACAGTTTCTTTAGGGTGTCCGTGTCAGCTCCCCATGTGGAGCCTGATATATTTCTCTTTATGGCCATTCTTTTTTTTATCTGGTTTTTTCATGTCAACCTTAGGCTCATTGTTATTCCCAGATAAGTTGAACTTATGTCAAGGGGAAAAGTCTAGCCATTTACTTTAAGGATCACTTTTGGGGGCTTGGGAGTTGTGGAAAAGTTTGTGTACATGGTTTTGGTTTCGTTTATAGCAATTTTCCATTTTCTTCCCATGTCTCTATTTCATTTAGGGCCTCCTGCATTTGATTTCTAGCTACAGGTGTAGACACTTCGGATGTCCATAGTGCCAAGTCATCTGCATATAGTGCATTGTGTACTCTTTTAGGAATCCTAGTATTCAAACAGGCATGTTAATGTCTGTTGCTAGGTAGTAGGTATTTTAGAACTTCCTGTGGCTTACTAGGCCAGGGGAAGGTACAACTAATTTTGATAAATTTTTAACTGGAATTTTAAAATTTTGTCCGGGCAGCGGCTGTTAAGCCTACTCTTTTCGATTTCTAACTGCCAAGGGATTTTTAACGTGCTCAACACTGAACACGGGAGTCCAATCTCACTACCCAGAGATCAGGGAAATTTTTACCAGACGATCCATGTGAAAAAATCCCGGTCTTCGCCATGATTTGAACCCGCGACTTTCAGCACCCAAAGCGGACACCTTACCTCGAGATCACTGAGTCCCCCCCCCCAAGGAAAGTTACATCAGCCATATCATTTTGTCAATGTCACTTCCAACTTTAAAATCTCAAAAACGTAATAATTTATTCAAACATGATTTGACTATACTGGGAAATTTGTTATGCTACCTCCTATGTGAAAAACATATAAATGATGTTTTCAAACCTTGCCCTGTATTACTTTGCGACCGGATAAAAAAGACCATCTCTTTAGCTTCACTTTTCCCAAAATTTGCATGGCCAGCTAAGTATTCATTCAACAGTTTCAACGAATTCTCATTGACAGCCTGTATTAGAATACAGAGAAGGTAAATAAATAATAGCATTACAAGAGATTGCAAATCACAAGTCAACCAATACAATATTAGTCACATTTTGTATTGATTAAATCTGTGAAAGATTGTGTACAATGACAGAACAGCCTCTAAAAAAACGAGATTCAGCTGCTCAATACTAGCATAAAACCAGTCCTACTAAATGGCTGGCACAGCATGGAAGGCTCAGCCAGATGCCCTCCACACATCAGCACTTGTAATGTGTTTCTCCGTAGCTGGGTATGCCGTGTCAGTTTTGAAAAAACTCTGCATATTTCAATTGTATTGATACAGCAATAAATGTGACTGGTCAGATAGTTACAGGATGCCTAAAACCTACCTCCACGGAAACAAAAATACACACTAAATCGGTGTAGCACCACATGAGACACAAAGAAGTATCACATCAGAAACCGAAAGAGAGAAATAGGTAAACAGCCCACGGCACCCACTATTTAGACACCAAGTCCAGTGAAATCTAAGCAAAGTGTCTTAAAGTCAACACAATTCTTACAGACTAGTCCCGGAAAATGCCACATTGAAAAATGAAATTAACTGATGCAGGTTCACTGGATCAAGCTGCAGGAGGAACCAGCGTCTGGACACCCCATGTTTTGTGCAATATGGAAGTCAATAGACTCCAAACTGGTGAATCCTGATGTAGGATCTCTTTATTTAAAGAGATGGGCTATGCAGGGATGATGAGACATGTGACTGTGGGGGTTGCAAATCGAAGAACTGGAGTCTTATTTTTATTTTTGGTTTTGTCTGGTGCAAATTTAACATTCACTTGTCATGCATGCACCAAACTCCAGGCACCCACTGGAGCAGGTAGATGTTTGTGAGTTAACACCCTAATGACCAGAGGCTGCCCTGCTGAGGTGGGCGGTAGTCGACCAATGGAGCGCGATAATCTCTCCCACAGACGAAGCTGACCTGTGGCGCCCCTTTCCTACGCCAATCAGGTGAGACTCACAACCGGTAGACTGCCAGTTTCCGTGTTGTGTCCTCACTCAACAGCAAGGCTGAAGTGGCCTCTCCAGGGTGCAAGTCTTGGCGCTGAATATGGAGACTCTGGGCTGTCCAAACTGCTAGATGCCACTCTCGGCTCTCGGCCTCACTGGTGTAATTTGGCACTAGCTCAGCAGCAGGGGCTGCCGGAATGAGTTTGCAATTTTGAAACCATTTGCCCTAGGAGAGCAACACAACAGCCTGACCTACTAATGATCTGCCAAAACCTTCTGGAAACATGCAATGTGAATGAAAAGTTGAGGGGGAACAACAAGGCAATCCACAAGGTCAAACATTTGAAACATGATGTCTGTTGTGGTGCCCAGGACAGGGAAAGTAAATAAGTATCCATTTATTCTGTTGGAATGCAACTTTGGAGAAGGCATAGGCAGGGGGAAAAAGAAATGATGAAAGAGACTGACTAGAAATTACAATGAGGTAGAAGAGATGATTCCTCGAGTGTATATCACCAACACTTCTTACTCGAGAAGAAAGAATAGGACAACTATATCTGTGCGCTTAGTGAAAACCTCATTACATAAGACATATTGTCACAGAAAGTATCACTGCAAACGCAAGCAAAGTGCTTTGGCAAAGGCTTCCTAAAGAAAACCAACTGTTGCCGTGGTCCTATGCTCCAGCTGGAGTGAATATGGGATACAAGGGAAGACAAAGAAAGGGCAAAACATAGCATTCCTGGCTGATGCCTCGTCAGTATCAACAGTGCTACAACAACACAAAAATAAATATCTAGAACAACATATATACTGTACTCCCTGAGGCAGCTATCAACAGAACACCCAAGTTTGGTCATACAGTGGATCCCATCTCGCTACAATATTGAAGGCAATGAAGCTGCAGACAAACTAGCAAAGTGTGGAGGAGCTTTCCCACAAAGACCTGAGCATCATGTGTAATGAGGCCAAAACCATAGGGACAAATGGATTGATCAAGACCCCGTCCTCCAAAAAGAAAATATGATTAAACTAAGTAAGAGCAAGTCATCATCTTCAGACTGAGAACTAGGCATAACAAGGCTCATCTTTGCAACCAAATGAAGATTGGGACAGATGATAGGTGTCCATGATGGGAGCATACAATGACCGTGAAACACATCCTACAAAGCTGCATGCTCATGCAAGAAGAGAGAGAGAACAATACTGGCCTCTCAAGGCAGGCATGAGACAAAAGCTGTATGGATGTAATATGTGTTTGTTCGTCCATCACGACTGATGAGGACCATGACTTTTTTCACCTGGCCAGTCCTTCCAGTCGAGTATTCTGTAATTCCGGGTTGTGGAGATGGCTGATGAGTCCGATTTGGGATCTGTATACTTGCAGGCAGTGAAAGGATGGAAAGTTCACCTCGCGTTCGCGAGACGGTGATCATGATTGTCAGCAAATCCATGTATCTCATCCGCTTTATTGCTCAGCCAGGAGTCTCGCAACTGACGCAGCTGTTTGACTGTAGTTTAGCTTGCCAGTGGACTTATGCTCTCCGCTTCGTTGCTCGCCCGTCCACACAGGACTCGACTGTGTTAGTACTGAATAAATTAAAAGAGGATGACTTGCGCGATGAATTTGATTTAAGTGAGGAAGGGTTTTGCAGTTCGTCGAACTCATTGTCTCCCCTGAGTCCAACTTTAACCAGTGGCAAGACAAGTCAGGATGACTGGATATGGACTCGGGTGCAGTGGATGACCACGGCTGCTCAAGTGCCTCGCTGTGTTCTGTACGGTTCACACCGCTCAACACATTTGCTATCGTGGTAGCCTGATGATGAATTTCCTGCATAGCTGGCTGGGCTTGAGCAGGGCAGGAGATAATACTGCCTTACAAACAATGGTAGCCTTTGTAATAGAAACCAGGATGTTGATTTGAGGATGAACGAAGAAGATTCAAAGATTTAGAGAATCCAATAATGAGGCGTGAGATGAATTCATAACTAAGGTAGATAATCATTCAGAAGTTTTGAAAAATACATCCAATGAAAACAAGAAAAATACATCATAACTACTGACAAGAAACTGCAGCATCATTTATCTATAACATACTTCCAATGAAAGCTTACCCTCTCTGTGGGGTGCTGGCCAAACAAGTCAGGGTGGACCACAAAGTAGAAAGGTCTTAAGGCAGCAGAGGCATCATGGACAGAAAAACTGCATTTTGGCTGAAAAATCTGGCAATGTGGAATACTTTGGAGCAGCCTCTGACAACTGATGAAGATTATTATTAAACAAATAGGTCAAATGTTAGTTAGGTCTGTAGTAACACTTAAGAAAAATTGTGATAGAAAATAGCAACTTTCTGACCTAAATATGTCATTACCGAAGAAAGGACAACAACAACAAAAAAATGACACAATTAAAAATAGTACAACTTTTTAAGTTCAACTAATTTCAGCAATAAGTCTAAAGTGACATAAACAGTGTGCTGTGACAGCTATATTCATTGTTGTGGAGATCTTTGTCATAGGTCTGTGTTCTTCTTTAATCTGGCCACTGTTCTTATTTCCAGTTATTTTGATTAAATTTGTTTACTGCCATTTGTTACCCTCTGTGTGTTCCTTGATGATCTCAGGTACTTTATATACTTGTGGTGTTTTCATTTATCCAGTACCTGATAATTCCTTTTTAAGTTTAAACAAATGTACACAACTATTATTTCTTTACTTAAAAATTACTAAAATCATAATAGCAAATATTGGAAATGTACATGCAAAGATTAATCAATCAATCAATGTTCTTTAAGTGTCATACACAGCACATAAGGCAGAAACAAGTGATCTCCATTTTGATTTCTGTGACGTCACTCTTTTCAGTTCATGTATGTTATTCAAGCCCATGGTGGAACCCTCTCCGACGACTGTTCTGCTAAGAGTTTCTTTCAGTCTTCCTCTTTTCCTGCTGCCAGATGGTGACCACATAAATGTTTGGCAGAGGGAGTCTGATGTATGACCAGTTTTTTCCTGATGAGTGATGAAACATATTGTTGATTGGTGACTTCTCTAATTGTTTTGTTGGTTATGAATTGCTCCCAGATAATGTTAAACAGTTTTCTAAGACACTTATTCTCGAATGGATTTAGCCTCTTTTCCAACGCCGTTGTTATTTTCTAACAAAGATTAATAGGTAAAGTTTTTTGAAATTTAAAATATTTCTTTTCAAAAGGAACACTAAATATTGCTAATATATACATATATATGATGTAGCTTCAAAAAGTTCCAGGAATTAGTGAATTATATAGAAATAAGTTACAATTGAATTATCTACACTACATTTCCTTTAAAGTAGTTCTCTTCGGCAACTACACACTTTTGCCAATGTGCATACAGCTGCTGGAAACATTCGTGGAACCCATTATTTGACACCTCTCTCAGCTGTCTTGTCACATTGGTGATAACGTCCTAGCATCCTTGAATCGAAATTTGGTAACAGAGAGTTGGTAAAAAAAAACTATTTACTGTCTCTTTTAACTTCACTGGAATGTGTTTATGTCTTAAAAATGCTGTGGGCTAACAGAAAACCCTATTTTGCTTTCTAGATTTTTGATTCCACCTCTCTGTCCTTCCTTCCATCTGGTGTGATCATTGCAAGAACACATTTGGTGAAATTAATATCCTTGAAAAGACAATTATAACCTTGAGTGTATGTCCTTTAATTTTGCTATTAAATTATCAAAAATGTAATTGAAGACTAACAATCGGCAGATATAACATATTAAAATTGCTAAAAGTATTTCTCAATCAACTGCTACACCCATATAATTTACTTGCCAGACAAATTTCAGTGTCTTCAGCATTGCACACACCGCTAATTCGGCACTTTAAGTGTTCATTTGAATATGGAGTCTGCCTGTAAAACAATGACAAACAAACTTTTCAAACTTAAAATACTTTGGCTAATAAAAACATAACTCAATTGGATTATTACAATCTCACTTTATCATATCTAGTGAATAGCGGACATGTCTGACAGCTAAATCGTTTCCACGCGAACTGTCTGCTGAGGAGCTGGTTGCAGGATGAAGTGCTTAACTCTGAAATTCTCAACAGGTCAAACATGTTGAACATCCCTATCCTTCTGCAATAGGCCCAGAGAAGACGGATGGAACATGTTGTTCTCATACCCGATGAGTGTCTCTCCAAAACAGCTGCAATATGGTGAGCTCAAAAACAGGCAGACGTTCATCAGAGGGACGGAAGAAATACTATGTATACTCATTAACTCTTTACAGTCCAATGTCCAAGACAAGAGCAGTAATTTTATGTGTTTCATGGTTTTAAAAGAAAAGTCGAGCGTATGATAAACACCAGACTGATGTGGCATCTGGTAGAAAAAAACATACTAATTCCACAGCAAGCAGGTTTAGACAGCACAGATCCACTGAGGACCAGATCACTCTCATAGCCCAGGAAATAGAGGATGCTTACCAGGAGAAAAAGCATACAGTAGCGGTTTGGGTGGATTTAGAGAAGGCATTTGACAAGGTGTGGAAAGAGGCACTTAAAGTCAAGCTACGAAGAAGTGTAGTTTGTGGGAAATTGTACAGATGGATCAGCCACTACCTCAAAAACAGAACAGCCAGAGTTCAAGTACAAGGGCAGATGAGCAAAAAGGTGACACTTGAGCAGGGAGTACCCCAAGGGGGAGTACTGTCACCCACACTTTTCCTGGTGTATATAAACAACATCACAGAGAATATACCAAGAAGAGTCCACAGCTCCATGTTTGCAGACGATCTGGCTATGTGGACCTCTGAAGAAAATATCACCATAGCAAGCAATCGGATGCAGCGGGCCCTAACATCATTGGAGGAGTGGGCGAACTCATGGCTGGTCAAAATAAATGAGGAAAAAACATGTACGATATTCTCGCTTTCAAATAAACCCCAGAACACCAAAATAAGTCTTAACGGCAAAATACCTGCGGCCAAACGACAACTCAAACTACCTGGGAATCACATTTGATCGGCGCATGACATGGAAAAGTCAGATCAAGAGAAACCGAATGAGAGCCAGACAAAGAATGGCAATCATGAGGAAACTTGCTGGCACAAGCTAGGGAGCAGACAAAAGTATACTAAAGAAACTGTACACTGGAAGAGTGAGACCAGTTCTCGAGTATGGCATTGCGGCATGGACAACAGCAGCAAAGGAGAACTTCAATAAAATTAGCAAACTTCAAAACCAAGCCATGAGAGTTATAACAGGAGGCATGAAGTCAACACCAACTGTAGAACTTGAAAAGATTACAAATCTGCAATCCATGACCGACAGAAGAGACTGCAGAGCCCAGCAGCAAGCAGAGAAACTCAGAAGACTGACAGACCATCCAATGCACCAGAGACTAAATAGATTTTAAAATGGGAAACTGAAGCGGAGAAACTTTGCAGAAATAGCCAAAGCAAAGATGAACGAAGACCATTTAAACACATTAACAACACCAAAGCCCATCCCTTCTGTACGAAAACCTACCTGGAAGCAGCATATATTTCCGGTGGTGGCAGAAAATATACCAGGTATTGGAAACAAGAGTAGCCAGACTTAAAAAGAAAGAAGAGACATAACCCTGAAGTACATAATGAAAAACTACCCAAGCATGGACTGGACCCATGCATACACCGAAGGTTCTGTAACAAACACAACACAGAATGGAGGGGCAGGGGTATTCCTGAGCCTACCAAATGGTAGAAAAATAACACTGTCAGTGGCAACTGGAAAATACTCAAGCAATTTCAGAGCGGAGGCAGAGGCACTGAGGACTGCAGGAAAAGCAATGCTGACAGGCAAAAGAAATGAAAGCCAGATAGTCCTGTTTACAGATGCCCTGGCCGTAGTCACAGCACTAAAAAGCCAGAAAAATACTGAACTTAATGATTTAAGAGCAGTACTCTTTTAACTATGCCAGCAGACCGCACCAAAAAGAGTAGTGGTACAGTGGGTTCCATCCCCTTGTAACATCCAAGGCAACGAGGAAGCAGAAAGACTGGCAAAAGAAGGAGCAAGACTACAACAACCAGATTCTAGTGTGACCAACGAAGAGTCAAAAAGGCTTATTAGAGCCAGATACATGGCCAAATGGGAAACAGAACATACTGGCTACACAAAAAATGATGCCTATTACCAATTGAACAGAAGAGAGCAGGTCGTGGTCTTCAGACTCCGCACAGGCCACAACAGACTGAGATACCACCTATTCAATAAACTGAAGATAGGTGGCACTGACGAATACAGTTGTGGTACCGGAAAAATGACCGCTGAACATCTGCTGCAAAACTGCCCGAAATACGAGGAAGAGAAAGCATATGTGGCTATCACCAGTGGCAACACTAGACAAGCTCTATGGCAGTGTCGACAGCCTCAGGATGACCGCTGCTTTTTTTGAAAAAATTCAGGTTGACGTCTGACAGCGTACGAAGAAGAAGAAGAAAAAAGAAAAGTCATTAAAACTAAAATTATGAATTTAAATTTAAAGTTACAGTTTTTGTATATAAATCAAATTTAGCTAAATAACAAGATATGGTTGATATTCGACATGTTGTTTCAGGTAATCAAACTGTAAGTGGTGCTACTCTAGTTGACCACAATAGACAATTTGGACTGTAAAGGGTTAAAAATGTCTTTAAAAAGATTCAACATTGATGTCACCTCTTGAGAGATGCTGGCATGAAACTGTCTCACTTGGCATGCTAACATCACAAAAGGTGCTCAGATTGCACAGCGAAACATCATAGCGAAGGATCAGAAAAAGCGACACAACTGAGAAAACAGAGTGCATGATGACACCACAGCCAACTCCTAACACGATGCCCCAAGTATTGCAGTCTGCCATGTCCGGATTGAATTTTACAGTCACATGAGATCACATCTCACAGCATAAGTCTGTTGCTGTTGCCATCTTTGCTTGTTGATATAGCTTTCATGCAAGAAATATTCCTGAACAAACAGCACAAGTTTCAAGTCCAAAAAGAAGGATAGGGATGGATACAAAGAAGGCGTGATCCTTCTTATTACTATTTATCAGCTTTCCTGAGCGATTAGCTCTTTGGGTTTCTAGATAATAGTGCTTGGGGGGGGGGGGGGGGGGGGGTGTTCTGCAGTTTTCCTTCCCACCTCTAAATAGAACCCAGAATGTCTCTGGCAATTTCCTGACCACAGTGAGAGCATGATGCAGCTGATGGTGTGTAGTGCTGAGCACTGAGATAACAATTCCAAAGAGCTCTGGTGGGCTTACAACCTCCACCAACATAGGGCCTCAAGAAAGTTCAGTTTTCGTCAGATCCACTATTTTTCAGCTTTGCAATAGGATAGCTGTCAGAAACACATGGAGCAGAGCAGACGTCCCGAGCTGATGACCTTCATGCCTGCTTGCTCACTCACCTGGGAAGCAATAATGACACTCTGAGATGATTGGGTCTCCTCTGTTCCACGATTTCCAACAAATGAATATTGCCATTGACTACCTGTTGACAATACATGTGCTGTGTTGACAGGACATGCCTTTACAAACTTAATATAAAACATGTCAACAGCTAAAGAAACCCAAATACAAACAAGAAATCACACACAGATAGCAGAAGTAAACACTGTGGTAGGACATGAAACCATAAAAGTATATATCATACACTGCCCACCTGCCTGGAATGGCCTCTTATTCCCATAATATTTGAAAAGTTGGTCTAGTATTTCTATGTTGGTTGAGGCCCACTATCATTGCACCTGGGGGGATTTCTTCTAGTACTGCAGCTTTTTTCAGTAGTTTGAGTGCCTGTTTTGTTGGTGGATTAAAATTTATCTTTAGGGATTCCTTTGCTGGTTTTATGTCAGTCTAGAATATTGATGGATTTTTATTTAGTGTTTCTTTAAAGTATATCACCCATTTGTCTCGCTGTTTCTCTACCTTGCAGATGTTCTGTCCTTGTTCGCCTTTCCCTGTTGTGTTGTGGTCCTGTTTTTCCTTGATAATATTATATTGTATCACCTTGTCTTATGTCCTTTTCACCCTCCTCAGTCATTTTGTCTGTGTTTTCTCTTATCCTGCCTGGCACTCCCTTTCTTGTTTAGTTTGGAATATGTCTTGTCTTTTCTTCTTGTTTTAAACATGCGCTTATTTTGTTATTTTCATAGTTCTTTCTCTAATTAGGTTCCATGTGCTTTCTGTGAGCCATTCCTTATGCTATTTACTTCTATTTTCAAGAACCTATTCACACATGCTCTGAATTGTTTCCTCAATCGTGGACTGGTAGGGTTCCCAAGAATTTCAAATCTGTTTTTCAGATTTAGTCTAAATTTATCCTTTATGTCTTTATTTGGAAGTTTTTGTGTGTTGTATTTGTGGCTTGTTTTATCTGCCCTATCTTTGCAAGCCCTCAGTTTTATTACCAGGGCCGCTAAGACTAGGTGGTGGTCTGATCTCATGCTCCTCTCTTTACCCTGACATCCTGTAAGGTATCTATTGCAGAAATTATTGGTTTCTATTGGTGAAATGGTAGATCTAGTTTTCGATGTACCCATCTGTTGAACACCAGACCTTATGTACACTTCTTTGTGGGAAGATGATTCCTCCTATAACAATGTCATTGAAGGTACAGAAGTTGACGTTTCCCCCATTTTTATTTCATTTACCCATGTCAGTTTTGGCCATCATCAACATTCGTTGCTCCTTTTGGGGCATAGGCCCTTGACAACCCTCTTCCAGTAAGTTTGGTCTTGAGATCCCCTTTCTGACTATCTCCAATTGAGGACCTGGGACTAAAGTTAATTTTCACAATCTCTTCTCCAGATGTTTCTTGGTCTACTTCTCTCTTCCTCTTTCTCTTTTGCATTTAGATATCCCATGGTTATCTTGATACCCTGCCTCAGAACTTTGTTCAAAGTTCTTTGAAAGAGATAAAAGATTTGTGTTTGGTATTTTCATCAGCTTTGTTTGTTAGCTCGTAGCACTGTATCTTATTCTTCATCTAATTTCCTTGATCAGTGAATGACAAAGTGATCAGTGATCGTCACGCCTGGTTGTTTTTAAGGGCAGCAACAAACTCCCTCCACCACACCAGACCTGCCGCCATCCTTCATACAGTGCCCCAACTCTGAATCATGATTTTCATTTCGACCTCATTCTAAGTTGTCTTAGATCTTCTTCTCTTCATCTTCCCTCTGGGGTCCATACCAAGGCAGTTCTGGTGATGCTGTCTGGTTCTTTGCTTAGAACAAGGCCTATCCAATTCCACCGTCAACTGAATATGATGGTGTTCATGCCTTATTATTCTAGATGATGTTGGCTCCCATTGTATAAGTACTTTCCTAGCGGCTATTGACAACATGTTAAAATCAATCACCAGTTGATTTAAAGCACAGAAGTCCATAAGTAACTTCTCCACTTTTAATTGTAGGTCATTTAATTGTAGGTCAGATTCCATGTCTGCTTCAAAACCAATATTATTATTCACACTCTTAGCATGTAGGTCTCTCATCTTCTTTCTTTTTTTTAATCAACTGATTGGTGCGTTTCAGGTCTTTGTCAGTCCCCCACAGCTTTTCAAGCATGGTCGCTCCCCCAGGCCAGACTGTCTCTCTTTGGTCTGCATAGGTCTAGCAGTCCTGCAGAATATATTCTGGTGGTATCTTGGGTGCTCCACAGTCTCACATGGCAGTGTCTCTAAGAATCATTTTGTGGAGGTGGGCCTTGAGTCTACAATGTCCTGTTCTGAGTCTGAAGATCATTGTCTGCCAAGTTTGTCTATGCTGTCATTTTCTGGCTTGTATTCTTTGTGCTGGTCTGTCCTTTCTGTTATCAGGGATCGTTTGATGAGTGCCTTTGCTTCTTTATAACTCTGTGGATGGGGAGTCTGTATGACACACCTTCTGGCTGTTGCGAGCTCATCTACTTTCTTGTTTCCAGGGATCCCATAGTGGACTGGAATCCCCTGTTGGACTAAATCTGTTTTTTAGGACAGCAATCCGATGTTGTATTTTATTTTATGTGAGTCTATCTTGTTTGAGGCTAGAGATGGCTTGGGGTACACTCCTGGAGTCTGTTAAAATGACTGTTTTCCTTGTAGTTATGCTTTGACTGATAAGAATCTGTTGCTGCATGAACAGCTCTTGCTTCAGCTCTGAAATTGGAACAGGTCTCTCTCTTGCTAGTATGGAGCGATTTTCTATGTCGCCATTAGAGTGTGCAATGTAGATTCCACTGCTTCCTCTTTTATTGCTCACCGAGGCCGATCCATCTGTGTACACGTGTGTCTAAGAGTTGGCAGGGTACTGTCTCTTGAGCTCCTGCAGGACGTGGATTTTTTTGTTCTGTTGCTGACTGCTCACTTTTCTTTGTTAACCCTAGAAACTCCAAGATTATTTTGGACATGTCCTGGCTCCGTGTCCAAGGTTCTGAAATTAGTGCTTCACACTTTTTGGTTTAAGCTTCAAGGATGTCTGCGTGCTTTTCTCTGGCCAGAAGATTGAGGCTTTTCCTTAGTAGTCTTTTTTTGTTTGTTCGCTCTTGGAGCTACTGGTGGCCTCTTGAGTTTTTCAAACTGAGTAAGGGATTCATATGTTCTCCTTAATTCAAGGGACACAATATTTACTGTTTTTCACAGCTCTGTAATTGGAGTGTTTTTCAATGCCCCACGCGTAATTCTGTGATCCATATTTTATACTCTGTCTACTTTTCCTGTGTTTGTTTTGGCCGCTATTCATAAAGTGCTAGAGGCATATTCCATGATTGGTCTGACTACACTAATATAGACTTGCTTGAGGATTTTGTTGTTCGCCCGCCACAATGTACCAGCCAGTTTTTCATCACTGAGAGTCTTTTTATGGCCCTTGTCTGGATTTTCTCAATATTTGACTTCCAGGTAAATCTCCAGTCAAATGTAACCCCAAGGAATGTGGGTGTGTCAAACTTGGGTATTTATTTGTTGGTTGCCTGTCTTTAGTGAAAAGAGAGTGATGGAGGTTTTGGTGTGGTTTATTTTTTCTGTCCCCACTCTTTTGTCCAGTTCTCCACCTTCTCTACTGTAAGGTGTCCCATCAAAATCGTAATTTGTTTCCTTCTTTTATTAATGATATTTTGAAGTGGTGTTACATTCTTATTTCACAGTCTTATTTGTCATTTGCATATAACTTTACGTCTTTAAACTGGTTTAGAAGACTATGCAGTCTGTATACAACCAGATTCTTGAAGGATAGTTAACATATGTGTGAGTCCATCTTAGATGACATTGGAGTGATTGTGCATCAGCACAGGCTGACATTGACAGACGCAACGCGCTTGGCGCAAGACAGGGACACTTGGAAAGAAAATTAATTAACTAATTACAGGTGTATACCGTATTGTAACAGTAAACGTAACCTATGCGATGTGAATGTCTGCATTGCATATTGTCGTTGTTGAGGATGATATAATAATAATGATCTGATAAAGTGATATTGTTCCTATTGCAGATTGAGATAACATTATGATTATCAAATGAAATAGTGTCAATATATACACAGCATTTTTTATTCTGTTTTAATGAATAATTCACATTTAGATACACTAATTGCTTTATGAAGTATTAGTAGCTACACACAGGAGACCTGCAAGTGTGCATGAACAAAACATTTACAGACGAGAAGGTCAGAGAGAAAGTAGGGTAGGAGTGAAAGTTTGTGTTCATTAGTTAGTTGGCTATACATTTACTAAGTAACTAAGATATATTTATGAATTTATCCATACTTCATCGTAAGCAATAAGCATAAGTTATATTAAATCAAAGTGTTACCTACTAAAATAAATCATTGAATGCAAATCAGGAAAATATATGTCGCAAGATTGTGATAATCTCATATGGATGCTAACAGTTTTGTTCTGTAGGGAAATCATGAAACATTCAAACACAATCCATATTTTTTAGAATAGTCCATTGGCCAGTTAGTATTTTATTGTTATTGTAACAATTGATAACAAATTATAAGGGCTGTGCAAGGGAAACAAACAAAGCGGTGCAGCAACCAAATAGTATGCAAAATGTGTGGCACAATACTAACAAATAATTACAGTCGAAGATCCTCAGAACATGCGTATTCCTGGTGGTAATAAACTGATGCGAGACATGGACCATCACACAAATATTAAGCGGATCGGGGCTTTCGAGACAAAATGCAACAGAAGAATCCTCTAAATACTTTGGGTATAGAAAATAACAAATAAAACCATCCTGCAAGATCTGGATGTCAAAGAAAACTGGCTTATAAACACAGTTATGTCTTGGAAACTGAGTTTTTTTCGGGTATATCAAGCGGTATGACGGACTGGAAAAGGCAGCTCTTGGTATCATTGTTTCAGGAAGACGAGGCAGAGGCCGACCAGGGCGTAAATGGACACAAAACATCGAGGACACCCTAAATATGAACATATAATATGCGAGTAGATTGACTGCTGATCGAGATTCATATCGAATGGCTGTAATGACTAATGAGTAATTATTTAATTAATGAATGAGAACGACGTTCTGCCAACAACATGGCACATGATGTTGATGACAGGTGAATAACATGATACTTATTTGACAATTGAGTCTAAACGAACTTAACAATATTACATGCTACTAATAAATACTATTTTTCATAAGTGAAAAGAAGGGTAAGACTGTTTTCTTCAAATTAAGTAAACATGAACTTCATTTGCTTGTTCATAATTCCAACATTTTAATGAATAATAATACTATTTTTGCAATGTGTCAAAACTCTGGCATGCCAAAATGGCGCTGTGCATGACTTTCAGAGGTGGTTTACACAATTTGACAAGGAAAGCTGTCACAATTCAGCCGGTTCGGTTTCGTTGGAAACCTCCTCATATAGATGACATGGTTTTCCCATCGTATGCAAGTCGTTTGGAAAGTAAGTTTGAACATTTTTAGACCATGTAAGTGTCTGCTGTGAACTCACTATAACTTTACACTAAGTAAAGACTAGTAAAGAGTTAAAGACAAAGTTAAAAGTAGTAGTACTTTTACATTAGTAAAATTGACTACTATTAATATTATTAACTATTAATTAATATTATTATTGAATTTTATTGAATGTCAGAATGATTCGAAATTCACTAAAACTACTAACAGTGAAATCTCAATGATTCAATCAATGAATTGAATGTATTACAATGTGACGTCACATTGAATGTGTTGTGTAGTTTAAGAAGTAGTTACTAAGAAAGTAAGTGTGACACTACAGTCTCTCTCTGTAGTGTAGTGTCGTCAGTGAATCACTGAATGTGACTGAGTCAAATACACGCGTACACGTAACACTGTGTGTACAGTACACAGGACCAACCAAATTGATTGGCTAATATTTAATTTACACTCTGTCAAGTACTGCTACTAACTAGTACAAGCACACTCACTCTGAACTGAAACTGAAGCAGACTGCTTCAGTTTATATAGCAGTTTATAACAGACTTAGTTCATACCATAACCATATATACTATAAACATATTAGCAAATATTAGTAAGCCCAATCATTTCCATGAGCTGTCTCTTTTTGCTGCTCATGATCAGCTGGCTGGATCAGTGGATACAGAGCCTAACTGTTTGTTTCTGAACAGGTTGAGGCTCTCTGTTTATGCTACTGAAGAAAGTCGAAATCAGATGGACTGCACAGTTCTCATGTCAAATAAACTCATCCCTGAACAGCTGTTGGTTGTACCGTGAGCTCAGGACAGAAAAATGAAAAGTGGATTCGCTTATTTTGCTTCAAAAACTATTTATTGTAATTTCCAACCAATCAAAGCAGAGCCCATTGTAAACTTTGCAAATGTAAGTAAAAAGTAAAGTGGAAATTCAGCAGAATTAACCGCTGATTGGAAATGGAGTTTTTTAAAGACTCCATTGGACTAAGCCGCAGCCTATGAGAGGTGGGGTGGCCAGTGCCCTTCCTTGCTGTTTTTACTTTCCCTAACTCATGTGTCAGGTACCCATTTAAAATTGGGGTGACTGAAGAAGCGGTCCTCAATTAAAATCACAACCCGGATTTTGTAGACTCCAGGTGCGATTCGAACCGAGGCACGCTGTTACCAAAGAAAATAGCGAATTGCTCACTATGAACTGAGCTAACACGCTCCGCAAATGTAAAATGAATGCAAAATATAATAACAAACATTGTTTTATATATAAATATATATATATATATATATATATATATATATATATATATATATATATATAATAATAATAATAATGAATAGGCATTTTAGGGCCCATTGCATTGATCGACCACTACCATGTCCATCTCCTGAGGCTTGTAGCCAAACCTCGTTCACTGGCGAAGGAGAGCCTGCTATCTGTCGTAGCTATTTAGAATGAGGAAGGGCCCTCCAGCCGGTTGGTGGGAGACCGTTGTTGCACATAGCAGACTTGGATATCATCTGGTGAGCCGAAACTTCCTGGTCCAGCCGAACCACGTGACCAAACAGAGACAAGCGGTTGCGGACCAGAGTGTCCAACGTGGAGGGAAGACTTGTGCTTTGCAGACACCTCAACATTACGGATGAGATCGAACCATTAGATACAGAGGATGCGTCACCTGGTTGTGCATGTGAAAGGCATTGAGTCTTGATATATCCTGTTTAAGTAAGGTCCAAGTTTCTGAACCATACAGTAATCAGACACGTCTGATAAATACGAATTTTGGATCAGAGAGAGAGTCTCCCATTATTTCACACCTGGCAAAGGTCGTTCATAGTGGAGGGGAGGCAGCAAGCCTGATATCCGCCTTAACATATTAGGAGCACTACGACCATCGGAACTCTCCAGAACAAACGTATGCAAGGTCTCCATAAGACATAAGATGATTGTCCCTGGTGAATGTTGCGGTAATCTATACAACGTAGATGGACAGGTCAAATGGTACGACGAAACAATTGTCGATAGAGCACGGTAACAGCAGTCGGGTACTCCCTAGGTAAGAAAAGACTGTGGGGAAGACCTCCAATGTGATGGTTAGACTGCCTTGCTGTACGCTACAACATCCGCGACGACTATAGAGGAGTACATACCACGTATTGGACTTTATGGCCCAAAACAGGTTGTGCTGGAGACGAAGTTGGGACCAGCTGAGGAACGGGTAATCAAGATGTATTACAACTGTTTAATTATTGTTCAAAGATAATTTCTCGTGTGTGCCATTGATATAATTCGTAATGTTATTTTAGATTGGAATTCACGATATGTTGCCCCTGCAAGTCAAGATGTCAACATTGGCTTT
Organism: Ariolimax columbianus; assembly: GCA_036924085.1. Taxonomy (NCBI): domain Eukaryota; kingdom Metazoa; phylum Mollusca; class Gastropoda; order Stylommatophora; family Arionidae; genus Ariolimax; species Ariolimax columbianus. Next base: position 35,351,685 of record JAVGWX010000016.1, on the reverse strand, counting down.
CAGTTAAACAGTAGTGGAGATATGTCACAGGAAATGGATAGAGTGAAGAAATGGTCAGTGAAAAGACAACAATTAGAACAAGCTTCACGACACAGAACATGTAAGTGTGATGTGTTTACACAAATTTTAAAGGAAATTTATGTGCGTGGCTTGTTTAAAAACTAATATACTAGGGGCGTTCAAATCAAACCAGGACTTCTGGTCGTTACAGCTGTTTGCGTTTTTTATAATGTAAAAATAATGATCTCTCTCAAAATGTCAGTTGTATCAATGACGTTGTGGCTCTAGCACCAGTCTATCAGTACATTTCTCATTCTCTCACAGATTCCATTCCTGCTTGAAATGTCAGTTTTCATTTCCTTGTTTATTATACTTTCACCAAAATTATGACATTCTTAATCACGGACATTGTGTCCATGCCAGAATGGGTAGATCCACTCTTCTCCTCCCTCATACACACTTAACATGATGATGGCAAGTGCTGTCTCTTCAATCGAAGGTTGGCTGCAATGGGGATCCAACTTCCTCTGTATATTGTCTTGATCATATTCTCCGAAGGACTGTTGTCAGTCCATCTCTTGATGTTGTCTTCCAATTTATAGCACTGTCTTTCTCTTGCCCGTCTACCGTTAACCTTTCCCTCGAATATTGATTTTAGCATTGTGCCGTGTCTTTTTATATGTCCAAAACATTTTATTTGCCTAATTTTTCATCTCCATCGGTATTTCTCTTCCCATTCCCAATCTCTTAACTTAACATCTTTATACTGGTTTAGAAGACTCTACAGAGTCTGTATACAACCAATTTCATTTACATTGCTCTAAAAGCTATGCGTGTCCAATTTATTCTTAAATGCATTAACTATCCCTGCCTCCACTACTTCTTGTGGCAATACATTCCAAGCATTCACCACTCTCTGACTAAAAAAATATTTCCTAATATCCAATCTGGACCTCTAATATCCAATCTGGACCTTTCTTTAGTTAATTTGTAGCTATGCCATTTGTTCTTGTGGATGGTTGAATTTAAAAAAAACTTTTTATAGTCTAATTTATCTGTTCTTTTGATTATCTTATAAACCTGTATTAAGTCACCTCGAATTCTTCTCTTTTGTAGACAATGTTCTGAGTCTTTTCTCATAACTTAATTGTGGAATCCCACTATCAGCTTTGTCACACTTGTTTGTATCCTTTCCAGCATGTTTATATCCCCTCTTCGATAAGGACTCCACCTGTACACAGTACTCTAATCTAGGTCTAACTACTGCTTTATACAGTTTGACTATCACTTCCTTGCTCCTATGTTTAATTTGTCTTTTTATCATACCTATCATTGGATTTGCCTTTTTCACTGCCACCTGAACTTGCTCACTCACCTTACATGTATGATTTATTATAACCCCTAGATCCCTTTCCTTTTCTATCATTCTAATTCTAATATTGTTCTCGCCCATTCTGTAATGATGATCCATATTGGAACTACCCATGTGGGTGACTGTATATTTATCTACATTAAACTCCATTTGCCAGCTTACATGTCTTGATAACCTCCCCATGTGTTCACTTTTCCTTCCATGATATTTAGCCCATCCTTCTGTATATCCACATCTACAAGGCTTCAACTTTATCTACAAGTTGATTATTCATCATCCAGACTTCCACACCATAGAGCAGAGGTTCTCAACCTTCTCAGATTGCAAGCCCCGTTCATGTGTAACATTAAGGGCATGGTACCATGCAATCTAAAGTGTTATTTTGGAAAAACAATACATTTTTAAAACACTCACCGAGTTAATGACATCATTGAGCCTGAAAGCCACTCAGAAGTTCAGTGATGTCCAAGGAGAAGTTGCTTGTAGCTGCACATAAACAGTCTTGAGGGTGTGAATCAGTTTATCATGATTTCTTCTTTGAGTATTTCATAAGTGAGGAAGCTTTTTCGCACAGAACATCCCGAACATAGCCAGACATTTGAGAGAAACACTTCGCTCGCAGTATTTGGAACGTTTTTTTTGTATCCTGCTCCACGAAAGGTTATGAATTTCTCCTTTTCAGACAAATGTTTCAGCACTTAGGAGGACTGGTGATCTATCAATTAAAGTACCCATGATGCAACACAACGCGGACTCTGGCCAGCATTGGGGGAACCCTCAAATTAAGTCAGCAGTGCGAAATATTTCAGAACATAGCGGTAAATATGTTTGCTGGCAGCAAACGCGCAACTTAACAGCTTTCAGGCTGCCTCAAATATAATGGATGGAGAGCAACATTATTTGTTTGGGTTTGCAAAACAAGGTTTGAAATGAAAAATGTGCCCCATGAGAGGAAAACACTTTTTTACTTGCATGGCGCGATCACCAAATGTCATTGAAAGAGCACAGTGGCACCAGTTTGAGAACGCCTGCCATAGAGCATTAACAAATACATATAACACATTCCATATAATTTAAATTTGTTAATGCTTCCACTGTGGGCATGCTTTTCTGCGGTATAAAAACCTTTAGAAGCATAATATATACAGTAAACTCTAGGAGAGGGACTTGTGATACACCTGCAACTGTTTTAAAAGATAAAGTGTTCTGTTTTAAATGCATCCATTGACCAATGTCTTGATATGTTTGTTGTCAGTGAAAGTTGACCCGAAGACAGTGGAAGAGGAATGGCTTACTGAGTGCATGCCCACACATGTCTGTAAAATAGCCGCTCACTATGGTATATTTCGAGATTTGTTTGATGGTGCACACTTTCATCCTGTTGTGCCAATGGAAGTAGCGTTTGATTATAATGAGGAGCTTGTCACACCGGCTTACTTTGGCAATGTCATTCCTGCAGCAGAGGTATGTGACACTAACATAATATTAAGAGTTCATTCACCTTGTTCTTTGATGTATGCTTTCAGATGTTCTGTCATGTGTTTCCCCCTTGTAATGATGGGAGAGTTCTTGTGCCCTGATGACCCTAAAAGCTATGCTGGCAGTAGCATAATACGCCAGTCTGGACAGGTCTACGGGTAGGGGTCAGGCAAAGTGAGGAACAAACAAGCAGGCAGATCTGATAGTGTGGAATGCATGCTGCCACATGTCAAACTAAATAGTGCAGTGTAATATCCATTTTGTTAAAATGAGGATTGGGATAGGTATCCATGCGTGGAGCATATCATGACCATGGAACACACCCAACAAAGCTGCATGTTCATTCAGAAAGAGAGAATAATACTGACTTCATGAGACAAAAGCTGTATGGAGTTTTTTTTTTGCGTTCGCCTTATTTTTCTATTTCGCAAAGTGGTGTGCGTTTGCACTGCGGTTTTTATTTTGTGCCTGTCTCCCCAGTGCATCCGACTTCGGCATGCATTTTATATAAGGGTCTGCTTCCTCCTGCATTATCTAAGGATTTGCTTCCCTTGGGTGACGGCACCGCAATAGATGAATCAGCAATTCACAGACTGCAGGTCTTTGATATCGAATCAGATTCGAAAAGTTAGGGATGCAAGAGAGGACGGAGTGGAAGAGTACAACCAATGAGCTACATGAGCCATCAGTATCCACACCCTTCGCCATTTACTGAGGAAGACTGAGAACCTGTGGTTATGCCCAGAGTGCAGTGAAGTCAGTTGTTATGAACAGAACAAAACACACATGAAATCGTCCTATAACATGAAATCATCTTATAGATGAGATCTGTCGAACATACACACCTGAAATCAATTTATAGTGGTTTGCTGGAGACAGGCAATTAGCTAATAGTTCTCTGTGGTTCAGGGACGTTTGAATTGATGTGTAAATGATGAGATTTCTGTTGGAGTTGGAAAAAGAAATGCTTTTTCTGCATTCATGCTTTTTGGTCATGCTAGATCTGTAGTCCCGTTGCCAGGACGAAGTCCACAGTCCTCTCCAGATTCAGGTGACAGCTGCACAACTTCCTGTTTCACCATGGCTCCCTCTGGCCAGGTTTGGCATTGTAAGTATCTGTAAGACAGAATGCTGCTTGGTGAGTTGCACTACTTTGCCTTGCCCTGGCCTTTAGATTGGCAGAGGCAGGTGAGTCTTTTCGAGGCCAAGAAACCGGCTTCGTTTCTCCTCGGTTGTAGTTAATAGGGACGTCACCATAATGTTAGGTTAGATTGTCACATGACCATGCCTGTAGATGTGTATGTGTGTCCTAATTTTTTACAGTGTTGCACCGTAGCTAACACACTCCATCTTCGGCAGACCGGGCTGTGTTGTGTATTCTGGGTTGTCTCCCATAGCCTTTTCATCTCTCGGTGGTGACTGCGAGGCAGCAGGTTGGTTTGTTTACCAAGGTTTCCTTCCCCATGGCTAGAGCGTATAACGGCTCTTGCTCGCTAGAATGTACCCGTCATAGGACTTATTTCAATGTGGACAACAGTGCCACTTGTTACCCCACCCCGTCCTGCTGGGATACATTGCCGTTTGGTCCGCAATTGCTTATTCGTCCAGTTATAACTGGCTTAGATCACAGCTGACACACCATATCTATGGGTCGTTTCACTATCTGCCACCTGTGGACATACCTGGTTGGGGGTTGCTCGCCCATGTCCTCCAGGAAAAAGGTATGCATAAGGTGTAATCACAATCATATTATTTGTTTTCTTGAAGTTTAACATAAAATGTTCTTTGGTTTTCTCAGACATCAACAAAGCCGTCTGTGTTATTCGAGTCACAGGATGATAACCTGTGGACATTAGTTTTGTCAAGTCCGGATGGAAACCTTGAGGACCACAGTCAAGAACTCCTACACTGGTTTGTGTAAGTTGAGTCAAGTCTTCTGTGTCATGGAGTATAGAAATAAGTTGTCTGATAGCAGGTACTGCCATTGAGGTTGAAAGGTGACAGGCTTTATTGTATAAGTGTCAGGTGGGCTGATCATTTCCTTTCTTTGCTTGTCTGGTGTTTCCTTTCCTATTTACAGCTTGGTTGACTTGCTGGATAATTTAATCAGCTTTGAGTTTACATTTTACATTGGTATTTCATAGTTTCTTACTTTTATAGCAGTAAATCAGCTTTCTTGGAAGTTGAACAGACATGTACAGTTTTTAAATGGGATTATTTATCTACTGTGGTTTTGTCTTGACCCTTTCTAGTCCGCACTAATTTTTATGAATTGTCTTTCAATCCACAGCAAATGCCTCAACTCTGTGTTCAATAATTTTTTTATTTTTCAAAATAAAATTGATTAATATTAAACCAGTTGAGCCTGACAGCGTACGAAGAAGAAGAAACTAATTGAGCTAAAATTATGTTTTAGTATGCCAAATGACTAATATATATAATATATTTAACATTTTGAACCATGGCCACCTGGTCTGTAAAATCTAATTCCCCTGTGCTCCTGAGAAAATATGAACACAATAGACATCTGAGGAAAGCTATTTACTAAGACAAAACTATGTGCTCTAATTTCATTATTCTACCTTAAATTGACTGACCTGATCATTTCTAATGTTTCTACTTGTTGTGCCAGTAAATTGTGGAATATATTTATTGATGACCATCCTGAATCAAATTTAGTTGATACATTACACCAAATGCTGGAATTTCGTTCGTCACAGTTTTATTCAAAATAAAATAAATGAATATTGAGCTAAAATTGCAGTTTAAACACGGTAGGACACATAATTAAACTCTTTATAACATGATGTATGCATATTAAAGATGATATATTAGTCATCATCATCATGAAGCATGTCCTTTATAGAAATTCGCTCCCATCACAGTCTGTCTGAAAGAAACTCGGTCTCTTGCCAAAACTCCAGCCTCCGCCACTGTCATACTTAGGCATTCCTGGATATCTTGGTGCCATCGTCTTCTTGGTCTACCCCTTCCTCTTTTGTCTGGCACCATACCTTCTATCACCGTTCTCTCAATACCATTGTGTCTCTTGATGTGACCAAAGTATTTACATTTTCTAGCCAAAATGGAATTGATAAACCAGTTCTCCTCTATGCTCAACTCTTGCCGAATGTCTGCATTTGTTCTTTTCTCTGTCCAGGGTATTCTGAGGATCTTTCTGTAACATTTTGACTCGAAGGATTCGATTCTTTGTCTAGAAGTTTTGGTAATCGTCCATGCTTCACAACCATAAGCTGCCACAGGAAAAACACAGGCTCTCAAGACTTTTACTTTTAACATTTTGTTGGTGCCCTGCCATAATTTCTTCAGGCTGTTCAGTCTCTGCATTGCCATAGCTAGTCTTCTTCTGATTTCTTTCGAGCAGTCACCATTCTTGTCAATTCTGGAGCCCAGATATTCAAAATGTGTGACCTGATCTATTTCCTCACCACCCACTGTAAATTTATGCTGACATCGTGTTTTATCATCATTTATGGTCATTATCTTTGTTTTGTTTATGTTTATGAACAGATTTTGATCTTTACTATGTCCATTAACGGCTGAAAGTAGCTGCTCTAGCACTTCTGCACTTCTTGATAGTATCACTGTGTCATCTGCGTATCGTAACTCTGGAATCTCGTAACCCCCAATTGTAAATGGGTCGAAACTTTCAATGTTCTCATCTTCTCGAACATTTCTCATTATACATTTCGCATATATGTTGTACAGATAAGGTGAGAGGATACATCCCTGTCGGACTCCATTATGTACTGCAAACCAATCTGATGTTTGGCCAGATTCTCGGACAGCGGCTTGTTGATCTTGGTATAATGTTTCAACGAGATGGACTATATGCAAAGGAAACCCCATTTCCTTCATGATTCTCCACAGATTTTGATGTTTTACCGTGTCGAAGGCCTTAGTGTAATCAATGAAACATGTGTACAGGTCTACATTAAACTCTCTACATTTTTCATAGATATTCCTTAAATTGAATATGTGGTCCCGGGTCCCCCTGTCTTTCCTAAAACCTGCCTGGACTACGTGAATTTCAGATTCAAACCGTTTCTCTATCCTTCTTAATAGGATTCGCAAGAGTATTTTGCAAGCGTTGCTGATCAGCACGATAGTTCGGTAGTTCGCGCACAGCTTCAGGTTGCCTTTTTTGGGGCGGGGAATATAAATTGATTTCTTCCATGCTTCTGGCCACTCTGCACTGTGCCATATGTGTTTACACAGCTTGTGATAGACTCGAGCACATACCTCTCCTCCTGCTTGTATTAGCTCTGCTGGGATATCATCACATCTAGGGGACTTTCCCTTTTTCAGACTTTTAATTGCAGAGCGTACTTCTTCCAATGTTGGTTCAGGTTCTTTCTCATCCTTTGGTAGGATTGTAACTGAGCGCTTTGTGCTGTCTCCATACATGGTTCTGCAGTACTCTCTCCATCTATTCAGTATGTCTTTGGTTTCTGTTAATGTGTTATTCTCTTTGTCATTGATGACATGTGGAACCAGACGGAATTCCCCTGTCAGTGTTCTTATTGCTTTGAATGCATCTCTTTCTCTGCCTTGTTGTAGGTTTTCTATATCTTTACACGTTTCTACTATGTATCTTCTTTTATCTTTTCTTATTTCTCTTCTAACTTTTCTATTAGTAAGAAACTTTAAATGTTATAGCTTTCATTGTACTGAGCCACATCTTTGTCAGGTAGGGTGGCCAGTGAACTAGGCCAGATCTGGGGTAGTTGTCTCGCCGCAGCGACTCAATTTCAACCAGTGTTCGTAAAGCGATCTCAGTCCCGCCAGGCGGAGCGATAGCGCGGGCTTGCGGAAAACGCTCGCCTGCCTTTCCCCGTAGTGCGAATTGGGTGCGGTTTGTGGTAGTGGCTCCTCCACCGAGGTGCGCTAGTCTGGTCCGTATCAGGAAACGTGGTCCGTCCGTGGTGATTTATCTAAGGCTTATAGCAGAGCTCGACAGTACGTCTCGCTGGTGGTCCGACTCTCGCAAAGAGCTTGTGACCGGCAAATGGAAAGCAGGAATCGTTGCCTCGAGGCCCTGCGTTCTCTCCCTACGGAGAAGGGCAGGCCAAATATTGTCTCTAGTCCCAGTGAAATTCATCGCCGAGGTCGTTGGGATCCGTTCTGCACAGAGCGCTGCCATCCCTCCTCGAGCGAGCCCGGTCGGTCGGTCGTCTGGTGCGTGTGGGAGGCCCCTGTCAGCAGGCGGTCCTAGGTCGACGGAGTGAGGGACGGGTGGAACAACCGTCCGTCCGTCCCGTCAGTCGCTCCCTGCGGCCATCCCAGTGAGGCTTTTTACACACCCTTCCTCCGCCGACCGGTGTGCGCTGTACGTACGTCTCCGACAGATATCTGGTTGATCCTGCCAGTAGTCATATGCTTGTCTCAAAGATTAAGCCATGCATGTCTAAGTTCACACTGTCTCACGGTGAAACCGCGAATGGCTCATTAAATCAGTCGAGGTTCCTTAGATGACACGATCCTACTTGGATAACTGTGGCAATTCTAGAGCTAATACATGCTTACCAAGCTCCGACCCTCGCGGAAAGAGCGCTTTTATTAGTTCAAAACCAATCGTCGTTTCCCCTCGCGGGGTTGCGGCGTCCCCACTGGTGACTCTGGATAACTTTGTGCTGATCGCATGGCCTCATGTGCCGGCGACGCATCTTTCAAATGTCTGCCCTATCAAATGTCGATGGTACGTGACATGCCTACCATGTTTGTAACGGGTAACGGGGAATCAGGGTTCGATTCCGGAGAGGGAGCATGAGAAACGGCTACCACATCCAAGGAAGGCAGCAGGCGCGCAACTTACCCACTCCCGGCACGGGGGGGTAGTGACGAAAAATAACAATACAGGACTCTTTCGAGGCCCCGTAATTGGAATGAGTACACTTTAAACCCTTTAACGAGGATCTATTGGAGGGCAAGTCTGGTGCCAGCAGCCGCGGTAATTCCAGCTCCAATAGCGTATATTAAAGTTGTTGCAGTTAAAAAGCTCGTAGTTGGATCTCAGGCGCAGGCGGGCGGTCCGGCTCGCGCCGGTTCACTGCCCGTTGTCTCCTGCCCTACCGTCTGCCGGCTCTCTCCCACGGGTGCTCTTCGCTGAGCGTCCTGGGTGGCCGGCGCGTTTACTTTGAAAAAATTAGAGTGTTCAAAGCAGGCCTCGGCTGCCTGAATAATGGTGCATGGAATAATGGAATAGGACCTCGGTTCTATTTTGTTGGTTTTCGGAACTGGAGGTAATGATTAACAGGGACAAACGGGGGCATTCGTATTGCGGTATATATAAACGATATTACAGAGAATATACCAAGAAGAGTCCATAGCTCAATGTTTGCAGACGATCTGGCTATGTGGACCTCTGAAAAGAATCTCACCATAGCAAGAAATCGGATGCAAACGGCCCTAACATCGCTGGAAGAGTGGGCGAACTCATGGCTGGTCAAAATAAACGAGGAGAAAACCACGTGCACAATATTCTCGCTCTCATTAAAGAACACGCCAATACTGTAGAACAACTGACAAATCAAGAGCACTGCCGTTTGGGTCTAATATGAACGTACGCTGGTATTAGACTCACGGATGACAAGTCAGCTCTCAAACACTCAAACGAAAGAACGCTACGGAAATCGTGTTTAACTCCGCAGAAACCGCAGATTTCAAATACCTGGTCATTGACAAACAAAAGCCCTCTATAAATTCGTCTGACCAAATAGTGAACGGGTGCTGGAAATAGATCATCTGAAGACAGGTCAGTTTTACCCTACAAATGACAGGGCGTTGCTAAGGAAAACCAGCTCAAATCGAGAGGAGCCGCAGACACTTTGGTTCACGTACCAGGCTGATAAGCCAAGGGCGCGAGGCTACCATGTGGGGGATTACGGCCGAACCCTTGTAAGCCGCAATCCCGCCCAAAATCTCAGCACCACTGCAATGGGAGGCTCCTACATGCTCGGGACCTGGGGCTTGCGCCCCAGCCCTATCAGGTAGAGCCACAGTAAGAGGACCTTGCCGTCCGCCAATCAAAGCGGGCGGAAAACTGCTTGATACTCACCATATACGTCGATGGGGTGCGAAAACACCAACCAAAGACTTAGTACCTGGTCGGGGTGTCGAAAACAGTTGAGCAGCCACCTCACTGTGAACTGTCAAGACTCAACCACTGACCATGAGAGTTGTCCGCACATCAGGCGAACAACATCTCCGTGACATTACCAGGCTTGTCCTCTGGCTGAATGCACTCCGGCTACGATATCTACCTCTGTACGTTATCAGCCATATAACTATCATACTGGACGCAGAAGAGATGCAGACCAGCGGACATTGCACACCTGCCCCATTGTGTCAACACCCCAGGTGGCGGGGAATGCTAGGCGTACCATCCCTGCATAGAAGCCAAGAAAATAAAGGGAAAAAGAGATACCCCACTCACATGCAAATGCTACGTTTCTGGCAGGACGTGACGATCCTGGGATACAGACACACTGGACTGCCTCTCTTCCGGGTAAACCAGTCCATCTCATATATCATCACATATCATCATTACACCCTATAGACACGAGTAGTGAAGACTCGATAGTCTGGTAAGACAACTTCCATAAGAGAGAAAACTCTGATCATAAACAACTGCTGCCTTGCAGATAGGCTGGGGACAGCCAAAGGCTAAGGAGGGCATCCCTACAGAAACGCCTGTTGAAATCGGATGCACGGGGCCGCAAGCCTAACAAAACAGTGCAACGTAAATCACAGTATGATGGCAGTACAACCTATGCGAAAAACGCATGGCGCTCATCCTGCGGAGTCCCACCAGGCAGCGATAGTGCCGGGCCCCACGCCCCGAAGGGGCCCACCTTTGACTACTGGTGGTCACCCACCCATGTGTCGTGGAGTCAAGGCACATGGCTATGGGGCAACCTCTATTGGCCAAAACCTCAAGACCCTCAAAATACTACAGTGGAATGCGGAGGGAGTCATCAACAAAAAACTTTCCCTAACACACCACCTGCATGAAGGTAAGATTGACGTGGCATGTATCCAGGAAACGCACCTCAACAATAACCATAAATTCTCAATCAGAGGATATCAGACCTTCCGTCTAGATAGAGAAGGCCACAAAGGAGGGGTCCTGATACTGACCTGAAACAGCATACCGAGTAGCGCGGTACCTGTCAATCACACCGGACAAGCAGAAATTGTAGGAGTTGAGATAATGGCTCAAGAGACGAAGCTCCGCATTTTCAATCTGTACGGACCACCAAACAGAGACCTATCGCTCTCGAGTATGGAGGTCAGAGACTCCAACTGCATAGTAGTTGGAGATTTCAACAGCCACTCGGAGAGATGGGGATACTCTGACACAGACAGCAGAGGTGACGAAGTGGAAGATTGGGAGATAGATGCAAATCTCTCCCTAATCAATAGGCCGGAGGATAGCCCTAGCTTCTATTCAAGAACTGGGCATACCACCTCGACTCCAGATTTGGCCTTCTCCACACAGGACATACACCATAAAATAGACCGCCAGGTGCTAAACCAACTGGCAGGTAGCGACCACAGGCCGATCAGGCTAACCATTGACATGGACGTAGGCCCACAGGAAACAAAACCGCCCCCACGTTGGAATTACAAACGAGCCGACTGGGACAGATTTGCAATCCTGACAGATGGGCTGTGTGAAACCATCAACACACGAAACACCAAAATGAAGCCCATGGTAGAGAGCCTAAGCAAGGCAATAATGCAAGCCGCCACTGAAACCATCCCAAGAGGAGCTAGGAAAAACTATAAGCCCTACTGGAATGATGAGTTGCAGAAAGTGGAAGATGCAGTAACAAATGCTAGGAACATGGCAGAAAGAGAAAAATCCATGGAGGCAAACATCGCCCTCAAAGCCGCCGCAGCGAAGTACAAACACACTCTCAAGCAAACAGCAAGAGAAAGCTGGAAAAATAAAACGGAAAGTCTAAACCTGGACAAAGAAGGGAACACGCTATGGAAGCTAGTCAGAGCCATGAACGACGAAACCCCGTCAAATAAACAAATCACTATCAAGCAGGGCGAGAACTTGATCACAGGTATGAAAGCCGCAAACGCCTTTGTCGATCACTATGCCAGAGCAAACCACATCGAGGTCCCTGCAGATAAGCATACAGACATTAGCGAAGAGCTAAAGGGACACGAAAACATAAATACGGCTCCTGAAGAGCACATGATGGCCAAACTAACAATGCGCGAAATGGAAGAGGCTATGAGAACACTAAAGAAAAGGAAATCTCCCGGAAAAGACGGGATAACAAACGAAATGCTGATGGGGCTGGGCCAAACAGCGAAGAAGAAACTGCTATCGGTCCTAAACCAAAGCTGGAAAAGGGGAATTGTACCACAGGCATGGAAAGATGCAATACTGGTACCAGTACCAAAAACAAGAAAGGACAAAACAGATCCAAATGGATACAGGCCCATAAGCCTACTGAGCTGTGTCGGCAAGCTGATGGAACGGATGATAAACACCAGACTGATGTGGCATCTGGAAGAAAAACGAATACTAATTCCACAGCAAGCCGGCTTTAGACAGCACAGATCCACGGAGGACCAGTTCATCCTCATAGCCCAGGAGATAGAAGATGCCTACCAGGCACAGAAACACACAGTAGCTGTTTGGGTGGATCTGGAAAAGGCATTTGACAAAGTCTGGAAGGATGGACTTAGAGTCAAGCTAAGAAGAAGTGATGTCTGTGGGAAGATGTACAAGTGGATCAACCACTACCTCAAACAAAGAACTGCCAGAGTCCAAGTACAAGGGCAGATGAGCAAAGAGGTGACACTCGAGCAGGGAGTACCCCAAGGGAGAGTATTGTCACCCACACTCTTCCTGGTATATATAAACGATATTACAGAGAATATACCAAGAAGAGTCCATAGCTCAATGTATGTAGACGATCTGGCTATGTGGGCCTCTGAAAAGAATCTCACTATAGCAAGAAATCGGATGCAGACGGCCCTAACATCGCTGGAAGAGTGGGCGAACTCATGGCTGGTAAAAATAAACGAGGAGAAAACCACGTGCACAATATTCTCGCTCTCATTAAAACCCCAAAGTACCAAATTAAGTCTAAATGGCAAAATCCTGCAGCCAAACGACAACCCAACCTATCTGGGAGTCACATTTGATCGGCGCATGACATGGAAAAGTCAGATTGGGAGAAACCGAATGAAAGCCAGAGAAAGAATGGCAATCATGAGGAAACTTGCTAGCACAAGCTGGGGAGCAGACGAAGGCATACTAAAGAAACTGTACACTGGAAGAGTGAGACCAGTTCTCGAGTATGGCATTGCGGCATGGACAACAGCAGCGAAGGCGAACTTCGATAAAGTTAACAAACTTCAAAACCAAGCCATGAGAATTATAACAGGTGGCATGAAGTCAACGCCAATTGTAGAACTTGAAAAGATTACAAAACTGCAATCCATGACCGATAGAAGAGACTGCAGAGCCCAGCTGCAGTCAGAGAAACTCCGAAGACTGACGGACCATCCAATGTACCAGAGACTAAACAATTTGGGAAATGGGAAACTAAAGCGGAGAAACTTTGCAGAAATAGCCAAAGCAAAGATGCACGAAGATCCCATAAACGCACTAACAACACCCAAACCCATCACTACTGTACGAAAACCTACCTGGAGGCAGGATATATTTCCAGAGGTGGTAGAAAATATACCAGGTATTGCAAACAAAAACTGCCAGACTGAAAAAGAAAGGAGAGACACTACCCTAAGCTTCATAACGAAAAGCTACCCAAGCATGGACTGGACCCATGCATACACCGACGGTTCTGTAACAAACACTACACAGAACGGAGGGGCAGGAGCATTCCTGAACCTACCAAATGGCAGAAAAATAACACTGTCATTCGCTACTGGTAAGTACACAAGCAATTTCAGGGCAGAGGCACTGAGGGCGGCAGTGGAAGAAATGGTAACACACAGTGAAAATGAGAGCCATATAGTCCTGCTGACAGATGCTCTCGAAGTAGTCACAGCGCTAAAAAGCCAGAAAAACACTGAGCTTAATGACTTAAGAGCAGCACTCTGCAAACTGTGCCAGCAGTCCGCACCAAAAAGGGTAGTGGTACAGTGGGTTCCGTCACACTGCAACATCCAAGGCAACGAGGAGGCAGACAGACTGGCAAAAGAAGGTGCAAGGCTACCACAAACAGATACCAGTATGACATACGAAGAGTCAAAACGGCTTATCAAAGCCAGGTACATGTCCAAATGGGAAACCGAACATACTGGTTACACCAAAAACGATGCCTATTACCAGTTGAACCGAAGAGAGCAGGTCGTTGTCTTCAGACTTCGCACTATCTGGGGTAGTTGTCTCGCCGCAGCGACTCAATTTCAACCAGTGTTGGTAAAGCGATCTCAGTCCCGCCAGGCGGAGCGATAGCGCGGGCTTGCGGAAAACGCTCGCCTGCCTTTCCCCGTAGTGCGAATTGGGTGCGGTTTGTGGTAGTGGCTCCTCCACCGAGGTGCCCTAGTCTGGTCCGTATCAGGAAACGTGGTCCGTCCGTGGTGATTTCTCTAAGGCTTATAGCAGAGCTCGACAGTACGTCTCGCTGGTGGTCCGACTCTCGCAAAGAGCTTGTGACCGGCAAATGGAAAGCAGGAATCGTTGCCTCGAGGCCCTGCGTTCTCTCTCTCCCTACGGAGAAGGGGAGAAGGGCAGGCCAAATGGTGTCTCTAGTCCCAGTGAAATTCGTCGCCGAGGTCGTTGGGATCCGTTCTGCACAGAGCGCTGCCATCCCTCCTCGAGCGAGCCCGGTCGGTCGGTCGTCTGGTGCGTGTAGAAGGCCCCTGTCAGGCGGTCCTAGGTCGACGGAGTGAGGGACTGGTGGAACAACCGTCCGTCCGTCCCGTCAGTCGGTCCCTGCGGCCGTCGTCCCAGCAAGGCTTTTTACACACCCTTCCTCCGCCGACCGGTGTGCGCAGTACGTACGTCTCCGACAGATATCTGGTTGATCCTGCCAGTAGTCATATGCTTGTCTCAAAGATTAAGCCATGCATGTCTAAGTTCACACTGTCTCACGGTGAAACCGCGAATGGCTCATTAAATCAGTCGAGGTTCCTTAGATGACACGATCCTACTTGGATAACTGTGGCAATTCTAGAGCTAATACATGCTTACCAAGCTCCGACCCTCGCGGAAAGAGCGCTTTTATTAGTTCAAAACCAATCGTCGTTTCCCCTCGCGGGGTTGCGGCGTCCCCACTGGTGACTCTGGATAACTTTGTGCTGATCGCATGGCCTCATGTGCCGGCGACGCATCTTTCAAATGTCTGCCCTATCAAATGTCGATGGTACGTGACATGCCTACCATGTTTGTAACGGGTAACGGGGAATCAGGGTTCGATTCCGGAGAGGGAGCATGAGAAACGGCTACCACATCCAAGGAAGGCAGCAGGCGCGCAACTTACCCACTCCCGGCACGGGGAGGTAGTGACGAAAAATAACAATACGGGACTCTTTCGAGGCCCCGTAATTGGAATGAGTACACTTTAAACCCTTTAACGAGGATCTATTGGAGGGCAAGTCTGGTGCCAGCAGCCGCGGTAATTCCAGCTCCAATAGCGTATATTAAAGTTGTTGCAGTTAAAAAGCTCGTAGTTGGATCTCAGGCGCAGGCGGGCGGTCCGGCTCGCGCCGGTTCACTGCCCGTTGTCTCCTGCCCTACCGTCTGCCGGCTCTCTCCCACGGGTGCTCTTCGCTGAGCGTCCTGGGTGGCCGGCGCGTTTACTTTGAAAAAATTAGAGTGTTCAAAGCAGGCCTCGGCTGCCTGAATAATGGTGCATGGAATAATGGAATAGGACCTCGGTTCTATTTTGTTGGTTTTCGGAACTGGAGGTAATGATTAACAGGGACAAACGGGGGCATTCGTATTGCGGCGTTAGAGGTGAAATTCTTGGATCGCCGCAAGACGAGCTACTGCGAAAGCATTTGTCAAGAATGTTTTCATTAATCAAGAACGAAAGTCAGAGGCGCGAAGACGATCAGATACCGTCGTAGTTCTGACCATAAACGATGCCGACTAGCGATCCGCAGGAGTTGCTTCGATGACTCTGCGGGCAGCTTCCGGGAAACCAAAGTGTTTGGGTTCCGGGGGAAGTATGGTTGCAAAGCTGAAACTTAAAGGAATTGACGGAAGGGCACCACCAGGAGTGGAGCCTGCGGCTTAATTTGACTCAACACGGCCAACACTGAAATGAGTGACATGCCGAGACCACTCTTCTGGGGTCTAATATGGAACTGGTGCTGGACTTAGACCCCCAGAATTC
Organism: Ariolimax columbianus; assembly: GCA_036924085.1. NCBI lineage: Eukaryota > Metazoa > Mollusca > Gastropoda > Stylommatophora > Arionidae > Ariolimax > Ariolimax columbianus. The sequence continues at coordinate 35,335,476 of JAVGWX010000016.1, read as the reverse complement.
TGGGGTTATGCCCCTGTGGCTCGGTTCTGTCTGCATCCAGTGTGTGATAAAGGAATTGACGGAAGAGCACTATCAGGAGTGGAGCCTGAGACCTAAGTTAACTTACCACGCCAACACTGCGGAATGACTATCAAAAAGTACACCTTCGCGGGGTCTAATAGAGAACATGGGCTGGAATTAGACCCTCGACAATTTTAGGACTACCCCCTAAGAAACTTGCTTGTCTCGCTAAGGGAATTGACGGAAGGGCACCACCAGGTGTGGAATCTGCGGCTAAATTTGACTGAACACGCCTATACTGTAGAACAACTGACAAATCGAGAGCACTGCCGTTTGGGTCTAATAATGAACGTACGCTGGTATTAGACTCACGGATGACAAGTCAGCTCTCAAACACTCAAATGAAAGAACGCTACGAAAATCGTGTTTTAACTCTGCAGAAACCGCAGATTTCAAATACCTGGTCATTGACAAACAAAAGCCCTCAATAAGTTCGTCTGACCAAATAGTGAACGGGTGCTGGAAATAGATCATCTGAAGACAGGTCAGTTTTACCCTACAAATGACTGGGCGTTGCTACGGAAAACCAGCTCAAATCGAGAGGAGCCGCAGACACTTTGGTTCACGTACCAGGCTGATAAGCCAAGGGCGCGAGGCTACCATGTGGGGGATTGCGACCGAACCCTTGTAAGCCGCAATCCCGCCCAAAATCTCAGCACCACTGCAATGGGGGGCTCCTACATGCTCGGGACCTGGGGCTTGCGCCCCAGCCCTATCAGGTAGAGCCACAGTAAGAGGTCCTTGCCGCCCGCAAGTCAAAGCGGGCGGACAACTGCTTGATACTCACCCTATACGGCGATGGGGTGCGAAAAAACACCAACCAAAGACTTAGTACCTGGTCGGGGTGTCGAAAACAGTAGAGCAGCCACCTCACTGTGAACTGTCAAGACTCAACCACCGACCATGAGAGTTGTCCGCACACCAGGCGAACAACATCTCGGTGACATTACCAGGCTTGTCCTCTGGCTGAATGCACTCCGGCTACGATATCTACCTCTGTACGTTATCAGCCATATAACTATCATACTGGACGCAGAAGAGATGCAGACCAGCGGACATTGCACACCTGCCCCACTGTGTCAACACCCCAGGTGGCGGGGAATGCTAGGCGTACCATCCCTGCATAGAAGCCAAGAAAATAAAGGGAAAAAGAGATACCCCACTCAAATGCAAATGCTACGTTTCTGGCAGGACGTGACGATCCTGGGATACAGACACACTGGACTGCCTCTCTTCCGGGTAAACCAGTCCATCTCATATATCATATCATCATTGCACCCTATAGACACGAGTAGTGAAGACTCGATAGTCTGGTAAGACAACTTCCATAGGAGAGAAAACTCTGATCGTAAACAACTGCTGCCTTGCAGATAGGCTGGGGACAGCCAAAGGCTAAGGAGGGCATCCCTACAGAAACGCCTGTTGAAATCGGATGCACGGGGCCGCAAGCCTAACAAAACAGTGCAACGTAAATCACAGTATGATGGCAGTACAACCTATTCGAAAAACGTATGGCGCTCATCCTGAGGAGACCCGCCAGGCAGCGATAGCGCCGGGCCTCACGCCTCGAAGGGGCCCACCCTTGACTACTGGTGGTCACCCACCCATGTGTCGTGGAGTCAAGGCACATGGCTATGGGGTAACGTCTATTGGCCAAAACTTCAAGACCCTCAGAATATTACAGTGGAATGCGGAGGGAGTCATTAACAAAAAACTTTCCCTTACACACCACCTGCATGAAGGTAAGATTGACGTGGCATGTATCCAGGAAACGCACCTCAACAGTATCCATAAATTCTCAATCAGAGGATACCAGACCTTCCGTCTAGATAGAGAAGGCCACAAAGGAGGGGTCCTGATACTGACCAGAAACAGCATACCGAGTAGCGCGGTACCTGTCAATCACACCGGACAAGCAGAAATTGTAGGAGTTGACATAATGGCTCAAGAGACGAAGCTCCGCATTTTCAATCTGTACGGACCACCAAACAGAGACCTATCGCTCTCGAGTATGGAGGTCAGAGACTCCAACTGCATAGTAGTTGGAGATTTCAACAGCCACTCGGAGAGATGGGGCTACTCTGACACAGACAGCAGAGGTGACGAAGTGGAAGATTGGGAGATAGATGCAAATCTCTCCCTAATCAATAGGCCGGAGGATAGCCCTAGCTTCTATTCAAGAACATGGCATACCACCTCGACTCCAGATTTGGCCTTCTCCACACAGGACATACACTATAAAATAGACCGCCAGGTGCTAAACCAACTGGCAGGTAGCGACCACAGGCCGATCAGGCTAACCATTGACATGGAAGTAGGCCCACAGGAAACAAAACCGCTCCCACGTTGGAATTACAAACGAGCCGACTGGGACAGATTTGCAATCCTGACAGATGGGCTGTGTGAAACCATCAACACACGAAACACCAAAATGAAGCCCATGGTAGAGAGCCTAAGCAAGGCAATAATGCAAGCCGCCACTGAAACCATCCCAAGAGGAGCTAGGAAAAACTATAAGCCCTACTGGAATGATGAGTTACAGAAAGTGGAAGATGCAGTAACAAATGCTAGGAACGTGGCAGAACGTGAAAAATCCATGGAGGCGAACATCGCCCTCAAAGCCGCCACGGCGAAGTACAAACACACTCTCAAGCAAACAGCAAGAGAAAGTTGGAAAAACAAAACGGAAAGTTTAAACCTGGACAAAGAAGGGAACAAGCTATGGAAGCTAGTCAGAGCCATGAACGACGAAACCCCGTCAAATAAACAAATTACTATCAAGCAGGGCGAGAACTTGATCACAGGTAAGAAAGCCGCAAACGCCTTTGTCGATCACTATGCCAGAGCAAACCACATCGAGGTCCCTGCAGATAAGCATACAGACATTAGCGAAGAGCTAAAGCGACACGAAAACATAAATACGGCTCCTGAAGAGCACATGATGGCCAAACTAACCATGCGTGAAATGGAAGAGGCTATGAGAACACTAAAGAAAAGGAAATCTCCCGGAAAAGACGGGATAACAAACGAAATGCTGATGGGGCTGGGCCAAACAGCGAAGAAAAAACTACTATCAGTCCTGAACCAAAGCTGGAAAAGGGGTATTGTACCCCAGGCATGGAAGGATGCAATACTGGTACCAGTACCAAAAACAGGAAAAGATAAAACAGATCCGAATGGATACAGGCCCATAAGCCTACTGAGCTGTGTCGGCAAGCTGATGGAACGGATGATAAACACCAGACTGATGTGGCATCTGGAAGAAAAACGAATTCTAATCCCACAGCAAGCCGGCTTTAGACAGCACAGATCCACTGAGGACCAGGTCATCCTCATAGCCCAGGAGATAGAAGATGCCTACCAGGCACAGAAGCACACAGTAGCTGTCTGGGTGGATCTGGAAAAGGCATTTGACAAAGTCTGGAAGGACGGACTTAGAGTCAAGCTGAGAAGAAGTGATGTCTGTGGGAAGATGTACAAGTGGATCAACCACTACCTCAAACAAAGAACGGCCAGAGTCCAAGTACAAGGGCAGATGAGCAAAAAGGTGACACTCGAGCAGGGAGTACCCCAAGGGGGAGTACTGTCACCCACACTCTTTCTGGTATATATAAACGATATTACAGAGAATATACCAAGAAGAGTCCATAGCTCAATGTTTGCAGACGATCTGGCTATGTGGACCTCTGAAAAGAATCTCACCATAGCAAGAAACCGGATGCAAACGGCCCTAACATCGCTGGAAGAGTGGGCGAACTCATGGCTGGTAAAAATAAACGAGGAGAAAACCACGTGCACAATATTCTCGCTCTCATTAAAACCCCAAAGTACCAAATTAAGCCTAAACGGCAAAATCCTGCAGCCAAACGACAACCCAACCTATCTGGGAGTCACATTTGATCGGCGCATGACATGGAAAAGTCAGATTGAGAGAAACCGAATGAAAGCCAGAGAAAGAATGGCGATCATGAGGAAACTTGCTGGCACAAGCTGGGGAGCAGACGAAAGCATACTAAAGAAACTGTACACTGGAAGAGTGAGACCAGTTCTCGAGTATGGCATTGCGGCATGGACAACAGCAGCGAAGGCGAACTTCGATAAAGTTAACAAACTTCAAAACCAAGCCATGAGAATCATAACAGGTGGCATGAAGTCAACGCCAATTGTAGAACTTGAAAAGATTACAAGACTGCAATCCATGACCGATAGAAGAGACTGCAGAGCCCAGCTGCAGTCAGAGAAACTCCGAAGACTGACGGACCATCCACTGTACCAGAGACTAAACAATCTGGGAAATGGGAAACTGAAGCGGAGAAACTTTGCAGAAATAGCCAAAGCAAAGATGCACGAAGATCCCACAAACGCACTAACAACACCAAAACCCATCACTACTGTACGAAAACCTACTTGGAGGCAGGATATATTTCCAGAGGTGGTAGAAAATATACCAGGTATTGCAAACAAAAACTGCCAGAGTGAGAAAGAAAGGAGAGACACTACCCTAAGCTTCATAACGAAAAGCTACCCAAGCATGGACTGGACCCATGCATACACCGACGGTTCTGTAACAAACACTACACAGAACGGAGGGGCAGGAGCATTCCTGAACCTACCAAATGGCACAAATATAACACTGTCATTCGCTACTGGTAAGTACACAAGCAATTTCAGAGCAGAGGCAGAGGCACTGAGGGCGGCAGTGGAAGAAATGGCAACACACAGTGAAAATGAGAGCCATATAGTCTTGCTGACAGATGCTCTCGAAGTAGTCACAGCGCTAAAAAGCCAGAAGAACACTGAGCTTAATGACTTAAGAGCAGCACTCTGCAAACTGTGCCAGCAGTCCGCACCAAAAAGGGTGGTGATACAGTGGGTTCCGTCACACTGCAACATCCAAGGAAACGAGGAAGCCGATAGACTGGCAAAAGAAGGTGCAAGACTACCACAAACAGATACCAGTATGACGTACGAAGAGTCAAAACGGCTTATCAAAGCCAGATACATGTCCAAATGGGAAACCGAACATACTGGTTACACCAAAAACGATGCCTATTACCAGTTGAACCGAAGAGAGCAGGTCGTTGTCTTCAGACTTCGCACTGGCCACAACAGACTGAGGTACCACCTATTCAACAAACTGAAGATAGGGTGTACCGACGAATGCCCGTGCGGTACTGGTAAAATGACCACTGAACATCTGCTGCAGAACTGCCCGACATACGAGGATCAGAGAGAGCAGATGTGGCCATTGCCAGTGGAACTGCAAGACAAGCTGTATGGTAGTGGCGAGAGTCTCAGGATGACCGCTGCTTTTTTCGAAAAAATAATGGTTACTGTCTGACTGTGTACGCAGAAGAAGAAGAAGAAGAAGACTTCGCACTGGCCACAACAGACTGAGGTACCACCTTTTCAACAAATTGAAGATAGGGTGTACCGACGAATGCCCGTGCGGTACTGGTAAAATGACCACTGAACATCTGCTGCAGAACTGCCCGACATACGAGGATCAGAGAGAGCAGATGTGGCCATTGCCAGTGGAACTGCAAGACAAGCTCTATGGTAGTGGCGAGAGTCTCAGGATGACCGCCGCTTTTTTCGAGAAAATAATGGTTACTGTCTGACTGTGTACGCAGAAGAAGAAGAAGAAGCCTAAATGGCAAAATCCTGCAGCCAAACAACAACCCAACCTATCTGGGAGTCACATTTGATCGGCGCATGACATGGAAAAGTCAGATTGAGAGAAACCGAATGAAAGCCAGAGAAAGAATGGCGATCATGAGGAAACTTGCTGGCACAAGCTGGGGAGCAGACGAAGGCATACTAAAGAAACTGTACACTGGAAGAGTGAGACCAGTTCTCGAGTGGCATTGCGGCATGGACAACAGCAGCGAAGGCGAACTTCGATAAAGTTAACAAACTTCAAAACCAAGCCATGAGAATTATAACAGGTGGCATGAAGTCAACGCCAATTGTAGAACTTGAAAAGATTACAAAACTGCAATCCATGACCGATAGAAGAGACTGCAGAGCCCAGCTGCAGTCAGAGAAACTCCGAAGACTGACGGACCATCCAATGTACCAGAGACTAAACAATTTGGGAAATGGGAAACTAAAGCGGAGAAACTTTGCAGAAATAGCCAAAGCAAAGATGCACGAAGATCCCATAAACGCACTAACAACACCAAAACCCATCACTACTGTACGAAAACCTACTTGGAGGCAGGATATATTTCCAGAGGTGGTAGAAAATATACCGGGTATTGCAAACAAAAACTGCCAGAGTGAAAAAGAAAGGAGAGACACTACCCTAAGCTTCATAACGAAAAGCTACCCAAGCATGGACTGGACCCATGCATACACCGACGGTTCTGTAACAAACACTACACAGAACGGAGGGGCAGGAGCATTCCTGAACCTACCAAATGGCAGAAAAATAACACTGTCATTCGCTACTGGTAAGTACACAAGCAATTTCAGAGCAGAGGCACTGAGGGCGGCAGTGGAAGAACTGGTAACACACAGTGAAAATGAGAGCCATATAGTCCTGCTGACAGATGCTCTCGAAGTAGTCACAGCGCTAAAAAGCCAGAAAAACACTGAGCTTAATGACTTAAGAGCAGCACTCTGCAAACTGTGCCAGCAGTCCGCACCAAAAAGGGTGGTGGTACAGTGGGTTCCGTCACACTGCAACATCCAAGGCAACGAGGAGGCAGACAGACTGGCAAAAGAAGGTGCAAGGCTACCACAAACAGATACCAGTATGACGTACGAAGAGTCAAAACGGCTTATCAAAGCCAGATACATGTCCAAATGGGAAACCGAACATACTGGTTACACCAAAAACGATGCCTATTACCAGTTGAACCGAAGAGAGCAGGTCGTTGTCTTCAGACTTCTCACTGGCCACAACAGACTGAGGTACCACCTATTCAACAAACTGAAGATAGGGTGTACCGACGAATGCCCGTGCGGTACTGGTAAAATGACCACTGAACATCTGCTGCAGAACTGCCCGACATACGAGGATCAGAGAGAGCAGATGTGGCCATTGCCAGTGGAACTGCAAGACAAGCTCTATGGTAGTGGCGAGAGTCTCAGGATGACCGCCGCTTTTTTCGAGAAAATAATGGTTACTGTCTGACTGTGTACGCAGAAGAAGAAGAAGAAGAAGAACTAGGCCAGGCTGTAAAGGGTTAAGCCAAATCTAATCAATTAGGCTGGGCTGGACTGTAAAGGTTTAACTTTTACGACGCCAATTTTTCATAATTTTTCAAAACCTTCGTATATTACGAATGGTTGTTGAGTTTTGAGATCCTGTAACCTTTCTGTTTGTTGGTCAATAAATATGATCATTTTGCGTGTAGAGACATGGATGAATAAAGAACGTGTTGGTGTTTTTGTTGTGTGTTTATTAGTTTCTGGGATACAAGAAGATTAAGCTGAAAATTTATTTGAAAAAACCCAAAAATTTGAGCTCGCCCGCTAGGCCTAATCACTGATATAAATCCATGGAAACCACAACAAAGTATCGATACTTCGTTTATAGTATCAGCACAACTCTTAGTTTCCAATTCAGAAGTAATTATTACACCTAAATAAACAGATCTACCTGATAAAGATTTTTCCCAACAACCTGCTTCACCTTTCTTAAAAAATCGGCCGGCTCCAATCCGCATAGAAAAGAAGATACATCGTCTAAAATCAATTTGTAATCTAACATATAATACTTTAACTGGCAAAAAAATCTGTGTAGATGGACGTGACATATTCAGCAGTAAATAATGGCTATTGGTAGAGTCTCATGCTTAATCATTTATGAATGAAAAATGAGTAAAATTCTGCTGTATGCAGCTTGGTAGAATAGAATAGGAATTGAACCTAGTCCCTTTGCTGCTATAGACAAGTGTCCTAACCATCAACTTTACTTTTTTTATCGTACCATCATATTGCTGTGCAGCGATTCAGCTGATACGCAGTAATATGGTGATAATTGTGTATTTACAGAGGTAACATTCCTGGCAGTAGCGTAGAGAAGGGAGAAACAGTCTGTGATTACTTTCAGCCATTTCCACCAAAAGGTTTGGGGTTTCTGCGATATGTGTTTGTCCTGTACAAGCAGAAACAAGCTCTGGACTTTAAGAAGTGGCAAAGACCCGCAGGGTGGTAAGTTGTGTGTATCTATATTTAAATTGATAGCATGGACATTTACTGGGATATTACGCGACAAATCATGTATTGCCTACTGGGGGGGGGGGGGGGGGAGTTGAGGAAGGTTGCCTATTGGGATTGGGGGGTAGGAATTTCATTACTTTGAGAATTTAGCCCAGACAGCAAACAGCCAATTCTTGTTGATTTTAAATTTTCTAGGGTTCTTTTATGGGCACATGATCTTCAAGGTTGTTCTCTTAAAATCCCCAATATCACAATCAGTCCTTGAGAACATGGGGACTTTTGAGACTTATAAATTTCAAAACCCATAACAATTTTGCTCTTTCGTTCCTTTACCTCTCAACTAAAGTGACCATATACAAGGCGTGTTCAAATGAAACTGGACCAAATTGCAACAAGTTAACATATGTACGATGCGCATGATGTCACTTTTGGTGTAAGCAGCACACCAACCGTCAAGTTTGCAAAATTTTATTATCCCCCGAGTCATAGTTTCCTCAGCAGACCTTTGAAATCATGTGATACGGAATCTGTCCAGAGTTGATCAGCGGGTGGTTTATAACAGTTGAAGGATGTTGACATTCATCGCAGAATATAGGCAGTGTATGGTGACAAGAGTGTGTCGAAGACAACAGTGAACTGGGCAACGATGTTTAAAGAAGGACGTAAATTAACGAAAGATCTTCCAAGACCAGGTCAGGTGTATAATGTTGCGTTACCTCACGCTGTACTATAAATATCATTCAGTTCTTCACTGTTGTCTTCAACACACTTTTGTCACGAAACAAGACGGCGTCACGCGGGATGGGAGGCTTTCTCTTCTATGAAGCCTGTACTGGACAACATCCCCGACTATAGCCTGCGCACCTCTCTCTTCAACTCCACAGTACTATCAGTAATATGCTGTGCAGCAGAACATGGACACTCACGAAGAAGATGGGGTCCAAGCAGAGTGACCCGAGCCTCCCTCTATAGGCACATGGTCGGCTTCACGCTTCATAGCCAGCACACAAAAGGCCTTCATAACTTGAACATTAGTCAATTGTTCATGCTGGAAGATGCAGTTACTTATGCAGACAAGATGAAACATCGCTGGGGTAGTCACTTGCTGCGAAGAACGGATGATCGATGGAGCACAGCGACAGCAATATGGTACCCCAGAGACAAAAAGAAACCACGGGGACGACCACCAACACATTGGTCCGACTTTCTTGCATCCTGCAACAACATTCACGATGCCACAGATAGGCGACTCATCCGCTGGTCCACCATGGTCCAAGACAGACCGTTGGGACTCGCAACGGTCTAACCACAGCTGAAGAACGAGTCGTCCAGTACATCCCAAAACACAAACGCATGTTTCAGGCGTCGTTGTGGTCGAGATGAGCAGCCATTTTTAGATTCTCAACGGCCATATAAGCTTTGAAGTGTTATGCCATATTTTCTGTCATGCAGTAGTCTCATCTCCCTATCTGTGTTAATCACTCTAAATGATTTTACTTTGTCAGAACCTTTCATCCAATTCTAATAGATCTATACTTTTGTTGTTTTTCAGTTTGTCATTGAGAGATCGATCATTCAGCACCTTAGATTTCTACCGCCAGAATGAAGACAATTTGACACCTGCTGGGCTGTCATTCTTTCAGAGCCAGTGGGACAAGTCTGTCACTTCAGTGTTTCATCATGTTTTAGGTAAACAATGATCACTTTGAGTATCCGTCATGTTTTTTAAGTGCTCAGTAACAAGTGAATTTAGTTTGTTTAGCATTCTATAATACTTGGAAATAACAGCAAGACATTGATGATGTAATGTCCTTTGAGCATTTCATCACTTGAAGTGTTATTTTGGTTTCCAGTCAATTTATAATATCATCCTTAACACACTTCTATCTGCCTCTGCATCCCTTGATCCTTTTTTGTTATTGCAAAGTTAATTCAGGCCCCTTTCCCTTTATGAGTACGAGGGTTGATAAAAAAAAAAGTGTGCGACATGCTGGAATAAAAACCTAACTGGCCTTTTTAGTTTAAAATGTAATCCCTTCTTAATTAATAGGGAACACCCCGTCCATCCCCCTTAGTTGGCACGTTTCTCCCAGTGATGATCACACTGCCGGAATTCATTTTTGAGATATCCATCAAGCACTTTGTTGCATTTGTCTTGGTGTCCTGAAATCTCTTCTCTTTGAGTGACAATATTGGAAAGAAACTAAATCATTTCCAAATGTCTAAAACAAATTTCAAAACTACCATTGAGTTTGACCGAAGTCAAACTCTCTACAATCAAAAGAGTGGTATGTTCAACTGATTTCTATGGTAGCCCTGTTTGGCTATCTATGATTATAACGCTGTGAAAAAACGTCGGCCCTGAAACGTAGGATAAAGCGACAGACACTGCTCCAGGACCAATCTTTTTTTGCCATTGGTAACGTAAAAGTTAATTTAGAGAAATGTTGTGAATGTGACAGTGTCAAGTGATATGGTTCCACCGTATTTAATCCTTTGAACTTGTGACACGGATGAATCGTGTGCACGTGAACATCCCATTCCCTGAGCCACCCATGATTCAGTTTCCGAAGATAGTAAATATGGCGGCATCCACAAACTTCAGAATTTTGTCGATGATTTTGATGATGGAACGTCATTTAAAAAAATTTGATAAATGGTCATTCTAAAAGGTTAATGACGGAATAAGCTGATCAAAGGATTTGGAGGCAGATAAATATTGCATTTAGATGGTGATTATTCTGAAAAGGAAAGTGATTAAAAAATATGATCATGCTAGAACAGTACCTCGGAGGATCAGACTACAGTCCATGTAATGTATCAAGCAAATTTGATTCAGGTTGGTCTCTATTAAATATATTCCACAATTTGCTGGCATAACAAGTAGGAACATTGGAGATGATCAGGTCAGTCAATTTGAGATAGAATAATGAAATAATAAATCATTAAAAGGATGTCCAATAGCAGGTTGCTATCTGTAGATGGAGCGTTAGAATTTTTATTGGGGATGGGGTGTTACAGTGGTTATTGGGAATGGGGTGTTAGAGTGGTTATTGCGAATGGGGTGTTAGAGTGGTTATTGGGAATGGGGTGTTGGAATGGTTATTGTACAAGGTCTCAGCCTTGTCAAATGTGGGTTGGCCTGGTTCCTTACCCATTGCTTTGCTTGTTCTAAAATCTAGCAGTCAGATTGCCATTTACATCTGTGTAGTCTGGAGCATGATGTGACTAGATTCTATACCTGGTTAGTGTTGCTGCAAGAATTGAGCATTTTAATTACTCTGACCTTGGATGCACAATGCATATGATTGGCAGAGCTGGTAGAATCTTTTCTTGCAACAAAACAACTGGCTTCGTGACCCATTCACTGCATGCTCTACAACCTCCACAAAACGTGTATCAACCTTTACCATATGCACAACGAATCTGGCCGACTGACGTCATGTAAATTGTGCAGCACACGTTGAGTCTGGCCGACTTACGTTGCCGTTGCATAGCGATCGACGGTTCTAATCAAACTTAAAAATGAATGGCTACATAGTATTAGATTGAACAACAGTGTTCTTTAATTGTAGAGAGTTCCTTCTTCCGTAATGTATGATTAGATGCCAGCAATGGTGATCATGGAATTAGTTTTCTGTTAGATTTCTTCTGTTCTTCACTTGGATTTGAAGATTAACGGATTTTTTAGAATGGGGAGTCAAGTTCCTGCAACGGATTATTCTATGGTAGATCGTTTTAGATTGTTTATTTAGATACAATAATTATGTTTATAGTCAATTTATTTAGATACAATAATTATGTTTATAGTCAATTTATTTAGATACAATAATTATGTTTATAGTCAATTTATTTAGATACAATAATTATGTTTATAGTCAATTTATTTAGATACAATAATTATGTTTATAGTCAATTTATTTAGATACAATAATTATGTTTATAGTCAATTTATTTAGATACAATAATTATGTTTATAGTCAATTTATTTAGATACAATAATTATGTTTATAGTCAATTTATTTAGATACAATAATTATGTTTATAGTCAATTTATTTAGATACAATAATTATGTTTATAGTCAATTTATTTAGATACAATAATTATGTTTATAGTCAATTTATTTAGATACAATAATTATGTTTATAGTCAATTTATTTAGATACAATAATTATGTTTATAGTCAATTTATTTAGATACAATAATTATGTTTATAGTCAATTTATTTAGATACAATAATTATGTTTATAGTCAATTTATTTAGATACAATAATTATGTTTATAGTCAAAGAGATAGGCATTACACCAAACATATGTAATTCGTTGTCAGCGATTTTATAAATTTTGTTTGCTGGTAGTGTGCTGTTTTTTCAACACTATCACCTTTTTTTTTATCTCAGAAACTAGCACACGCACAACAAAAACAATAACACCAACAAATTATTTATTTCTCTACTCACAAACAAATCATATCAATAGGCCGTAAAATAAAAATGTTACAGGCAAGTAGCAATAATAGTTAAATGACGTGACGTCATCAAAAATAATCGCACGGCAAGGGAAATTGTGTGAAAAACCTTTACCACTCTACATACAAAAGTGACACAATTTCCCCTGCCGCTCCATTATTTTTCAGCATGTCATATTTTTAACAATGGCTGTAGTGACTTGTAGACTTTGAGAGACTGTATATTGATATGATTTGTTTGTTAGTAGAGAAATAAAGAATTTGCTGGTGTTATTGCTTTTGTTGTGTGTAATAGTTTCTGAGATACAAGAAGATGGTGAAAATCTTGAAAAACCGCAAAAACGTAAACTCACCAGCCAACGGATTACCAGTGTTTACAATAATGGTCTTACCTGTCCCATTCAACTATAAACATAATTATTGTATCTACATAAACAATCTAAACAGATCTACCTGAGAACAATCTGTTGCAGAAACTTGAATCCCCCATTATCAACAATGGGTGAATCTTCAAATCCAAGTGAAAAACAGAAGAAATCATTTCTAAATGCCTAAATCTAATTTCAAAATCACCGTTGTTGGTATCTAACGGTACATTACGAAAGTTAGAACTCTCTTCAAGTTTAAGAGCAGCATTGTTCAGCCTATTTAAATGTAGTCGCACGTTTTTAATTTGATTAGAACAGTCGTGGACATTAAGTCATACGTGTGACCTGCGCTGTGAGATTTTCTCCATATCCGCCACTTTGGGGCGATGCACGTGCCGTATTGGTTAACTAACTTCTTGTAGAGCTTTTGAGTTTGAGGCCCGAATGTTGCAATCCTCATTATAGTTCTTGTCTCATCATTGTTTCAGATATGAAAGAGCCTGTGTTTGAATTCATCCACCCTCCATTTCATCATCCAGAGCAGGTGGCATATCCTCACAAACAGCCATTCAACTTGTAAGTGTTGGCACACATTTCTCCTTTTTTCTTTCACATCGCGTTTTTGTTGTTTCATTGAAAAAATACATATTTTAGTTCAAGTTGTACTGTTTCATGATGCAACAAATAGCGGGAAACAAATATTTCTACTATCCTAGCGTCCCCCTTCCTCTCATTTGAACCATGGTGCCCCTTATTGGGAAAGACTGCACCTTACTATTCATACCGTTGTTGTTTATAAACTCTTTCCAATCCTGGATAATTTTGTCAATTTGCCTGCTTTTGTCCAGGGCAAGTACTGCATCTCTGTATGACAAATAGTTTTATTCAAAATAAAATAAATGAATATTAAACAAATTGAGCTAAAACTATGATCTAAAAGACACATATAATTGAACATCTATAACATGGTGTATTCATAAAAGATTATGCATTAGTATGAAGCGTTATTGTGTGGTGGAAATAAGCCGTGAACACTTGCGACACTGGGTGTATTTCTGCATTTAATCCTTAAAAATTGTAACAACGCTGTTGAAACAAGATGTCAATCCCGGTTATATCAGAATTTTTGCCAACAGTTATTACGAACTGCACTATCACATTTCGTCCCTTCCAGCGCCAAATTGTGGTAACAGTTCAGAAAGAGGTCCACCATGGGGATCCTTTCTCACTGAATCTCTTCTCTGCATGAAAATGGAACTGGAGATTAAGGTCTCGAAGACCAAGATCGTTTCGACAATTGTGATCCAGTCTTCCTTGATGGGGTGCAACTAGAGGATGTCAACGAGTACATCTATCTTAGACGTTTTCTCAAAATGGATAATAACCTGGAACCTGAACTGACAAGACGTCGCCTTGCTGGTGGGGCAGCCTTATCGTCCATTAGCACGGTCCTGAACGGTTTGCCAAGACCAGAACCTACCAGTCTCTCTCTTCAATTTCACTGTGCTCCCTGCAATGTGCTGCGGTGCTGAGACATGGACACTAACCACTAGAGGACAAATTGAGTGACCCAGACCTCCTTGAGGACGCTTGGTCGAAATCACCCTCCTGAACCAAAGTATACAAAAGCTCAGCAATTCCGACATATGACGATTGTCCTTGGCGAATGATGCGGTAATCTATGCAGACAAGGCATAACATAGATATAGGCAAGTTACATGTTGTGACGAAATGATGGTTGATGGAGCACGACGATAGCAATTCGGTACCCCCGGAGTAACTGCGGGGAAGACCTCCAATGCGTTGGTCAGACTCCCTTGCTGTACACAACAACATTCGAGATGCCTCTGGAGGAGATCTAGACTTCCATGGCCCAAGAAAAGGTGCACTGGACTTCCATGGCCCAAGAAAGGGTCCACTGGAGACAAAATTGAGACCCGCAGCTACGCTGAAGATCAGGTCATCAAGATCCCTCATAAACATTACCAAATTCTCATGTTCCTTTTTCCAGTCAAAGTCTAATCAGGATATCATGTGTAGCCCATATTGCGCGATCATTGATCTCATCAAGTAATATAATTATTTCTCAGGTCTGACAGTGCATGAGCTGTCAGCAACCCAAAGTTGTGATGCTCCCTCTTCTCCACCTCTGTGTGCCATCCTGGATAATAGACTGCAACAGGGCAGACTAGCTAAGGAGAAGGGATCGAAGAGGAAGGGCTAACCCGGTACCCAAAAATGCAACGCTGAAGTCGGATGTGCCAGACAAAAGGTGCAAATATCGCAGTCAAGCTGTAAACTAGGACACAGCGCATTTCGTTCTCCGACTACATCCTGCTATTTGAAAAGTCTTATTCAGGGCTTGGTAGCCGGAATTTCAGAACGAAAGAAAAAGATTTCTCAGGTCTTGGTGCCCAAATTTTTATCAAACCGTAAGGTTGACTTTGACAAATTCAAAACACGTGTATGTACCGGAAGAATGTCGTGAATGATACTTTAAACGAAGGCTACGCATTGTACAAAATGTCACGTGATAATAATTTAGGTCTCCTATCTAATGAGAGTTTGTTGCTATGTAAACAATGGATGATGCTAGGTGTTTTTGAAAACGCATTCGAATGGGAACTGATGGCCTGCACACAAGCGATGCCTACTGTACGGAGCTGAAGAAATGACAAGCTGTCTGCAGCTAATTGTAGTTAAAGTATTTGCAGGAGTTTTGTAATGGGATGTCACACTGTCAATCATTTTTTTATTGTTGTCTATTAATTACCTCACAAATGTTGTTTCAGTGGTTAGAAGATTGTGGGGTAAATTATTACCTTTCATATGTTGTATAGTCCTTTGAAGATTGAAGGATTAATTACCTCATAAATGTTGTGTAGTTCTTTGAAGATTGAAGGATTAATTACCTCACATAAGTTGTGTAGTGCTTTGAAGATTGAAGGATTAATTACCTCACATATGGTTGTTGTCCTTCCGACAGCTACCTGGACAGATACAGAGATGTGAAGGACATCCAGGAGGAAGTGTTGAAAGAGAAGCTGACGAATGTAGACATCAGCAAGCCTGCTTCTCGGCCACGCTACCCATGTGCAGATAAAGCACCTCGCGGGACACCTTCGTGGCTGAACATTAAGATGAAGTTCAAGCAGGCAGGGTCACAGCAGTGGAAGGATTTGTATGAGGAGTGACACAATAAACAGGAATTGAGGTGTGCAGCTTTTGTTTGATTATATATGTGCAAGTTTGTATTGGTAAGCAGATTTCTGTTGTTGGTCTTGATACCCTGTAGCATCACCATCGTCCAGTGTCATGACCTTTTGTGTTGACCAGCAATTTTCTCCACATAAATATGTTCTTTGAGCATTTCAGCACTTTGTTTTTTAACATCCTAGCTTTTTCCTCTCTTTATCTTTTTTTGCACTCTCAACAAATCAAGTGGTTTGGTCATTTAGTCAGAATGCATTATGGCCAGCCTGTATCATGAGCAAATCATATGCAGGTCTCCGGTCCACAAGCAAGAAGCAGACACGATGTTGATGGATGGAGGGTATCTCTGACAATCTCAACTAACGACAGCACAAGCCTCCCACTTGGCAAAACAAGAAATCCATGCATTGCTCCTCTCTGCCACAATGTATGGCAAGAGCAGTAGGACAAATGAAGAAAAAGATGATCTTCCTTTGCCTCTGCTACCGTTGATCTTTCCTGTTGCCACAAAGTTTTCCAGGTCGCACTGCCTTAGTATATGCTCAATACGCGGTCTTTAATTTTGGTTTTGAGTTGTCTGTTTTCTAGTAGTCTGTTTTCTAGTAATACATCTTCGTTTGATATCTCGGCTGTCTGAGGTACTTATAGCAATCTTAAAGATGCACATTTCTGTTGACTGTGTTTGGGACTGACATGGATCTACTGTCCTGGTCGTGCTGGGATTTAGGGCAACGGGAGAGCTGACATCTTGGTTCCACAAGCTCCCATCATTGGCATGTTAGGAGACATTTTTGAAATCGATCAGCGACCACCTATGAAATAAGGACACTGAAATAGATGAATCAGTGATCCACAGACTGCAACATAAGACGAGGTTGGAGTGGAGTGGGGCGCATGAGAGACAGCAGGAGAGTGTGAAACCAGTGAGCTACATGGACCATCAGCACGCAGACCCTTCACCATTTCCTGAGAGAGAATGAACACCTATGGGTATGCCCGGAGTGCAGTGACGTTGATTCTTAGAAACAGACTGTGTTTGTTAATTGTCCTGGATCCACATGTATACAGCAGTCATCATTATCTGGTTTTATTAGACCTGAGACATGTAAGGTTGTCTGAGAATGTCTCTTCATTTGACCATATCATCTGGTTGATCAGTCCTGAGACTGGTTGTAAGGTTGTCTGAGCATGTCTCTCCATTTGACCATATCATCTGGTTGATCAGTCCTGAGACTGGTTGTAAGGTTGTCTGAGCATGTCTCTCCATTTGACCATATCGTCTGGTTGTAAGGTTGTCTGAGCATGTCTCTCCATTTGACCATATCATCTGGTTGATCAGTCCTGAGACTGGTTGTAAGGTTGTCTGAGCATGTCTCTCCATTTGACCATATCGTCTGGTTGTAAGGTTGTCTGAGCATGTCTCTCCATTTGACCATATTCTTCTGCATCTCTCTTAATATCAATGTAGGTTTGCACTTTAATGTCTCTGCTTGTCTGAGATGTATAGGTAAGTCTTGATCGCGCCCGTCCTCTTTTCCCCTGGATCTTGCATCCGAGCTAACTCAATATTCGTTACTGTATCATTTTCAAAATTTGTCATTGTATGCCTATCTTAGTGAGTACATTGTCATTGGATCTTCATTCTTTCCAACTCATTCTTTCCATTCTAAGGTAGCTTCACATTTCAAATGTTTCCACAATCTGTTTTCATACTTCTTTGCTAGTATCCATATTTCAGCCCCATGCAGAGCAATTGGCTAGATATGAGAAGCCATTATTCTTTTCGACAGTTCTATCCTGATTTTCTTTGAGGTTAACAATTTCTGGTTTACTTTGAAGACCTTTTTTGCCAATGCAATCAATCCTTATCCTATTTCATTGTGGATATCTTCTGTGATGGTTTGCCCCAAATGTAAAAACTTCTGAACTTGTTCGATTATCTTTCTGTTCATGATTATATTCATTTGCGTCTATTGCTTGTCTATGGCCATGGTCTTCAATGTGTGTATTTTTATGCCAAACTCTTTGACTGTTTTTTTTTTTTCAAGCAGCCTTTGCAACGTTGCTACTGATCCTCCCACTATACACTTGACTTCCATTGCAACAGACTTGTTTGTTAAAATTTAGTAAATTTTTTTCTCTGGAAATATACTTTGTGTGCACCTGTTCTGTATTTATTTTGTAAGATTTCTGTTATGATGTCTTCATTTTTTATATTGTATCATCATCAGTCCCGTAACCTAGAATATTGTTGAGGCACCGTTATTACAGTTTGTCGAACCATTTCCCGCCACGTCTCAATTTTTCTCCAGGGTATTAGTTTCAGCTATAGACCTTCCCGTCCACGCTTTTATACTGTCCTCCCATCTCTTTTTTGGTCTCCCTCTCCCATGCTATTCAGGCACAGTGCCTTGCAGGGCGGTCTTGGTCAGCCCCACCGATCATGATACATGTCCCATACCGTGTCAATTTTTATGATTTTACAATAGTCAGTAGGTTTTTATACTGGATTAACTCCTTCCTAACAAGTCATCTTCAGTTGCTTCAGTGTGTCGGCAATTGTCGGCAGTGCTTGTAACAATCTTTTCGTCGTGTCCGCAAGCGACTTGCACTCAATGAGTAGGTCTTGACCTGTTTCATCATGATGAGAGCAATGCCTGCACAATGTATTGGGGATTTATGCAGATCAAGTAGCTATTGACTTTGGTATGACCTGTTCGGAACTGAAAGATGAGATTTTGATCTCTTCTATGAAGTTTATTTACGTCATTACTTTTTGGCTGTGACATTTTGCTAAATACACTGCGACCTATTGTTCCTATCGCCCACCTGTATGGTTACTGCAGGTTGTATCCAATTGTTGTTTCGAGGCTCCTATTTTTGCCAATCTGTCAGTCATCTTGTTTTCTGATACCAATATTGATGGTAACTGTCCTTCATCCCATGTTCTGTTGATAATTCATAAAAACACCTCTTTCGTCTTTGGTCCTAATTTGCTTATCATTTTATTTTTAACTTGATCTGATCCTGGTGCTTTATTTTTAGCCAGTTTCCTCATCTTCATGCTCAGTTTTTGTGAAGTGAAGTGATTTTTAAAGGCAGCTATGTTGGTTGAGTCGATGTTAAAGGAGTCCTTTAAAAGTGCTTTATCTAGCAGTTTTCTTGGCTGAGCTTTATTTACTTTGGTGTAAAATTTGTTAAAGATCTCAGCTTTCTTGGTGTTTTATACTATTTCATACCCAGTTTCTCTGGTCACGGGTCTTGGGTTTGACTTTCTCTTGATCCCTTCAAGGTTGCTCAGTAATCTCCTTGCTTTGTTCCCTTCTCATTTCAGATGCAGCTTGCTACAATTTTTCTCAAAGTCTTTCGCTTGCTTTGCTTATATACCTTACTTTTGCTGTCCATCTATTGTACTCTGTTTTATTTAGGGTATTTTGAGATTTTTTACCATCTTCCTGGCCTCTCTCCTCTCTTTGACGGCTGCCTCCAGCTCTGGGTTCCAGTACTGGTTTATATTTCTTCTATGTGCCCTGTTGGAAGCATTTCTTTGGAGCTGTTGAGATGATGGCACATATATTTGAAAGTTGTAATAATGTCAAAATTTTTACTTATTTGACTAAACATCAGTTTTCCGGCCATAATAGTCCCAGTTAGCCTTTCTGAAATTCCATGATGATTTACCGCAAACCATTCTATCCCTCTGGAGGGTTTCAATAATTGTTAGGATAGGATGATGATCACTTCCAAGACTTTAGTGGTAGTGCTATCTACTAAGTCAGCCGATACAAGTGTCAGGTCGGGCCGGCTGGTGGTATCTTGTACTCTGTGTGAGCACATACAATGAAGTTTTTAGCACTTCCTCCTTGATGGCAGCATGTACATGTGCATTAATGTAAAGGTGAAGACAGTCCCATATCAGACTCTGCTGTCAGGGATGAAGTCTTGGGGACTTCGATGTACTATGCCACAGCTTGTTTATGAGGTGGGGTGGTCAGTTATTATCCTCGCTGACTTTCATTCCCCAACAGTTTACAACTGAGTCGACTGGAAACAGACATTTTCCATGAAAAGTGTGTTCTCTATCACCTCATAAGCAGATGCAGGGTTGTTAGAGAGCTTATAGCATGGGTGGGCTCAGGTTTGTGACCCAGTGATAGCACTCTCCAAATTAGCCATCTGTAAAATATGGGGACCAGACTATTATCTGAATGAATATGGGGGGGGGGGGGGGGGGGGAGTGTCTGACTGACTCATATCTGAATTAGATTGGGAGGGGTGGAGACCGACTCTTATTGGGAGGGGTGGAGGCCGACTCTTATCTATAAAAGAAAAGAATAAGCATGACATTTGCTTGCTGTGGTTTGGCTGATTTTCATCTGAGTCGAATGTGTAGTGCAGCAGAGAAGCAATTCTCAATATGGGAGCAAACTGCAGTACAAGAAATGTATTCTGAACAGATTATTGAAATAAGCTATTTCCCTTTTACCACAATTTGACATTCACCGGAGTTACATTACTGCAGTTGGTCATCTTGTTGATTCTTCTTCCTTCTTTTTTTCCCCCTCTGTTTATGCTTTTCGGCGTCAGGGGATTATGATGAGGTTTTTTGACCGGGCCCTAGTATGTGCTCCGTACAGGGGAAGCTTTACTGCTTTTGTTATTTCTGCTATCTATCTTTTACATGGTTGGCCCTTGTCTTTACATCAATTGTATCTGTATAGCATTTCTTTTTGAAGTATAATCTCTGGTGTTTGACGTGTTTGCTGTCTCTTGATGAGGTCTAGCACTGGTGTTGTACCTACTTGTCACCTAATATCTTAGTTTCTGATTCAGTAATTAATCATGACTTACCAAATTGTGTTACCATTTGACCTGAGCTAAAGTAATATAATGTGTTATTTTCAGTATCAGTGAAATTGTTGAACAGGATCATATTAGAGGGTTTAAAAGAGGCTCTAGAGCCCCTGTATAGTGCAGTGGTTAGCAAGCTGGCTTTGCATCAGAATGGTCCTGGGTTCATTCTCCAGTTGAGGCGGAAATGTTCTTCAGACCGAAACGGCTCCCTGGCCGACCCAGCCTTAAATGGGTACCGGTTGAGTCAGGGAAGTAAAAGCGGCGAGGGAGAGGAGATGGCTACCGCCCTCATATAGCCGAGCCTTTGAAATGTGAGATCGCTAACATCTCACACCCCCTACCGTAGTAATGCAATGGGTTACTTTACTTTACTTTTTTTTAATAGTACTCAACTGAGAGGAGAACAAGCAGGCTTTTGATGAAAAATAGGTCATGTGCAGACCAGTTAGCTGCACAGAGAATAATAGTTGAACAAAGTGTGATAGACTTAAGAAGCAATGAATAAGCATACAGAAGTAAGCAAATCAAACAGCCTGGTTGAGAGAAAGGGATCAAGGAGAGAAGTCAATCCTGGTCCCAAAAATGTCATGCTCAAACCGGATGTGTTAGGTCATAAAGCGCAGATATCGCAGACTCTCTGTAAACTACGATGCAAAACATCCTGTTCAGTACGAACACAGAAGAAGAAGAAAGTGTTGGATGGAACGCATCACTTTATATTGGATTCAGGGGCGGCGTGGGTTAGTGGTCAAGTGACACGGCTCTTAAGTTGAAGGTGCTGGGTTCGATCCCCAACACAGCACCGGCTGTTACCCTGGAGAAGAAAACCCTTAGAAATGCAGGAGGAAGCAGACCCTTACATAAAATGCATGTCGAAGTCGGATGCACTGGGCCGACAGGCGCAAAATAAAAACATGGTGCAACGCACACCGCCTTGGGAAATAGAGAAGTAAGGTAAACATAAAAAAATATCGGATTCGCGGACTATGAAAAACCATTTGACAGCTTAGGAAGAGAATCACTCTGCAAGTTGTCCAGGCACTCTGAAGTGGTCTTGAGGCAATCCAACATAATTTAGAAATGATATGAAATGTAGAGTTCTATTTGAAGGTCGGCTTTCTGAGCCATTTGTGATAAGTGATAGTGTGAAGACATCAACTAATAGCAAGTATATATAAAACAAACTGCATTTTTAGATACAGAATTGTACTTCTTCCTTTGTTGACTGTATTTGTGGTTGGTAGGTGAACAGACATTTGGCCAGCTGTGCTATGCGTGGGGGAGGGGATGTAACATTTTGAACTCCAATCAAGCCACCGTTTCTGGTTCACAGCAGTTTATTTAAATTAAATTAAGGGTGATGACCTTAAAATGATATATATAATATATATTTTGCTGAAATTGGGTGAGTGTACAGGCAATGAAATCAACATCATAGAACCAGCCGTTCATCTTTCTTCGTTCTGGTTCGCGCAATGTTTTTATATCATACTATCACTCAGTGATGTCGGCTGCGTTGTCTTAGGGGTGAAGCGTCCGTTTCACAATTCCAATGCGCCCAGCTCGAATCCAGTGTGGCAGACATGGTTTTGTTTCAATTCTCTGCATATGAAAATTAATGGCAGTCTACCGTACTGCACATTTGCCAAGAAACTTATAACAGCCGAAATAGGTTGACTGTCGTAAGAAGCAATGTTCTGTAATGGACATGCGACTTACTTTTATCACTCAGTGACACTATTAGATACGGATTCATGCATTGTAATTCACCAACTCGCTCATTATAACTTGAACTAGTTATTTCAAACACTAAATTTATCCTATCCATTGTGAGTTCATGCCAGCATATAGATCAACATAGATTACTGTGACACAATCAGCTAAACTCAACAAGCCGGATTGAATGTGTATGCATAGTCCGCCATCATGGAGGATACCATGTTCCGGCTTTCTCATCAGTGCACTTTCTAAACTTGCCCAAGGTGCAACCAATCACTTATCAACAAGACAGTAACGAGGGCAGAGGGAGTGGTGGAATGTCCGAACAAAAGCAGTGAAGCCAACAACCCTTTTCAAGCCTGGCCTGTTTATCAGGAAAGAGATGGCCAATGCCAACCCTAGAACCATCAGCCCAGACCCCCACAACATCAGCATGACTGCTTGGGGGTGACCAGTGGGCATGAGCAATCCAATCGTCCACTGGTCACTTTTTGACAAAACTACATGACATGAGACAAGGTTGGAACCCACACAAGATTAATTAACTTCCTCGTTGAGGAACAGGGCTGTTATGAATTATGATATACTATAATACTAGTGATGCTTAAGGTAATTTTGAACAGAATGCAGCAAAGGACATGCCTGTTTTCAGGCTCGCCGCAACACAAATGAACACATTTTTAATCTGCGTCTGCTCAACGAAAAATACCTTCAGCATATTCAAAAGCTATACCAAGTCTTTGTTGACTTTAAAAACGCTTTTGGCATGGGGCCTATGGGCAACTATCCGAAAATATAAGATAAGGTGTCGACTTACCTACGTCATTGGGAAACTCTACTCCCAGGCCACGAATGCAGTCTAACATAACAGGACAACTGGGGAATAGTTCTCACGGCAGCCGGTGTATGACAAGGATGTATTCTTTCACCGACACTATTCAACGTTTTGTTTTTAGCGGATCATGTCCAAAGCCCTGGAGGATCACGTGGATACTGTCAGTATAGGTGGTCGTACACTCACTAATCAAATGTTTGCTGATGACATTACCGGGCTGTCTGGAACGGAGATAGAACTTGCAAAGCTAATCTCAGACCTCGACAATGACGCTCAAAAGTTTGGAATGGAAATTAGTTCAGAGAAGGGCAAAATCATGGTCAACGTTCCAGAGGGCCTAACAAGTTCAATTGCGATCAAAGGCGAACCATTGCAAATTGTTAAACTGTTTAAATACCTGGGAGCGCTAGTGGCTGTGGAAGGTTCCAGATATGAGATTCAGGCAAGAACAGCGATGACCATGGTTGCCCTGACCAAACTGGGGCTGCTATGAGGGACACAAACATCAACCTGAATTCCAAGTTGAGTTTAATGAATGCACTTGTCACCTCCGTGTACCTTCACGCATGCAAAACTTGAACTCTGACAGCGGCTCTAGAGCAAAGAATATGTGCAATGGAGATGAGATGTCTGTGTCGAATTCTTGGCATTTCGTATCTAGACCATGTCACAAATGAGGCAGTTTGAGACATCCTTAAGAGAGAGGTCGACCAATATAAAGGCTATGGTAGAAGCACGCAAACTCACATGATATGGGCATGTTTCAAGATCGTCTGGGTTGACCAAGACGATTCTGCAAGGTACTGGGCCTGGAAAGCGTAAGAGAGGGGGGCATCAGAGCGCGTCCATAGCTAGAACAAACATCCTGGCATAAAACCGAGTGGAGTGACGGGAACTGGTCCAACAATCTGCAGTAATTGTGCCCCACCATATGACAGATGGTGATACCAATCTTTACCAGAGGGGAACTGGGATCCAAATGGGGCAGTGATCGCGGAATACAAGACACATGTCTCATAGCCTCTCTTGACCAAGTCTACCTCACCTACGCATTAATGGATCCTGTTATACCCAGTAATCTGCCTAAGGTTGGGTGTTAACCCCAGCGGGAGGTAAGGTGGGACAGCAAACGAGGTTAAGATGAAGTCAGAGCCCCCAGCCAGATGGGGAAGGTGGAGCACACTCCAGCACAGAAAAGGTCCTGAAGACAGAGGTACCAGACCAGGTGACGGAGCACACTCCACCACAGAACAGGTGCTGAAGACAGGTACCAGGCCAGGTGGCGGAGCACACTCCACCACAGAACAGGTACCAGGCCAGGTGGCGGAGCACACTCCACCACAGAACAGGTGCTGAAGACAGGTACCAGGCCAGGTGGCGGAGCACACTCCACCACAGAACAGGTACCAGACCAGGTGGCGGAGCACACTCCACAGAACAGGTGCTGAAGACAGGTACCAGGCCAGGAGGCCCAATAGCAACCCGCCCGACCCCTTTTTCTTGTATGTCTACACTAAAGTCAAAGAAAAATAGATATGGTGCTTGCACTGCGAAGTCCCTCCAGGCAGGATCAGTGTCGGGTTCTGAGCCTCGACAGAACTTTCGTCCCTCCCCCCTTCAGCTACTGGGGGTCTCAAAACCAAGCGCCTATGGTGATCACGGGTGCCATGAAATCAACTCTATTAAATGAAATGGAAAAAAAAATCACAACTCTATCCTATAGACGGAACACCAAGACCATGCCATCCCAACTCTATCCTATAGACGGAACACCAAGACCATGCCATCCCAACTCTATCCTATAGACGGAACACCAAGACCATGCCATCCCAACTCTATCCTATAGACAAGACCATGCCATCCCAACTCTATCCTATAGACGGAACACCAAGACCATGCCATCCCAACTCTATCCTATAGACGGAACACCAAGACCATGCCATCCCAACTCTATCCTATAGACGGAACACCAAGACCATGCCATCCCAACTCTATCCTATAGACAAGACACCAAGACCATGCCATCACACCTCTATCCTATAGACAAGACCATGCCATCACACCTCTATCCTATAGACAAGACCATGCCATCACACCTCTATCCTATAGACAAGACCATGCCATCACACCTCTATCCTATAGACAAGACCATGCCATCACACCTCTATCCTATAGACAAGATACCAAGACCATGCCATCACACCTCTATCCTATAGACAAGACCATGCCATCACACCTCTATCCTATAGACAAGACCATGCCATCACACCTCTATCCTATAGACAAGACACCAAGACCATGCCATCACACCTCTATCCTATAGACGGGACACCAAGACCACGAAGTTGAAGCGAAGCATAGCATAACCACCGCTTGGAGGATCGCAGTCCACCTTCATCAACATGCTCGGGATGGGAGGAAAGTTACTACAACCCGCCACTAAACGTCCTTTTCAGGACGTACAAAAGAATAAACTGACCCATTGTGGGCATTAAACAATAACAGCCTTCAGCAGTGAAAACACCACTGAAACCAGGAAAAGACACCTTTCCCGTGGTAAAAATGACAAGTTACACACTCCTTCACATTTCCATTTAAATTTCCTCCATGGCTTCTCCCCTTTCCCAAACATTAAAGCCATACCGTCTCTTCCAGCTCAATCCGCCCATCTTCTCCATCTCAACCCGTTCATCTTCTCCATCTCAATCCGCCCATCTTTTCCATCTCGACCCGCCCATCTTTTCCTCTTCAACCCACAAATCATTTCCCACTCAACCCGCCAATCTGTTCCCACTCAATCTGCCCATCTCTCTTCCCCAACCCGCCCATCTTTTCCATCTCAAACTGCACCTGCCCATCTTTTCCCCCTCAACCCACCTATTTATTCCCACTCGACACTTCCATCTTTTCCATTTCAAACTGTACCTGCCCATCTTTCCCCCCTCAACCCACCCATCTTTCCCGCTTCAACTCACCCATCTTTTCCCATTCAACCTGCCCATCTTTCCCCCTTCAACCCGCCAATCTTTTCCATCTCAAACTGCCCAACTTTTCCCACTGAACCCGCTCATTTTTTCCTCCTCAGTCAGTCCATCTTTCCTCCCTCAACCCACCAATCTTTTCCCCTCTCAATCCGCCCATCTTTACCCACTCAGCCCTCAACCTGACCATCTTTTCTCCCTCAATCCACCTTTTTCCCCAACCCGCCCATCTTTTTCCATCAACCCGCTTTTCTATTCTCCCTCAAACCACCCATCTCTTACGCCGATCTCTTCCTGTCCATAAAACCGTCCATCTCTTAAACCTTCACCCACTTAAAACCGATCCACACATTATCTCGCTTATCTTCTCCAATTTATCTTTTACTTTCCATTTCCTCCACCCACCTATCTCTTCCCCGCTCCCCAACCTGTCCACTTCCTCCTATCTCTAGCCCCTCCCCCTATAATACAGAATATCGAGCGGTACATTTTCCTTGCGCCAAACCTCGTGATCAACCACGATGACGTCATCTTTTGATCAGCCAATCAAATCTCCTCAACACACCTTAGATTAACAGAGACACACGTTCAAGCATCAATATAGGGATTAACAAATTCCTGGCGTAACAACAAATCCCTGTCTGTGGAGAAAAGTGACGTACACCTCACCATAGGTAGACAATACTTCCCCGGCATCAATATCGCTGTAGTCGAGAGGTAAAACACTCGCCTCTCATCGGAAACAGTGGGCGATCGAGTCTCATAGGTTTCAAGTGAGCCCTAGGCTCAAGGGAGTTGGAACCGGTGCATCCTGAGCTACCTCCAATCATCTCGACCTGTCTTGCCACTGCTCCAAGATAGCTCGGGGCCAGAGAGTGAGGTTGATGACCAGCGCAGTTTATTCCTAACTATAGTCAAAATGCAAAGTAAGTTGCATCATCAAGACAAAACTGATGATGGGCAACTACCTAGGATATTCTTCTTCTTCGTTCGTTCTCAAACTCCTGTTACCAAGCCCTGACTGTTCTCAAACTCCTGTTACCAAGCCCTGACTGTTCTCAAACTCCCGCTACCAAGCTTTGACCGTTCTCAAACTCCCGCTACCAAGCCTTGACCGTTCTCAAACTCCCGCTACCAAGCCTTGACCGTTCTCAAACTCCTGCTACCAAGTCTTGACCGTTCTCAAACTCCCGCTACCAAGCCTTGACCGTTCTCAAACTCCCGCTACCAAGCCTTGACCGTTCTCAAACTCCTGTTACCAAGCCTTGACCGTTCTCAAACTCCTGTTACCAAGCCCTAAAAATGGCTTTGCAAGTATCAGGATGTTGTGTCGTAGTTTACAGACTGACTGTGATATTTGTACCTTTCAGTCCAACACAGCTATGATATAATAATTGCATTTCCGGAAACATTGCGTACAGAAGCAGTCTGTGGTTATTGGCTCACTGCCCACGAGAGACAAGCACATTCATTGATTCATATATGTATGTTTTTGGTGTAGAATGAACTGGTCCAAGTGTGACACGAAAGAATATGTTCAAAATTATTGTGCCTGTGCTTTCAGGCTTGAATATATTCAAGGGTATATAGGCCATCAACCAACCCCCGCAAGCAGTTCTGTCCGGTGAAATCTTTTCCACTTCCCTCCAACTTGTTCCTGTTTTTTTTACTGCCGCCTCCTTGTCTCGTCTTCGTGTATTCCATGGTCTACTTATGCCTCTCCTTTCTCCTTCACCGGGGATTCCATGACAGGGATTGCGTGGTAATACTGACCTGGGGCTATCTTAATGTATGACCCATCCATCTCCACTTTCTAACTAAGATTTCCTGTTCCAATTTACCTTGTCCCGCTCTCTCCCACATTCGGTCGTTTGTAACTTTGGCAAATCATTTTATACCAAGAATCTTTCTCAGGCATCTGTTGACAAAACCCTGCAGTCTCCTGGCATTGCCTTTGGTCATCCTCCAGGTTTCCACTCCATACAGCCGGGTTGGCGTCACATTTGAATTGAAAATTCTTATTTTTGTCTTCCTTCTTATTTCCTTGGAGTTCCATATGGGTTTCGACATTCAGAGTGCAACTCTTGCTTTTTGTATCCTTCCTTGTTGATGATACTTCCTAGGTATGTAAATATATCTACCTCTTCCAGTGACGTTATGCTCAGCCTGATTGGTTCTGTGTTTGCTGCATTGACCCTCATTATTTTTTTTTTCCTCATAGATCGTCAAACCGACTTGTTTAGAAGCATAATCCAGTCTATCCAGTTTCCTTTGCATTTCGCTTTGACTGTCTGACAGAAGGGCTATATCATCCGAAAAATCAAGGTCCCCCAGTTGTTTATTCAAGGTCCATTGGATTCCATTTCTCTCATTTATTGTTACTTTCATAATCCAGTCCACTGCCAGGATGAACGAACAGGAAAGGCGGCAATAGGCAACCCTGTCGTATCCGTGATTTAATTTTGAATGGCTCTGTGAGTTGTCCTTCGTGTATAACTCTACATTACATACTTTCATACGTCTGTCTAATTATGTTTGTGAGCTTTTGAGGGATTCCATAGTGTCTCAATAGTTTCCAGAGTATATCTCTGTCCAAACTGTCGAAAGCCATTTCATAATGAACGAAATTGATGTACAAACTCAAATTCCATTCCAATGATTGCTCCACAATTATCCGCAATGTGGCTATCTGGTCAATGCCTGATCTATTCTGTCTGTAAACAATGATCAGTCTGGAATTATTTATATCCCCATAAGACTTATCGAGGAATGATGCCTATATTGATCACGTGTGTCTTCTCCGGTTTCCATACGTTGAGCGCTGCAGCAGGTATTAATTGTGTAGTTATTCTGCCAACTTATTGCAATGATCAGAACACAAATGATTGGTTGGTTAGCTTGGTTATTGATCCAGTGGCCTATAGGCTCCTACTCTTTGGCCCGATGCCATCGAGTGGTATCTGCAAGTGTTTGTAAGCTGTTGTTTAGTTCCGTACAAAGTGTTCCATTTGTGTGGTCTTGGTGGAAGCAGCTCTTTCCTAACACTGGCAAGCGCCGAAGATTAAAAAAGATGATGTTCAACAGATTCATAGGGATGTTTGCACAGCCGGCACTCTGGAGTATCTTCTGGTTGTATTCTGTTCAACAGCTTCATAGGGATGTGTGCACAGCCGGCACTCTCAAATATGTTCTGGTTGTATTCTGTTCAACAGCTTCATAGGAATGTGTGCACAGCCGGCACTCTGGAGTATTTTCTGGTTGGATTCTGCTCAAGTGACTGTTCAGTTGTATGTGCTGAGTGCGAAGTCGGAAAATTGTGCTTTGATCTCTCCTTTTCAGGAGGTTGATGTTATCTTTAGGATTTGGGATGGCCATATATTTGTAGATTTCTCTCCCAGTTTTTCCCATTGCCATCTATTCAACCAGGCCTCTTTGTTAGCAGTCTTCAGTAGTTATTTGACTGTCTGTGGGGTAATTGGTGTGTATTGTTGTTCTTGACTTGATCCCTTCTTAGCCAGTCTGTCTGCCTTGTCATTGCCAAGTGTATAATGATTAAAATAAACATTACACATCGAAACAAGGAAGGGGTAGTTAAACTATTTAAATAATTGGTGAGACCTAAATTGGAACACTGTATTCAGGTGTGGAGTCCGTATCACAGAGTGGATATAGACATGATAGAAAGGATACAAAGAAGACACAGAAAAAATGGTTTGCAGTGTCTAAAACAGAGACGAATTCGAGGTGACTTAATACAGGTTTATAAATTAATCAATGGAATGGATAAATTAGACAATATCAAGTTTTTCAAAGTTCAACCAACTACAAGAACTAGAGAGCACAGCTTCAGATTGTTTAAAAACTGGTCCAGATTAGATATTATGAAATATTTGTTTAGTCAGAGTGGTGAATACTCGGAATGCATTACCACAAGATGTGGTGGAGGCAGTGTCAGCTAACGCATTCAAAAATAGATTGGATGATCAGTCATTTTCAATATCGGTGGATTGGAATAAACTGGTTGTATACAGACTCCGTAGAGCCTTCTAAACCAGTATAATGAAGTTGAGCTAAGACAGTCATCCTTTTATGGGGCTTGTTATGAGAAGAGGCGGCTTGTAGCACGTTGTGACAACAGGAAAGATAGCAGGAAAGAGAGACAGGGGAAGGCCGAGAGAGAAGATGCTGGACAGCCTGAGAGAATGGCATGGGCCACAATCAACAACAGAGTTGGTAAACGACACGCACACGCGATAGAAATGGATGGAGGTCCATGATCGCCAGCGCCAACCGGCAGTACCTGATGAAGATGAGTCATTTTGCCGGAACAGGAAGTTAGAGGAGATACATGATCAAATGCGCCCATCCGCATAAGACATGATGATGATTAGTTATGTGTAACATTTGTGAGGACTTTTTGACGTCACAGACACAAGGAAACCAATGGAATCCACGTCAAGACCAATTAGGGTAATTTCTTCTTCTTCTGACTTATTTTTGTATATTTTTCTTGTGTATTCCTTGGTTGACATTATCCACCGGCCATTAATAGCTCATATTTAATATCTTTGATTCGCGAAAGTTACCCTTCATGACGTTGAAAGGTGCTTCCGTGACGCTCGTCGCCATCTCGCATTTGTTGCCCTTTGTATAAGGTCAGTACCTCATAAAGAAGTATTGTCAGTCAGAAGTTTAAGGGATTATGTCCCCTGGACTTGTTCCACATGCAGGAAGGCCATGGTCTGTTGAAGGTTAAAGACAGTCGGGAATTTTACGACAATGGTTGATTTCTTTTTGCTGATAGTAACCTAAGAGTACTTTACAATAAGAATAGCCTTCTTCATCATAAGGACACCGCAATAATGGGTCTCAACTTTCACGATATTGCACCTCTTCTTGCCATGTGACCCTAGGTGTTGAGTTATACGTCTAAAACTGCCTTTGGCTTACGTAACAGCATTTTGGGAAGACTGGTATTAGTTTTTCTTCTTCTTCTCCATTTTCTTCTTCGTTCGTTATCAATCTCCCGCTACCAAGCACTGAAAAAGGCTTTACAAGTAACAGAATGTTGTCCGGAGAACGGAATGAGCTATATCGTAGTTTACAGCTTGACTGTGATATTTGCACCTTTTGATCCGACACGTCCAACTTCAGGCATTTTTCAGTACCGGATTAGCCTTCCGTCTTCGATGGCTTGTCCTTAGACAATCTGCTCTGTTGCAGTCTGTTATCCAGGATCACCGCGTGGAGGAGTAGAATCTTGGCAGCTTTGGGACGCTGGCCTTGACGCTAGCAGTCAGCTACGGGTCGCTGCAGTTCATGCACAGCTCAGCATCTTCATCCCGGTGATACCAACAACTCGTATCGTGGCTCGTAGATTAGATATTTGGAAAGATCTTTTTAGTCAGAGAGTGCCGAATGCTAGAATAATGCATTGCCGCAGGAAATACTGGAGGCAGGGTCAATTAATGCATTCAAGACTAGATTGGATGCGCATAGTTTTTAGATCAAGGAAATATAAAAGAAAATGGTTGTATACAGACTTTACAGAGTCGTGTAAACCAGTACAAAGACGTTGAGTTTAATTTTTGTGTTAAGTAACAACGGTTTTTATGCAATGTGATTGCTAGCCCGACGCACAACCCACTGTAATCACATTTTATTACATGCATGCAAGAAAACAGTGTTTCTATTATGTCCCCCGACTCCCTCTCCCCAGAGGGAATCACTCTGACAATGCTGTACTACGTTTGTACAAATTACTAGGACAGTATGAGTAAATAAGTCATCTCCCTGAGATACTACACAGACCGCTACATATTGAGAAACCATTAGAGAGGTCATAGATAACAGAGCCGAAGTCACTGCCTCGATCTCCATTCTAGTACTGGACGTTGTTGTCAAGACTGCACCCATCCTCTCAGCAACGACTCTGCCTCTCACTCGAGCAGGGAAACCCCAAGCTTTCTTACCGCGCACACACAGATATATCATTGTATATCGCAGCATCAGAATCCTGGAATATCTATATATCTATTTCCAAATCAGTTGTGTCGTTAGACGTCGTGGGAAGGTGCGACATAGTTTGTTTCACATTTTGTGGCAGGCGAAAATCCGCTGGTGACTTACCAGGTAAATCCCATTATCTGTTACCAATCGTTTGGTTGGTAGCCTCTAGGCTATTTGATCTCCTATTTGTGGTAGGGGAAGCGTACATTAAAGCAAGGTAGACCCTCAGCCTGTCAGGCACTATCTTTGACGCTCCGCTAACCACATAACCAAAACCTGATGTTATAGCCACACAGTTCCATTTTCGCTGTGGTGCAATAATCCCTAGAATAATTTTAGTAGAATTTTAACTTGAATTTTGTCCGAGCAGTGACCGGCAAGGTAAGCCTACTCTTTTCGATTTCCAACTGTCAATGGATTTTTAACGTGCACGTCATTGTGCACGGGTGTCTGATCTCACTGCTCAGACATCAGGGAAACTTCTTAACAGATGATCCATGTGAAAAAAATCCAGATTTCCACCGTGATTTGAACCCGCGACCTCCAGCACCCGAGGCGAACACTTTATCTCGAGACCACTGGGTTTCCTCAAATGTCCTAGACATTTTCATTTATTGTTTACCCTCGAGATTCTCTTTTGCCATCACTCCAGTCTCTGCATTCTCTCCCTAGAGTGATACTGAACCAGTGGTAGTCTGTCATTTGATCATCGATGTGAATGAATTCTTCCCCTCTATGATCACCTGGCCAATTGTTCTCTCTCTCTGCCTGTGCCATCCCTGTCACCCTTCGCCTGATTCTTCTACCCTCGATATCTGCAGTGCTTGTGTACGGTTGGTGCCTCTTGTATGCGGCTACTCGCATGTAGGCTTTGAACCGTCGGTATCTAGACTTACAGAAAGTGGTCCAAGCAAATGTTCTAGCCAGCTGTTTTTCTTATTTGTCTTTTTTTTAAAACTCATTCACTTCGGAATACATAGAGCCTCAAAACACATTTATTTTTTGGGATGTAAATTTCACTAGCAAGTACTAGCAATTTATAATTTTTGGGATATTTTGTGCAAAGAAACTATTACCGGTGCATAAAAATATGACACAGAACAATTGACGCATTTCCAGAATAATGGATACAAGTCTACAGTGATCGGTCTTCTTTTAAGGCCACCATTAAAACGGGATTTGGAGTCTACATATAGTATCCAGACATAACATCTGATGATATATGCGATTCAAGAAACCATGCTCAACCCAACCAAAAGACTCAATATTCCAAAATACAATATAGTTAGGAACGATAGAGAGACAGGAGCGAAAGGAGGAGTAGCCTTTATAGTAAATGAAGAATACAAAATAATGGACTGGGATCCATTTAATACCGAAAACCTAGAAGGCCTATCCATTAAAATAGACAGTAGTCCAGCGAGCATCACAATAATAAACATATACAACCCAAGAGGAAAATTCACCACAAATGACATGGAAACAATCAAAGCACAAATAAACAATAGAACAATCATAGTAGGGGATTTCAACGCACATCATCCAGCATGGGGAGGAAGCGCGATAGACACGGCAGGGAAACAAATAATGACCTTCTGCGAAGAAAACAATCTAATAATAATAAACGATGGGTCAATGACCAGAATAAATAACAATCCAAATGGATCAGATACGGCTATAGACATCACAATAATGACGCCAAACTTAGCAACCATCAAATGGGAAGTTCTGGATAATGCAGGATCGGACCACCTGCCCATAGCAATTTATTTAAAAGAAAAATACATACGAAACACTGGATCAATCAGACCCTATTTCAACTACCATAAGGCAGACTGGAACGGATTCCAAGAAGATCTGCTCAGACTCAAAAGAGAAGACTTAATCTCAGATAACGTAGACGTATTCAACCATAACCTAACAACCAACATCCTGCAGATAGCTATAAAGCACATTCCCAACAAAAACATGCCAGCTAACTTAATACAATCCACAGGAAAAGAAAACCATTACGGTAACCGTAAAAACAACAAAACACCTGTACCCTGGTGGAATGAGGAATGCACTAACCAAATTTAAAAAAGACAAAAAGCTCTAAAGAAATACAGGAAATACAAAACAGAAGACAACCAAAAATCTTACCAAACAATTAAAAAAGAAACAGAGAAAGTAATAGAAAAAGCGGTACTCCTTTAGCACACTGCATTGAGTTTTTGAAAATTTCTCACATTTTTTAATTTTGCAAATTTCAAAAATTATTACTGTTCTATTTGGTGGTCAATAAGTATGATTTTCTTGTGTTTATAGACACAATTGAATGAAGAACTTGTTGGTGTCGGTGTTGTTGTTGTGTGCTTATTGGTGTCTGAGATACAAGAAGATGAATATGAAATTTTCGGAAAAATTTAAATATTTGGACCTTCCCGGATAAGGCCTAGGCGCTCCGATGGAAAACCATGGAAACCATAACAAAGAATCGATACTGTGCTTACAATATCGACACAACTGTTGGTCTCCAATTCAAGCGTAGTTCTGTCACCTAAACAAGTAAAATGGGCGGATGTACAAGATAAAGATCTTTCCCAACAACCTACTTCACCTTTCCCCCCAAAAAGTCGGCCTGGCCCAATCGGTGGAAAAATAATAAATCGGTCAAAAGCCATTTGTGATCTAGCATGCGGTGCTTTTACTGGCAAAAATCGTGTGTAGATGGACGTGACGAATCCAGCAGTATAAAAATGACTATTGGTAGGGTCACCGTACTTAGAGAAACAAAATATCAAATTTTTTCTTGTTGATAACTTGACGAGCTGGGCGTCTCAGACATCCTGGAGCGTGCTAAGGGCACACCCTTTCTGAAATTCTATGACCACACAGTCTTCCATACCAAAATAACTGTGTGTACAGCATTCACTTAGTTTGTTTTTTTGTTTGTTTTATTTTGGTGTTTTTGTGTTTTTTGTTTTTTTTGTTTGTTGTTGACCCAAAAGAGACCTTGATGCTGGGTTGTGAGTTTTGTGGGCAATTGATGAATTTGCACAAGCCTCACGGAGGTGGATGTCCCATTTTATGGCAGCATTATTGGCAGCTCCTGGCTCTGATTTACGGAAGGCAATACCATTCATCTCTTTGCTCAATACATGAAGAGAGTGGTCTCCCTGTAGGACAGACGTGTACCCTCTAGCCATGTGCCGGAGCGAGCAGAAATGCCCTGCTGACATGTGCGACCATCTCTAAGCGCTCTTGGTGGGCTGTTGGAGACATAGCAGGTCTTGACACTTTGTTTGGTGCGCATTCCGACGATGCGTAAGATTCGTCTTTCCTGCGATGACTGCACACGGGGTTATTCTCCTGCGGTGCAGGAGGTCCATTTTCCACGTGCGGAGTTGGATCTGAAAATGACAGTGGTATACCTCGCGACTTAAAAATGTGGTGCTTCGTGTGGTTACATTCTACTAAATTTGACCTATTGTTGTCCGTGGGTAAATTAACACACAGGTGCCCATGTGGCGATAGACTCGGTGGATTGCTCTAGCTTGGCCACAGTTTCTGTGTCGCCTGTGCCTTGCACGTGGTGATCGGTGGTCGATGCTTGTGGATTCAGTGGGAGGATGCGTCGACTGATGATGTAACGGACTCACACTACAATTAGCCCATCGGTTATGTAGCAAGTGGGTGTGACAATTCACGAACGCTACAGTGTGCACACATGTAGATGTGCACATATGTAGGTGTGTAGATATGTAGGTGTGTAGATATGTACGTATGAGTATATATATGTGGACATTTTAATTTACACTTATGTATGTATTTATAGGTTTATATATGTATATCCCTTCTGCGGGCATCCTCACCACTATATATCCACACTTAATATAATTATACTACTACTACATCAACCTTTTTTATCTATAATTATTTAATCAATTATCTACCTTTCTATTGTTCTTCTGTTCCTGAGCCTACCACACATTCAACACATAATTGACTGCGAGAGCTAGAGGGCACAGGTGAGATGAGGGATCTACAAGGTGACACACAAATCAGTGAATCGCTTACAAGTTGGAGCACATGGATGCGATGGAAAAATATGAGAGCAGACAAAACCTGATACACCAAGACCAGACAGAAGGAAGCCAACACAGATGGGCCTCACAACAGAAGGAAGACACTTTTCAATTAATTTATATTGTACTCTTAATCCTTATGTATCAAGTATATTGTTTGTTATATTTCCCAATCATTCCATCTCATTCATTCTCGTTGTACACCTCACTACACTGCTATCTTCACAATTGTGTATAAAATGTATGAGGGGGCTTTATATTTTTTTTTATAAAATAGGACAACAAAAAAAAAAGAAGGAAAGATAGGGGGAAAAAAAAAAAGAAAGAAAGAAATCAGGAAACAAAAAAAAAAGAGATCCGAATCAAGTATGACAGAAAATAAAAATGGTCCCAGGAAAACTATTGTGCATATTTATGCAAATACCTACGGCGGACAACTAGGAACATCAAAAGCGAGGAACAACGGGAGGAACATCACGGAAATACCAGGCTAGGTACAAACAGATACACACACGCATCCAAGCACTGGTTTATGCGTCTTAATATCGCCCAAATTGACTGCGGTCTGGGTCGGAATAGGCGCGCCTCCGCCAGTAGAAACTAGTGAGGCAAACACATAACGAAAGGATAATTAGAAGCGAGGAACAACGGGAGGAACATCACGGAAACACCAGGTTAGGTACAAACAGATACACACACGCATCCAAGCACTGGTTTATGCGTCTTAATATCGCCCAATTTGACTACGGTCTGGGGTGGAATAGGCGCGCCTCCGCCAGTAGAAACTAGTGAGGCAAACACATAAAATAAAAAAAAATTAAAAAAATCTGATGAGCTGTTTGATGCTTGTGTGGAGATTTGTTCAAACTATGAAGCAGAAATAACAGCGCTGAACGTATCTCTGTGCAACTTGAGGACTGTTTTTTATGCTTTCCCATCACAAGCCCAAAGCATCGTAATCTTTACAGACTCGATATCTGCCCTTCAAGCTCTAGAAGATGGTGGCCATTGTAAGCCTGAACGTACCCAAATATTCTTAGATGTCAACCACCTTATCACATCCCTTGAAGTCAGAATAGTTATACAATGGGTCGCTGGTCACTCAAATACACCTGGCAATGACAAGGCAGACAGAATGGCTAAAATGCATCACGTCAAGAACAACAATTCATATCAACAACCACACGGTCAGTCAAACAACTTGTAAAGACTACGAACAAAGATGCCTGGCTGAATAGATGGGTAATACTGGGAAAGAAATCTACAAACATATTGGACGCCTCGCCAATGATATACTTCGCTTTTGTTGTTGTTCTCCTTGAGGCATTGTCTTTTCACTATCTCTACTTTGTAAGAGCTTCTCTTTGCCAACCGTCAGGTGGCACTTCAAAGTACATCGTCACTTGGATCGGTCTGCAGTTTCGTCTTCCAAAGATGTCAGACGCATGTCATTTAACGCTTCCGTACATCTTTGTACCTCAATTGTGGTCGGCCAACTGTTCTTTTGCTATCCTCCAACTGTTCATATAGGATATCTTTAGGAATGCGACCATCTTCCATGCAACAAAGATGCCGATCCATGGTCGTCTTTGCTGCCTAAGGAGAGTGTACTTTGGAGACCAGTACGAGAGAGCACCTCTGCATTTATTACTCTGTCCGTCCATGTAATTTCAAGAATGGATCGCAGGTGCCGTTTATGGAAAATGCTACGCATGTGCTTTTGTTTGACATAAGCTGTCTAAGTATCGCTGTCATATAATAGTGTATTGGCGACACATGCACTATATACTATGGCCTTGGTTTTAATTGTTAGTTTCGGTTTTTTTCCAAACACGCTTTGGGAAACGAGTAAATGTAGCAGCAGCTTTGCCAATGCGATTCTCTATTTCTAGTGAGAGCTTGTCGTTGATGATGGATCCAAGGTATGTGAATTGCTGTACAGCTGCAAGTTCAAAATGATCAATGTTAAGACTTGGCAAACTCTAAAAGCAGGCCATGGACACCATAGATGGGAGCGACCCTATCCGTTATGGAATTGCTCCCTAGGCTGTCCACTCAACCACCTGGTTAGGGCAAGTCTTACAGAAGTCTTTCTCTTCGTATGCGGTTAGGGACTCGATCACTCATCGTGCTCGTGGGCGGTAGACGCGACTAGCCCTTTGTCGACTAGGCTACCTACTTACCTACCTACTTATCTATCTATGTATAATACAAAACTTTGTCGAATGCTTTTGTGAATTCGACAAATATTTGGTACTTATTTTGGTGGTATTCGTAAAATCTGAGGTTGAACATTTGTTCTATAGTACTTCTACCAGTGTGAAGTCCATCTTTGCATAATCCTATCAATGACAAACATTACTTTACTTCCAAACAGTTGCATAATCCTATCAATGACAAACATTACTTTACTTCCGAACAGTTGCATAATCCTATCAATGACAAACATTACTTTATTTCCAAACAGTTGCATAATCCTATCAATGGCAAACATTACTTTACTTCCATTTGAAAAATAAAACAAAGCAGAAAAACACAAAGAAGAAGTTGGAGCTCTTTTCCTAGCAGTCTGATCACTTTATCAGTCTTAATGACAACGGGGAACAAACATGCACGTTAAATAAATCAATTCAAATTCAAAATGGCACTTCATAGCTTACCATATCAGTGATGTGATACACTTAGACCTGTCTAAACAGATATCAACCAAAAACTTTCCCTGGCTAAGATATGATACACGGAGTACTGCTCTGTACGTAGTTGATATAACAAGTCTAGCATATAAGTCTGGCTACTGCATGCGATGCAACAGTTCCAACCAGTTACAAAATAGTACCCATGCAACATTTACCGGAAGGAACGGTTTATAAGGTACTCAGTAACAGATAATGAAGTCGTGTTTTCCAATGACGTTGTACACAATATGTTGTTCGTTCATCGTAATCTATGAGGACCACTTTGTCAGCATTCACTGTTCGCATGAGTTCGAAGATGGCTAAATAAGTCAATCTCAGCCATGAATTGTCCGTTGCATTTAGTACAGGAAAATAAGACAGCTCCGGGGTTGAAGAAGGGTTGATGTGAGCTGACTTGCAGAGCGATTGTTTCTGGAAAGCCTCATATATAATGCCTCATGTATCTGAACACTCTCATCAATAGTTCTGCGACAGTCTGTGCGATTGGTGACGATTCTTTCACAGTCACCGTGGTTAATACCGCACTGGATCAATGATCTCTTCAGTGTGTCATTGTATCTTTTCCGCTGTCCACCGCTTGCTCTCTTGCCATTTTGAAGTTCACCACGGACCAGCTCTTTTGGTAGACGTTGATCTGACATGCGTACCACATGACCAGTCCATCTCAGCTGTGCTGCACACATCATGGTGTGTAAACTTGGCATGTACAAAATATATGCAACTTTTGAGTGTCCTATTCGCTACTGGCCCTTGGTTTTTCCTATTAACTCTTAAACCATTGAACATAATAGCTGTCCATCGTTGTCGATGAGGACCGCCGACATCATCCTTGTCACAGATTTCCCTGTTGGGTGTGGGTGCGCATGTGGCTGAACAGGCCAATGCGAGCACGAAAACATCTGCCACATATCGGGCACACGAGGTTTGTAGAAGGGGATGGTGTTCCCGCTGCTCGGGATTTCCGCGTCTCGCGTCTGTTTTGGGCTTTCACAACACGGTCATCTTCACCGGCAGCTACACCCGATTTGACTGCGCTTCTCCAGTCAGATCTGTTTTTCGCAAGACATTCCCAGGTGTCGATGTCTATCTGGCAACTTTTTAGTGAGTCCTTCAGACCGTCTTTAAAACGTTTCTTTGGGCGCCCTCTCTCGCGCCATCCGTCTCTCAGCTCGCCGTAGAGAAGCTTCTTTGGGAGCCGCTCGTCTGACATACGGACAAGGTGTCCGGCCCATCCTAGTCGTGCTTTTTCTAGCAGTGCATGGATGCTGGGCATGTTAGCCCTCGAGAGAACCTCGATGTCAGTGACACGATCTTGCCATCGGATGTGGAATATTCGCCTCAGCCAACTTGTGTGGAAGTGGTTTAACCTCCTTGCATGTCAAGAGTATACAGTCCAGCTTTCGCAAGCGTATAGTAGGGTTGGAATGATGGTTGCACGGTAGACTTTGAGTTTGGTCTTGACGCTGATGCCACGACGTGCCCAGACCATCGAGCGCATTCTACCAAAGGCTGTGCTGGCCTTTGCTATTCTGCTTGCCACCTCATCGTCTAGGCTGACAGATCTCGACAGCGTGCTGCCCAGATATGTGAATTTGTCTACGGCATTCAACGTCTGCCCGCTGACTGTAGTCTCTGGTTTTGTGTACGGCATGCCTGGTGCTGGTTGGTACATGACCTCTGTTTTTTTGGCATTTATGGTCAGGCCAAAATTTCCGCATGCGGAAGAGAACTGGTCCATTCCAACCTGCATGTTCAGTTCTGAGCTGCTCATTAGAGCGCAGTCGTCAGCAAATACATGTTTCCTGATTATGTCGCCAGCCACTTTGGTTTTGGCCTTCATTCTTCTGGAATTGAGTAACTTGCCATCTGTGCGGTACTTTATGGGTATTCCAAGCTCCAATGATCTGAAGGCGTCTGTCATCGCGGCCGCGAACATCATGCTGAACAAAGTCGGGGCGAGTACACATCCTTGTTTTACTCCGTTTGATACTAGAAACGTTTTAGAGATTGCACCGCTGTCCAGTACACGAGCACACATGCCTTCGTGAAGCTGTTTCACCATTGTTATGAGCTTGTTGGGGCAGCCAAAACTTAGACATTATCATCCACAGCCCTCCTCTGTTTATTGTTTCAAATGCCTCTGTCAAATCAATAAATGTGGTGTACAAGGCCTAATTTTGCTCTCGACATTTCTCTTGTACTTGGCGAGCGGCAAAAATCATGTCCACTGTTCCTCTTCCGGCTCTGAATCCACATTGGCTTTCTGGGAGGTGGTGGCTTTGTTCAAGGTGTTTGTTGAGCCTGTTTAGCAGTAAGCGCGCTAGGATCTTGCCTGCTACGGAGAGTAGCGATATTCCACGATGATTGTCGCATTCCTGACGATTGCCTTTTCTTTTGTGTGAACGATTGAGGCGTCCTTTAGCTCCTGCGGAATTTTACCTTCAGCCCACATGTGACAGAAGAGTTCAGTGATCCTTCTGGTGAGGGATGGGCCAGCTGTCCTATATACCTCTGCTAGTATTGCATCCGCTCCTGGAGCTTTTCCTATAGATAGTGAACTGATTGCCCTGTCGACTTCCTCCTCAGTAATTACTTCATCCAACGCCAGGTTAAGATCCACCTGCGGCATTCGCCGGATGGCCTCTTCATTTATGGACGATGGGTGGTTTAGTATTTTGCAGAAGTGGTCTGCCCATCTGTCTAGAATCTGAATCTTATCTGTTAGCAGTACCCCATCCGCACTGCGAACTGGAGTATTACTTGAGGGCTGCGGGCCGTAGAGAGCTTTCAGTGCCTCGTAAAACCGTTTGGTGTCATGACGCTCGGCGAACATCTCAATTTCGTCAGCTCTTTTGCTGAGCCAGGAGTCTTGCATCTCTCTAAGCCTGGTCTGGACAGCTTTGCGAGCAGTATTGAAGGCAGCTTTTACTGCCGGGGATGGTGTGTCCCTCTGGTATTCCCTGTGCGCTTCATGTTTTGCATCGAGAAGGCCCTGTATTTCTAGATCGTTCTTATCAAACCAGTCCTTATGCTTGCGCGTGAGTGGGCCAATGTGTTTAACAGCTGTATCGTAGAGTGTGTTTCTCAATGATGCCCAGTTCTTTTCGATGTCGTTCTTTTCAAAACGAAG
Organism: Ariolimax columbianus; assembly: GCA_036924085.1. Taxonomy (NCBI): domain Eukaryota; kingdom Metazoa; phylum Mollusca; class Gastropoda; order Stylommatophora; family Arionidae; genus Ariolimax; species Ariolimax columbianus. Next base: position 35,292,903 of record JAVGWX010000016.1, on the reverse strand, counting down.
CTCAGACAGTCTACCATCAAGCTCTTCATGGAAGCCTCCTCTCGTGGGTTCGTATTTCAACTGAGAGACATTAATCCTCCTCGGTGGTTTCTTTCCCTGGGGGCGCATTTTGGGCTGGATCTTGAAGTTTAGCTTGGCAATGACAAGTCGATGGTCGGTCCAACATTCTGCACCACTCATGCTCTTCGTTACCATAGCATCCGCTCGATCCCTACGTCTGATGATAATATAGTCAATGAGGTGCCAGTGGCGGGACCTTGGGTGCATCCATGTGGTTTTATTTCGGACAGGTAGTCGGAAAGCTGTGTTTGTAATGAGTAGTTCATTTGCGGCACATGTCCTCAGAAGCAGCAGTCCGTTACTATTGCATTTTCCGATACCATGTCTGCCAATGGCCCCCTCCCAGGCTGTATGGTCTGTGCCAACCCTAGCGTTAAAATCACCGAGGATGACCAGTTTGTCAGATTTGGGGACTGCAGCGATGAGCGCCTCAAGGTCCTCAAAAAACTTATCTTTTGTTTCCTGAGGATTTGTCATTGTGGGTGCGTATGCACTGATGAGTGTTGCATGGCGCCCTTCTATTAGGGAGAGACGCAGTGTAATAAGGCGGTCATTAATTCCACTGGGCATGCTTGTGAGCTTGTCGACCATGTTGGTCTTGATGGCAAAGCCAACTCCAGCTTCACGGCGTTCTTCTTTGCTGCGGCCGCTCCAGAAGAAAGTATAACCAGCGCCTTCTTCTGTGATCTGCCCTTCCTCTGCCAGTCGTGTCTCGCTCAGGGCAGCTATGCAGATGTTGTATCTAGCCAGTTCCCTGACAATCAGAGCTGTCCGTCGTTCGGGTCTGTTTGCTTTGGTGTTGTCCAGTAGCGTGCGGACATTCCATGTTGCAAGCGTGATGGGTAGTTTTCGTGATCGTTTTCTGCCTGTTCCGCCGCTGCAGTTTGGGGGCCCTGCCAGTTACGAGCTGCTAGTCAGGGTGTAATCTGTAGGGGGATGTCGTGAGTTGCGCAATGTGTTTATAGTGAGGAAGATGTGCGCAGGATCTTCCTCACTCTCTCGTCCGGACTCAACATGTTCTAGAGGCAAGACATTGTCAAGACTTCTAGTGAAGGGTGCGGATGCAGACAGTATGGTGTCAGCGTGTGCCTCATTATCTCGGTAGCCCTTCCCTTCTCTTTTATCGTTGGGGTGGAGCTTTGAGGTATCAGTTTCTGAGTGCATTTGTTTGTGTATTCTTCTTCCACCTCTCGTTCCTCTGGTCTTCCGCCTTGATTGTATACTTGTGAGTTTCGATGCCTTCTCGGTTAAGTGTATTTTCAGCACACGCAACAGATGTAGATCTGAGTTTGAAGGGACGTAGTGTGCTGATCGAAGCGCGATGAGCTCCTTTCTGAAGTACCGTATGTTTGACGGGATCAGGATGACCTCCTTCGTTTCAGTGTTCATGCTTCGTTATCTGGGTCACGATACAGCACGGAGCGACACTAGCCTTTGACCGGGTCAAGTCTCGGCCACGCTTTGTCCCATCGAAACTGTACACATTAGTCTACCTTTCACGACTAAAAATACACTGTTTTATACTTCGTTGCATCACTTCTTTCACATTAGTATGCTTAATTCACAAGTCGGCACATTTATATCCAGAAATCACGATAATAGTCTGAGAGTTATCATAGAAAACACAAACAAAACACCGTTTTATCAAGAGGGAAATCGACTGCGACCATGTCCGGCGCCATCTTGACCCACATTGAACATAATTCAATCAAATTTGACATTGACATACTGTGAACCAGTTGGACGGGGAGAAACTCTGTACTGGCTATTTTCAGCAGAATCAAGTCACATGCCCCACCTCAAATGTCAGCATGGCTGAAATTGCTTCCTTCTTTGAAGATCGTGTAATTTCTAAGGGACTTTGACCACCAAGATCGCCTGAGCTTACCCCATCTGATTTCTTTCTTTGGGGAATACTAATAAGGAAAGTGTTTCGCAACGAGTCAAGGAATCCCATGGATCTACTATACAACATTCGGATTAGGGTTAGATTTAGGGTTAGGGATTAATTAAGTGGAATTCTGTGGCGAAATAGTTAAGCCGTCGGTCTCGTGATCAGATAGTATGGGTTCGACTCTGGACTCCGCCGTCTTTTTCACGGGTGCTTGATGCGAAGTCCCCTGCATCTCGTAGTCTCCCCATAGTCGTCTTGTCCTTCACTTGCCACTGGGGTCGGGTCGCTCGAGACGAGAGAGTGAGGATAAAAAGTAGCGCAGTTAATGCTTACTGATAACTAAATTATGCCATCGTCGTCTATGATGGATGACGGCCTTTGCTTTGATTTGCCTTGGTTTAGGGTTATGGTTTTTGCTAGGTTTAGGGTTATGGTTATTGCTAGGTTTAGGGTTATGGTTAGGGTTAGGGTTATGGCTAGGTTTATGGTTAGGGTTATTGCTAGGTTTAGGGTTATGGTTAGCTTTATGGTTAGGGTTATGTTTAGGTTCAGGTTTAGTGTTAGGCCTAGGATTAAAATTATGGTTAGGTTTAGGGTTAGGGTTATGGTTAGAGTTAGAGCTAATTAACATCGTTTGTATTAACATCGTCCGACAGCATGGATAAGGCCATGTTGCTGTAACTGAATCCTACTCTCTTTATCATAGACCAACGTTGACAGATTCAAGGAACTGAATGCTACTATCCTTATCATAGACCAACGTAGACAGATTCAAGGAACTGAATGCTACTCTCCTTATCATAGACCAACGTTGACAGATTCAAGGAACTGAATGCTACTTTCCTTTTCATAGACCAACGTTTACAGATTCCAGAAATTCATTATTAAGACGATAGAAATAAGTGGATGTATACAAAATTCTCGAAAAATATTTGAGAACCCACAACAGTTAAAACGTGGGATATTATTCTGTGACGTCACTACCTTAAATTCGGTGCTAAATATTTTTTTTTTAAAATATTTGTTTTGTGTGAATTAAGACGCAGGTGCCATACGACACAAAATCTTTTTCAGGACTAACGTGGATAAACAAAGAGGACGAATCACTCGTTCTGGCATGAGGAATTGGCATTTATTTTCTGCGAAACAACTACGGAATTCAGAATTACGGAATCCGTTTTCATCTGATGCATCAGCTTCAGGGCCTGGACTTTGCCGATGAGTTTGTTCTTGTGTTTCACAGTTTGAGCCACTTGCAGATAAGCTGAATATACCGGACGAACTTTCACATAAAGGGGCTACTTGCAGATAAGCTGAATATACCGGACGAACTTTCACATAAAGGGGCCACTTCACATTTACAGTCACACACACACACACACACACACACACAACACACACAGAGAGAGAGAGAGAGAGAGAGAGAGAGAGAGAGAGAGATAGAAAACAAAGGCTATGAGGATACACTCAGATAACAATGGTCTCTATAGGATGTTGAATCCTTCGTTTATTTGGATTACGTCATAGACAAATTGAGATACGTGCGGATCAAGATGTTAACATGTAACCACAAAGACGAGAAATGATTTTATTGCATTACCGAACATTCGGAGTTTGAAAGGTAAATGGGTCGACCCACTGGACGTCGAATGTTCAACTCAAGTATGCAGTCTGTGTTATAGTGTCACGCCGAAGCGTGACGAACGACGAAAGCGAGTTCTAGAAAGGTATTGTCTTTCATTAATACGGAATGCTGATATTCGTCCATTACAAGTGATGAAGTCTACTTGATCTTTTCAGATGTGTGGGCAATCTTTTCTTGCTGTGTCCGCTGAAATTGGTGATTTGGATTACATTGGGGAAGTAACTGCGTCATTTGTCAACTTCATTCTCTGGTCCTGAGCTACCTTTGGCCACAGGCAAGACATTATCGAGACGACTGGAGATAGCACATAATGCAGGCATTTTTCTCAGGGTCTACTCCCGATGCCATTCCCGTAAACAGGCATCACGCAAGGCAGCGGAGGAGGGACGACATCTATCGTTGTGTATCTTACCTTTCTTAGAACGGCAAGAGGTCGTAGAGACATCACTGAGTTTGTGAGTGATGTGTTGGGCATCTCACCTAGGAGACATGCCTAAGTCCATTGTCATCATCATGTGGCATGTCCATTGCAGAACGTCGCTCTCATGACAGTCTGTCTGTAGGAAACTTTGTCTTCCACCAGTCTGCCGGCCGCTCCAAGGTCAAATCCAGCGTCTTCTTGGTGTCCTGAGTCCATCATCCTATCGGTCCCTGATTCTCTTTCTAGTGACCATGACCTTCCATAACCACTCTCTCCAGTTCGTTGTGTCGTTTGACGTGTCCAAAAACTTCAGTTTTCGAGTCATTACGTCATTTATGAGCTAATTCTCTTCTACATTCAGGTCTCGCCGGATGGATTTGTTTTTTCTTTCTTTGTCCACGGGATTTTCATGACTCTTCTGTAGAACTGTGTGTCAAAAGCACCGATCTTCACTTTTATTGTTTTTGTAATTGTCCATATTTCACATTCAAAGGTTGTCACAGTAAAATACATGTTCTTAGGATCTTCAGTTTTAGTTCCTTGTGTTATGCCATAGGTTCTGTATATTTCTTATTTTTTGCATTGCCATAGTCAGTCGTCTTCTAACTACCTTTGTACAGTCTCCATTGTTGTTCAGTATTGATCCCAGAAATTCAAAATGTGCAACATTTTCAATCTCTTCGACAACGATCTCGATTTTAGGTTGGAGTTTTGTCTTATCAGTGGTCATTATCTTAGTTTTCTTTGTATTTAGGTAGAGATTATGGACTTCGTTGTACTTCTGGACTGATTTAATTATTTTGTTCTAGGCCTTTGGTGCTGTTCGTGAGCAAAAATGTCGTCGGCATATCGTATTTCCGGTATCTCCTTTCCTCCTATTGGGAAAGGATCGAAGTCTGTAGAAATTGGATCTGCTTTTACATTCTTAATGATGTTTTTCGTATATATATTGAACAGGCATGGTGAAAGAATGCAGCCCTGTCTAACACTTTTGTCTATATCAAACCAATCTGAGGTTTCACCATGTATTCTGACGGATGCTTGCTGCCCCCTGTAGAGGGTTTCTATTAGTTGAACCAGATGTGTTCGGAAGCCCATATCTTTCCTAATGTTTCACATTTGCTGATGTTTTACGCAGTCAAAGGCCTTACTGTAGTCTATAAGAAAAGGCATACAAGTATTGAATTTATTGTCCATTATAGTCAAGCCATAACCGACACAATATGCAGCTAGGGCGAAGGGCATGAATCTAGCGAAGTTCAGCTGTGTGCTCTAATCCGTGAAAATGTGACACAGGATTAACTGTAGTATTAATTCATAAAGAAAATGTCCGTGCCAGAGAACATCGGAGGGAAGAAAGCACACAGAATACTAATACACAGAATACTAATACACAGAATGCTAATACACAGAATACTAAAACACAGAATACTAATACACAGAATACTAATACACAAAATACTAATACACAGAATACTAATTCACAAAATACTAGACCACACAGGTGTGAGGAGGTTACTAATGTGTGGCTTCGGGAACGAACTCGGCGATCCACAGTGTCAGGACATTTTGAGGAGATGAAGGTGACTGGGACACGCACTTACTACAACAGTTAACAGTGTTAGGCGTTCGCCTGGACCCCTAACGGGAATAGGAGCAACGGACGGACCAGGCACGCTTTTAGAAGGGAAATGGTCGCAGACATGACGGAAGCTGGTTAAATGTGGGGCAATTTGAAATTGTTTGCGGGAGGCAGAAAGACGTGACGTTTGTTTGTTAAAGACCTATGCTCCACCGGGCTCCAGATTGGACAAAAATGGCAACTGCTGAAAAGAAATCAGAAGAAGACTATCCATGGCATCGCAGAAACTGAATAGCCTGTATAAATTATGGCAGAGCACCAACAAAACGACACGTGTGAAAGTCTTGAGAGCCTGTGTTTCTCCTGTGACAGCATATGGATGCGAATCATGGACAATTACCAAAACATTTAGAAAAAGAATTGAGTCCAACGAGTCAAATTGTTACAAAAAGATCCTTAGAATACCATGGACGGAGAAAAAGACAAATATAGACATTCAGCAATAGTTGAACATAGAGGAGAACTGATTTATCAATTCAATTTTGGCCAGAAAATGTATTACTTTGCTCACATCAAGAGACACAACGGTCTTGAGAGAACAGTTATGGAATGTTTGGTGACAGGCAAAACAGGCAGGATTAGACCAAGAAGACGATGGCACAAAGATATCCAGAAATGCCTGGGTATGACTGTAACGGAGGCTGGGGTACTGACAAAGGAGGGAGTTTCTTTCAGACAGACTGGAATGGGAGTGACGTTCTATAAAGGACATGCTACATGATGATGCTCCAATTGGGATTAAAGAGACGATTGATAACTGATGATTACAACACACTGAGTTTGTTTAATTCAACAATCAATCACGATCCGCAGGAAAAGGCCCCTAGCGTTTATAATGATTCTACAGCCACCAGTCTTTGAGCAATGCAGCTTTTCTAGCTCAATATATTCGTCGGGCCATTAGTAAAACCACTCCTTATGATTGATATAGAACACAAAATGTTTTAAACCTTGTAAGTAGTGCACACGAAACCGAGAACACAAATGTACGAGTATATGATATTTGTACACATTTGTACACAGATGCAGAAAGATCATTTCAAACTTACTTTACGCGTTCTTGAAAGAGAACATGGACAATAACAATCTTCACCAAGTAGTAGACAAGCATACATTACTTACCTACTTTAGTTTACTTCATTGACTGGATCCTTCCACTGATGCCGTGAAGTGTAGTGGGGAGATACAGGTCTGATTCTTGGGTCAGATGTGTTGTTGTGAGCCGATGCTGGTATGAGATACTTGACTTTATCCTTTCACTGATGCCGTCAAGCGAAGTGGGGAGCTGCAGGTCTCGTATTTGGGTCAGATGTGTTGCTGTAGTTGTTGTGAGCCCATGTTGGCATAGGATGTCTCTGGTGTTGTCTATCCATTTGCCTCATGGTTCCATCTTTGTACTGAACCCTGATGTCCAACTGTTGTGTGTTTTTAATGGCAGCCGATCTGGTTTTATGAGCATGAGATGGCCAAACCACTTTCTGTGTAGGCCTGTATTCTTGGAAGGATGTTCCTACAACTGTTCTGACGTCATCGTTTCTCATTGTCTCTTCCGGTGACGTTGATGACTTTTCTCAGACATCTCATTTCATAGGTTACAATTTTCTTTCCCTGTGCCTTGGACAGAGGTCATGTTTGGCGCTGATAGCACAGAGTTGGTAAGAAAATAGTGTTCATCAGTTGCCGTTTTATGTTTTTGCTGATGTTCTTATTTTGTTAGTAATCCTGAAAGTTGGTAGGATACTGCAACTTGCTTTTTGACATCTCGTTTCGATTTCTCTGTCCAATCGTCCATCCTCAGTTAAAATTCTCCCCAATGAACCTGATCTCATGCGCCTGTATGGTTAGAGGGCCTGGTGATCTGCTGGTTCTCATAGTTTCTGTCTTCGATGCCTAATCTCTATGTTGTGTCTCGCACAAGTTGTGTTACGCATATTTGTATGATCTAGTAAGTCATTTTCCTCTTCGTACATTAGACATTGGTTGTCTGCGATTAGAAACTCAGCCACTAGCTATCATATAGTAAATGTATATATTGTTCTTTAGAAAGAGCACACAAATTAATTTAACATGTGTGATTCTTCCGTCAGATATAGAACTAAATTTTAGTAAATAGTTTTTCAAATGAAGATGATCTTCACATGAAAAGCACACATTCGTTAAATATGTTTGTTCTTTAACTATGATAAGTCAAGTCAAGTAATCCATCTTGGCAATCAAAACCCTTCGAACCCTTGCAACACGAATGTGGTAGAGTTATGCTATCCATCTTTCTTTTCTTTTACTCACAACAAGAACATGGGACAAATACAAACACTTACGTGAATGATAAAAGGACAGGAAAGTTCATTTATTAACTATTTACATAGCTACAACATAGCTAAACCTAAACTAAACTAAATATAATTAAATCGTTCTAACACAGAGGTTACAAGCATCTTGTTACTGTGAACCTAATTACCCGGATCGGTCTTTAATCTATACTTCTTATTATACATAAATTTGACTTACACTCAATCTGTACAAATATTGTTATTCACTGATTAAGTATTTACTTTGTGGTCACGCGGTGCGCTTCGGCAGTTGGCTATGAAGTTGATTTTTCGCGGCCCTGCGATGTGCAACAATTGCATCTTACCAAGCAAGTGGGGCTGCGCCTTGAGGATTAAGGTTAAAACTCTTGTTCCCGTCTTTGCTAATTACGGACCTGCCTGACCTGAGTCATGCGTACGATCAGTTATCTCTCGCGAACAGCAGAACACCAAGAACTGATGTCTGTGTAGCTTACATATACGTTGTCCTGACCTGACCTCCTTCTTACTCTGTTCTTTCTCGCACACTACAAAGCCACGGTGGGGGAATATACAGTATTCGTATATACTTTGTCTCTGTCGATCGAAGAAAATATATTTCTCGTTCTTGTCTTTGGAGTTGGCCTACCGTCCCTTCTATTAGGCAGTAGTGCAATGCCCATGAAACTCACAGTGTTTGACCTCCCGACAGTTTTATGTGATTTTTAGCTCTGCTCCAAACAAAATGGGGGTGGTCATGTGGTACTACTGTCCCTTCTTCGTTGACCGGTCAGCAGTCAATCTTATTAAGTTCCTTTCCTTTGGAATTGGAGTTATATTGACTGACCTGACTACTTGTCACCCTATCAATCTGACAGTGCCAATTTTGTCGTTAAAATGTCGTGTCGCTTGATACCACTACCGCCATCTCTGTGACACTAGCCAATATAAGAAACGGGTTAAACTAAAAGTCCATCTCCCATATTTAGACAACAGTCTCCAACTCACAGTAAACACTACCTCCCTCTCTTGTGTTGCTCGTGAAAACCCTGCTTTGTCAATAAATACCCGCCGTGTGTGACCTTAGTTTGAACTTTTCCTTTTCCTATCTCTTTCCTTAGCTCTTCAAGAATAAGTTTCTAGCATCAATCACCTTTGCTCCCCCTTTTATTTGTTACAATATTATGTAACTGTTTGACCTTTTTTCCACCAAAGAATATAAAACTAATTAATTTGTGAAATTTTCACCACAAATTTTGCAAACCTTTAAATACTAAAATATCTTGTGTGTGGACAAATTAATATTTGTGAAATTCTCTTAAAAAATACATAAAAGTTAAGTAATTTGTAAAGAATAAATTATAGAGAGATAAAACATAAGAGTATGCACAAATTTTAGTCATTTTTCAAATGGTACATACCAATTAAATTAACGTATATTCAATGCAAAGGACATTTAAGAAATACTACTTAATTATTCCATACCAAAATCACATACATTAAGTATTAGTTACCAAATATTTAAGTTAAACTTAATCACACAAAAAGTGTGAAAATGTTTTAATGAGCCATATGTCCGTCAAATAGAAAACATACATTTTGATCTTGATCTTGAAGACCCGTTTCTCGGAGTAGCTGCCGGTCCCAGCTTCGTCTCCAGCAGACAGTCTTGGACGACGGAAGTCTCAGATGTTGTTGCGTGCATCAAGGGAGTTTGACCAACGCATTGGATGTCTTCCCCGCGGTTTCATTTTACTTTGAGGGTACTAGATTTCGATTGCCCTGCTCCATTGACCATCTTTTCGTCACAACATGTGATCTGCCCTCCTTATCTTCACCAAGACCAGTCGAATGTTGGAATTGTGAAGATTTTGTAAATGTTGGTTCCGATAGTGATTCTGACCAAGCTTCTCTCAAAAGAGGGGTTCACTCTCAATTTGTCCTTCAGTGATTTTGTTAGTGTTCATGTCTCAGCACTGTAGCACATACATGAGAGCACAGAGGAATTGAAGCGAGAGGTCCGTAATCTAGATATTCCGACAGGAAGAGTGACTGTATGACCAAATTAGCCAAAATAGGTCAAAACTATTCAGGTCTACGGCCAATTTGAGCCATGACGAATGGGGTGTCAAAATGTTTTGGTCAGCTCAGCTAGTCCGCTGACCCTGATGAAAGCAACCAGCTATGAGTCACTGGCTACTGTCAGCTCTAGTCCGCTGACCCCGATGAAAGCAACCAGCTATGAGTCACTGGCTACTGTCAGCTCTAGTCCGCTGACCCTGATGAAAGCAACCATGCTATGAGTCACTGACTACTGTCAGCTCTAGTTCGCTGACCCCGATGAAAGCAACCAGCTATGAGTCACTGACTACTGTCAGCTCAGCTAGTTCGCTGACCCTGATGAAAGCAACCAGCTATGAGTCACTGACTACTGTCAGCTCAGCTAGTTCGCTGACCCCGATGAAAGCAACCAGCTATGAGTCACTGGCTACTGTCAGCTCAGCTAGTCCGCTGACCCTGATGAAAGCAACCAGCTATGAGTCACTGGCTACTGTCAGCTCTAGTCCGCTGACCCCGATGAAAGCAACCAGCTATGAGTCACTGGCTACTGTCAGCTCTAGTCCGCTGACCCTGATGAAAGCAACCATGCTATGAGTCACTGACTACTGTCAGCTCTAGTTCGCTGACCCCGATGAAAGCAACCAGCTATGAGTCACTGACTACTGTCAGCTCAGCTAGTTCGCTGACCCTGATGAAAGCAACCAGCTATGAGTCACTGACTACTGTCAGCTCAGCTAGTTCGCTGACCCCGATGAAAGCAACCAGCTATGAGTCACTGGCTACTGTCAGCTCAGCTAGTTCGCTGACCCTGATGAAAGCAACCAGCTATGAGTCACTGACTACTGTCAGCTCAGCTAGTTCGCTGACCCCGATGAAAGCAACCAGCTATGAGTCACTGGCTACTGTCAGCTCAGCTAGTTCGCTGACCCTGATGAAAGCAACCAGCTATGAGTCACTGACTACTGTCAGCTCTAGTTCGCTGACCCCGATGAAAGCAGCCAGCTATGAGTCACTGACTGCTGTCAGCTCATTCACTGTGATGCATCTTCAGCCCTATCCAGTTATCTCAACACGAGGCTCGTCACAACGGTATTTCACAACGCTTATCTGTGTTCTTGCATTGATGGTTTAAATACAAGATGTGTTACTTTATGAGATTGTTAGGCCCATAGACAACTCTTCAGTTTCCTTATGAAGTTATAGTGGTCTGTGCTTGGCTTATTCAAGTATGAGTAGCGCTCAACAGCCAGATTTAGTGACAGGTTAGATGTCAGTGTGCATGAATTTAGATTGTCAGTAGATCCCTTGGTACTTAATTCACCCCAAAGCAGGGTTTTCGTTTTGGCATGTTGAGAACCTTTTGATACTCGACAGTGTCAAAGCAGGGTTTTCGTGTTGGCTAATTGCCATTTTCCGAAGCAGCAATTTTTGACTTTGTGTATATTCGCTAGTAAATACTAGCAGTAGATGGAAGTAAATAAGATAATTGTGTTACACTTCTTGTATTGTCTTAACACAAAAATACTTTGTATTTTCGTTGAATTTTGGCCCAAAATGTTGCCCCAACTCCTCTCTGAATTAAAAAAAGTGTCCCCGCAGGTGGACAACTGCCTCCGCCCCTTCTTTACCTACGATACCTCACATACTACTGTCTCTGCTGCAGAGCATCTTTACCATTGGCATTCATAGAGTAGTCAGGGCATCTTTACCATTGGCATTCATAGAGTAGCCAGGGTACTTTACCATTGGCATTTATAGAGTAGCCAGGGCATCTTTACCATTGGCATTTATAGAGAAGCCAGGGCATCTTTACCATCGGCATTCATAGAGTAGCCAGGACATCTTTACCATTGGCATTTATAGAGTAGCCAGGGCATCTTTACCATTGGCATTCATAGAGTAGCCAGGGCATCTTTACCATTGGCATTTATAGAGTAGGCAGGGCATCTTTACCATTGGCATTCATAGAGTAGCCAGGGCATCTTTACCATTGGCATTCATAGAGTAGCCAGGGCATCTTTACCATTGGCATTTATAGAGTAGCCAGGGCATCTTTACCATTGGCATTCATAGAGTAGCCAGGGCATCTTTACCATTGGCATTTATAGTGTAGCAAGGGCATCTTTACCATTGGCATTTATAGAGTAGCTAGGGCATCTTTACCATTGGCATTCATAGAGTAGCCAGGGCATCTTTACCATTGGCATTCATAGAGTAGCCAGTGCATCTTTACCATTGGCATTCATAGAGTAGCCAGGGCATCTTTACCATTGGCATTCATAGAGAAGCCAGGGCATCTTTACCATTGGCATTTATAGAGTAGCCAGGGCATCTTTACCATTGGCATTTATAGAGTAGCCAGGGCATCTTTACCATTGGCATTCATAGAGTAGCCAGGGCTTCTTTACCAAATGCATTCATAGAGTAGCCAGGGCATCTTTAGCATTGGCATTAATAGAGTAGCCAGGGCATCTTTACAATTGGCATTTATAGAGTAGCCAGGGCATCTTTACCATTGGCATTCATAGAGTAGCAAGGGCATCTTTACCATTGGCATTCATAGAGTAGCCAGGGCATCTTTACCATTCGCATTCATAGTGTAGCCAGGGCATCTTTACCATTGGCATTCATAGAGTAGCCAGGGCATCTTTACCATTGGCATTCATAGAGTAGCCAGGGCATCTTTACCATTGGCATTCATAGAGTAGCCAGTGCAACTTTACCATTGGCATTCATAGAGTAGCCAGGGCATCTTTACCATTGGCATTCATAGAATGGCCAGGGCATCTTTACCATTGGCATTCATAGAGAAGCCAGGGCATCTTTACCATTGGCATTTATAGAGTAGCCAGGGCATCTTTACCATTGGCATTTATAGAGTAGCCAGGGCATCTTTACCATTGGCATTCATAGAGTAGCCAGGGCATCTTTACCATTGGCATTCATAGAGTAGCCAGGGCATCTTTACCATTGGCATTCATAGAGTAGCCAGGGCATCTTTACCATTGGCATTAATAGAGTAGCCAGGGCATCTTTACAATTGGCATTTATAGAGTAGCCAGGGCATCTTTATCATTGTCATTCATAGAGTAGCCAGGGCATCTTTACCATTGGCATTCATAGAGTAGGCAGGGCATCTTTACCATTGGCGTTCATAGACTAGCCAGGGCATCTTTACCATTGGCATTCATAGAGTAGCCAGGGCATCTTTACCAAATGCATTCATAGAGTAGCCAGGGCATCTTTACCATTGGCATTCATAGAGTAGCCAGGGCATCTTTACCATTGGCATTTATAGAGTAGCAAGGGCATCTTTACCATTGGCATTCATAGAGTAGCCAGGGCATCTTTACCATTGGCATTTATAGAGTAGCCAGGGCATCTTTACCAAATGCATTCATAGAGTAGCCAGGGCATCTTTACCATTGGCATTCATAGAGTAGCCAGGGCATCTTTACCATTGGCATTTATAGAGTAGCCAGGGCATCTTTACCATTGGCATTCATAGAGTAGCCAGGGCATCTTTACCATTGGCATTTATAGAGTAGCCAGGGCATCTTTACCATTAGGATTCATAGAGTAGCCAGGGCATCTTTACCATTGGCATTTATAGAGTAGCCAGGGCATCTTTACCATTGGCATTCATAGAGTAGCCAGGGCATCTTTACCATTGGCATTCATAGAGTAGCCAGGGCATCTTTACCATTAGCATTCATAGAGTAGCCAGGGCATCTTTACCATTGGCATTTATAGAGTAGCCAGGGCATCTTTACCATTGGCATTCATAGAGTAGCCACATAGTATTGAGTGATAATGACACGAGTCAAGGATGTCCTACTGCATGCAAACAACTCCAAGCACCGCTGTGCTGGTCATGTTATCTGACGGAAAGAGACGAACGCTGGAGCACAGCAACCACTCTGTGGTACCAACGCGGCAAAAAATAGACATCCTGGAAGACACCTTCACTCCCTCCATTAGATGGCAAGATTCGCTCGAACTGCACAACACTGGATAGCCCGTGCTCGAGACAGAAGTAAGCCGTCCACTGGACAGCTCGTGCCCGAGACGCAAGTTAGCCGTCCACTAGACAGCGCGTGCCCGAGACAGAAGTTAGCCGTCCACTGGATAGCTCGTGCCCGAGACAGAAGTTAGCCCTCCACTGGACAGCCCGTGCCCGAGACAGAAGTTTGCCGTCCACTGGACAGCCCATGCCCGAGACAGAACTGACTGGAATCTGAACTGGGACCGGCAAAAGACCCCCACCCAAAAAACAAAACAAAAACCAAAATATAAAAAAACGCAGTACTTTTTAAGCCCAGCCCATTGTGCAGAGAAATGCATTGTTGGGAGGCACAAGGGTAATCGTCCTTGTAGATTGACAGGCCGACAAAGACTAAGAATGCTAGATGTGCCAGCCGTACATTAATTGGCTTGTGTGGATCTACTTTCTGTTCATGCTGGCGTTGTTCTTTATCTTTTCCTGTCTCACTTTATACCGGGGTGTAGCCCAGTGGCGTCTCACTTTCTACCGGGTTGTAGCCCAGTGGTATATATCTGTCTTTCGCCTCTCTCGTGGCCCGAGTAACATTTTCTATATTTTACGGCAGGTTTCGTTTACGCTGTCTATCCACCTTTTCCTCGGTCTACACCTCTCCATTCTTCCTGGTGTTCTCCCGTAGAAGGTTGCATGAACACTGTGGTCTATTTGCATTCCCGCCGTATGGCCAAACCAATTCATTAGCTGTTGTTCGATGTACTGTAGGAAGGGATATCTTTTAACCTTCTCCTGAATACTCACATTAGTGATTCTATCTCTTCTGGTGTTGTTAGAGACCTGTTGTAGGTACCGCATTTCGCAGGTCGCTAACTTTCGTTCCTGGGCCTTACCCAATGCCCATGTCTGACACTGGTAGCGCAAGGTTGGAATGAAGATACAATTTATCATCCGCTTTTTTGTCTGGAGTGAAATCTTGGGGTGTCTTAGTAGTGGATACAGCTGGTAGGTGACAACGTTTGACCTCTGCAATTTCGTCTCTATCGAGTCTGTCATCCTCAGCAAAAACAGTTCTCAAATACATAAATACTTGTACCTGCTTTATTTTTGTCTCATTCACATGAATATCAAGTGTGATAAGCTTTCTACTTACATTCATTGATTCTGTTGTTGATATTAATATTGATATAAATGATATATTGATGGTAGGAACATATTGACCAGTACTCACAGTGAAGGGATTCTATATTGATGGTAGGAACATATTGACCAGTACTCACAGTGAAGGGATTCTATATTGATGGTAGGAACATATTGACCAGTACTCACAGTGAAGGGATTCTATATTGATGGTAGGAACATATTGACCAGTACTCACAGTGAAGGGATTCTATATTGATGGTAGGAACATATTGACCAGTACTCACAGTGAAGGGATTCTATATTGATGGTAGGAACATATTGACCAGTACTCACAGTGAAGGGATTCTATATTGATGGTAGGAACATATTGACCAGTACTCACAGTGAAGGGATTCTATATTGATGGTAGGAACATATTGACAAGTACTCACAGTGAAGGGATTCTATATTGATGGTAGGAACATATTGACCAGTACTCACAGTGAAGGGATTCTATATTGATGGTAGGAACATATTGACCAGTACTCACAGTGAAGGGATTCTATATTGATGGGAGGAACTTATTGACCAGTACTCACAGTGAGAGGATTCTATATTGGTGGGACGACCATATTGACCAGTACTCACAGTGAGAGGATTCTATATTGATGACGAACATATTGACCAGTACTCACAGTAAAGGGATTCTATATTGATGAGGAACATATTGACCAGTACTCACAGTGAAGGGATTCTACATTGATGGGAGGAACATATGGACCAGTACTCACAGTGAAGGGATTCTATATTGATGGGAGGAACATATTGACCAGTACTCACAGTGAAGGGATTCTATATTGATGGGAGGAACATATTGACCAGTACTCACAGTGAAGGGATTCTATATTGATGGGAGGAACTTATTGACCAGTACTCATAGTGAGAGGATTCTGTATTGATGGGAGGAACCTATTGACCAGTACTCACAGTGAGAGGATTCTGTATTGATGGGAGGAACATATTGACCAGTACTCACAGTGAACGGATTCTATATTGATGGGAGGAACATATTGACCAGTACTCACAGTGAGAGGATTCTATATTGATGGGAGGAACATTTTGACCAGTACTCACAGTGAGAGGATTCTATATTGATGGGAAGAACATATTGTACAGTACTCACAGTGAGAGGATTCTATATTAATGGGAGGAACATATTGACCAGTACTCACAGTGAAGGGATTCTATATTGATGGCAGGAACACATTGTCGAGTTCTAATATTGAAGGCATTCTATATTAACGGGAGGAACATATTGACCAGTACTCACAGTGAGAAGATTCTATATTGATGGGAGGAACATATAAACCAGTACTCATAGTGAGAAGATTCTATATTGATGGGAGGAACATATAAACCAGTACTCATAGTGAGAAGATTCTATATTGATGGGAGGAACATATAAACCAGTACTCATAGTGAGAGGATTCTATATTGATGGGAGGAACATATTGATT
The DNA here is from genome assembly GCA_036924085.1 of Ariolimax columbianus. Lineage (NCBI taxonomy): Eukaryota > Metazoa > Mollusca > Gastropoda > Stylommatophora > Arionidae > Ariolimax > Ariolimax columbianus. The sequence goes on along the minus strand of JAVGWX010000016.1, from coordinate 35,276,256 downwards.
AGTACTCATAGTGAGAGAATTCTATATTCATGGGAGGAACATATTGACCAGTACTCACACAGAACGGATTCTATATTGATTTGAGGAACATATTGACCAGTGCTCACAGTGAGAGGATTCTATATTGATGGGAGGAACATATTGACCAGTACTCACAGTGAGAGGATTCTATATTGATGGGAAGAACATATTGTACAGTACTCACAGTGAGAGGATTCTATATTGATGGGAGGAACATTTTGACCAGTACTCACAGTGAAGGGATTCTATATTGATGGGTGGAACATATTAACCAGTACTTGTAGTGAGAGGATTCTGTATTGATAGGAGGAACATATTGACCAGTACTCATAGTGAGAGGATTCTATATTGATGGGAGGAACATATTGACCAGTACTCACAGTGAAGGGATTCTATATTGATGGGAGGAATATATTGAACAGTACCCATAGTGAGAGGATTCTGTATTGATGGAAGGAACATATAAACCAGTACTCATAGTGAGATGATTCTATATTGATGGGAGGAACATATTGACCAGTACTCATAGTGAGAGAATTCTATATTGATGAGAGGAACATATTGACCAGTACTCACAGAGAACGGATTCTATATTGATGGGAGGAACATATTGACCAGTACTCACAGTGAGAGGATTCTATATTGATGGGTAGAACATATTGTACAGTACTCACAGTGAGAGGATTCTATATTGATGGGAGGAACATATTGACCAGTACTCACAGTGAGAGGATTCTATATTGATGGGAGGAACATATTGACCAGTACTCACAGTGAGAGGATTCTATATTGATGGGAGGAACATATTGACCAGTACTCACAGTGAGAGGATTCTATATTGATGGGAAGAACATATTGTACAGTACTCACAGTGAGAGGATTCTATATTGATGAGAGGAACATATTGACCAGTACTCACAGTGAGAGGATTCTATATTGATAGGAGGAACATATTGACCAGTACTCACAGTGAAGGGATTCTATATTGATGGGAGGAACATTTTGACCAGTACTCACAGTGAAGAGATTCTATATTGATGGCAGGAACATATTGACCAGTACTCACAGTGAAGGGATTAAATATTGATGGGAGGAACATATTGACCAGTACTCACAGTGAAGGGATTCTATATTTATTGGAGGAATATATTGACCAGTACCCATAGTGAGAGGATTCTATATTGATGGAAGGAAAATATAAACCAGTACTCATAGTGAGAGGATTCTATATTGATGGGAGGAACATAATGACCAGTACTCACAGTGAAGGGATTAAATATTGATGGGAGGAACATATTGACCAGTACTTACAGTCAAGGGATTCTATATTGATGAGAGGAACATATTGACCAGTACTCACAGTGAGATGATTCTATATTGATGAGGAACATATTGACCAGTACTCACAGTGAAGGGATTCTACATTGATGGGAGGAACATATGGACCAGTACTCACAGTGAAGGTATTCTATATTGATGGGAGGAACATTTTGACCAGTACTCACAGAGAACGGATTCTATATTGATAGGAGGAACATATTTACCAGTATTCACAGTGAAGGGATTCTATATTGATGGGAAGAACATATTGACCAGTACTCACAGTGAAGGGATTCAGTATTGATGGGAAGAACATATTGACCAGTACTAACAGTGAAGGGATTCTATATTGATGGGAGGTACATATTGACCAGTACTCACTGTGAAGGGATTCTATATTGATGGGAGGTACATATTGACCTTTACTAACAGTGAAGGGATTCTATATTGATGGGAGGAACATATTGACCAGTACTCACAGTGAGAGGATTCTATATTGATGAGGAACATATTGACCAGTACTCACAGTTAAGGGATTCTTTATTGATTGGAAGAACATATTGACCAGTACTCACAGTGAAGGGATTCTATATTGATGGGAGGAACATATTGACCAGTACTCACAGTGAAGGGATTCTATTTTGATGGGAGGAACATATTGACCAGTACTCATAGTGAAGGGATTCTATATTGATGGGAAGAACATATTGAGCAGTACTCATAGTGAAGGGATTCTATATTGATGGGAGGAACATATTGACCAGTACTCACAGTGAAGGGATTAAATATTGGCAATTATTTGCACCTTTCTTCTCTCCTCTGTCTATGTTGTTTTGTTCAGGTATACGAAGAGAATTCCGAAGCCAGAAAGTTTGTTCAAAAATTTCATCGATACGGGTTGGTCCAGATGTATAGCCATGCTGATTGCAGAAAGGGTGTCCCTTGTATATTTAGCTGTGTTAGGACGACCTGTCTAGTGTTTGACATGGTCGTCAAGATTTGTCCTTAGCCCCGGTTTTGGCCTCGTTTTCTGGCCTTGTTTCCCGCTGTCTCGACGTCACTGTACAGTGGTAAGTGTAGCGAGCGTTCATTGGTCGCGTTTCGATGCACCTATCCCAGTCTTCACTTGTTGAATTCCGTTTCTGTTTTTAAGAATCTATGACACTGCACTCCGGGCATACCCATAGGTGCTCAGTCTCTCTCTCAGCACATGGCGTATGGTATTGATGCTGACCGTCCCTGTAGCTCGCTGGTTGTGCACTCTCCTGCTCCGTCCTCTCATGCGCCATACTCCGCTCGAACCTCTTTTATTGTCGGTACTTTGCAGTCTATGGACTGCTACTTGATCTATTGCGGTGTCCTCATCTAACAGGCGGTCATTGATTGATTTCAAAATGTCACTTCTATCCATCACTAAAGTGCCTTGATGGGAGCTTGGGAAGCCATGATGTTGGCTCTTTCTTTGCCCTGAACCCCGGCATGAGCAGGACAGTAGATCCATGTTAACCCCTGGAGGTTTGAGGCCTCAACAACTGCTATCCACTCGTACCTCAGCCATCCCTTCTGTACTTTCTGAAGTACGGCTTGCGCGTCTGTCACATGACTGCGTTTGTTATATAAGTCTCAGATATCCATTTCAGTGCTGAGGTCACTGCTTCCGTCTGCATTCTCAAACTGGAGGTTGTCGACATGTATGCCCTACTGCGCTCAGCAACGACCTCTCCTCTCACTCTAACCGAGAAGCCCCACCCTGACGTTCAACTTCTCAGCACTGATCCGTCGGTGTGTTCTCAGTTATCAGCTGATTCATCTTGTGCTCTGCTCTCCAGCTGCTCCATTCTCTGCATTATTTGCATAAGATTATGATGACTCTCTGGTACTCTTTCATTCAATTGTTGAATTACTATATCCAAATGTACAGTTTCGTCAAGTGAATAATAGCCTCGATTGTGAACCATCATTGTATTAAGTTTGAATCCATTTACTCTCGTTTTCTCCCTTTCGTGAGCTACCTCGTTGCAGCTCAGTAGACAGTGATCGATGTAAACCGACCTGTTTCGATGTATCTATCACAGTATTCACAATGGCTGACAAAAACACTGAGATCTAGTAAAACAGGTCTCTAACAACCCATATCCGCCTGCAGTATCTTATTTATGGCACCTTTACAAAATATATGTGATAACATTTTGTGATCCGCTGAGATGTCTGGGAAAATGACTGAATGACAGAAGTGGCTGTGTAAGAAAAGTGACTGTGTGAGAGAGGTGACTGTGTGAGAGAGGTGCCTGTGTGAGAGAGGTGACTGTGTGAGAGAGGTGACTGTGTGCGAAAGGTGACTGGGAGATAGGTGGTCCTCTTGAAAAATGATTGTGTGAGATAGGTGACAGTAAGACAGGTGGTTGTGTGAGGAAGGTGACTGTGTGAGGAAAGTGACTGTATAAGATAGGTGGTCCTCTGAAAAAGTGACTCTGTGAGAAAGATGACTATGTGAGACAGGTGACTGTGTGAGAAAGGTGACTGTGTAAGGTGACTGTGTTAAAGAGGTGACTATATGAGAAAGGTGACTGTGGGAGAAATGTGACTGTGGGGTTAAGGTGACTGTGGGAGAAAGGTGATCGTCTAGAAAAAGTGATCGTGTGAGAAAAGTGACCATGTGAAAATCGTGACCGTCTTAGAAAAGTGACTGTATGAGAAAAGTGGCCATGTGAGAAAGTGACTGTAAAAAGTGACCTTTTGGAGAAAGTGACTGTGTAAAAAGTGACCATGTGAGAAAGTGACTGTGTAAAAAGTGACCATGTGAGAGAGTGATTGTAAAAAGTGATCGTGTGAGAAAAGTGAGCATATAAGAAAAGTTACTGTGTAAAAAGTGACCAAAGTGACTATGTGAGAAAAGTGATCGCCAGAGAAGTTACCATATGAGAAAAGTGATCATCAGAAATGTCCAAGATATACGAGAAAAATTGTTGTCTGAGATGCCTAAAAAATGATTCTCGGAGAAAAATGAATGTCTGAGAAGTCTGAATAATGATTGTCGGAGAAAAATGAAAATCTGAGATGACTGAAAAATGAGAAATATTTAAAAAAAATTTCTGTTGGATTTGAATCTGTTATTTTCTACAATACTCTGAGAAGTAGGAAATAGTACGAACGAGGGTCTGGCTGGAATGTTAAACCAGATCGACAGGGTCTTTGGCGCTTGAATAATGAGACGAATGGTCCATGGATCTCAGAAACGTGAGTGTTAACAGCGTCATTGAGGCATAGCGATCTGACAGTCACACATAGACATTTTTGTGTGTCTTTGAATGTGAATGGGCTAGTGGGTGACGGCGAAGGCGCAGAACTGGAACGACAACACAGAAGGGAAAAAAGAAAAATCTGCTGCGTGCTTTTTGAAACGATAAGTGATGCACTTACTGGTCTAATTCAAAGTTTCTAATCGTCTAGAGTTTCCTTCACATCTCATGCATCTTTGGAGGTTTTAACTTCTTCAATTTGTAGGTCAAATTCAACTTGTACAATCGTCTTGAGTTGTTTCCACTTACTTTTCTAATTCATCGACACAAATCTTCAAAAAATTCATTCACTAATATATCTAATTCAACTGTCACAATAATTATTTTTTGTGTGTGGGTAAATTGTTTGCCTCTCTGTATTCTACTGGAGGAGGCATGACCTTTTCCAAGTCTGCTATAAACTGTCCATGTCTCACAGTCATCCAGCAGAGGGAATAATACCACCTCACAATACACTTGTATCTTTGTGGCAACACTGATGCCTTGTGGGTTCCAGACGTTAGCTTGGAGCCTCCAAAATGCAGAGCTCAGCTTAGCCTCCCTGTTATTGACCTCATCGTCGATGTTCGTCTCGCTAGTACTGCCTGGGTAGGAGAAGCCAGCGACTGTCTGGTGAGGGTACTGCCTGGGTAGGAGAAGCTAGCAACTGCCTGGTGAGGGTACTGCCTGGGTAGGAGAAGCTAGCAACTGCCTGATGAGGGTACTGCCTGGGTAGGAGAAGCTAGCAACTGCCTGATGAGGGTACTGCCTGGGTAGGAGAAGCCAGCGACTGCCTGGGGAGGGTACTGCCTGGGTAGGAGAAGCTAGCAACTGCCTGATGAGGGTACTGCCTTGGTAGGAGAAGCCAGCGACTGCCTGGTGAGGGTACTGCCAAGGTAGGAACAGCCAGCGACTGCCTGGTGAGGGTACTGCCTAGGTAGGAGAAGCCAGCGACTGTCATGGTGAGATTACTGCTTAGGTAGGAGAAGCTAGTGACTGTCATGGTGAGGATACTGCCTAGGTAAGAGAAGCTAACGACTGTCTGGTGAGGGTACTGCCTAGGTAGGAGAAGCTAGCGACTGTCTGGTGAGGGTACTGCCTAGATAGGAGAAGCTAGCGACATTCTGGTGAGGGTACTGTCTAGGTAGGAGAAGCCAACGACTGCCTGGTGAAGGTACTGCCTAGGTGGGAGAAGCCAGCGACTGCCTGGTGAAGGTACTGTCTAGGTAGGAGAAGCTAACGACTGCCTGGAAGGTATTGGTTCTGTACAGTAATGTTAAGTTCTATGTGCGGCTCCCTATGGTTAAACTGGATGAGTACCTTAGTTGTCCTAGATATCTAATTATCCAGAAATGGTAATATCGAATCTAATAACATATTTTCAATGATAGATCCATGTTGTTTGGAAACACGTTTTTGAGCCAGAAAACCTTTGATAGGTGAAAATTGCATTCTTCCATATAGGGAATAAAGTGTATGGAAGAAACTCGTTTGAATACCCCTTAGAGGGCTTCTCTCTGGCAGCAAATGGATCGAGTTTGTGGCCCTGTCGTTGCATGCTCACGAGAAGAAAAAAAATAGGTAGTGGCATACCAGCCACTCCCGTTTGGGATGACGTGTAAGATACATGATTGCATGAGAATTCAGTTTGATCGTGGTGGGTAGTGACCAAATCCCGCCATCGCTGCAATGCATTTATAACTGTGGGCCACACACTAATTTACAAATAAGTAGACTAGAGCGCTACGCGGCCAGCCCACTTACCTTGCTCTGTACATTGAGAGGCATGTATTCTAACTTCTCTTCCACTGGGAATCTCATATCAGTAATTGAAACTGTGTGTTTGTTTGTTTAAAGTGCTTTTTTAATGCGCGGAAATGAATGTCAAATGGCTAAAAATGACAAAAATAGAAATGAGCCAGTTTCTGCTTTTGCACAAAACATCATCATTATCATCATCATCATAATCCTTATCAGCATCAGCATCATCATCATCATCATCGTCTTCACTACGATCACTACCATCACCATCATCACCATGATCACCTTCATCACCGTCACCACCGTAATCGTCATGACTACAATTATCATCATTACCAACATCATCATCATCATCATCAGCATTATCATCAGTATCATCATCATCATCATCATCATCATCACCATCACCATCATCATCATTATCAGTTTTGTACCCCAAAGGTCATTGTGGCACCGATTCTGCAGATTGTTAGACCTGTTTCTGCCACTCCACTCGGTTTTATGCCAGGATATTTGTTCTAGCTATGGACCTTCCCGTCCACTTTCTTATGTTGCCTTCCCATTTCTTGTTCTGCTTCCCTCTCTTACGCTTCCCTGGCACAGTACCTTGCAGAACTGTCTTAGTCAACCCAGACGATCTTAAAACATTCCCATCCCATGTGAGCTTGCGTGCTTTTGCCATATCCAATAGTTCTTTGCCAACCTTTCTCAATAGTGTCCCAGAACTGCCTTATTCGTGACAGTTCTAGATGCAAAATGCCGAGGATTCGACGCAGACATCTCATCTCTATTGGACAAATTATTCGCTCTAGAACCAGTATTCGCACAAATACAATAATTCAAATCTACAAGCTGTTTGTCAAGGGTGCTATAGAGGATGTAGTCAAAGGGAGAGTTTGGGTCAGAGAAGTAGGAATTAAGTAGTGGAATAGCAAACATTATAATGATGCAGCAAAAGCAAAAAGTGGAAAAACAACAAAATTGCAAACTAAAATGTTTTTATACAAATGTGAGAAGCATAGTCAATAAAAGAGAAGAATTGGAACTGTATGTAGAGGAAGAAAAACCAGATACAATAAGGATTAACAGAATCATGGGCATATGAGGATATTGCAGATGGTGAACTTGAAATAGAGGGATATACAATGTTAAGGAAAGATAGGGTAGTTGGAGACAAGGCTAAGTGGGTGGGGGGGGGGTGGGGGGGGGGGGGGGTCGTGGTGTTTTATTATACTGTATAAATTCTGTTAATATAACTAGCAGAGAGGATTTATCATGTGGTAACAAAAATGAAAGTGTATGGGGTGAAATAGAAAGTGGGGGTGAAAAAACAGTGATTGGAGTGGGCTATAGATGTCCATCAAGTCAAAAAGAGGAAAATGAGGAGCTGATTAGTAACATAGCAAAGGCAAGTGAAGGAAAATTATTATTTAGGGAGATTTCAACTATCCAGAAATAAAATGGGATAGGACAGAAGCACTTGTAGAGTCAAAACCTTTTGTTAAGTGCATAACTTACAATTTTTTAATTCAACATGTAGAAGCAGCCACCAGAGGCAAAGACATACTCGACCTAGTTTTTAACTACAGAGGAAAATATGATTGAAAACGTTAACGTTGGGGAACTGTTTGGCTCAAGTGACCATCAAATCATCCGTTGGATCTTATTGCAGGGAAAGAAGTAAACATAAATACGAGAATATACGACTACTCTAAGGAAGATGTTAAGAGGATGAAAGAGGCAGCGAACCACATAATCTGGAAAGATATTGTTGTAGGAACAGATGTTGAACAGGAGTTGGAGAGTTTTAAAACAGTTCTAGAAACGCTAAAAGAGGAATGTGTTCCATGTAGGGAGGTAAACCCCAAACGTAAAAAGTGGATAACTAGATTTGTAGTGAAATGTAGAAGAGCGAAAAATAAAGAATGGAAAAAATATATAGAGGCAGGTAAATCAAAAAGAAACATATGTAAAATATTTGGACAAGCAGAACATATCTCAGAAAGCGAATAAAACAGCAAAAATACACTTAGAAAAAAAACTTGCTCAGAGGATCAAGACTGACAGTAAAAGCTTCTTCTCTTATGTTAGAAATAAACAAAGAACGAAAGACAAAGTAGGCCCTCTCATAGACAGTACAGGAAAAATAATAAGTGAGAATAGGGAGGCAGCTAATCTACTCAATCAGTACTTTGGCACAGTCTACACAAAAGAGAACTGCTCCAAGATCCCAGAGCCTATAGATATTTTTCAAAGAGACATGGATACAGCGGGATTAAGATAATTCTGTATTACAGAGGAAATGGTATTTAAAAAATTGGAGGGGTTGAAAGTGAATAAATGTCCAGGTCAAGATGGTATTCATCCAAAATTGCTGTTTGAAATAGAAGACCAACTAGCAAAACCATTGGCTAAATTATGTTCTAAATCACTTACAAAAGGGATTGTTCCACGGGATTGGAAAGATGCAGGAGTGATCCCCTTATTCAAAAAAGGCAAAAAATCAGATCCAGCAAATTATAGACCGGTGAGTTTAACGAGCACAGTCTGTAAATTGTTAGAGTCAATAATTAAAGAAAACATTGTAATGCATTTAGATAAATTTAATATAATTAGAAATAGTCAGCATGGGTTTACTAGAGGGAGATCATGCTTAACAAATCTATTAGAATTCATGGAGGAGGTTACTAAAATCATAGATAAAGGGGAGCCAGTAGATGTTATTTATCTAGACTTTGCAAAGGCCTTTGATAGAGTACCTCATCAAAGATTATTTCGAAAGTTAAAATCACATGGAATAGGTGGGGAAGTTGCCAAATGGATTGAAAATTGGTTAACGGGAAGAAGGCAAAGAGTGGGCATAAATAAGGAGTACTCTGAGTGGTGTGAAGTGAAAAGTGGTGTGCCACAGGGCTCGGTTTTGGGACCAATTTTGTTCTTGATATATATAAATGATTTGGACATTGATATGGGATCTATGATTGCAAAATTTGCTGATGACATAAAACTATGCGGTAGTGTCTCATCTAAAGCGGAAGTGGATATATTGATGTCGGATTTAGATAAAATTCAAGAATGGTCTGTAAGCTGGCAAATGGAGTTTAATGTAGATAAATGTACAGTCATCCACATGGGTAGATCCAATATGGAAAATAATTACAGAATGGGAGAAAACAATATTAGAAAGATAGATAAGGAAAGGGACCTAGGGGTTATAATAGATCATACAGGAAAGGTGAGTGAGCAAGTTAAGGTAGCAGTGAAAAGGGCAAATGTAATGTTAGGTATGATAAAAAGAAATATTAAACATAGGAGCAAGGAAGTGATCGTCAAACTGTATAAAGCTTTAGTTAGACCTAGATTGGAGTACTGTGTACAGGCGTGGAGTCCTTATCATAGAGGGGATATAAACATTCTGGAAAGAATACAAAAAAGAGCGACAAAGATGATAGTGGGATTCCAGAATTACAGTTATGAGGAACGGCTCAGAAAAACCGGACTACAGTATATCGAAGAGAGAAGAATTCGTGGTGACTTAATACAGGTTTATACGATGATCAGAGGAATGGATAAATTAGACTATAACAAGTTTTTTAAAATACAGCCAGCCACAATAACATGAGAGCATAGCTACAAGCTGACTAAAGAGAGGTCCAGATTAGATATTAGGAAATATTTTTTTAGTCAGAGAGTGGTGTCTGCTTGGAATACATTGCCAGGGGAGGTAGTGGAGGCAGGGACAGTTAATGCATTTAAGAATAAACTGGATGCACATAGCTTTTAGAGCAAGGTGATGTACATGTAACTGGTTGTATACAGACTCCGCAGGGTCTTATAAACCCGTATAAAGACGTTAAGTTAAGTTAAGAGGCAGCGAACCACAAAATCTGGGAAGATATTGTCGGAGGAACAGATGTTGAACAGGAGTGGGAGAGTTTTAAAACAGTTTTCGAAACGCTAAAAGAGGAATGTGTTCCATATAGGGAGGTAAACCCCAAGCGTAAAAAGTGGATAACTAAAATTGTAGTTAAATGTAGAAGAGCTAAAAATAAAGTATGAAAAAAATAAATAGGGGCAGGTAAATCAAAAGAAACATATTTAAAATATTTGGACAAGCAATATATATCTCAGAAAGCGAATAAAATAGCAAAAATAGACTTCGAAAAGAAATTTGCTCAGAGGATCAAGACTGATAGTAAAAGGTTCTTCTCTTATGTTAGAAATAAACAGAGATCAAAGGACAAAGTGGGCCCTCTCATAGACAGCACAGGAAAAAAAGTTAGTGAAAATAGGGAGGCAGCAAATCTACTCAACAACTACTTTGGCACAGTGTACACAAAAGAGGACTGCTCCAAGATTCCAGAGCCTGTTGATATTTGTCAAAGAGACATGGATACAGCGGGATTAAGATCAATCTGTATTACAGAGGAAATGGTTTTTTAAAAATTGGAGGGGTTGAAAGTGAATAAATGTCCAGGTCAAGATGGTATTCATCCAAAATTGCTGTTTGAAATTAGAGAAAATTAGCAAAACCATTGGCTATATTATGTTCTCAATCACTTGCACAAGGAATTGTTCGACAGGATTGGAAAGATGCGGGAGTGATCGCCTTTTTCAAAAAGGGCAAAAAATCAGATCCAGCAAATTATAGACTGGTGAGTTTAACGAGCATAGTCTGTAAATTGTTAGAGTCAATAACCAAAGAAAACATTGTAATGCATTTAGATAAATTTAATATAATTAGAAATAGTCAGCATGGGTTTACCAGAGGGAAATCATGCTTAACAAATCTATTAGAATTCATGGAGGAGGTTACACAAATGTTAGATAAAGGGGAGCCAGTGGACGTTATTTATCTGGATTTTTCAAAGGCCTTTGATAGAGTACCTCATCAAAGATTATTTCGAAAGTTAAAATCACATGGAATAGGTGGGGAAGTTGCCAAATGGATTGAAAATTGGTTAACGGGAAGAAGGCAAAGGGTTGGTTAAATAAGGAGTACTCTGAGTGGTGTGAAGTGAAAAGTGGAGTGCCACAGGGCTCGGTTTTGAGACCAATTTTATTCTTGATATATATAAATGATGTGGACATAGGAATGTGATCCATTATTGTAAAATTTGCTGATGACATAAAACTATGCAGTAGTGTCTCATCTAAAGCAGAAGTGGATATATTGAGGTCGGATTTAGATAAAATTCGAGAATGGTCTGTAATCTGGCAAATGGAGTTTAATGTAGATAAATGTACAGTCATGCACATGGGTAGATCCAATATGGAACATCATTACAGAATGGGAGAGAACAATATTAGATAGATAGATAGATAGATAAAGAAAGGGACTTAGGGGTTATAATAGATCATACATGTAAGGTGAGGGAGCAAGTTCAGGTAGCAGTAAAAAAGGCAACTGGAATGTTAGGGATGATAAAAAGAAATATTAAACATAGGAGCAAGGAGGTGATAGGCTAATAGGTGATAAACTGTATAAAGCATTAGTTAGATCTAGATTGGAGTAATGTGTACAAGTGTGGAGTCCTTATCAGAGAGGGGATATAGACATGCTGGAGAGAATACAAAAAAGAGCGACAAAGCTGATAGAGGGATTCCAGAATTACAGTTATGAGGAAAGATTTAAAAAAACTGGCTTTCATTGTCTGGAACAGAGAAGAATTCGTGGTGACTTAATACAGGTGAATAAGATGATCAGAGGAATGGATAAAGTAGACTATAACAAGTTTTTTAAAATACAACCACCAACAAGAACAAGAGGGCACAGCTACAAGTTGACTAAGGAGAAGTCCAGATTTGATATTAGGAAGTATTTCTTTAGCCAGAGAGTTGTGAATGCATTGCCAAGTGAGGTGGTGGAGGCTGGGACAGTTAATGCATTTAAGAATAGATTGGATGCGTACAGCCTCTACAGCAAGGTGATGTAATTGGTACTGGTTGTATACAGACTCTGCAGAGTCTTCTAAACCAGTATAAAGACGTTAAGTTAGTTAAGTTAAGAACTAACGTCAATACACAGGAGAATAGCTAAACTAATAGACGATAGTGCAAATGATTGAGGACATGATTGAGCAGGATCGTTGGTTTTACTACTTTATTCCGGCTGCTGAGCTGCTCCCTATGCCTCCGTTACCCTTTGTTTACTTGTAAATTGGCTGCCACTTGGGTAATGCAAACGAATATATAAATAGTGTTAATCGGAATACGATTTAATGTTAGCTGTACACAATATGTAACCGGAATACTTGAAGATACCAGAGAAGGTGTCTTTCATTATAGGAAGAGAAAGAAAGCCCATAACTGAAAAGGTGAAGTAGGATGAAAAAAACGTGTTTAAGTGTGGGGCTAATACGGAGAGATATAAACAGGAATTAACCGAACAAAAGGTATGGAATGTGTTCAGACCATCTGACAAGAGACATCCAATCAGGAAGTTTAAACGATCTTCTAATTCAAGCAACTTTAAATCGTCCTATGGCCAGAAGATAAGACCCCCTAACCAAAATAATAACTGGGGCTTGAAGGTCGGGATTATCGAAGTCATTTACCAAGTAACCCTTGGACTAGTGTCTACCTTGGCTGTGACAGATCAGGTAATGCGCATTTTATCAGCTATACCAATTCAGGCGTGTCCAAATTCTGGGCCAAGGGTACAATCGTTTTTTTTAAAGATTAGGGGCACTGTTCTTGAGGTTATTTGCTCCAGAGAACATTTTATGATAGCTCGGTGCAGGTAGGCTACCGGTGAATGTTAATTTTATATGTGGTAGTGATGGCAAAACGTGTCTTCTTGGTTTGTGAACATGTACAGCCAAGCAATGCCCAAGTTAACTCATTCACTCCGGAATTTGTGGGTTTCTGAATGCATTTATTTTTGAAATGTAAAACTCTTAGTAGGAAATATAATTATAAGAATTTAAATAATAATAACGATAATAATGATAATAATAATAATGATAATGAGGGGACTCAGTGGTCTCAAGGTAAGGTGTCCGCCTCAGATCCCGGAGGTTTTAATGCGCCAGTGGCTCGCTTTTCGCCCCATCTTCTGTTAGTCAAAACAGTTCTGCTGGGCGAAGGCCACTAGATGTACCATGTTGTCAGAGGCTGTTTGAGACGCGCGCCTTGGAAGCATTTAGTTGATGCTGAGAGCTCATCCTTAACCCCACACCCGGGTATAACAACATTTAGATCCATAATAATCATAATAATAGTGACGTTCGCTTTGGCATCAGTGACCCATCGCGTTGATCGACCACACTGCCCCAGCCAATTCGACAGCCCAAAAAATGACGCTCAAAGTTGCAAATCTTCTGGAACCTTCAATATCTGGGGATGGAGGCCTGGCGGCTTGTGGCTTCATGGTAAATGTATCTTCCCGAATTTAAGTTCCCGTGAAATAATAATAATAACGATCTTATACTGAGCTAAAGATAATCGTCATCTAGGTTTAAACTCTTGTAGTCAGTTAAAGATAAATCAGTGCTTAAACTCTTGTATGTAGCTAAAGGTAAATCAATGCTTAAACTCTTGTATGGAGCTAAAGATAAATCAATGCTTAAACTCTTGTATGGAGCTAAAGATAAATTAATGCTTAAACTATTGTATTGACCTAAAGATAAATCAGTGCCTAAACTCTTGCGCTGAGCTAAAAATAGTTATCACACAGGCTTAAATACTTGCGCTAAGCTAAAAGTATGGAAGGCAAACCCCGTCTCAAAAATGTCGTGCAGAATTCGGATGTGTTGGACCGAAAGGTGCAGATTTCGCAGTCCAGCTTTAAACTACGGCACAGTGTCGCAAGCTTTCTATCCAGGACGAACGCTGAAGAAGCAGAATAGAGCAGAAATACATAAACACCTACACATATATACATACACACACACATGAACACATACACATACATACATACATTTCTCTCAGCGGTACAAGTGCGTTCAGGTCAGGTATCATGTATCTAGTACAATCGCTACCGTCAATTTCGAACTCTCGTTTATGGACGGTATTTGACAAACTAAACTTTAATGTGTTTGCCAGTGGTCTGCAAACTGCTACTACCACACCCGAGTATCAGTAAAATATATAATTGCAGACATCCTTGGAGAAAAACTAACTGTTATTAGACATAAGATTGTTAATCTTGTGCAGGTCTCAAGCCTGTCTCAAGTCGCGGACTTTTGTTACAACGTTACCATCATCATCATCATCATGAAGTCTCAGCAACGTAGGTTGACGGTAATGGATCTCCATCTGTATACGCAGACGCAGTCAAACTGTGTCCCGACCACATCATGATGTTGTCTGTCTATCTGTACCTCTGTTGCCCTTTGGCTTTCTTGCCCTCTACTCTGTCTTCCAAAATAAGCTTTAATTGAATGTCCCGGCGCTTGACATGACCAAGATATTTTATTTTTCTAATGTTATTTTCCTTCAGAAGTGTCTTTTTCACCTGGAGTTGTTCCAGAACTTCAATATTGGTTTCCTATCTTCCCAAGAAACTTGTCAAAGTCTTCTGAATACTCACCTTTGAAATGCCTCAATTCGCTTCTTCGTTTTCTTTGTCAGGGTCCAGGTTTCTACTCCATTCAATTCAATTGAATGCACATAGCCACATCCGGATTCCCCCCGGTTAGGTGCAAATCAACATGTCTTAATACTGTTATCATCGCTGGCAATGGACAGCTTTCATTATCATTATTATTACATAGCATTTTACGATTATCTTTTTTAATATCTGAGATATCTGCTTGGACAGAAGTGTATCTCTTATGCTGTTTAATGTATTTTTGGTTATTGAAATTCTTTTAATGATCTCCCTTTCGCATTTGTCATGAGTTGAAACTAGTTTCCCAAGATATACACAACCTGACACTAGTTCCACAAAGTGACCAATAGACGATTGAACTGTTCATGTCCTCGCGTTGTCATGCTGGGATCTGGACTGTTGGTTCTGAAGTTGGCGATGGTCATCTCTTCCCTCATCAGCAGGACATGATTGAGCAGGATCGTTGGTTTTACTACTTTATTCCGGCTGCTGAGCTGCTCCCTATGCCTCCGTTACCCTTTGTTTACTTGTAAATTGGCTGCCACTTGGGTAACTGCACTATTGAGAAAGCCGGAACATGGTATTCTGCGTGATACTTCCATGAGAACGGATTGCGAAAATAATATTTCTAGTAATATTGTCGGATAGACGAGCATAGTTGACGAGGTCACAGTAGCCTACATCATTCAATGATGTGGACATAAAAGTGGCATGGAGCATTGGGTAGAATTCAATTTAATGTTAGAAATAACTAGCACATTGTGTAATGAACAATTTTGTGAATTCCAATGGACGAATCCATTTCTACTGTAGTCATTGAGTTATGCCATGAAATAAAAATAATGCGTGGACCCGCTCGAGAGGTGAAAGTAGGTAAAAGGAACAGTTCTACGATGTTGACTTCAATTATTGCAAGCTCACCCGCTTTCGAAAACAGGTGGCAAAATATCTTCTTTGGTATAATTGAAAAACACAGCACAATGATAGAAACGAGGCACAAAACGTATGCTAATATGGTCCAAAATTCGTGGCCTGCTATAGATGTAACAGACCCCGTATGTTTGCCCTGGCCGTTATTCTAACTTAGAACATTATCATACTCATTCACATCATCATGACCACACACTTTAAACAATATAGCACACATCAGATGGCATATTTATTACATAATATTCATATCATAAAAATGAGTAGTAGAATTACAAACACAATTCAATACATATCATCTTAACTAATTATTCCTATGTTATATATAAGTTAATATAAATATTAAATAAAGCGGACATTTTAAGCATAAGCTATTGATGGAATTCCCAACTATCTAAACCCAGTTCTATTGCCTTGCAATTACATCACACACCTCGCCTTAACTGCGTCCTCAACACACCTTATCAAATACTCTTCCTCACTCAAATCCCCTCAGGCGGGGGATCTGGACATAACTCGTTCCCATTGTGTCCTGCTTACAACACAACGTTTAGATTATCACTTAATACAAAACTCACACACCTACTTGAGCGATCCTGTTCTATCACTAACATTCGTGCAACAGTCTATCAATCGCTCCTCTATCTAAGTCGGTGAGCTAAACATACTATCTAAATTAAGTCTCTCTCTCTCTCTCGCACTCATCTCTCTATCCAGCCTCCTCTCCATCCAGCCTCCTGAGCTAAACTTTGTCTCGAGTTATGTACACTAAAGCAAAGTCAGAGCTTGAGCAATGGATCTCAGGGGATGGCTATATTCAGTCTTATTGGAACGAAACACTTTGCACACCTGTCACTCATTCTATCGCAGCAAGCCCCGCTGCCAATCCGTCTGTCAATCATTCTCTCCCTACCCAAATCGGAAGACCAGTGGTCAGTTTCTACCTGTCCACATTCCTTGCCCCAACTCTGTTCTCCTTTGTTGAGACGGTGAGTGACCTTGACATGCATTCAGGTACCTTTGTTATCAGCAACCACATCACCATTGTGCTAAACTCTCTGCTCCGGCGGGAACTGTTACATAGATATAGTATCCTGAATCCACATCAAGCGATGGAAGCAGATATAATTTCACAAACAACCGGGCTAAAAGTGTCAATATCCTGCTAGGCGCTAGATCATAAACCAACTTACTGTTACTAAATAGTAGAACTTGGACCAAAGATGCAGTGAACAAGTTAACAGCAGATAGCGACTGATAGGGTGAGCGAGTTAACAGGAGATAGCGACTGATAGGGTGAACGAGTTAACAGGAGATAGCGACTGATAGGGTGAGCGAGTTAACAGGAGATAGCGACTGATAGGGTGAGCGAGTTAACAGAAGATAGCGACTGATAGGGTAAGCGAGTTGACAGGAGATAGTGACTGATAGGGTGAGCGAGTTAACAGGAGATAGCGACTGATAGGGTGAGCGAGTTGACAGGAGATAGCGACTGATAGGGTGAGCGAGTTAACAGGAGATAGCGACTGGTAGAGTGAGCGAGTTAACAGCAGAGAGCGACTGATAGGGTGAGCGAGGTAACAGGAGATAGCGACTGAAAGGGTGAGCGAGTTAACAGGAGATAGCGACTGATAGGGTGAGCGAGTTAACAGGAGATAGTGACGGACAGGGTGAACGAGTTAACAGCAGATAGCGACTGATAGGGTGAGCGAGTTAACAGCAGAGAGCGACTGATAGGGTGAGCGAGGTAACAAGAGATAGCGACTGGTAGAGTGAGAGAGTTAACAGGAGATAGCGACTGATAGGGTGAGCGAGTTAACAGGAGATAGCGACTGATAGGGTGAGCGAGGTAACAGGAGATAGCGACTGGTAGAGTGAGAGAGTTAACAGGAGATAGCGACTGATAGGGTGAGCGAGTTAACAGGAGATAGCGACTGATAGGGTGAGCGAGTTAACAGGAGATAGCGACTGATAGGGTGAGCGAGTTAACAGGAGATAGCGACTGATAGGGTGAGCGAGTTAACAGGAGATAGCGACTGATAGGGTGAGCGAGTTAACAGGAGATAGCGACTGATAGGGTGAGCGAGTTAACAGGAGATAGCGACTGATAGGGTGAGCGAGTTAACAGGAGATAGCGACTGATAGGGTGAGCGAGTTTACAGGAGATAGCGACTGATAGGGTGAGCGAGTAAACAGATAGCGACTGATAGGGTGAGCGAGTTAACAGGAGATAGCGACTGATAGGGTAAGCGAACCAGAACTGGCCAAGATTCTATTTCGCCTTAAAGTGGTGGTACTGGAAACAGGCTGCAATCGTGCAGACTAGTTTAGAGAAACGGAATCAAACAGAGACGGCAGACCCGGTCTTTCTTCATCTCCTACACTCGTCCTGCAAGGTTTGAGACGTTGTGTCGTTGTCTACGGTGCCGCTACGATATATGCGACATTCGGTCCCAGACATTCGATTTCAGCACGGGATTTTTTGGACAGGATCTGCCTTTCCTCTTTGATCCTTAATCTCTTAGCCAGGCTGTATGGTTGCAGTCAGTTTTCAGGGCCGTCAATTGGAGGTGGAATAGCTTCTTGTTAAGTTATAGGTCAGTCCCTGATGCAAGTAGCCAGCTAGGAGTAACTGACCCTGATGCAAGGAGCCAGCTATTTGTCACTGATCCTGACACAAGCAGTCAGCTATGAGTGACTGACACTGACACAAGCAGTCGGGTATGAGTCACTTACCCTGACGCAAACAGTCAGCTATGAGTGACTGACACTGACGCAAGCAGTCAGCTGTGAGTCGCTGGCTGCAGCACCTCTGCCCAAAATGAGGTCTAATAAATATATCAAGCTGAAACCAGATGTGTTGCGCTAAAAGTGCAGATATCGCAGCCTCGCTGGAAACTACGACAGAACGTATCATCATGATACGTTCTATCAAGACGTACTTATCAGAACGAGCAACGAAAAAGAAGTAATACTAAAAAAGAACTCTAACGCCGTAATGAATACATACTAAATAACTATTCCTCCATTCCCCCCTCCCCTGCCAGTCTATCTGTTGCTAATATCCTCTCACTTACAAAGAATAGTTGTTCAAGTGTTAGTCGAAAATCAAAGAAAACATTGCATTTAGACAGGTTTAATCTAATCCGAAATAGTCAGCATGGGTTTACAGAGGGAGGACGTGCTTAACAAATCTATTTTAATTCATGGAGGAGGTTACCAAAATGATATATGGAGGGGAGCCAGTAGATAATATTTATCTAGATTTTGCAAAGGTCTTTGATAGAGTGTCTCGTCAAAGATTGTTTAGGAAGTTAAAATGACATGGAATAGGTGGATGAGTTGCAAATTGGATTGAATATTGGTTAACGGCGGAGGCAGAGAGTGGGCATAAATAATGAGTATTCTTAGTTGTTGTAAGGTCAAAAGTGGAGTGCTACAGGGCTCGGTTTTAAGGTCAGTTTGTTCTTGATATATATAAACAATTTGGACAATGATATCGGATCCATGATTGCAAAAATCGCGAATAACAAAAAACTATGCAGAAGTGTCTCATCAAAAGCAGAAATTGATAATTTGAAGTTGGATTTAGATAAAATTTGGAAATGGTCTGAGAGCTGACAATTGGAGTTTAATGTAGATAAATCTACAGTTATCCACATGAATAGATCCAGTTTAGAATATAATTACAGAATGGGCGAGAACAATATCAGAAAGATAGAAAAGGAAAGGGACCTTGGAGTTATAATAGACCACACAGGTAAGGTATGCAAGTCCAAATAGCAGTGAAAAGGTAGGAATGCTAGGTATGATAAAAAGAAATATTAAACATATGAGCAAGGAAGTGATAGTCAACCTGTATAAAGCTTTAGTTAGACCTAGATCGTAGTATTGTGTACAGGTGTGGAGTCCTTATCGTAGAGGAGATATATACATGCTGGAAATGATACAAAGAAGAGCGACAAAGCAGATGGTGGGGTTCCAGAATTACAGCTATAAGTTAACACTAAGAATAACCGGCCTACAGTGTCTAGGTCAGGTCAGGTCATGTCATCCAGTAACCGGTGAGGTCGTTGGGGCACACATGAAGACATCCTCACAACCCCACGCTACCCCTCTCTGTCAGATGCCGCTGCCTGTGACTCTTCTGGTCGGAGACTGGTCCATTCTTTTATGTTGTCCTCCCATTTCTTTTTGGGCCGCCTCTTCGTCGTCTGCCATGCACCTTTCCGTGGAGGATTGTATTTGCAAGACCATTTGATCTCGATATGTGACAGTACCAAGTGAGTTTCCTTCTGTTGACAGTTGCCAAGAGGTCCTCGAAAGGCCCTATTGCTGTTATAATTCTATCTAGTATTTCCTCATTTGTAACTCGATCTTTGTACGTGACGTTTAAAAGTTTTCGGAAACAGCTCATCTCCAAGGCCTGTATCCTTCGTTGAAGGTTAACTGTAACTGTCCATGTCTCACACGCATAGAGGAATATTGACAGGACTAGTATACGCATTAATCTGATTTTCGTGCGTAGTGCTTACCGTTTATCTTGCCAGATTTTGTTAAGCCGTGCAAGCGCCGCTATTGCCTGTGCTATTCTGGCCAACACCTCACATTTTGATCCTTCATCACTGACAATCGACCCAAGATATTTAAAACGGTCAACCACTTGGAGTTCCTGACCGTTAGCTTTTGTCCTGCTGTTGAAGCCCGTGGCGTTGTTGGTCATTAATTTTGTCTTTCCAGCGTTTATCTCCATACCATAGTCAAGAGCTGTTTCATCGAGCCTTCTGACCCATTCCTGGAGTTTTGCTTCTGAACCCGCCAACCCGTCAATATCATCTGCAAAATGAAGGTTAGTAATTGTTCCCCCCCCCCCCCCCCCCGCCCCCCCCCTCCCCCATCTTGACAGTACCAAAGTGACCTCCAAGTGCCTCACTCATAATTCCTGCAAGGAATATATTGAAAAGAGTTGGAGAGAGTGTACACCCCTGTCTCACACCAACTGATGTGCGAAACCAGTCCCTTCGCCTCCATTTCACAAGCACTGAGCTAGACACCTTGTCATACAGATGTTCAAGGACC
Organism: Ariolimax columbianus; assembly: GCA_036924085.1. Lineage (NCBI taxonomy): Eukaryota > Metazoa > Mollusca > Gastropoda > Stylommatophora > Arionidae > Ariolimax > Ariolimax columbianus. Next base: position 35,255,316 of record JAVGWX010000016.1, on the reverse strand, counting down.
GTTATAATATTTCCGTTATATTATACATCCTCATGGTTGCCCAAAGCGCTTTATGCCATACCCTATCAAACGCCTTAAAATCCACAAACACATGATACAGTGTTTGCTGCTGTTCTAGATATTTCTCTCTTAGCAGCCTTAAATTAAATATCTGTTCTGTAGTGCTTCTTCCCTATCTGAACCCTGCTTGCTAATCGGCAATGAAGTTCTCTGCTTGGGGTTTCAATCGGTAGAGGATTAATCTAAGCATGACCTTGCTAGGGTGGCTGATGAGGCTTATTGTTCTGTAATTTTGGCACAGCTTTAGGTTTCCAGACTTATGTAACGGTATAACTATTGATTTCGTCTATAAGTCCGGCCAATCTCACGTCGCTCATATTTTGTTGCAGATGTGTGTCAGGCCTTCCACCACTACCTCTCCACCTGCTTGTAAGAGCTCTGCTGGTATATTGTCCACGCCGGCCGCCTTCCCTCTTCTCAATGTCTCTACCGCTGCAATTACCTCTTCCTTCGTTATCAGTTGGTTATCCTCTATATTTGTTGGTGTTGAGGGGATTTTTTTCTCAGGTTCGTTTCGCCCTTCATAGTTATGAAGCTCGGAACAGTACTCTGTCCATCGCGCCAGTACGTCATTTTCCTCAATAATGCACTTTCCGCTTTTATCATGGATCATAAGGTTCTTGCCATGTCTTGGTGCTACCAGTTCTTTGACAACCTTGTATGCTCCTTTAGCATCATTTCTGTTTAGTCTCTTATCGATGTTTGTGCATTGCTCACATATCCACGCTTTGTTCGCCTCTCTCATCTTTTGTTGTATGGCTTTCTTGACCTCTTTATAACTGCCGACCTCCTCCGGTGGGTTATAGTGTTTTTTCAGTGACCTTCTTTTATCACAAAGGTCTAGAATGTCTTTGGTCACACACAGTGTCTAGAAAAGAGAAGAATTCGAGGCGACAATACAGATTTATGATAATCAACGATAAGGATAAATTAGACTATAACAAGTTTTTTTCTAAATAAAACCACCTACAAGAACAAGAAGGCACACATACAAATTAACCAAAGAAAAGTTCAGATTAGATATTAGAAAATATTTGTTTAGCCAGACAGTGGTGAATGCTTGGAATGCATTGCCACATGAAGTAGTGGAGGCAGGAACAATTAATGCATATAAGAAACGATTGGATGCGCATAGCTTTTAGAGCAAGGCAATGTAAATGAAACTAGTTGTATACAGACTGCAGAGTTTTCTAAACTAGTATAAAGATATTAAGTCAAGTCACTGGCCTCCGTGATGAAATATTTCAACTTTCCTAGTCTGTTTGCTGTGTTGACATTCCAAGTTTCATTTTATACGTTCTTCCTTTCAGTTTTTAAATGGATTTTCTCCCCAACATTCTTTCCAAATAAATTGAGAAAAATTAGTCTTTATAAACATCTTTATGCGTAGAGACTGTCTCTTCTATGCTAATATGTTATGCTCCCTTCTGTCCCGAGGAATAGAAGCCACTACAGTCCGAACATACATACATATGTTCTGAGTCTCTCAGTAAATGGTGGCTAGTGTGGATACTTTTGGTTACTACAGCTCGTCGGTTGTACACACTTCCGCTCCATTCTCTCTCGCACATCAGTCGTCTCCAGTCAGCTCGTTCTTCTTCTTCTTCTTCTTCTTCTTCGTACGCTGTCAGACGTCAACCTGTATTTTTTCGAAAAAAGCAGCGGTCATCCTGAGGCTGTCAACACTGCCATATAGCTTGTCTAGTGTTGCCACTGGTGATGGCCACATGTGCTTTCTCTGGTCTTCGTATGTCGAGAAGTTTTGCAGCAAATGTTCAGGGGTCATTTTCCCGGTACCACAAGTGCATTCGTCAGTGCCACCTATCTTCAGAGTATTGAATAGGCGGTACCTCAGTCTATTGGGGCATGTGCGGAGTCTGAAGACCACTACCTGCTCTCTTCTGTTCAACTGATAATAGGCATCGTTTTTGTGTAGCCAGTATGTTCTGTTTCCATTTGGTCATGTATCTGGCTCTAATAAGCCTTTTTGACTTCATAGGTCTAACTAGGATCTGGTTGTGGTAGTCTTGCACCTTCTTTTGCCAGTCTGTCTGCCTCCTCGTTGCCTTGGATGTTACAGTGGGATGGAACCCATTATACCACTACTCTTTTTGGTGCGGGCTGCTGGCATAGTTGACAGAGTACTGCTCTTAAATCATAAAGTTTTCTGGCATTTTAGTGCTGTGACTACGGCCAGGGCATCTGTAAACAGGACTATATGGCTTTCATTTCTTTTGCCTGTCAGCATTGCTTCTCCTGCAGCCCTCAGTGCCTCTGCCTCTGCTCTGAAATTGCTTGAGTATTTTTTCAAAGTAAACGCGCGGCCACCAGGGACGCTCAGCGAAGAGCACCCGCGGGAGAGATCCGGCAGACGGTAGGCCAGGAGACAACGGGCAGTAATCCGGCGTGAGCCGGACCGCCCGCCTGCGCCTGAGATCCAACAACGAGCTTTTTAACTGCAACAACTTTAATATACGCTATTGGAGCTGGAATTACCGCGGCTGCTGGCACCAGACTTGCCCTCCAATAGATCATCGTTAAAGGGTTTAAAGTGTACTCATTACGGGACCTGGAAAGAGTCCCGTATTGTTATTTTTCGTCACTACCTCCCCGTGCCGGAAGTGGGTAAGTTGCGCGCCTATTGCCTTCCTTGGATGTGGTACCCGTTTCTCATGCTCCCTCTCCGGAATCGAACCCTGATTCCCCGATACCCATTACAGACATGGTAGACATGTCACGTATCATCGACATTTGATAGGGCAGACATTTGGAAGATGCTTCGCCGGCACATGAGGCCATTCGATCAGCACAAAGTTATCCAGAGTCATCAGTGGGGACGCCGCAACCCCGCGAGGGGAAACAATGATTGGTTTTGAACTAATAAAAGCGCTCTCTCCGCGAGGGTCAGAGCTTGGTAAGCATGTATTAGCTCTAGAATTGCCACAGTTATCCAAGTAGGATCGTGTCATCTAAGGAACCTCGACTGATTTAATGAGCAATTCGCAGTTTCACCGTGAGACAGTGTGAACTTAGACATGCATGGCTTAATCTTTGAGACAAGCATATGACTACTGGCAGGATCAACCAGGTATCTGTCGGACCCGGACGAACCACACACACCGGCCGGCGATGGATAGATGTGTAAAAAGTCTCACTAGGACGGCCGCAGGGACCGATTGACGGACGGACGGACGGACGGTTGTTCCGTCCCTCACTCCGTCGACCTAGGACCGCCTGTCAGGGGCCCGTACACACACGAACCGACCGACCGGGCTCGCTCGGGGAGGGATAGTAGCGCTCTGTGCAGAACGGATGCCACGAACGGCCTCGGCAATGATTTTTACTCGAACTGGAGACTATTTTTGCCTGCCAGCCTGCCCTTCTCCGACTGGTTGGTCGGGCGAGGACAGGGCCTTTAGGCACGATTCCTGCTTTCCATTTGCCTATCCAAAGCTCATTGCGAGAGAAGGACCACAAGCGAGACGAATTGTCGAGATTGGCTATACGCGCTAGCCTTCGATGAACCACACGGACTGACAAAGCTTCTCGATACGGACTACAGTAACGCACCCTTACCAGCGGTACGACTCCACCAAATTGGTCCTGCTACAGTGCCGGGCAGATGCGGGCGAGCTTGTTAGGCAAGCCCGTGCTCTCACTTCGCCTGGCGGGACTGAGATCGCTGTACGAACACTGGATGCGAGTCAATCGAGCCACCGAGAGACAAGCCCCAGATGAGTGGTGATTCGATTTCCAACAGCTGAAAGATGTCCACCAGTTGGCATTCATCGCAGAATGCGTGCAGTGTATGGTGACAAATGTGTGGGGAACCAACAACGATAGTGTAAACAGAGCTTTGAACCAAATGCGAACGGAGTTTTCCTTCGGCGACGGTCCACCCGAGTTGCTACATTAATTTTGGTGATGCTCTGACGCAACAATACGCGCCTGACGCCTTCTCGGAAAATCTTTCGTTAACTCACGTCCTTCTTTATTCATTGTTTTACAGTTCGTCACTGTTGTCTTCGCCACACTTTTGTCACCATACACTGCCTGCATTCTGCGATGAATGTCAACTGGGGGATATCCTTCATCTGTTAGAAACCGAATCATCGCTCGCTGATCAACTCTGGACGGATTCAGTATCACATCCGTCATGTCGGAGGATAATGCAATTTTGCAAACTTCTCGGTTGGTATGTGTTGTTTACATCAGAAGTGACGTAGTGACGTCATCATGCGCATCGTAAGTTAGTTTCCTTGGTGCTGTTAGGTCCGGTTTCATTTGAACACGCCTCGTACATATGATTAATCCACATGCAACCAGGCAGTATCTGCACAACTCTATTTATTCGTTTGTCTTGGCATTGCTTGCGGAAGCCAGTCTCTTATTCGAGGGAAAATGCTTAACTACTGTTATGTCTCTGAACGTCCCTGTCCTGTCCCATTTTAGAAGCAGTTGATTTTGAAGACACAACCGCTTCCCTCACCCGGAAGCCGCCACCATTTTTGTAATACCTGGTAATCATTCGCAATTTGTGTAATACTTGCCTAGTAATCATTCGCAATTTTTAAAATAATATAAAAATATTATAGATGAAATTGTCTGCACGTACCATTAAAGATATATATATATATATGTATGGGACTTGTACAGTGCATGCATTCAAATTTTGGAGATCCTTGGTTAGTGAATTGACAATTTGTATAAAATAGGTCACAACCAAGCTAATGCAGTGTAATTCGCTCTCTATACATTGAAATCTTGAGTTCAATAACTATAACTACCCTGACCCAATATGTTTTGTGCACACATTTAGTTTAGTTCTGAACATCCGATTGGTTGTTTCGCTTGAGTGGCTTTTAGTGTCTTTTGATTACCAGTTGTAAAGTTAGTCGGTCCCAAATAATAATAATAGTAATTGTCTATCGAAAGCGAAAATGGCGACATAATGAGTTTTGTGCTTCGAAATGTGTTCTCTTATGACTGTAAAGATCAATCCTGAAACAGCATGCCCTTCCACATTCCGGGCAAACATATGGCGAGTTGCCTATGGAATCGACGTGTATTTTTCTTTCGGGCTACACACTTTCGTTGAACCTCGTTGACGGCTTTTCTTTCTGTGATCTGAGCACTTTCTGTGATAGTAGCGCGTAATGTGGTAAGGTTTTGTGTGCAAGAAACTTCCAGGATGTGACATAAATGTTATCGCTTTTCAGAGAAACTGTCAGTGAATCTCTGTAACATTTCTTCTTGCCCCCCCCCCCCCACCTTTTTTGCCTGTTGTGAGCTCATCCTTTAGCAACTGCTAGGGAGAGGCTGGTATGCGAATAACATCTCCCGCCCTTCTTATCTGTTTTATTTGCAGAAGTGAATGGACGCTCAAACTGTTAGAATCGTCCTAAGAATTTCAGAGTTGGGCTCCCTTGTCCTGCTACCTGATCCTGGGCAGGATCTCTATCTGGCATGTCTGCTAAAACTGTCCATGTTTCACTTGCATACCGCAGAGTGGATACCACTGTAGCACGATACATTTTTACCTTAGTAGCGTATCTGATACGTTGTCGATTTGAGATGTTTGCTTGGAGCCTTCGAAACGCAGAGCTCGCCTTAGCAATCCTGTTATTGACCTCCGAATCGATATTTGCCTCTCTAGTGAGAGTACTGCCTACCCATTCGATATTCACCTCTCTAGTGAAAGTACTGCCTTCCCAGTCGACATTCGCCTCTCTAGTGAGAGTACTGCCTACCCAGTCGATATTCGCCTCTCTAGTGAGGGTACTGCCTACCCAGTCGATATTCGCCTCTCTAGTGAGGGTACTGCCTACCCAGTCGATATTCGCCTTTCTAGTGAGAGTACTGCCTACCCAGTCGATTTTCGCCTTTCTAGTGAGGGTACTGCCTACCCAGTTGATATTCGCCTCTCTAGTGAGGGTACTGCCTACTCAGTCGATATCCGCCTCTCTAGTGAGGGTACTACCTACCCAGTCGATATTCGCCTCTCTAGTGAGGGTACTGCCTACCCAGTCGATATTCACCTCTCTAGTGAGAATACTGCCTACCCAGTCGATATTCGCCTCTCTAGTGAGGGTACTGCCTACCCTGTTGATATTCGCCTCTCTAGTGAGGGTACTGCCTACCCAGTCGATATTCGCCTCTCTAGTGAGGGTACTGCCTACCCAGTCGATATTCACCTCTCTAGTGAGAATACTGCCTAATCAGTCTTTATTCGCCTCTCTAGTGAGGGTACTGCCTACCCAGTCGATATTCGCCTCTCTAGTGAGGATACTGCCTACCCAGTCGACATTCGCCTTTCTAGTGAGGGTACTGCCTACCCAGTCGATATTCGCCTCTCTAGTGAGGGTACTGCCTACCCAGTCGACATTCGCCTTTCTAGTGAGGGTACTGCCTACCCAGTCGACATTCGCCTATCTAGTGAGAGTACTGCCTAGGTAGGTGAAGATAGCGACCGCCTGGAGACCCTGGTTCTGTACAGTATTGTTTGGTTTGATGTACGACTCCACAGGGGCAGACTGGAAGATTACCTCCGTTTCTCTATTGTTTATCGTGAGACCAAAGCTAATGCACGTCGTCGAAAACCTCTTCAAGCTGGACTGCATATCGTGTTCTGAGTATTGAGAGTGTTGATTTTCAGACTCGGCACAGTCTGCAACAAGTCCATCTTAGGACATACCAATGAATGTGTCTGCGGCACTGAAACAATGGCTGTTGAATATCTGATGCAGAACTAGTGTCCAACATGCGATGGCACATTTGGTCATCTCTTCTTCCACTCCAAGAAAGCTCTATGGAGATGTCGAGGAACTCATGCGTACCACTGCTTTCTTTAGAGACATAAAGTTGACGTCTGTAAGCCAATGATGAAGAAGAAGAACAAAATGGAGGAAGTAGAAAAAGTAAAAGGACAAGAAGAACAAGAAGGAGAGGAAGAAAAAGAAAATCTATGAAAATTATGAGTATGTATTCTCGTGTGGAAGTTACTCAAATGTGTCTTCAATTTGTGTAAATCTGTCTCTTGAAGATAACATTATAACCAGAAGGCGGTGGATTTGAACCCACAGGGAAAGGGAAGAGCAAGGAGACGATCTGTTGGTGAAGGTCTGGGATCGGAACCAGATACACCTAGCTACATGTCATGGACAGTCGGGTGCATAACGACACTTATTAAAGAGTGTCCCAATGGCCTCGGGGATGCCCTTCTAGAAAGTTAATTATTTTAGACCTAAGGAGGTCGCCGTGGTCGAGAGGTATGGCACTAATCTCTTAAAGCGATGATCTGAAATAGTGCGCGGTTATCAAGTCCTGCAAGTTTCAAGAGACACTTGAGAGCACTTCTGCCTTATGCGCCATGTTTGATGCTCATAGAACAAAGACCAGGGCTCGTCAAATTTTTTAATATTTGGCGCTCATTTTCATAACTTTCGTGAGAGCTCTTTTCCTTACTGCTCACCAAAATCTAAATTGAAGAGCATTTGGGTATCGTCTTCTGATTCTGTATATTTTTAATGTTTTTAATACATCAGCCTCATCATCATCATCATCATCATCGTCATGTGGCATGTCCTTTATAGAATGTCGCTTTCATCACAGCCGATATGAATGAAAGTCGATCTGGTGCTAAAAGTCCAGACTGCACCAGGGCCATGTCCAAGCATTCTTTGACATCTTGGTACCATCGCCTTCTTGGTCTACCTCTGTCTCATTTATCCGGCACCAAACTTTCCATTGCCCTACCACCCCCCCCCCCCCCCCAAGACCGTATGTGGCCAAGTATTTACATTTTTTGTTCATGATGTAATTTATGAACTCCTTTTAATCTATACTCACCTCTTGTCAAATGTCTGAATTCGTTTGTTCTTTTGGTCCATGGTATTCTGAAAACTTTTCTAAAACATTTCGACTCGAATGACTCGATTCTCTTCTTTGACGTAGGGGTAACTGTCCATTTAGCACAGCTGTATGCTGGCATGGGAAAAAACACAGGTTTTCAAAATTTTTACTTTTGCTGGTTTGTTGGTACTCTGTCATAGGTTCTACATATTGTGTAGCATCGGCATTGCCATAATAATCGTAACAATATATTTTTAATACAGAATGTAATTGTTCGTCTACATACCACCTGAAACCTAAAATCGGTCACTAATTAACGATAGCGCCCAGATAGAGGAGCAATAACGTAGACGGTGTTCGATACTATGTATGTTAAATCCTTGTTTCAGACAAAGAACTGTTTTCTCTTTCCTGTTCCAGGGACATCATCAAGTTTAACTATGCATCTTTTCGCAGTGGAGCTTACCTGTTTACTAACATTTCCATCCACTTGTGCCGTTATGCGGCGTGGGGTGCTTAAATAACTTTTCTTTGGTCAAGTATGCTGTCTCGGTTGTTGTAAACCTTTATTACTGCAGAGTGTCTATTATGTCATCTAACCATCAAACGCGACCTTTCTCGTGTATTTAAACCAGATCTTCGTGTGTTCTAAAGTTGATATGGTGTCCTTTTCATGAGATGATCCAACTGCCTTATTTTCTGTTTTCAAATGTCTTCACCACAATGTCTTGTGCTTACCACGTTTCTAATGTAGTGGTGACTAGCATTTAATACTTTTATCACTGCAACTATTTGTCGACAAATTATTCCCAAACCTTGAACGCTCTGTAAAATTATAAATTCTCCTCTTTATCTTTGCTATGCTTCGTTCGTTCTTAATCTCCCGCTACCAAGCCCCGAAAGAGCTTTAAGTGGCAGAAAGTAATCCAGAGAACGGAATGCGCAGTGTCGTAGTTAACAGTTTGACTGCAATATTTGCACCTTTCGCACCTTTCCAACTTCAGCAGGCATTTTTTTAGTACCGGGTTAACCTTTCCTCTTCGATCCCTTCTACTTATCCAATGTGCTCTGTTGCAGTCTGTTATCCGCGATCACTACGTGGAGGTGTAGAATGGTCTTGGCAGCTCTAGAGGTCGCTGGTCCTACCTCTAGCAGTCAGCTATGCGTAGCTGATGGCTGCAGCCCAAATGTTCATTCTGCGAGTGATATTTTGAGACGACATACTTTTTCAAGGAGCCAAATACATAAATACTGGTCAATACTTTGACAAACTAAACTTGTGTTTAAGAGATAAATGACAAGGGAGAACACGTTGCATTCCCTTCTCAATGTGTGTTTCATGCAGCCACTAGAATTAGTTGATAGTTTAAGGTGGAAGGAACTGGTATGGCTGGAACAAATATAAAGTGTTGTGCTTCCTGAAAGAATGGAACATTAAAAGTTTATTTTATCAACATCAAACAATCCCAGCAATAGAACGTCAGAGGATAACAATTTGATAACTTTGGTCCCTCTGTGGAAGATAGGGAAACGTTTTTGGATCGACACAGATGAAAGAGGGAACATGAGATAGCGCAGAGGTGCGGAATTTTTCTGATCGCCAAACGGGTCTTGGGGTCGAACCAGTCTCAACAATTGGGTACCAGAAAAATCTGGGAAAGTAAAGACGGCCGACCAGATTTTGCCATTTTCCTAGTGAACCGATGGTCAAAACATGATTGCGATACTGACATGTTAATATATCTTCATTTATTTATTTTAAACAGATGAAATAGCCATTTTGTTGTTGTAGCAAGAACCCGTCGAACAGAAAATATGTTGAATCTTATGAGACTCACTCTTTCTTCGTGTTGACGTGTACTACCAACTGTCAAGAAAAGACCAGGTTATCGCACTGTGTCTCCAAATTGGTCACAACAGAATTAGGATAGGTACCACCTGCCTATGTTACTGCGGCCCGGCAAACATGACGGTACCATATGTACTTCAGGACTGCCCCCCGGTACATAGATGTGAAGAAATACAATGCGGCCGCATTGAGAACCTGAAATAGATTTATTGATAAATTCTGGGGTCCCAGTCTAAATGAGCAATGATCATCATCATCAACATCATGTAGCCTGTCCTTTATAGAACGTCGCTCACATCACAGTCTGTCTGAAAGAAACTCGTTCCCTTGCCAAAACTCCAGCCTCCGCCACAATCATACCCAGGCATTCCTGGATATCTTGGTGCCATCGCCTTCTTGGTCTACCCTTTCCTATTTTACCTGGTACCATACCTTCCATCACTGTTTTCTCGAAACCGTTGTGTCTCTTGATGTGACCAAAGTATTTGCATTTTCTTGTAAAAATGGAATTGATAAACCAGTTCTCCTCTATGCTCAACTCTTGCCGAATGTCTACATTTGTCTTTTTCTCTGTCCAGGGTATTCTGATGATCTTTCTGTTACATTTTGACTCGAAGGATTCGATTCTTTGTCTGGACGTTTTGGTAATCATCCATGATTCGCAGCCATAAGCTGCTACAAGAAAAACACAGGCTCTCAAGACTTTTACTTTTATAATTTTGTTAGTGTTCTGCCATAATTTCTCCCAGCTGTTCAGTCTCTACATTGCCATGGTTAGTCTTCTGATTTCTGTCGAGCAGTCGCCATTTTTGTTTATTCTGGAGCCCATATATTCAAAATGCGTGACCCGATCTATTTCCTCACCACCCACTGTAAATTTATGCTGACATTGTGTTTTGTCGGGGGTTTTATTTATGGTTATAAACAATTTTTTATCTTTACTGTGTCTATTTACGGATGAAATTAGCTGCTCTAGCTCTTTTGCACTTCTTAATAGTATCACTGTGTCGTCTGCCTATCGTAACTCTGGAATCTCGTACCCGCCATTCGTAAATGGGTCGAAACTTTCAATGTTCTCGTCTTCTCGAGCAATGATCAGAGAAGATAATTTCTGTTAACAAATTGACACATTGCTGTTGTTGTTTACTGGCAACACTAAGTATGTTTATTCTTGTGTACGTCCTGAATGGGGCGTTACGTGGCGTGTTGTAGTAGCTTTCCTCACATTCCGAGTGTGCTGATGAACTTAGGCCACGGTCCTTCACGTGGTTGTGCTATGTTTGGTTTCAAATGCACGACACTCACTACTACGGGGATCAGGACGATCCACATCTCGTCATACTGCCTTGAAAACAGCATTTTTTTTTTTAGGGAACGCTTCATGGAAGAGACATAATGGTTTTGAGTCAGTATATTGTACCTGTGCCTAATGCGACGTCCTGGTCTGTATGTTGTGATTGACCGGACTAGCGTCTCAGGTCCCCACACTTTCTGTGATGAGAGTTAGTTCTCTTACACCGCAAACTTACATGCTATCATTGTTTTCTTTTAAGTTATACCGTGCTTCTGTTTTGTCATAAATAATGACCTATAATCATCATCAGTTGTCCCGTAACCTGAAAGGACACTGGGGCACTTACAGTTCCCGCCACTCCACTCGGTTTTGTGCCAGGATACTTGTTCTAGCTCTGGACCTTCCCTTTCACTCTCTGATGTTGTCTTCCCATCTCTTTTTCTGCCTCCCTCTTTTACTCTTCTCGGGCACAGTAACTTGCAGGATCGTCTGGGTCAACCCAAACGATCTTGAAACATGCCCATACCATGTAATCGTTCGTGAATTTACCACAGTCAGTAGGTCTTTATATTGGCCGACCTCTCTCTTAACGGTCTAGAAACGAAGTGCCGAGGATTCGACGCAGACATCTCATCTCCATTGCACATATTCTTCGCTCTAGAACCGCTGTCAGAGTCCAAGTTTCGCACGTGTAAAGCTACACACAAGTAACTAGTGCATACACTAAACAAACTCAACTTGGATTTCAGGTTGATGGTTTTGTTCCTCCATAGCGGCCTGTTTGGTCAGGGCCTGTTCTTGCCTATCTCGTTGATATCATTATCGAATTCCCGTAATCCCCTATGATACATGTCAGATCAGCTTCTTCTTCTGGTTCGTCGTTCGTTCTCAAATAAAAAGGGCTTTACAAGTAGCAGGATGTTGTACTGAGAATGGAATGCGTTGTGTTGTAATGTACAGCTTGACTGCGATATTTGCACCTTCGAGCCTTTCTCTTAGCCAGTCTGCCCTGTTGCAGTCTGTTATATAGGATCACCCTTTGAGGTGTAGAACGGTCCTGACAGCTCTGGGTCGCTGGCCCTGACGTTAGCAGTCAACTCTGGGTCGCTGGCCCTGACGTTAGCAGTCAACTCTGGGTCGCTGGCCCTGACGTTAGCAGTCAACTTTGGATCGCTGGCCATCAAGTTAGTAGTCAGCTTTTAGCAACTGACCCTGACGCTAGCAGTCAGCTTTGAGTCGCTTGCCCTGACGCTAGCAGTCAACTTTGGCTCACTGACCGCTGCAGCTCATGCACTGTTCAGCATCTTTGATTTATTTTCTGATTATCGGAGTGATAGAGCCCTGGCCTTTCACGGCAAACATAAGGAGTTCAACTCCCGTTATCGGACAACTCCAATCGACCCATCTGCAAATGTATATCAGGCTCTAGGCTAGGTAGGAGAAGCGCAGGTATAAAGAGAATTACTGCTGTTAAACTACATTGACTTATGTGACACCCGGAAGTGCCAGTTCGCGCGGCCCGCGTAGAACAATCCGCGAGTTTGAGATCTTCTTCTTCTTCTTCTTCTTCTTCTTCTTCTTCTTCTTCTTCTTCTTCTTCTTCGTACGCTGTCAGACGTCAACCTTTATTTTTTCGTAAACAGCAGCGGCCATCCTGATGCTGTCGACACTGCCATAGAGCTTGTCTAGTGTTGCCACTGGTGATGACCACATCTGCTTTCTCTGATCCTCGTATGTTGGGCAGTTTGGCAGCAAATGTTCAGCGGTCATTTTCCCATGTACCACACGAGCATTCGTCAGTGCCACCTATCTTCAATTTATTGAATAGGTGGTACCTCAGTCTATTGTGGCCTGTGCGCAGTCTGAAGACCACGACCTGCTCTCTTCTGTTCAACTGGTAATAGGCATCGTTTTTTGTGTAGCCAGTATGTTCTGTTTCCCATTTGGTCATGTATCTAGCTCTAATAAGCCTTTTTGACTCTTCGTATGTCACACTAGGATTTGGTTGTGGTAGTTTTGCACCTTCTTTTGCCAGTCTGTCTGCCTCCTCGTTGCCTTGGATGTTACAGTGGGATGGAACCCACTGTACCCCTACCCTTTTTGGTGCGGACTGCTGGCATAGTTGACAGAGTACTGCTCTTAAATCATTAAGGAGTTTGAGATCATTGCTCTAACGACATTTAGGCCTGTTAAAAAACCGTAGAAGTCTACCAAGGCAAGGAGTCTCGTGAAGAAAGCTTAAAGAGACGATCCAAAATATAAGTCGGTGACAGACTGCATGACGGACAAGAATATGTTGCAGTGAAAGGGCTGACAGCAGCCAGCGACTCATAGCGGGCTGTTTGCGTCAGAGTCAGTGACCAATAAGGTGATCGAAAATTTATTTCTCCGTTAAGTGGCAACCGTGCAGCTTGGCTAATAGATTAGAGATCTTCTTTTTCTTCGTCTTCTTTCTCTGCTTCTTCTTTGTTCTGTATTTCCGCTGCCAGACCCCAAAAAGGACTTTGCAAGTAGCAGGATATTGTCAGTAGAACGGAATGTCTTGTGTCCTAGCTTACAGCTTGACAACTACATTTGCACCTTTCAGCCCAACACATCCGGTTTCAGCAGGAGATTAAAGCCCGTAGAGCGAAGGCAAACTCGCTTTCCAAAAAGCCGTACTGGCAACGGATGTGTCTGACCAGAAAGGCGCAGATATATTGCTGTAAACTATAACACAATGTCACCAAAAGTATTTTCCAGAACAAAGATTAAGAAAAATAAGAAAAAGATGATGATAATGATAAAGAAGAAGAAGAAAAGGAAGTTGATCGCGATAATAAAGAAGAAAAGAAGACGAAGAAGAAGATGAAACAGAACAAGAAAACGTTGATGCTGATGATGTAGAAGAAAGCGCAGAGAGGAAGAAGAAGAAGCAGAGAAGAACAGGAAGAAGAAGAAGAAAAAGAAGAAGAAGAAGCAGAGAGGAAGAGGAAGAAGAAAAAGAAGTAGAAGAGGAAGAAGAAGAAGAAGAAGAAGACTTCACATCCCCTTCTTCACAGCGAATAGAAATACAACAGTGAAATTAAAGTGACCTTTTGAGAGAAGAAGAAGAAGAAGAAGAACAAGAAAAAGAGGAAGAAGAAGAACAACAAGAAGAAGAGAAGGAAGCAGAGAGGAACAGGAAGAAGAAGAAGAAAAAGAAGAAGAAGAAGCAGAGAGGAAGAAGAAGAAGAAGAAGAAGCAGAGAGGAAGAGGAAGAAGAAGAAGCAGAGAGGAAGAGGAAGAAGAAGAAGAAAAAGAAGAAGAACAACAACAAGAAGAAGCAGAGATGAAGAGGAAGAAGAAGAAGAAAAAGAAGAAGAAGAAGAAGCAGAGAGGAAGAGGAAGAAGAAGAAGAAAAAGAAGAAGAAGAAGCAGAGAGGAAGAAGAAGAAGAAGCAGAGAGGAAGAGGAAGAAGAAGAAGAAAAAGAAAGGAAGAAGAATAAGAAGAACAGAGCAAGAGGAAGAAGAAGAGGAAGAAGAAGAAGAGAAAGAAGAAAAAGAAGTAGAAGAGGAAAAAGAATACGAAGAAGAAGCAGAGAGGAAGAAGAAAACGTAGATGAAGAAGAAGAAGAAGCAGAGAGGAAGAGGAAGAAGAAAACGAAGAAGAAGAAGACTTAATCCCCTTCTTCACAGCGAATAGAAATACAACAGTGGAGTGAAAGTGACCTTGTGAGAGAATGAAATGAGCCTAATTATTATGCTCTCGCCTTCAACACATATATCTCTGCCCTTCCAATTTAGTCACGAAACACAAACCAGGCTGTACACCGGATGGGACATGCGCCAACCTGGACTTGTTTGCTTGGTACCTGGGAGAGCGTGCCCGCTGTGTTTTGTGTCATTCAGTTTTGTAATTCATATTTAAATTGTTGCACATTCATGTCAGATATCTACACAGATTTTAAGGATGTCATGATTTGTGAAGGAGAGGAGCAGATATAAGGAAGAACTGCACACACATACACTTGCACACGCACACAAAAACACACACAGATAAACCCACATCCCGAAAACAATATACACACAGACACTCACAAAAAACACACACGTTGAACACAAACAAAATAGCACACATACACACACGCAAATACACAAACGCACACTAAGCACACAGACACAAACATATAATCGCAAAAAGAAAACTAACGTTGTCACATAAAACACACAAACACAAAACATTTATAGATCACACATAACACGTTCAAAGCATACAGATTCGCACACATTGAGCAGACATAATTCACACAAAACCACAAAATACACTAATAAAATATACAAAACACACACATGCAAAATAGGCAAAACATACACACAAAACTAATAAGTTGAACAAATTATACACACATAAAAACCGTTCAGTTTGCAAAATGTCATTGTCCTCCTACTCATAGTTTCCTCAGCAGACCGTTGAAAACATGGCGGGCATGATACGACATCCGTCCAGAGTTGATCAGCGAGCGGTGATTCGGTTTCTAACAGCTGAAGGATGTCGACCAGTTGACATTCATCGCAGAATGCAGGCAGTGCATGGTGACACAAGTGTGTCGAAAATAACAGTGAAGAACTGGACAACGATGTTTAAAGAATTACTTGAGTTAACAAAAGATCTTCCGAGTCCAGGTCATGCGCATATTGTTGGGTCAGACGATGCCATCGCCAAAATTGATGCACCAATTCGGGTCACCATAGACTGCCTGCATTTTGCGACGAATGTCAACTGATCGACATCATTCAGCTGTTAGAAACCGAATCACCGCTCGCTGATCATTTCTGGACGGATTCCGTTTCACATCCACCATGTTTTCAACGGTCTGCTAAAGAAACTATGAGTCGGAGGATAATCAAATTTTGCTAACTTGACGGTTGGTATGTGCTATTTACACCAGAATTGATGTCATCGTGCGCATCGTACGTATGTTCACTTGGTGCAGTTAGGTCCGGTTGCTTTTGAACACGCCTCCTATACGCATTTATCTCAAAATATGGGAATTTGCAGCAGGACTGAAGAATCAACGCTGTTTGCCTCGGAAATCGCTGCTCAGTGTGCAATCTAGAATCTTTCATCTTCGATGATAATTTTTTTAAATAACAGTTTTCAAAAGAGTTCGACTGTGTGTCATAACTTAACTTACCTTAACGTCTTTACACTGGTTTAAAATACTACATAGTCTGTATACAACCAGTTTCTTGGATGGTGGATTAAACGATGTGAGTGACCATCGTAATAGACTCAAACACTGGAGCTAAGTAGACCCGCAGTCGGTAAGGCGCCATCTATAGCTGCTCTTAACAAACCCCCTAGGGAGAGGTACAAATAACTTGGATAGATATTTAACTTGAATTTTTCGGGCAGTGACAGGTTCTTTTCGATTTCCAGCTGCCAAGGGATTTTAAACGTGCTCGAGACTGAACACGGAAGTCCGATCTCACTACCCAGAGATCACGGACATTTTTATCAGACGATCTAGGTGGAAAAAGCCCGGTCTCCACCATGATTCAAACCCTTGATCTCTGGCACCCGGGGAGGGCACCCTACGTCGAAACCACTCAGCTGTTGATCTATACGCCGTTTTTCCATCGATGAAATCCATTGAGAAGAAAGTGTACGGATGGAGTTTTAATATGTCGTCGACAGATAACTGAAAAAAAACTTCACAACATTTTAAACATGCTGTATAAAAATAAATATTGATCGTGCCATTGACTTCTTCCAAAGTTTTGAAACACGTTTCTTTAAATGGTCTTTGGAATTTTTTTTCTGAATAGCGTAAAATCTCAATGCTTACATTAAGTTAGAATTTTGTTCAAATATATATCACTTGAAGCTTTCAGATTTTCAGAGCAATTGTTTCTTGTGTTTAAACACGGCCTGTATCCTGGGGTTATTCTCTCTTCATGCTTGAATATGTTCAGGGACGTAAAGTGAACATGGCGGGAACTGGGCCACAGATCTCGCCCTCATTCCTGCCCAGTTCCCGCTCTGTCTCGTATTCAGGTTGAGTGGTCTCAACTTATGGCTGATCGATTTACGTATTCCCGCTCTAACGTCATCTGTGCAAGAATGCAAAGTCATAACCTGATATTGATTTTTTAAAAGGGGTCGTTGTTATATATCTTGCAACACACGTGCTCTTGCTCTTCGTCTCAATGCCATGAAATGTTATCAGCACTTGTGTGTTCGTGTTTTTTTGTTCCGGTACTCACGTCTTAATTCACCCCAAACAGATTTCCATGGGCTCCCACCGAAGGTATTTGACAGGTGATGACTCTAACGGGACATTCCATTTCGGGTCAAGGGAAGGACATAGTTCTAATTAAAATAAATAAGTAAAGACTTAAAAACGGATAGAAGTGTAGAAACATTGCTAACCCTAATCCTAACTTGAATCCTAACCCTAATCATAATCCTAACCCTAATCCGAACCCTAATCCTAGCCCGAACAATAATAATAATCCTAACTCTAACCCTAAGCTAACCAGAACCAAAATCATAACTCTAACCCTAATTCTAATCCTAACCCAAATCCTAACCCTAATTCTAACCTTAATCCTTACCCAATCCTAACCTTAATCCTAACCTTAATCCTAACCCTAATCCTAACCCTAATCCTAACCCTAATCCAAAAATGCATTACTAAGACGGCAGGAAGAAGTTGGAGCAGAAATTCACACCCCCAACATATAAAAAAGTGGACTATTGTGTTTCGTCACTACCTCAAATCAGGTGATAAAAATATATATATATTTCTTTTGTTTAGGATGGTTTAAGGACGTAAGTATAATTGTCTCTATAAAAAGTGTTTGAGGTTTCTGGTCTCGCGGAAAGAAGCATTTTCTTAACATTATGCTCAGCAGATGGTGTCGACCATTTCATATGGTCATGTGTGTAGTTGGCATTAGGGTAATCGACTGTTTCATATGACCATGTACACAGTTGGCATTGTGGTAATCGACAGATTCGTACGATCATGTAGACAGTGTCCTTGCTGGTGATCGACCGTTTTGTATGATCATGTATACAGTTGGCAGTGGGGTAATCGACCGTTTCCTATGATCATGTACACAGTTGGCAGTGGGATAATCAACCGTTTCGTATGATCATGTACACAGTTTCCTAGCTGGTGATCGACCGTTTCGTATGATCATGTACACGTCTGACATGAGCTGATCGACCGTTTCATATGTTCATGTACACAGTAGGCATTGGAGTAATCGACAGTTTCGTGTGGTCATGTTGTTTACAGATGCCCTGGCCGTAGTCACAGCACTAAAAAGCCAGAAAAATACTGAACTTAATGATTTAAGAGCAGTACTCTGTCAACTATGCCAGCGGTCCGCACCAAAAAGAGTAGTGGTACAGTGGGTTCCATCCCACTGTAACATCCAAGACACAAAAAATGATACCGATTACCAGTTGAACAGAAGAGAGCAGGTCGTGGTCTTCAGACTCCCCAGAGGCCACAACAGAATGAGGTACCACCTATTCAATAAACTGAAGATAGGTGGCGCTGACGAATGCACTTGTGGTACTGGGAAAATGACCGCTGAACATCTGCTGCAAAACTGTCCGACATACGAGGACCAGAGAAAGCACATGTGGCCATCACCAGTGGTAACACTAGACAAGCTCTTTGGCAGTGTCGACAGCCCCAGGATGACCGCTGCTTTTTTCGAACAAATACAGGTTGACGTTTGACAGCGTACGAAGAAGAAGAAAAAGTATGGTCATGTACACGGTTAGTATGCTAGTGATCGACCATTTCGTATGTTTATGTACATGGCTGGCAAGCTGGTGTGTTTTGCGTAAGAATTAGGTTTAAGGTTTAAGGCAGTACTAACAGAACTGTGGTGGTGTTAGTAAAAAATTCATATAAAATACAATTTCAAACACAGAGAACCCAAATCTTCACATAAGACACAACAATGATAGACCTATCTCAAACAATAGATGTTTCTGGAGTACAATAGATACATGTAGGGAATCTAACTTTTTAAATAAGTTTATTATACACATGTGCAAAAAATGGATAATATTCTCTTGTACATTTTTAAGTAATGGTGTAATTAAATTCATCGACATTTAAACAACATATAAATAAATGGTACATGTTCATCAGGAACTAAGGAAAATAGTATATATTTCATAGATTTTATTTTACGTCACCTGAAAGTTCATTCTAAGTTCATAATTTTCTACTCCACAACACGTCAACTTTCAGGTCACGTAAAATAAAATCTATGAAATCTATACTATTTTCGATAGTTCCTAATGAGCATGTACCATTTATTTATATGTTGTTTAAATGTGAATGAATTGAATTACATCATTACGTAGAAATGTACAAGACAATATTATTCATTTTTTGTACATGTGTATAATGAACTTGTCATTTAAAAAGTTAGATTCCCTACATTTATGTATTCAACTCCAAAGACATCTATTGTTTTAGATAGCTTTATCATTTCCGTGTTTTGTGTGAAGGATTGGATTCTCTGTCTTTGAAATTATATTTCATATTAGATTTTTCTGCTAGTATTGCCCCTTTTAAGTCATTGGTAATAGGTGTATGATGGGTTCGTGGACGGACAGTGGTACTTTGATCCCTCTTTGTTAGCTGCTACTGTTTTTAGTAGTTTGGCTCTACCATGTAGATGGTAGATGAAAATGTAAGCGATCACATTTTCCGATGAACTAACCATAGTGGGAGGACCAATAGCAAAGGCCGCTTGAAAAAAACTAACATCGTCAAAGTGTTTGCATGAAAAAATAAAAACATTTAAAAGAAAGATTGTGATCACAGCCAATAATCGTAGACAAAAAAAATAATCATAAACGGAGAGAATATAATCATAAAGGACTACAGACGTTTACATATTCAGGTCAAATCATACAGAAGCTATCCGCAATGGAACAGGAATTAAGACAAGGATTTCATTGGTGAAAAAGGCCTTCAGGAAAAAACATACATTGATAAACTCTTCGAATATCAGGATAGAATTGAAGAAATTAATTACCACTACTAAGTAAGACGAATTGCAATGTAAGGGGCTGAAACATGGACTCTAGGCAAAGATGAATGTCAAAAGCTTGAAAGCGTTTGAAATGTACTTGGAGTGAGAGAATAATAAACTTTAACAGTGTAAGCGTTAAGGTTCAGGGAGGTACTTGGAGTAAGAGAATAATAAACTTTAACAGTGTAAGCGTTAAGGTTCAGGGAGGTACTTGGAGTAAGAGAATAATAAACTTTAACAGTGTAAGCGTTAAGGTTCAGGGAGGTACTTGGAGTAAGAGAATAATAAACTTTAACAGTGTAAGCGTTAAGGTTCAGGGAGGTACTTGGAGTAAGAGAATAATAAACTTTAACAGTGTAAGCGTTAAGGATCAGGGAGGTACTTGGAGTAAGAGAATAATAAATAATATTTTAACAAGATCCTTTCACCGGTGTATTTTTTTCGCAAAACGAAGGGCCGATACCCATTTACAGTTGTGCAGACTGGAGCGTATCGCTATTGAGGATTGAACCCAGCTGCTGTGCAATCAAGTGACATAACCACCGTAGAGAGCAAGCCAAATGTTTTTGTTGGATAAGCACAACATATTTGTTGATGCATGCTGCCATGGAGCGTGAGCTAAATGTAGAAGCATATTTCCGGTTCATATCGAATACGGTCTATTGAGTAGCATGTATCCGCATGTATTCGAATCGGGTATACACAAGTACAGCATATGTATTGGGCTGCATCGAATATCAGTTTATCAGTGTGTATCGGACTGGCAAATAAAACGGTCTATACCAGCATGTATCGGTCATGTATCGAATAATGTCTTTAAGAGTATAGAGCAGCAAGAATCAGGAGGGTATTGAATTCTGTCTATAAAAGTGTAGAGCATCATATTATCGGTCGCTATTGGATCATGTATCGGTCATTACAGCAGGATATGTTTTGCACTATAGGAGAATGTATCGGTTGCTATAGACGCATATATAGGCGCTTTGGCAGCATAAATCGTGCACTAAAGAAACATTTATCCGGCGCTAAAAAAAGCTTAAATCGGGCCCTTGGAAGGATATACCTGGCGCTAAAGAAACATTTATCCGGCGCTAAAAAATCTTAAATCGGGCCCTTGGAAGGATATACCTGGCGCTAAAGAAACATTTATCCGGCGCTAAAAAAGCTTAAATCGGGCCCTTGGAAGGATATACCTGGCGCTAAAGAAACATTTATCCGGCGCTAAAAAAGCTTAAATCGGGCCCTTGGAAGGATATACCTGGTGCTAAAGAAACATATATCTGACGCTATAGCAGCGTATATTACGCGCTACAGAAACATAGTCACTTCTTACAACCGCCAGCCTATTTAGCTGTTATAATTTTCATCGCAGGTGTGCAGTACAATAGGTTGCCTTTACTTTCCGTACCAGTCCGACAACCGTTTATATTCATCTTCAAGAGACGAAGCAAGGTATCCGGCCATATTAACACCTCCTCCCTCCCCCACCCTCTCCATTATCTATTTAGTCACTGCGGGTCAAATACTTACGAACATTCCACAAATGACAGCTACGACACAACATAGACTTTCAAAATATTTTTCACCGCTTTTGTTGGTTTCGAATCCTTTACCTTACCTATAGTACGCAGGGAGGCGTTGTCGTCGCCTGCAGAATTGGAGCTCCATTCCAGAGTGTCAGCTACTTAGATTTTCTTGTCTGTTGCTCTACGTGACGTATGTTTCTTTAGCGCAATAGTAAATATCTTTGTGATCGTCTTGGCACAATGAACCTACATTTACGGTATGGCCATATTTAGTCGTCAATAATTTATGTTGTTGTGACCCCATTTTCGTTATTGGAAATTTGTGGGTTTAACTATTATTGCTAAATAATGTGATTTTACAGTGAGCAAACACTCCCAACATGTACTCGCTGCCGAGCCAAGAGCCAACGCTGTTGAGCCTTCTATGTTCGGGGGGGGGGGGGGGTCATGGTAACCGCATGTAAGATGAGAGACTGCCACAAGAGATCTTCTACGGACAGCTGTCCTTAAGAGCGAGAAGAATTGGATTTCCCTCACAGCGATTCAAAGACGAGTCTGGCATCCCATCTCAGGGGTGAAAAGGGGGGGGGGGGGAGCTATTGCTCAGGACCGAGCTGTATGGAGACAGTCAGTTGGACGGGGCATAGTAGCTGCTGTTTCATTGTGCTCTATTATTCACTTCTATGGAATAAAATACATATTTTGTCTATTGGTATCAATAACAGCCATGCAGTCATTGAAGCCAATATTGTTCTTTCATCATGTTTTCAACTCTCGAATATTTTATGTCATAACGTAAATCAATATCAATTTTGTAAAAGTATTTTATCATCGGAATCCTCAACTGTTTTCATTATTCTAGAGTGATATCTATTTCTCACCGGCAAGTGGTACACGCTCTTGTCCGCACCAATCCTGCGTTTCTTATCGCGTTCCTTGCTTTCGTCCCTATCCATCCATGTGAAGGATATACCAAACCACCACTGGCTTGTGGTAGTTCCAGAAAGAACAAAGGCTAAGACAACAAAACCCGAATAGAAAATGTGAGCAGGCAGAGCACATAAGCCTGGGAAGGAGGCATCCAGACTGAAAACTTCAACCGTCGAAGTCGGAAGATGTAGACCCAAGGGGCACGGGAGTAGAAAACGGACATCTACGCAAAACAATAGATGCGATGCAACAAACACTAGACCGTTATGGTGTCGTCCGTATGGGACGTGACCAGATAGAGACGATGCCGCCCTATCCCTGCCCCTTCCCCCAGCCTCGAAGAGGTCCACCAAATAGCTGTTGGGGACCGGAGAAGACCTGAAACGCACAGTCTCCTTCGTGAACCTCACCGGACTAGAAGCATAGCATCAGTTGGTCGTGAATCTCACCGGACTAGAAGCATTGCATCAGTTGATCGTGAACCTCACCGGACTAGAAGCATTGCATCAGTCGATCGTAAACCTCACCGGACTAGAAGCATAGCATCAGTTGATCGTGAACCTCACCGGACTAGAAGCATAGCATCGGTTGATCGATGACGGAGTGGTATGCAGTCGGGCGGAACTTGTGAAACCGTCATCTCTGATCAGTACTGACCATCTAATCAGGAAAGACCTGGACCATGACAACCCCAGATCCATCAGCCCAAACCTCTAGAGCGTCAGTGTGACTGCACTGGGGTGACTCCGTAAGCATGAACAGCCAAATCGTCCGCTGGTCCCTTTTGGGCCAAAAAACGCGACTGGAATGAAACACTGGTTATCTACAAACTCTGCAAAGTCTTCTATCGTCGGTGTGGTTAAGAGGTCAGGCCTGGTCTCACGAGAGGTGGGACCAGAGTGCCTGCATCCTGAGTTGCCTCCAGTCGTCTTGACTCATGTCTTGTCACCGGTCCAAGGTGGCTCGGGACCAGAGAGTGAGGTCGATGACAAGCGCAGTTTCTTCCTCACTATAATCCAAATACAGCACAAATTACATCATCAAGACAGACCCGCCTGTTGACGTGGCCATCATGGCTTGCGATGGACAACTAATAATAGTAGGTATCGTTTCACGTAGAGGCCTTCTGGCTACAGAGAAAACGGAAAGACTGAATAGATGAGGGGATACCTTGGCAAGCCAGGCTCCTCACCGTGGTTGTACGACCTGTGACAGGGACTGTCACTCGCGGATCGGGTTTTACATTCATAGCAGGTTGTGTCGAAATACAGGAGACAGACCTGAACAAAACTCATAGGGCGCCACGCGCACAGCCTACAGTGACGTAGAAGCCAGTAATGATGATAAGTCAAAAATGAAATATCCTGCTGTTCTTAACAGTCAACACATTCATACCTCTTTCAAAAGCCACAAATAAAAAAGCAGCAAAAATGACGCTCTACCTGCTGCGAGTCTATATTGCTCTGGTGTTTTAGTTCATGATGGATGCTGCCAGACCATAGACTTTCCTTGAATTCACATTAGTCGACGAGTTACACCTGTGTTCACGGAAACATGTGGTTATTTTCAATTTGGACTGGTTAATTCGTTCGTTTTTGTGTGTTTTCTTCCCTCCGATTATCTTGCCATATACGTCGGCTATATGAACATGACTACGCTTAAACCTGTTTCCCATTTTCACTGCAAAATTGACACGCTGAACTTCCCAAGATTGGTGCCCTTCTCCCTAGCTGCAGACAGCGCTGGTTTTGGTGGAACTGTGAAATGTAGACACGTCTATACTGGACTAGAACACCGCACAGGAGAGATGTCCAACACATCACCCACACTCTTAGTGATGTCTCTACGACATCTTGTGATTATGGGAAAGACAAGATACACAACGAAAAATATCTGCCTTGCGGGATACTTATTTGCGGGAAAGACTTCGGGAGTAAACCCTGAGAAAAAATCTGCATCCTGTGATATCTTCAATCGCTTAGATAAAATCTTGCCACTGACCAAAGGTAGCTCAGGACAAGAGAGAGAGGTTGACAAAAGGCGCAGTTACTTCCTCACTTTAATCCAAATCACCGCTCAAGTCACCCATTTCGGCGGAAACAGCAAGAGAAAATACTGTCCCCACTGCTGAACAAAGAGAGTAATCTCCATCACTTGGGATGGTCAAACATCATCATCTCTTTCAAAAATAATGTGACAACAAACGTTTCGGACCCTATTTGATGCTTGGTAGACTGGTTGTTTGAGACCCCTTGCATAAATTGGTCGTACGTGGAAAGTCGATGTGACTTATAGAGAAAGTGTCCGTGAAAAAAACGTAAAGATTAAAAACAGACATTAGTACGAAAGAACTGAGAGTATGCATTATGGAAAGCAAAGAATCAAAGTTAGATTGTGTGGACACAAAGCAGATTGCCCTAGTTGGCTGCTAGAGTTTTGAGGAAGCCAGGTGGGGCGTTTGAATTTCTTATCGGAAACTATTATTCTGGGCAAACCAATTGTCAGTGGCGAAGGAGGTGAAAAGAGACGGTGGGGAGGGGGGGGGGGTCACACTTTTAAGATGGACACTGGCAAAGTTGCTCGACAGTGTCTGCACTGGAACCCGGTTGGAAAGAGAAAGAAAGGCAGACCTCGACACACCTGGATACGGAAAGTGGGACAAATAGAGCGAGAGAGAGAGAGAGAGAGCGAGAGAGAGTGAGAGAGCACTGGCCGTTCGTGGATATAGTTAGAGGAACACGTCGCTGATCGGCGTTCATGGCTATAATTTGTTGGGGACAAGCTCCGCACAACGTTGGATGGATTTTGCTTGGATTGAATTGAATTTTGTCTTTGGGTAATCAGTGCGATACGGTTTCTACCAAATGCACAGGAGACCCCAATACACCGTATAAGCCGACTGCTGGAGATCACTGAGACCTAGTCAACTATCGTCTTGCCGTCAATACTTCTAGCATTTTCTCTACACAACCCGTTGCCATGCAGATATTAAGACGACAATCTATGAAATCTATGAAAATCATATTCGAGCATACACATAAGTACACATCTCCAGGAACGTCCAGGTAAACAACATAGGCAGAAGGCAGACGGAGTGCTATGCAGACGGTCGGGACTAGTGAAAACATCGTCCCTTACCAGTACAGGCCCTCTGGTCAGGAAAGAGCTGGCCAATAACAAATCCATATCCATCAGCTCAGAGCAATACAGCGCCAGCATGACTGTGCGGGGGTGACTTTGGGGGGCATGAACATCCCAATCGCCCGCTCGTTACTTTGATGAATCTAGACGACTGGAATGTACCACTGGTTGTCTACAGACTATCAAGAGTCTTTTCGGGTTCGCTGTGGCCGTGAGGTCAGGCCCTTGCCACCCAAAGCGATGTACAGAAACGGTGGGCAAACTAATCCCAAAAGTGTTAAAGTGACCCTGGTCTCATGGCAGGTGCCTGCATCCTGAGTTGCCTCCAGTCGTCTTGACTCGTGTCTTGCCACTGGCCCAAGGTAGCTCGGGACCAGAGAGTGAGGGCGATGACAAGCACAGTGTCTTCGTCTCTATAATCCAAATACAGTGCAACTTACATCAAGACAAAACCGTCCATCATGGCTTGTGGTGGACAACTAATGTAATGTAATGCAATCTATGAGCTGACGTGACTAAATATTGTAATTAATATCCTCTATTCGTCATAGAATGATACATTATCGAATGAAATAAATTGAAGCAGATACTGCGTGTGTCGAAAGAGATTATTGGTTGCTTGAGAGAGCGCAGGATGTTTGTGTGTCCCTATGTATTGTGTTTGAAAACTACGAAAAGGCATTTGATAGCGTGACAGAAATGCAGCAGTGAATGTGTATAAGGTTTCGATGAAAGGTATGCCCGGCTTTTAGAAAAGATAAACGAGGGCCGCTGAACTGAGATCATTCTTTGCCACAAATGTATTCTCCATACCTGCATACAGAGGAGTACGACAGTGGGATACCATATCCCCAAAACTATTCTCCATACCTGCATACCGAGGAGTACGACAGTGGGATACCATATCCCCAAAACTATTCTCCATACCTGCATACTAAGGTGTACGACAGTGGGATACCATATCCCCAAAACTATTCTCCATACCTGCATACCGAGGAGTACGACAGTGGGATACCATCCCCCCAAAACTATTCTCCATACCTGCATACCGAGGAATACGACAGTGGGATACCATATCCCCAAAACTATTCTCCATACCTGCATACCGAGGAGTACGACAGTGGGATACCATATCTCCAAAACTATTCTCCATACCTGTATACTGAGGAGTTCAACAGTGAGATACCATCCCCCCAAAACTATACTCCGTACCTAGATACTGAGGAATACGACAGTGAGATTCCATCTCCCCAAAACTATTTTCCATTCCTAGATACTGAGGAATTCGACAGTGAGATTCTATGTCCCCAAAACTATTCATTGAAGAAGATTTAAAGGTCCCTACACTGGAAGGATCAAGGTATCAATACATATAATGCTATGCTCTCACATCTCCGTTTTGCAGACAACATTGTGATCTCCAGCCACAGTATTGCAGAGGCCGAGCACATCCTAAACGAACTTAATGAAGCAATCAATGCGGTTGACCTGTCCAGAAATAAGAAAAATATCCCGTTTATACTGAACTCGTAAGACATGCACAGTTACAACTGACCTTCAGCGAAGAATACAGGTCATGGAGATGAGATGTTCCCAAAGACTTTTAAACGTCACCTACAAAGATTGAGTTACAAATGAGGAAATACGAGATAGAATTACAACAGCAATAGGGCCTTTTGAAGTCCTATTGGCAACTGTCAAAAGAAGGAAATCGCTTGGTTCAGTCACATATCGAGATCAAATGGTCTTGCAAATACGATCCTCCACGGAAAGGCGCAAGGCAGACGACGAAGAGGGCTGCCCAAAAAGAGGTGGGAGGACAACATAAAAGAATGGACCAATCTCAGACCAGAAGAGGTACAGGCAGCGGGCGCTCGCAGAGAAGGGTGCCGTGGTATTGTGAGGATGTCTTCATGCGTGCCCCAACGACCTCATCGGTTATGGGATGACCTGACCTGATCTACTGAACACTTATTGCTCTTCTGGGGTGCTGTGACTCAAAAAAGTCTGTCAATAATGGCAATATGCATGTCTTTCTGGGCTAGGAAACCAACAAAAGCCATACAATTGAAAAGGAGATCTCACGCAGGAGAGCAACTGGTTAGCTCAGCTTCAACTGCATTAATCCGATACTCCAGTAGAGGACGCACGGCAAGTTCAGGGCTCATACCTTCAATGTCATGTTTATCCCAGCAACCGTATATGGGTGTCATGTTTGAAAAAGGACAAGCGTTTGGGAGGGGAAGAGGAACGGGCCTCTGGGCCCGTTTTAATTTGTTTAGACTCATTAAGGTAAGGCCCCCTTAAGACAACAAACTCATTAAAATGATTGTGCTCCCCTTGAATGCACTGGGCAGTAAGGCACAAAATCAGACGTAGAAAAGCTCCGTACAACCGACAGAGCAAGAAGAGTCATAACTATTTTCATAAGAGACCAGATCCGGAATACTGACATCCGTCAGCAAAAGAGTTTCAGTATGTCGTCGTCGAGTCAGCACCAATGCGAAAGTACATATGGGTCGGCCATGGGGTCCGCATGACTGACGATAGATGGTCGAGTGGGATGTTCTTCTGGTGGTCATACAACTACAACCGCCAAGCTACTGGCAGTCAATGGGATGGAAAAACGATTCTCACCACGTCTTTCGATCACCATAGTACCCCAACGTGAAGGACATACCCGGACTCAGGCAGCGTTTTGGCTACGTGGGATCAGTACACCTTGCCTGATTGGATAGCTGGATTCAAGTACCCCATGTTGGTAATCAATGACACAAAGAATTTATCGAAAACCCATGCCAGGTTATTACGTAAATACAAATGTCTACCAAATATATGTCATCTCACACAGCGAGAGTAAAAGACATAGTTACATTTGAAAGAAATCATGCGGAACTGAGACACACGTCCGGTCAGGCATAACATACTGACCAAGACCACGCGTCAGAGTCTTGCACGATAGTGACCAAAACCACGATATCGCTTCCAAAGTATGTTTTGAAGGCAGTCTATCTGGCGAGATGTGGATCGACGTGATCCCTGTAGTAGTGAGCGTCACCCAGAAGAAGCCTAGAATAACACAACCGCCTGGAGGACCGCAGTCTACCTTCATCAGCACGCTCGCGATGTGAGGAAAGCTACTGTAATACATCACTTAAGACCCATTTCGAGGCGCACAAATGAGTAAATACACACACTGTTCGCAGTAAACAACAACAAAATCATTTGACACCACTTCCTGTGACAAATCCAACATCATTATCATCAATTCCGGTTCTCCTGTTTGGACATAGGCTATTGACAACCCTCCTCCAGCAAGTTCGGTCTTGGTCTGCCCTATCTCTCTCTCGCTCTCTCTCTCTCTCCAGTCCCATGTGGATCGCCAGGGTCTTCATGAATGACAAAGACAAGAATAGCATCACTGCCTCACAGACAGCATGTCGTAAGATGGGACTAGCTGTGTGACATGGCATAACACCGGCCATGGTTTGGTGGTTTGTTCAGAGCAGCATAGATGGCGCCTCACAGACTGCGGATGCACTTTCCTCTAGTGTTTGAGTCTATTAAGATGGACTTGCACATCGCACATCAGTTAACCACACTTCAAGAGACGTGTTGTATACAGACTCCGCTGAGTCTTCTAAACCAGTATAAATACGTTAAGTTAAGTTAAATTAAGTTAAGTTAAGTTAAGTTAAGTTGAGGTCCACGGACCGACTTTCATTTCCACAGTCTCTTGTCCAAGTGTTTCTTGATCTGCCTCTCTTCGCCTTTCCTTGCAGATTACACGCTTCACTGCACTGCTTTACTAACTTCCCCCAAGACCGTTTGGTTTTCTTTCGTTGTCAGTGTTTCAGTAACCAGCTTTATTTTTACGAATCTGGTGCTTGTCCTTCGTCCAATCTATCTAACCTCTAGGTGAATTGTCCGTTTTTAGTCTGATTTCCCCACCTTGATCTGTCCATTTTGAGAGACCCTTCTGAAAACGTTCGCCTATCCCGGCGAAGCTCTTCAGACCATTGACAGACGCAAGCTCCCTTACCACTTCCTGTTAAGGAACACGACGCGGTCTAAATGATAGTACGATAGAAAAAGAAAAAGTTCTGTTATCTCATGAGAGGAATATTTCAACTACTGCGGCCAGTCTATACTAACCTTAGATATGTTTACATAGCATGAGGATGACCATACAACTGATGAATGGAGTATGTAGGCCAAATCATTTTACAACTAGAACATGCAACATATGTTTTCGTTCCTGTTAAACCAAATGCGCACACACACCCAACATGGACCTTTGTGACAAGGATGATGCCGGCCTGTCCTCATCAACAACGGTGAACAGCTGTTAAATTAAATTAAATTAATTTATAGGATTGAAACTTCCTAGTTAGGAGGTCAATAGATACCATCTAGTCTGAGGGTTGATGGAAACCACCTAGTCTGAGGGTCAATAGAAACCACTTAATCTGATGGTTGATGGAAACCACCTAGTCTGAGGGTCGATAGAAACTATCTAGTCAGAGGATCGATGTAAACAACTTTGTTGGAGAGCCGATAGAAACCACCTAGTCTGGTAGTCGATAGAAACCACCTAGTCTGGCTGTCGATAGAAACCACCTAGTCTGGCAGTCGATAGAAACCACCTAGTCTGGCAGTCGATAGAAACCACCTAGTCTGTGTGTGGATGGAAACCATCTAGTCTGAGTGTGGATAGAAACCATCTAGTCTGAGTGTGGATGGAAACCGTCTAGTCTGAGTGTGGATAGAAACCACCTTGTCTGAGTGTGGCTAGAAACCACATAGTCTGTGGGTTGATGGAAACCATCTAGTCTGAGTGTGGATAGAAACCACCCAGTATGAGTGTGGATAGAAACCACCTAGAATGAGTGTGGATAGAAACCACCTAGTATGAGTGTGGATAGAAACCACCTAGTTTGAGTGTGGATAGAAACCACCTTGTCTGAGTGTGGATAGAAACCAACTAGTCTGTGGGTCGATGGAAACCATCCAGTCTGAGTGTGGATAGAAACCACCTAGTATGAGTGTGGATAGAAACCACCTAGTATGAGTGTGGATAGAAACCACCTAGTATGAGTGTAGATAGAAACCACCTAGTATGAGTGTGGATAGAAACCACCTGGTATGAGTGTGGATAGAAACCACCTAGTATGAGTGTGAATATAAACCACCTAGTCTGGGGGTCGATGGAAACCATCAAGTCTGAGTGTGGATGGAAACCACCTAGTATGAGTGTGGATAGAAACTACCTAGTAAGAGTGTGTATAGAAACCACCTAGTATGAGTGTGGATAGAAACCACCTTGTCTGAGTGTGGATAGAAACCACCTAGTCTGTGGGTCGATGGAAACCATCCAGTCTGAGTGTGGATGGAAACCACCTAGTCTGAGTGTGGATAGAAACCACCTAGTCTGAGTGTAGATAGAAACCATCTAGTCTGAGTGTGGATGGAAACCATCTAGTCTGAGTGTGGATGGAAACCACCTAGTCTGAGTGTGGATAGAAACCACCTAGTCTGAGTGTGGATAGGAACCACCTAGTCTGAGTGGGGATAGAAACCATCTAGTCTGAGTGTGGAAGGAGACCATCTAGTCTGAGTGTGGATGGAAACCACCTAGTCTGAGTGTGGATAGGAACCACCTAGTCTGAGTGGGGATAGAAACCATCTAGTCTGAGTGTGGATGGAAACCATCTACTCTGAGTGTGGAAGGAAACCATCTAGTCTGAGTGTTGATGGAGATGACCTTGCTTTAGGGTCGATGGTAACCGCTTCTTTTTATGGTCGATGAAAACCAACTCGCTTGAAGATCGATGGCAACCACTTTGTGCATCTGGTTAGCTTTGGGAATATGGCACTAACAGATGCTCTCCACCTACTGATATTGTGTACCGACTTCTTGAGTTCCGCCCAGGAGCGAAATCTGGCGTCCTCTTCCACCGAGCCTCGCCATGTGTTTCAGATCCCCCATCACCATCCTTACCCTCTCACCCCCACCTCCACTCGTCTCTTTCCCTGTGGGTATCAATACAAGAGCATGCCTGGCTTCTATCTGAGAGTGTGTAAACATCTCAACGCTTTCTCCTACGAAAAAAATACAAGAGAAATCGCAGACATATGTTACATGTAGTTGATAGTGAAGGATTGAACAGACTGATCAGATCGATCTCTGGATTAACACATCACGCAGGTGAACAGGTAGAGCGAAGAAGTAGTTATGATCGGTCTTGTTCTGTCCCTGCACTCTGGGCAAACCCATGGGTGCTCAGTCTATCTCAGGAAAGGGCGAATCATCACCCTCATGTAACATACAGAACGCCACTGCCATGACAGCCTGTCTGTAGGAAACTATATTTTTTGCGTCTTCCGGCCTGCTCCAAGGTCAAATCCAGCGCCTTCTTGATGTCCTGGTTTCATCTCCTTCTCGATCGGCGCCTGCCTCTCTTCCAAGTGACCATGCCTTCCATAACCACTCTCTCCAGTCCGTTATGTCGTTTGAAGTGTCCAAAAAAACCACAGTTTTCGAGCCATTATGTCATTTATGAGCCAACTTTCCTGTACATTCAGGTCTTGACAGGGCCAATTGTAGATACTGATTGCTTTAGTAGTTCGATGGTTGTAGAACACAGAGTTTATGTAGGAATACATTAAAACAAGGAGTGGGTGTAGGAATACATTAAAACAAGTGTATGCAGGAACACAGTCCAATACTATGGATTACTTGTAAAAATAAATTAAATCAACAACGAATTTGGAAAACATCTTTAGAAAGATTTATTAACTGAAGAGGTGTATTGGGGCATACAATGACTTCCCTGCATGTATCCAATACTGTATTAATTAGTTAGGCCTTCTCTCTCGTGACGCCACTATTTCGATGGCGAGAAACATGTGTTTTACAATGACTCGTAGAGCTATGCGGGCAGTAGATTAGTTGGCATCAGGGTCCCCTAAACAGGATATATGAAAAAGTAAGTGGCCACACCTAGGGAGTGACTTACCTCCTGCCCTACGCGCATGTTAGGGACGGTCAATGAGACATTAAGTAATACCGGAAACCGGATACACTTGTTGAAATCGGATAGAGTCACAGGAGTAACGTAATAGTGCAAGGCAATTTTGAGAAATGATGGAAAACAAAGTAGTTTGGTCACCTGACATGAACGGAACTATTTACAATTCCATTGACAGTCTAGAAATTTGGTCCAAAGGTTCAGCATAGTGAATGAGCTGACAGCAATCATTAATTCATAGCTGGTTGTTTGCATAGGGATCAGCCAACCAGAGCTGACCAAGACGTTTTTCCTCTTCATGGCTACATGTCCAGGAAACAGTCTGGCTAAATGAACATTGGTCGCAGTGGGAAAGCAAACCTGGTAACAAGAAACACTTAAATCAAATGCATTGGACCGAAAGGCGCAGATATCACAGCCTCGCTGTAAACTACGAAAGAACATCACAAAGCCATTTTCGGTACGAACGCAGCAGAAGAAGTAGAAGACTGTAACTTTAGAAGATTTACTTAGGGGCATTGGGTGATCCACGAAGTCATCATCAAAGACTTATCAGTATCTGTAGACCATTTGCGTGGAGCCATGTGACTTTTGTCCAGCTCTGTCTCCTGAATTTCGAAACTGTCTACTATGGCTTTTAAATGCCGACCCACGAGTGACAGTCTCTGCCACAGATCGTTCAACCACGATGTGGAGGCTGGCTTGCCTGGCCGTTCCTTGATCTCTTCAGTCTTTCTCTTTTCTCTGCATCGCGAAGGCCTCTACTGGCGTCAGCAGCCACTATGCCCTGTCCAACTGACTCTCCAAACAGCTCGATCCTGAGCAATTGTTTCCCAGTCCTCGGATTGGATGTCGCATGACTTCATTTCCCTCTTGCGTATGTCCTTGAATCGCAGTGAGAGACCACCGATTCTTGTAACTCCAAAAGCTAGCTGTCCATAGAGGATATAAGTAAGTAGAAAGATAATATAAAATCCAAACAAAAAAAACGTGAGCTTACAGCAGTCAACGCAACACATGAGTTTCAAGTGATGAAACCTCAGTTTCAATCCACTCTTCGCAATAAAAGTGGATATATAACACTCTAGCAAGCAGATTGTTGTTGTTGTTGTTGCTGCTGTAGTTGCTGTTGTTTCTGCTGTTGTTGTTGCTGCTGTTGTTGTTGCTGCTGCTGTTGTTGTTGTTGCTGCTGTTGTTGTTGTTGCTGCTGTAGTTGCTGTTGTTTCTGCTGTTGTTGTTGCTGCTGCTGTTGTTTCTGCTGTTGTTGTTGTTGTTGCTGCTGTTGTTGTTTCTGCTGTCATTGCTGTTGTTGTTGCTGCTGTTGTTGTTTCTGCTGTTGTTGTTGTTGTTGCTGCTGTTATTGCTGTTGTTGCTGCTGCTGTTGCTGTTGTTGCTGCTGTTGTTGTTGTTGTTGCTGCTGTTGCTGTTGTTGCTGCTGTTGTTGTTGTTGTTGCTGCTGTCATTGCTGTTGTTGCTGCTGCTGTTGCTGTTGCTGCTGCTGTTGTTGCTGCTGTTGCTGCTGCTGTTGCTGTTGCTGCTGCTGTTGTTGCTGCTGTTGCTGCTGCTGTTGTTGCTATTGCTGCTGCTGTTGTTGTTTCTGCTGTTGTTGTTTCTGCTGTTGTTGTTGCTGCTGTTGTTGTTGTTGTTGCTGCTGTCATTGCTGTTGTTGCTGCTGTTGTTGCTGTTGCTGCTGCTGTTGTTGTTGCTGTTGTTGTTATTTAATGGCCAAAATGAGCACGTTCACTCGTTTGTGTGCCCTGAAAAAGGGGTTTAGTGTCGGGTTGTAGTAGCTTACCTCCCATCACGAGCGTGCTGATGAAGGTGGACCGCGGTCATCCAGGCGGTTATGCTATACTTGACTTCATCTGAGTGACACTCACTACTACAGGGATTACATCGATTCCCATCTCATCAGCCAGGCTGCCTTGAAAACAGCCTGTCTCCAAGGAACACTACATGGAAGAGAGAGATTTGGCTTGGCGTGTGACCATGTTGCGACTAACCAGACTAGCATCTCAGTTTCCAAGTAATGAGGTACAATGATGTTTCATTCTTCCTCCTGATGTCTGCATGCTCCCTACCAAGCTTATGACCACCACTGAAGTTGATTGCTTATGAGGAGAAGAAAAGAAATAGCCGTAACGTTGCATATTATGTCAATACAAACTTTTTAAAGTTAGATTTGAACTTCACCTCGTATGCTCCAAGCCACGTGTTCTTGCTGTGTTGGCTTTTTAATAAATTTATTTTGCATCTTGAAGTTGCTTGCCCGCATACAATAATACAACACTCAGCGCAAGTGTCAGGTCGGGACTGTTGTAAAGAGCAGATACATGGAGAACGACCAAGACGATGCAACACAGAATCCAAATCTTCGTTAACATATGCCGAATCATGTAAAATATCCTTTGTAGAACATCTCTCTCATCAGAATCCGTCTGAAAGAAGCTAAAATCTCCAGAGTCGTGCCCAAGCATTCCTTGACCTGTTGATGCCATCGCCATGGTGAAAGGCCTCTCTTGCCTCGTACCAGATCTTCCCTTACCGTTCTCTAAAAACCGCTATGTCTTTTGATGTGGTCAAAGTATTTCAAATTTTTGTTCATGATGGAATTTAGGAATCAGTTTTCTTCTATGTCTATCTCTTGTCGTATGTCTGCATTCTTCTTTTTCCGGTCCGTAGTATTCAGTGGACATTTCTATAACACTTCGACTCGAAGGACTCCATTATCTTCCTTGAGGTTTGGGTAACTGTCCATGTTTCGCGACCGTATGCTGCCACGGAAGAAAAAAAAACCCACAGATTCTCAAATTTTGACAATTATTTGTTGGTTTGTTGAAACTGACAACAATGATGACTGCTCAAAGAAAGTCAGAAAGAGATTGGCAATCACAATGCAGAGGCTAAACAACCTGAGGAAACTATAGCAGAATACCAGCAAACCAACAAAAGTAACGAAGACCTACGAAAGATAACATAAAGTTGCAGGACACGAGGAAGGATGAGTACTGGCCGGATAGAAGTCAACAACAGCCAGTGGAACAACACATTAAAAATGTAGCTGGATATGACATACGCTGAGAAAGGCACTGTCAAATATAGCAAGACAGGATCTTACATGGAATCCTCAAGGAAAGAGATAGAGAGGTACATAAAAGAATACACGGAGAAGATAATGTGAAAAGGAGCTAAGATTAAATGGTTCCACATGGAGAGGGGGGTGGAGGTGGGGTGGGGGAGGGGGAGATAGACCAGCCTAGGACCGTGTACGCTGGCGAGATGCAGTAATCATATATTCACCAAGAGGAACGATGGGCTTTGGTTGATTTATTGATTGAACGATTGATTTATTGATTGATTGTCCCTATCTGTTTCAGTTCTCTTTAATGAAGTAATTGCAGGATTTTAGTCGGTTTGTTATTTTTTTCCTTTCGCAATCCTCACGGGTCAATTTGCCTTGTTCTTGTTTTTCCAAACTATTCGTTTATTCTTCTTCTTCTTTTTCTTGTTCATATCCCTCTTCTTCTTCTTCTTCTTCTTCTTCGATCAAATGATGATGTGCTTCTATCCTGGGGAGCATCACGAAAAAACTGTCCGTTTCAGGTCTTCGCCGGTCTCCCACAGCTTTTAGAGCATGGTGGCTACCAGCCTCTCGTTGGTCTGTATAAGTTGGGCAATCCAGCAGAACATTTTCTAGTGTTTGCTTGGCAGCTCCACAATCGCACTTTGCGGTGTCTCTAAGACCAAAATCTGAGTCTGAAGATCTTTGTCTGCCCATCTCTGCCAAGTTTGTCTATGCTGTCATTTTCTAACTTGTATTCTTTGTGCTGGTTGCTCGATTCCGTCCTCGTGGATAGTTTCATGAGTGTCTTTGCTTCTTTATAACTCTGTGGATGGCGATTCTGCGCTCCACCACTTCCGACTTCCGAGCTCATCTAATTTCTCGTTTTCAAGGATATTACAGCTGGTCAGATACGAATCATCCAGTTCTGCAATGTATACATTGCAGTATACATTGCAGAACTGGATGATTCGTATCTGACTTTTCTCTCTTGGCGAATGTTCTTTGATTGCGTGTTGGATGTAGATCTTTCTACATCATGTGTTTGGATTAGGAAGACTCGCCTTTATCTTAATCGTTGAAGTGTCATACATCTCTTATCATCAGGCTAAAAATAATACAGATTACATTGTTTATTCGCCACCGTACACGCCATGCTGCTACAACACAGCCTGTTTGAATAGCATGACTTGGTCCGAATGCGGCATGTAATTCGGACTCGCATCTTTACACAAAATTAACTGGTCTGAATGTTAGATAATTAAAATATTTCCGTGCCATTATCGTTCAACATACAATCTGTGTCAAGTTATGTCTGAGTCTGTTGCCCCTATAATAATGTGAAGGTCGTGGGCTTATCGCGAGCTTGATAAATGTATTCGATATTAACCTACTAAGTCGTTATCAGTTGACCTACTTACTTTTAGCAAAGACAGATACGGCGATTATTTTAAAACGCACTAGCTGGCGATATTATCGGCATACCAGCTGCACCAGACCAAACTAACAATACACCAAGATCAGATTATACAAATATTTCAGTAAGATAAAACTGGTTTGCCAATCATCAGCAAGCATTAATATTTTTGATTAGACAATATTCCTACAATAATACAAGGGACGTATTATAAGTTTTTACCCTGACTATGAAAGAGTAGCGGGATACAGTGGAAATTTGGAACATATGTAGCTCATTCAGTTTGTACTGGAATTGAGAAGTATGAATTTCCCTCCTCGACGGGTTTACCCGGTATGGTGCATGGCGCAACAAATGTTTTGAACGGATCTGTTACTCTAACGGTTTGTCAGAACAATATAGAAATCAGAGGCCAGAACTGTGATAAAATTCTTGATGTTGCAGGGGGAAACACCTACAGAAATACACAGGGAGATGGAACCAGTGTTTGAGGAATTTTGTCGTTCGTATGTTTTTGTAAAAAAAACTGTAGGCGGTTTAAGTGTAGCCGTTCCCATGTTGCTGATCTTCCAAGAGCAGGAAGACCATCCTCAGAGTACAGCGATCAAAATGCTGCAAGAGTGAAGAAAATTATTGACCAGGATAGGAAAATGACAATTGCAGAGATATCTATGTCAGCAAAGTTGAATGAAAGTACAGTTTTTAGAATTTGACACAACAGTCTAAACATGAGAAAAGTGTGTGCCCGCTGGGTCCCGCGTCTGCTAACATGTGAACAGAAACAAATGAGGGTTGATTGATGTGGCCAGTTGCTCAAAATGTGTCGGTAGAAAAATATGTTGCCGACCATGGTGACAGTAGATGAGACTTGGGTTCACCATTATGACCCAGAATACAAAATTTCTAGCATACAGTTAAAGCCCCGGGCTCACCATGTCAAGCCAAGAACACAAAAATCTGCAAGAAAAGTGATGCTGACTGTGTTTCGGACGTCAAAGGTGTCAAATTGAACGATTACCTGCCTCATTTCAACACGGTTAATGGGCAATATTATGCATGTCTCCTTACAGCTAGACTTTACGGAGAACTATCCCAAGGAAGTGTGCAACCATGGGGCGAGGAAACATGCAACTACAGAGAATGGAAGGCGGACCGATCAAACTATATAATTTTCAGTTCTACCTCATGCGCCGTCTTTGCCACTGAAAGATCAGAGTTGCTTGCATGTGTAGATTCTAGGGAGCAAAGAATATGACTAGCTCAGCCTACTAAGTTGGTATGTTTTATTAAGAATCGACGGTATTGCATTCCGGGCAGACTCATAGGTACTGCGTTTCTCTTAGCAAAATTACTGAGAAAATACTGATGGTTTCTGTAGCCTTCTAGTTGTACACACACAAGCTACGTCCTTTCAAGCACCTCTCCCTCTCTCTCTATCTCTCTCTCTCTCTCTGCTGAACCCGGAAATGATTACACTTTCCTGCAATATGTGCATAGTTGGTTCATTGACTGCGGTGTCTCTATCTGAAAGAACGTCCTTGATCGTCCTCAAAATGTCACCGCTATCGATTGCCAGTGTCCCCACTTCGATGGCCCATGAGGACAGGATGTCAGCTCTTTCATACTAGCAATACCACAGCATGACCAGGACAGTAGATTCATAGAACTTCTCAGAGGTTAGATGTCTCAATATCCACTATCCACAAGGGCCTCATCCAGCCCTTCTGCCCCTGCCGAAGCAAGGATTGAGAGTCAGACAATCACAACCCCCATTAAAGAGGTCTCAGATAGTCAACTCAGGACCAAAATCACTGCCCCGATCTCCATTCTGATACTGGACGATGTTGTCAAGTATGCACCGCTTCTCTCAGTAACGATCCTGCCTTTCACTCTAGCAGAGAAGCCCCAACTAGCTTTCTTACATCGTAACACAGATCCATCAGTACATACAGCAGCATAAGAATCCTGGACAATTGCAGTTATTACTTGTTTAACCTCGAGGTTAAACACACCAGTCTCTGCATTATCTCCCCAGATTGATAAGGACTCAGTGGTAGTCTGTCGTTTTATCTCCAGTGGGATTTATTTTATATAAGTACTTAATAAATAAATAAAATAATTTATTTAGTATATTAATTAATTAATGTATATCGTTGTCGATGAGGACCGCCGACATCATCCTTGTCACAAATTTCCCTGTTGGGTGTGGATGCGCAAGTGGCTGAACCGGCCAATGCGGGCACACGAGGTCTGTAGAAGGTGATGATGTTTCCCGCTGTTCGGGATTTCCGGGTCTCGCGTTTGCTCTGGGCTTTCACAACACGGTCGTCTTTGCTGGTAGCTACTACTGCTTTGACTGCGCTTCTGCAGTCAGATCTGTTTTGCGCAAGACATTCACAGGTGACGATGTATATCTAGAAACTTTTCAGTGAGTCCCTGAGACAGTCTTTAAAACGTTTCCTCTCTCGCGCCATCCCTCTTTCAGCTCGCCGTAGAGAAGCTTCTTTCGTCTGACATACGGACGAGATGTCCGGCCCATCGTAG
Organism: Ariolimax columbianus; assembly: GCA_036924085.1. Taxonomy (NCBI): domain Eukaryota; kingdom Metazoa; phylum Mollusca; class Gastropoda; order Stylommatophora; family Arionidae; genus Ariolimax; species Ariolimax columbianus. The sequence continues at coordinate 35,215,576 of JAVGWX010000016.1, read as the reverse complement.
TCGTACTTTTTCTAATAGTGCATAGATGCTGGGCATGTTAGCCGCCGAGAGAACCTCGATGTCAGTTACACGATCTTGCCATAAGATGTGGAATATTTGCCGAAAATGTGGAAAAAATATTCCACATTTAGTATTTATATATATATATATATATATATATATATATATATATATATATATATATATATATATATATATATATATATATATACATACATACACACAAGAAGTGTTCCAGTGAAAACGGACCAAACTGCCACAAGCAAATATAAGTGCACTGCGCATGGTGACGTCACTTCAGGTGTAACCAGCACATACCAACCGTTAAATTTACACAATGTCATTATCATCCGATTCATAGTTTCCTCAGCAGACCGGTGAAAACATGGCGGTTGTGATACGGAATCCGTCCAGAGTTGATCAACGAGCGGTGATTCGGTTTCTAAGAGCTGAAGGATGTCGACCAGTTGACATTCATCGCAGAATGCAGGCAATGTATGGTGACAAAAGTGTGGCGAACGTATGCTCTGGCGACTGGCCAGCTGAATTGCTGCATCAGTTTTGGCGATGGCATCTTCTGACGCAACAATATGCGCCTGACCTGGTCTCGGAAGATCTTTCGCTAACTCACGTCCTTCTTTAAACATCGTTCTCTAGTTCTTCACTATTGTCTTCGACACACTTTAGTCACCACGCAATGCTAGCATTATGCGATGAATGTCAACTGGTCGACATTCTTCAGATGTTAAAAACCGAATCACCGCTCGCTGATTAACTCTGGACGTATTCCATATCACACCCGCCATGTTTTCAACGGTCTGCTGGCGAAACTATGAGTCGGAGGATAATGCAAATTTGCAAACTTGGCGGTTGGTATGTGCTGTTTACACCAGAATTGACGTCATCATACGCATCGTACGTATACTCACTTGTCACAGCATGGTCCGGTTTCATTTGAACACGCCTCGTTTAAGACTTTGATAGACTGTAAAAAGAAGTTAACGTAATGAGTTGGGTTCTGCTCTCATCTTGTTGAGTTCCACTTCTGTTGATGCAAACCCTAAATTTTCTATTATTTCTTTTATATAAATGTTGAACAGCATTGATGAACACTGGCGTATCTGTCAAACTTCTGCTGTTATTTCAAAATAATATATGACTCAATCAGTTGTTTTTATAACAGCTTCGCTCATATTGTGCAATGATTTTACATTATATAATGGGAAGGAAGACTAACGTCTCGTCAGGCACAACATACTGATCAGGCATGTTTGTCACGGTCGGCACAACATACTGATCAGACATGTTTGTCAGGGTCGGCACAACATACAGATCAGACATGTTAGTCAGGATCAGGCATACAAATACTGATCAGACATGTTAGTTAGTATCAGGCACAACATACTGATCAGACATGTTAGTTAGTATCAGGCACAACATACTGATCAGACATGTTAGTCAGGGTCAGACACAACAAAGTGATCAGACATGTTAGTCAGGGTCAGACAAAAACATACTGGCCAAGAACCTCACCACAGCTTCCCCGTAGTCCTCCCTGGAAACGGCCTATTTTCATGACAGCCTGGCTAACAATGTGAGGGATCGATGTGATCCCCGTTTTAGTGAGCGACACGCAGATGAAGCCAAGCATAGCACAACCTCCTGAAGGACCCCTCAGCACGATCGGGAAGTGAGGAAAGTAACTGAACCCGCCACCTAACGTCATTTCCAGGGCGCACACAAGAGTAAACCTACTCATTGTGGGCATTTGAATCAAACAAATATCTTTGAAATTTACAAATGCCATAAATGAAATTGTTAATGACATAGCAAATGGTAATAAATAACAATTCTGTAATAGTAAGGTGTAAGTGCATACAGTACTCAATTTGAACTCGTATTTACCACCAGTTTAAACAAGGAAGAAAAATACAAATTGTCCATCGGGGACATCTCTTTAACAACGCCATTTGCATACTATGTCTCACATGTCCGGTCAGGCAAAATATACTGATCATGCTATATTAGGGTCAGGGTTAGGCAAAACATGCTGATTAGACTATATCAGGGTCAGGTTCAGTCTCAGGAAAAATATACTAATCACACTATGTTAGTAAGGGTAAGAAAAAACATACTGACCAGACTATGTTAGTAAGGTTCAGGTAAAACAACTTAGCGTAAACTTAACTTAACTTCTTTGAACTGGTTTAGAAGACTCTGCAGAGTCTGTTTACAACCAGTTTACTGTAGGGTCATTCAACCGATTTGCGAGTCCATCTTAATAAACTGAAACACTAGAGCTAAGTAGACCCGCAGACAGCTAGGCACCATCCATGCTGCTCTTAGAAAGCCACCTGGGAGAATGTACAAAACGTTGTTGTTAGATTTTTAGCTAGAATTTGTTTATTATGTGTCCGGGCAGCGGCCGTTTAGCATACTCTTTTCACTTTCTGTCAAGGGATTTTTAACTAAATACGGGAGTCCGATCTCACTACTTAGAGATCAGGCGAATTTTGTTTAAAAGATCCACTTGATTAAAATCCCGGTCTCCACCGTGTTTCCAACCTGCCACCTCCGGCACCCTAAGAGGACACCTTAGCTCGAGACCACTGAGTACACTGAGCAAGACTCCACCGCTTACCATGCATTTCTCTCTGGAAGCAAGCTTTTTCATGTGTGTGGCTAACGAGTTGGCAATCGAAGTGAGCCCTCTAGCAGCTAACGTCACGTAGACGAAGCCAAGCACAGTACACCACTTAGAGTACGCTTTCATAAGAACGCTCCGAATGTGGGGAAAGCTAATGTAATCCGCCATTTAATTCTTTACAGTTAAGACCAAATTGATTAGATTTATGTATTATAATAATAATAAATAATAATAATAATAATAATAATATGTCTTAAGACACACATCTTATGAATTAGGCTGGTCTAGACTATTTCAAGGGTTAAGACGAATCTAGTAAATTAGACAGAGCTGAAAAGGGATTATACAGATCCAATCTGTTGGACCGAATTGCGAAGGGTTAAAGAAAATTCCATCAATTAGACCTAACTGTAAAGGATTAACACAAATCTTGTCAAATAGAGCGGACAATAACTGTAAAGGGTTAACACAAATCTTATCAATTATAGAGCGAACTGTAAAGATTAAACCCAAATCCTATATATTAGAGCGAATTGCAAAGGCTTAACCCACATTCAATATATTAGAGCCATCTGTAAAGGGATAACCCAAATCCTATATATTAGAGCGAACTGTAAAGAGTTTACCCAAATCCTATATATTAGGGCAAACTGTAAAAGGTTAACCAAATCCTATATATTAGAGCGAACTGCAAAGGGTTAACACAAATCTTGTCAATTAGAGCTGACTGGAAAGTGTTAATACAAATCGTGTTAATTGGATCGGACTGTAAAGGGTTAACCCAAATCCTATATTTTAGAGCGAAATGTAAAGGTTTAACCCATATCCTACATATTAGATCGAACTGTAAAGCGTAACCCAAATCCTATATATTAGAAGGAACTGAAAAGGGTTAACAAAAATGTTGTTAATTATAGCGGACTGTAAAGGGTTAACACAAATCTCATTAATTAGAGCAGACTGTACAGGGTTATCACAAATATTGTCAATTAGAGCGGACTGTAAATGATTTATCTAATCCTATATATTAGAGCGAACTGTAAAGGGTTAAATAAATCATATAAATTAGACCGGACTGTAAAAGATTTAAAAAATCAAATCTGTTAGAACAAACTCGTAAGGGTAAATTCAAATCAAATCTGTTAGAAGAAACTGTAAAGTGTTAAAACAAATCAAAATGTTAAAACGAACTGTAAGGGTTGACACAAATGAAATCTGTAAGAACGAACTGCAAAGAGTTTCCACAAATCAAATCTCTTAGAACGAACTGCAAAGTGTTATCACAAATCATATAAATTAGAGCGGACTAATAGGTTAACACAAATCAAATCTGTTAGAAAGACTGTAAAGGGTTAATACAAATCAAATCTGTTAGAACGAACTGCGAGTCGCGGTTCCCAGTGACTTTTTGACTTTTAGCTGGAGTTTTTGAATGTTTTTGTCAGGGTAGCGGCCGTTAAGTCTACTCTTTTCAATTTCTAAATGCCAAGGAATTTTTAAAGTGCTTGACACTGAACACGGGAGTCCAATCTCATTACACAGAGATCAGGGGAATTTTTTTTACCAGAAGATCCACGTGAAAGAAATCCCGGTCTCCACAGTGATTCGAACCCTCGGCCTCCGGTACCTGAGTGGTCTCGAGGTAAGACATCGGTCTCGGTAGCTGGAGGTCGTCAGTTCAAATCAAGACGGGGACCAAGATTTTGTTCTGGTATTTTCCCGGATCTATGGGTAGTAGAGATCGGACACCCGTGTTCAGTGTCGCACATGTTAAAAATCACTCGGCAGTTGAACATCGAAAAGAGTAGGCTTAAGTAGCACTGCCCGGGCAAATTTGAAAATGATATCACAATATAGCCAATCTATTACGGGATCCTCATCGGTGATTGGGCATCATTCATTTTGCTTGCGCTATTTTTAGTAAGGATTAACTGCGTTACTTTTTATCCTCACTGAGGAATACAAAATGGATTAGAAGACTCATTAGAGTATGTAGACAATCAGTCCCATATGCATTACCCTGCTTTATACGCTATGTACATACAATCTCTTCTTAAATGCATTAATTGTCTCTGCCTCCACCGCCTTCTGGAGTAATGCATTCCAAGCATTCACCACTCACTGACTAAAAATATATTTCCTAATATCCAATCTGGACCTTTCTTTAGCTGTGCCCTCTTGTTTTCGTTGGTGGTTGTATTTTGAAAAACTTGTTATGGTCTAATTTTACCCTTTCCTGTGATTATCTTATAAACCTGTGTTAAGTCATCTCGAATTCTTCTCTTTTCTAGACTAGGCCGAATGTTCTGAGTCTTTCCTCGAAACTGTCATTCTGAAATCCCACTATCAGCTTTGTCGCTCTTCTTTGTATCTGTCATTCTGGAATCCCACTATCAGCTTTGTCGCTCTTCTTTGTAACTGTCATTCTGGAATCCCACTATCAGTTTTGTCGCTCTTCTTTGTAACTGTCATTCCGGAATCCCACTATCAGTTTTGTCGCTCTTCTTTGTAACTGTCATTCTGGAATCCCACTATCAGTTTTGTCGCTCTTCTTTGTAACTGTCATTCTGGAATCCCATTATCAGTTTTGTCGCTCTTCTTTGTATCTTTTCCGTAGTGCAAATAGTGCAACCTAGTGCAACACACACCGCCTTGGTGAAATAGAGAAATAAGGCGAAAGCAAATAATAAAAATAAAACAAAAACTGGCAAAAAAGATTGTTTCAGGGGATTGGAAAGATGCAGGAGAGATCCGCTTTCTTTACAGCTTCTGAACTTCAGTTGAGTGCATGAGGGCATATATGTCAACGGCCTCCACTTTGAGAATGCAGACGGAGGCAGTGACCTCAGTACTGAAAGGGATATCTGAGACTTCTATAACAAGGGCAGTCATCGTGACAGACGGGCAAGCCGTACTTCAGGAGATATAGAAGGGATGGTTTGGGTTCGAGTGGAAAGTAGTTGTTGGAAACCCTAAAACCTCTAGGGGTTGACATGGATCTACTGTTCTGCTAATGCCGCGGTTCAGGGCAACGAAAGAGCTGACATCATGGCTTCACATGCTCCCATCATGGGCACATTAGTGATGGATAGAAGTGACATTTTGAAATCAATAAATGACCGCCTGCTAGATGAAGACACCGCAATAGATGAAGCTGCAATCCTCAGACTGCAAAGTCTCGACATGAAACGAGGTTCGAGCGGAGTATGGCGCATGAGAGAACGGATCATGAGAGAGTGTACAACCAGCGAGCTACAGGGACCATCAGCATACATACATTATGCCATCTCATGAGAGAGAATGAGCACCTATGCGTATGCTCGAGGTGCAGTGATGTCGTTTCTTTGAAACAGAAACATGAGTGACCCCCTTATTCAAAAATGACAACAAATCAGATCTAGAAATGATTGACTAGTGAGTTTAACGAGCATAGTCTGTATAAAGACGATAAGGTAAGTAAGTCTTAGATCCTATGTACAGCATCTTCATTACGGAGATTGAACGATTTCTGGGACCAAGACCCCGAGCAGTGCATGAGCTGCAGCGGTCAGCGACCCAAAGCTGACAACTAGGGTCATGGCCAACAAAAGACCCTTCTACACCTCCACGTGGTGATCGTGAATTTAAGGCTGCAACAAGGCAGCCTGGGCTAAGGAGAAGGGATCGAAGACGGAAGGTTAACCAGGTACTTCAAAAAATCCCTGCTGAAGTTAGATGTGTCGTACCGAAATGTGCAAATATCGCAGTCAAACTGTAAACAACGATTCAATGAATTCCGTTCTACGCATTACATCCTGCTGCTTGCAAAGCCCATTTCAGGGCTTGGTAGTGGGAGTTTGAGAATGAACTGGGAAGACCCTCAGAATACTACGGTGGAATGCGGAGGGAGTCATTAAAAAAAAGCTTTCCCTAACACATCACTTGCATGAAGGTAAGATTAACGTGGAATGTATCCAAAAAACGCACCCCAACAACAACCACAATTTCTCAATCAGAGGATACCAGACCTTCCGTCTTGATAGAGAAGGTCACAAAGGAGGGGTTCTGATACTGACTCGTAACTGCATACCGAGTAGCGCGGTAGCGGTCAATCACACTGGACAAGCAGAAATTGTAGGAGTCGACATAATGACCCAAGAAACGAAGATCCGCCTCTTCAACCTGTACGCCCACAAAACAAAGACCTGTCGCTCTCGAGTATGAAAGTCAAGGACTCCAGCTGCATAGTAGTTGGAGACTTCAACAGCCACTTAGAGAGATGGGGATACTCGGACACAGACAACAGAGGTGATGAAGTGGAAGATTGGGAGATAGACACAAATCTATATCCTATCAATAGCCGGAGGATAGCCCTAGCATCTATTCTAGAACATGGCATACCACCTCTTCTCCAGATTTGGCCTTTTCCACGGTGAATATTCACAACAAAATAGACCGCCAGGTTCTCAACCAATTGGCAGGTAGCAACCACAGACCAATTAGGCTAGAAGTTAACCTGGAAGTAGGCCCACAGGAAACAAAACCGCTCCCACGTTGAAACTATAAACGAGCCGACTGGGACAGATTTGCAATCCTGACAGATGGGCTGTGCGAAACCATCAACACACGGAATAACAACATGAAACCCATGGTGGAAAGCCTAAGCAAAGCAATAATGCAGGCAGCCACCGAAATCATCACAAGAGGGGCAAGGAAAAACTACAAGCCTTATTGGAATGACGAATTGCAGAAAGTTGAAGACAAAGTCTCAAACCCTATGAACATAGCAGAAAGAGAACAATCTATGGAGGCAAATATCCACGGCGAAATACAAATACACTCTAAACCAAATAACAAGAGACAGCTGGAAAAACAAAACAGAAAGCCTCAATTTAGACAAAGACGGGAACAAACTATGAAAGTTAGGCAGAGCCATGAACGACGAAACTCCATCAAACAAACAAATTACCATCAAGCAGGGTGACAACATGCTCACTGGAAAAAAAGCTGCAAACGCTTTTATAGAACATTTTGCCAGAGCAAACCACATTGATGTTCCTACAAATAGGCATACAGACATTAATGAAGAACAAGAGATGCACGATAACATCAAAATGGCACCAGAGGAGCACATGATGGCAAAACTAAGAATGAAGGAAATGGAAGAGGCCATGAGAACTTCAAAGAAAAAGAAATCGCCCGGAAAAGATGGCGTAACAAACGAAATGATGATGGGGTTGGGCCAAAAAGCAAAGATAAAGTTACTATCAGTCCTGAACCAAAGCTGGAAAAGGGGTATTGTACCGTAGGCATGGAAAGATGCTGTAATTATACCAGTACCAAAGAAAGAAAAAGATAGAACTGATCCAAATATATACAGGCCTATCAGTCTACTGAGCTATATAGGAAAACTGATGGAGCATATGATACACACCAGACTGATGTAGCATCTGGAAGAAAAACACATTCTAATTCCACAGCAAGCAGGCTTTAGACAGCACAGATCCACTGAGGATCAGATCACCTTCATAGACCAGGAAATAGAGGATGCTTACCAGGAGAAAAAACGCACAGTAGCGGTTTGGGTGGATCTAGAAAAGGCATTTGGCAAGGTCTGGAAAGAGGGACTTAAAGTCAAGCTACGAAGAAGTGAAGTTTGTGGGAAAATGTACAGATGGATCAGCCACTACCTCAAAAACAGAACAGCCAGAGTTCAAGTACAAGAGCAGATGAGCAAAAAGGTGACACTTGAGCAGGGAGTACCCCAAAGGAGGAGTACTGTCACCCACACTTTTCCTGGTGTATATAAATAACATCACTGAGAATATACCAAGAAGTGTCCACAGCTCCATGTTTGCAGACGATCTGGCTATGTGGACCTCTGAAAAGAATCTCACCATAGCAAGTAATGGGATGTAGCAGTCCCTAACATCGCTGGAAGAGTGGGCGAACTCATGGCCGGTCAAAATAAACGAGGAAAAAACAACATGTACGATATTCTCGCTTTCAAACAAAACCCCCAAAAACCAAAATAAGTCTTAACGGCAAATATCTGCGTCCAAACGACAACTCAAACTACCTGGGAGGCACATTTGATCGGCGCATGACATGGAAAAGTCAGATCGAGAGAAACCGAATGAGAGCCAGAGAAAGAATGGCAATCATGAGGAAACTTGCTGGCACAAGCTGGGGAGCAGACGAAAGTATACTAAAGAAACTGTACACTGAAAGAGTGAGACCAGTTCTCGAGTATGGCATTGCGGCATGGACAAAAGCTGCAAAGGCGAACTTTGACAAAATTTGCAAACTCCAAAACCAAGCCATGAGAGTTATAACAGGAGGCATGAAGTCAACGCCAATTGTAGAACTGGAAAAGATTACAAATCTGCAATCCATGACCGACAGAAGAGACTGCAAATCCCAGCAGCAAGCACAAAAACTCAGAAGACTGACAGACCATCCAATGCATGAGAGACTAAACAATTTGGGAAATGGGAAACTAAAGCGGAGAAATTTTTCAGAAATAGCCAAAGCAAAGATGAACGAAGACCCTATGAAACCACTAACAACACCAAAGCCCATCCCTACTGTACGCAAACCTACCTGAAGGCAGCATATATTTCCAGAGGCGGTAGAAAATATACCAGGTATTGGAAACAAGAACAGCCAGACTGAAAAAGAAAGAAGAGACATAACCCTGAGGTACATAACGAAAAACTACCCAAGCATAGACTGGACCCATGCACATACCAACGGCTCTGTAACAAACACAACACAGAACGGAGGGGCGAGGGTAATCCTGAGCCTACCAAACTGGAAAATACACGAGCAATTTCAGAGCGAAGGCAGAGGCACTGAGGGCTGCAGTAGAAGAAATAGCGACAGGTAAGAGAAATTAAAGCCACATAGTCCTGCTTACAGATGCCCTGGCCGTAGTCACAGCACTAAAAAGCCAGAAAAATACTGAACTTAATGATTTAAGAGCAGTACTCTGTCAACTATGCCAGCAGTCCGCACCAAAAAGAATAATGGTACAGTGGGTTCCAGTTCACTTTAACATCCAAGGCAAAGAGGAGGCAGACAGTCTGGTAAAAGAAGGTGAAAGGCTACCACAACCATATCCTAGTGGGACATACGAAGAGTTAAAAAGGCTCATTAGAGCTAGATACATGAACAAATGGTAAACAGAACATACTGGGTACACAACAAACGATGCCTATTACCAGTTGAACAGAAAAGAGCAGGTCGTGGTGTTCAGAATTCGCACAGGCCACAATAGACTGAGTTATCACCTATTCAACAAATTGAAGATAGGTGGCACTGACGAATGCTCGTATGGTATCGGGAAAATGACCGCTGCACATTTGCTGCAAAACTGCCCGACATACGAGGATGAGAGAAAGCTGATGTGGCCATCACCAGTGGCAACACTAGACAAGTTCTATGACAGTGTCGACAGCCTCAGGATGACCGCTGCTTTTTTCTAAAAAATTCAGGTTGACGTCTGACAGCGTACGAAGAAGAAGAAGAAGAAGAAGAACTGGGAAGAAGAAGAATGTATTCCGTTGCGCGAGAAGCGATCCCTGTCCCCCAAAGACATTAAAACAAATACACAACTTACTTTTGGTAGGACTAAGATGTCTTTAGTTAGTTTTCTTTCCACTTGTACCGTTAAGCGTCGTGAGGAGCTTAACTTGTATATCCTGCGCCAGTGCGTGGCGTCGGTCAATGTGAGCCCTTGTCGCTGCACAATCACTCTAATGTCATCTATCCACCTACCTCGCTGCCGTTCCCTTGCCCTGTAGCCAGATCTACCAGCGTTATAAGCCATCAGTGGAAATTGATGAGGGTGCATTCTCATGAGATGACCAAACCAACTTATTTTCAGCCTGGAAATGTATTCTTCACAAGACGTAGTGCCGACCATACTTCGAATGACGTCGTTCCGCATTCTGTCTCTTCTGGTAACATCGATGACCTTCCTCAGACACTTCATTTCACAAAAAATCTGCTCGAAATTCTACTCTGCACCCTGGACAGAGGCCATGTTTGGCACCGATAACACAGTTGGTATAAATATTCTGTTCACCAGCTGTTGCTTTGTTTCCAAACTAATGCTCGGGTTTCTAAGCAGTGGGAACAGCTGATAAGTCACCGCAGATGCTTTCTGACACCTAGTCTCAATTTCCCTGTCGATCCTACTATCTGCCGAAAAAATACATGCCCAAATACTTGATACTCATGGACCTCTTGAAGAGCAATATCATTTAGACTGATCTTGAGTGGCCCAGGTGTTCTACTGATCATCATATTTTCTGTTTTGTTCTCGCTAATAAGATGTCTGAAGGCTGCGTAGTCTAGGGGTGAAACTCGCTCAGTTTTCACAATCCCAACGTTCCGGGTTCCATTCCCACTTGTGTCCAGTTTGGCAGACACTGGGTCTTTTTCTCGGACGAATGCTCCTCCACGTACGGAAAGTAATGGCAACCTACCGTACTGCACACTTGACAAGAAACTTATAACAGCCAAATAGGTGGCGGTTGTAAGAAGATACATTCTGCAAAGGACATGCTACTTACTTTAATAAGATGTCTTTATCGAGGATTAACCCCAACAGATACACGAATAAGTAAGTTTTGAAAACAATTAAATGAAGATAATAGAGGAAAGCGATAGCTAAATTTGATGTTTCTGTACTCTAACATCAAAAGCTAGAGTTTTTATTCGTGAAATTTGAGATCAGTGACCTGTAGTTGGTAGTACATCCGGTGGAGTTTATCCCTCATGAATTCGTGATATGTTTGATGAATTCACAAGCTGTCTGTGTGTCTGTTGATACACATGTCTTTCCGTTTGTTAGTATGATCTATCTATCTATCTATCTATCTATCTATCTATCTATCTATCTATCTATCTATCTATCTATCTATCTATCTATCTATCTATCTATCTGTCTGTCTATCTATCTATCTATCTATCTATCTATCTATCTATCTATCTATCTATCTATCTATCTATCTATCTATCTATTTAATCTATCTATCTATCTATCTATCTATCTATCTATCTATCTATCTATCTATCTATCTATCTGCCTGTCTGCTTGCCTTCGGCCTGTTTGTCTGTCTGTATGTCTATGTGGTTAATGATTATGTTTGATCTCTTGTGTAAAATGAAAAGGTCTGTCTATCTCTTCATCTTGTCTTTCGTTTGTTCGTTCGTCCATACATACATCGATTCATCCACCTCTACCCCCCACCACTTATCTTTTCATCCAATCATCTTTCCATCCACGTATCTATTCATCCAATCATCTTTCAATCCAAGTAGCTATTCATCCAATCATCTTTCAACCCAAGTATCTATTCATTCAATCATCTTTCAACCCAAGTATCTATTCATCCAATCATCTTTCCACTCAAGTATCTATTCATCCAATCATCTTTCCACCCAGTTATCTATTCATCCAATCATCTTTCCACCCACGTATCAATTCATCCAATCATCTTTCCACCCATCCGTTTATCTAGCCATTTACACACACACACACTCCCAAACATACCTGCCTCATTTTCCACCATTGAGTTTGCATACAGGCCTACTCAGTCAGACTGCCCCTCCTCTCTATCCTTGTTGTGATTGCTTATTTTCCCAAAATAGTAACAGCTGACATAATTCCACGTAAAATATACATTTCTATACACAAACACAAAAACAAAACAAACCATGACGTGGGGTCTGATGTTTTCTGCCTGCCCACGCAGGTCTACCTCATGGCTCTTTCAAACCCAAACAAGACAAGGAAAATGCCCCCCACAAACCATTACGACTTAATTATTGTTAGGCTTGGCCTTAAACTAACGTTAAACGGTGACCCCTGGGGGTTTCCTGCAGGTCGCAAAGTCTAGTCTCGCTTTGGAATTGCAGTGGGGCTAAATATAACTGTAATTTCGTCACTCTCACGCGATGATGAATACAACTTGTAAAAAAGTTCAGGTTGGCGATTACCAGTCCTGAAGCATCGCCTTCTTTAGGTATTTAGAGATGGCCATGAAATGAAGAGACCAAAAGGGCACACTCAATCACGCGTATAAACATATTTAATGTCCGAGTGGTTAGACCGCTTGCTTGTGAACAGGTACAGGTTTCATCCCTGGTAGCGATATGCCCAACCAGTTGAAAATGGGTGCCTGACTTACTTTAGGAAAGAATGGTACTTGCGTTTTAATTCACCCCAAACAGAGTTCCATGGGATCCATCGAACGCCATGGGTCATCCCATTGCAGGCTAAGGGAAGGACTGGTCAATATAATTTTATTTAAATTGATAAGTGAAGATTTAGATAAATACAGAAGTGTATAACATATGGTTACAATCAGTTTTGCGAAAGGTTAGGGCTACGGTTAGGGTTATGGTTAGTTTAAAGGGTAAGGATTAGTTTAGGGAAATGTTTATGGTTATGGTTAAGGTTAAGTTTAAGGTTAGGATAGGCTTATGGTTCGGTTTAAGGTTATGGTTAGTATTGGGTTTAGTTTTAGGTTTAAGGTTAGGGTTGTGTTAGGGTTTGGGCTATGGTTAGGGTAAGGTTTAAGGATATGTTTTGGGTTAGGGTTAATATTACTTTTACGGTTAGGTTTAAGGTAATGGTTAAGTTAAGGGTAAAGGTTTAGTTTAGGGTTATGTTTAGGTTTAGGGATAGATAACATCGTTGTTATTACATCGTCTGACAGTATGGAGAATGCCATATTCCTGTAGAAACTAGATGCTACTCTCCTTATCATGGGCCAACATTGACAGAGTCAAGAAATTAATTGTTAGGACAGTAGGGATAAAGCGGCATCAGAAGCATACATTCTCGTCAATGTTTGACACCCCAACATGTAAAAAAATGGAATACTCTGTGAAGTCACTATATCAAATTTAGTGCTAAAAATATACACTTCTTTTGTTTTGGGTGAATTAAGACGCAAGTACCCTCGGAAATATAAACACGCTGACGCATTGTACAATGGTAGATGCCCATCCCAAGCGATGTTGGCGACATCATCAGACGAGTTTATCTTGATGATGTAACGTTCTATATATTTAGACCAAAGTGAGCAAGAAACTGCGTTGATCATCAACCTCACTCTCTGGTCCCAAGCTACCTTTGACCAGTAGCAAGACATAAGTCGGGACAAATGGAGTTAACTCAGGATGCAGACTCTCTGGTCCCACCTCCCTTGCGACCAGGAATCGTTTGAGATTCGACCCCCCCCCCCCCCCGCCCCCCTCACCTTCCCCATTTCCGTTCTTCGCGTTGAGATGCAAGTACCTTATCTATCGACCTTACTACATCGACCCACAATGCGCAATGAGGCTCTCCCCGCCTACATTCCCTACTATCTGGCAATCATTTTTTGAACTGCTAATTATTGATGCACGCATCCTCGAAGGCACAGCAAGTCTGTCGACTCTACGAGAAGAGAAAATTGACATCAGGATCTATCTCCATAGCCCGGATGAAGGATTAACTGCAAGGTGACGAGTTGTATCCTAAGTCTGTGAGAGAAATGTCTGGGATTATTCGAGAACGAACGACGATCAAGATGGTGATGGGAAACTGGGGAGCGCGACAAGGTACGTGGCTGGTTGTCTTAATAACAACTTTGTATTGCAGATTTTCCTGTGCCCACTTTTCGTCCCTGGATATGTCCATAACAACTTGCGTGGTAGTTACGCCAACGTATCCAGAAGTAACATCATGACTTCTGAAACAATGAACAAATAAGTTATTGTTCTTTTTTCTAGGAAATAAAGTTATTAACTTTTGTACAAGTGTCACATAGAGAGATCTTGTTTATAGATCGTGTTTTCACATCAAAAAGTCTGACCTTTGGCTTAAGTGAATGGTGGGTTGTACAATATCATAATTTGGGGTCATCTCTACTCTAGATGGATTAGAGAGCATAAAGGATGTGCTTTCAGTATTATTAGATGTGTTTGAAAAACAGGATACACATACAAAAACAACACAGATTCCTGAGATAATCAAAATAAATGATAAAGCAAACGCAACGGCCGCATGATCGACGATGATGGCATAATTATTTTTGTAGCGCTATTTTTAGTAAGGATTAACCGCACTATTTTTTATCCTCACTCTCTCGTCTCGAGCCGCCCGACCCCAGTAGCAAATCAAGCACAAGAGGGCGACTACGAGATGCAAGGGACTCCGCATCAAGCACCCGTGAAAAAGACGGAGGAGTCCGTTGTCGAACCCACACCACCTGATCACAAGGCCGACGGCCGAACCACTTCGCCATGGAATCCCACAAAAGAAATGAAAAAATTAGACTATTACAAATTATTTTCAAAATACAACCACCTACAAGAACAAGAGGGCATTGCTACAAATTAACTGCAGAAAGGTCCAAATTATAAATTAGGAAATCTTTTTAGTCAGAGAGTGGTGAATGCTTGGAATGCATTGCCACAGGAAGAAGTGGAGGCAAGGACAATTAATGCACCAAATAATAGATTGGATGCACATAGCTATTAGAGCAAGGAAATATGAACTGGTTGTACACAGACTATGCAGAATCTTTTAAACTAGTATGTAGACGATAAATTCAGTTACATTAAGTTACGTTAAGTTAAGTTAAACTAAGTTAAGCTAAATTAAGTCAAGTTAGGTTAAGACGGGCTCCATGTATGTCAGTTTGATGTGTTTGAGTCCAAAATGACGTGCTCTATTTACTAATTAGATGTGTTAGACATCAAAATGGCGAGCTCTATGTGTATCGGTTTGATGTGTTATACCGGAAAATGCCGGGATCTATGTGTGTGAATTTTGATGTGTTATACCGGAAAATGACGGAGAACGTGATAGGAGTGTGTCAGTTAGATGTGTTTGACCGAACTAAAGACCTGTTCTATGTGTGTCAGTTACATTTTTTAGACCGTACTAAAAATGTGTTCTATGTTTATCAATTAGATGTGTTAAACCGCTCTAAAGATGCACTAGAAGTGTGTTAGTTAGATGTGTTAGACCGCACTAAATACGTGTTCTATGTGTGCTAGTTTGATGTGTTAGACCGTACTAAAGACGTGTTCTATGTGTGCTAGTTTGATGTGTTAGACCGTACTAAAGACGTGTTCTATGTGTGTCAGTTAGATGTGATATCCGTACTAACGACGTGTTGTATGTGTGTAAGGTAGATGTGTTACACCGCCATAAAGACGTCTTCTATATGTGTAAAGTAGATGTGTTACACCACCCTAAAGAGGTGTTCTATATGTGTAAAGTAGATGTGTTACACCGCCCTAAAGATGTGTTCTATGTTTGTCAGTTAGATGTCTTAGACCGCACTAAAGATGTGTTTTATGTGTGTCAGTTAGATGTGTTACACCGCCCTAAAGACGTTTTCTATGTGTGTTAGTTAGATGTCTTAGACCGCACTAAAGACATGATCTATGTGTGTCAGTTAGATGTCTTAGACCGCACTAAAGACATGTTCTATGTGGGTCAGTTAAATGTCTTAGACCGCACTAAAGACATGTTCTATGTGGGTCAGTTAGATGTCTTAGACCGCACTAAAGACATGTTCTATGTGGGTCAGTTAGATGTGTTAGGTCGCACTAAAGACATGTTCTATGTGTGTCAGTTAGATGTCTTAGACCGCACTAAAGACATGTTCTATGTGTGTCAGTTAGATGTCTTAAACCGCACTAAAGACGTGTTTTATCTGTGTCGTTATGTGTGATAAATCCCAGTAACGACGCGTTCTATGTGTGACAGTTATGTGTGTTAAACAGGACTAAAGACATGATATATATATGTGTTTTAGTTTGACGTTTTAGACAGCACTAAAGACATGCTAAAAGTGTGTCAGTTAGATGTCTTAGACTGCAATAGAGACGTACTAGGAGTGTGGTCAGTTAGATGTGTTAGACCGTACTAAAGACGTGTTCAATATGTGCCCGTTAGGTAAATAACACTAAAGAAGTGTTCTATGTGTGTCAGTTAGATGTGGTAGACCGCACTAAAGACGTGCTAGGTTTGTGTCAGTTAGATGTGTTAGACTACACTAAAGACGTGTTCTTCTTCTTCTTCTTCTTCTTCTTCTTCTTCTTCTTCTTCTTTTTCTTCTTCTTCTTTTCTTCTTCGTACGCTGTCAATCTGTATTTTATCGAAGAAAGCAGCGGTCATCCTGAGGTTGTCGACACTGTCATAAAGCTTGTCTTGTGTTGCCACTGGTGATGGCCACATGTGCTTTCTCTGGTCCTCGTATGTCGGGCAGTTTTGCAGCAGATGTTCAGCGGTCCTTTTCCCGGTACCACAAGTGCATTAGTCAGTGCCACCTATCTTCAGTTTATTGAATAGATGGTACCTCAGTCTGTTGTGGCCTGTGCGGAGTCTGAAGACCACGACCTGCTCTCTTCTGTTCAATTGGTAATAGGCATCGTTTTTTGTGCAGCCAGTATGTTCTGTTTCCCATTTGGCCATGTATCTGGCTCTAATAAGCCTTTTGGACTCTTCGTAGGTCACACTAGAATCTGGTTGTGGTAGTCTTGCAACTTCTTTTGCCAGTCTGTCTGCCTCCTCGTTGTCTTGGATGTTACAGTGGGATGGAACCCACTGTACCACTACTCTTTTTGGTGCGGACTGCTGGCATAGTTGACAGAGTGCTGCTCTTAAATCATTAAGTTCAGTATTTTTCTGGCTTTTTAGTGCTGTGACTACGGCCAGGGCATCTGTAAACAGGACTATCTGGCTTTCATTGCTTTCGCATGTCAGCATTGCTTCTACCGCAGCCCTCAGTGCCTCTGCCTCCGCTCTGAAATTACTTGAGAATTTTCCAGTTGCCACTGACAGTGTTATTTTTCTACCATTTGGTATGGTCAGGAATACCCCTGCCCCTTCGTTCTGTTTTATGTTTATTACAGAACCGTCGGTGTATGCATGGGTCCATTCCATGCTTAGGTAGTTTTCCGTTTTGTACCTCAGGGTTATGTCTCTTCTTTTTTTTCAGTCTGGCTGTTCTTGTTTCCAATACCTCGTATATTTTCTACCACCTCCGAGATGATATGCTGCTTCCAGGTAGGTTTGCGTACAGTAGGAATGGGCTTTGGTATTGTTACGGTGTTCATAGGGTCTTTGCTCATCTTTGCTTTGGCTATTTCTGCAAAGTTTCTCCGCTTTAGTTTCCCATTTCCAAATCTATTTGGTCTCTGATGCATTGGATGGTCTGTCAGTCTTCTTAGTTTCTCTGCTTGCTGCTTGGCTCTGCAGTCTCTTCTGTCGGTCATGAATTGCAGATTTGTAATCTTTTCAAGCTCTACAATTGGCGTTGACTTCATGCCTCCTGTAATAACTCTCATGGCTTGGTTTTGAAGTTTGCTAGTTTTATCGAAGTTCGCCTTTGCTGCTGTTGTCCATACCGCAATGCCATGCTCGAGAACTGGTCTCACTCTTCCAGTATACAGTTTCTTTAGTATTCTTTCGTCTGCTCCCCAGCTTGTGCCAGCAAGTTTCCTCATGATTGCCATTCTTTGTCTGGCTCTTATTCGGTTTCTCTCGATCTGACTTTTCCATGTCATGCGCCGATCAAATGTGACTCCCAAGTAGTTTGGGTTGTCGTTTGGCCGCAGGTATTTGCCGTTAAGACTTATTTTGGTGTTCTGGGGTTTATTTGAAATCGAGAATATCGTACATGTTGTTTATATTGACCAGCCATGAGTTCGCCCACTCCTCCAACAATGTTAGGGCCTGCTGCATCCGATTGCTTGCTACGGTGAGATTTTTTTCTTAGGTCCACATAGCCAGATCGTTTGCAAACATGGAGCTGTGGACTCTTCTTGGTATATTCTCTGTGATGTTGTTTATATACACCAGAAAAAGTGTGGGTGACAGTACCCTCCTTGGGGTACTCCTTGCTCCAGTGTCACCTTTTTGCTAGATGAATAAGACCGCACTAAAGACGTGCTAGGTTTGTGTCAGTTCGATGTGTTAGACCGGACTAAAGACTATGTGTGTCAGCAAGATGTGTTAGACCGGACTAAAGACGTGCTCTATGTGTGTCAGCAAGATGTGTTAGTCCGCACTAAAGACGTGCTCTATGTGTGTCAGAAAGATGTGTTAGTCCGCATTAAAGACGTGCTCTATGTGTGTCAGCAAGATGTGTTAGGCCGGACTAAAGACGTGCTCTATGTGTGTCAGCAAGATGTGTTAGACCGGACTAAAGACGTGCTCTATGTGTGTCAGCAAGATGTGTTAGGCCGCACGAAAGACGTGCTAGGTTTGTTTCAGTTCACGCGTTGAACTGTTCTACAAAGCTAACTAAATGCTCCTTAGAAATGTGTAACAGATAGTGAACCTCTGACAGCAGAAGACACAACTTCTGGCACTCTCGAATGAATTCTACTATCAACAGAAAAGATGCGATATGGAAATCTCTGGTTCCCTATTTATATCCAGAATAGACTGAGTAGATAAAGTCCGTAAGCCAGGGGTGACACATTTATGTAGGATCTAGAAGCCAGTTAAGAAATATAGATGCAAGATAATGTGTTGGCATAAGAGTTCGTCATAAGGTTTTGCAACATTGCAGTGAATTTATTTTGAAAATCTGAAAAAACGTGGCTTCACACAGATGAAAATGGAGAGCACTGTTTTTTTGTCTAATGTGCCATGTATGGCACTTAGAGAACATTGATTGATTTTTCATTTATTATTTTTAGTACCGTTTAGCTGCTAAGCAACATGCCACTGACAGTCTGATTTTGAAAGTCACAGAAAAGAAAGAAAATTGGGCGGGAAAAGAAAGAAAATTGGGCGGAAAAAGAAAGAAGATTGGGCGGGAAAAGAAAGAAAATTGGGCGGGAAAGAAAGAAAATTTTGCGGGAAAAGAAAAAATTGGGCGGGAAAAGTAAGAAAATTGGGCGGAAAAAGATAAAAAAATTGGGCTGGAAAAGATAGAAAAGTGGACTGGAAAAAAAAGAAAATTTGACACCTGCAAACAAAACCAGTTATAACAGATTCACTGCTAAATCAAATTTCTGAGCAGACAAGCAAAAAGAGAAGCATGGGCTAAGAAATCTGGAGAGTTGAACTTGCGGAAAGATGGAAAGAAAGCATGGTGCCTTATATCCAGCATTTCAGGAGTTAAAAGAAAGAGAGATCCTAAGCCCATTAGAACAGACACAGAATTAATAACAGGAGATTCTCAGAAATCAGAAGTTTTAACAAAAAGCAAAAACGAAAGAATCTGGACAAGGCTATCAAAACACTCACCAAAATGATGGAAAAACAGCCTACAGCTAACTGTGAGATCGGACAAGAATTTCCCTCTTCCAGAACTTAAAACATAGCCCTAAAAAGATGTAAGAAAGGTAAAGCCGCAGGACCTGACCTGCGCAATAACGAGATGCTCTTAAATCTCTCAAATGATGAGCTCCATACCATCCTTGACTTCATTAACAAAACATGGAGAGAAGGTAAGCTATCAACAGATTGGAGAATAGAAAACATCAGCCTAGTCCTAAAGAAAGACAAACCATCAAACATAGTAACAAGCTATTGTCCGATCTCCCTGACTTCAAACCTAGGCAAGGTCGCTGAAGGATGATAAACAAAAGGTTATTTTGGTGGCTAGAAAGCTAAAAGATTCTTAATACAAACCAATCAGGCTTCAGAAGAAAGAAACAGACAATGGACCAGCTGATAAGATTTGCCTAGGAGGTAGGTAATGCTTTCCGAGAGAAAAACAATGTGCTGGCAACATTCATTGACCTCAGTCAAGCCTACGATCGAGTTTTGAGGACTGGCCTCTTCAAGATGCAAAAAAAGAGAAATATCAGGGCGAATGTATAGCTGGCTAAAAAGGTTCTTCCATAACAGAACAATCCGAACAACATTCAGCGGATAAACATCCAAACAAAGGACCCTGGATATTGGACTGCCCCAGGGATCTGGGTTAAGTTGTACAATATTCCTAGTGTACATAAACGACCTACCAGATGTCATAACCTGCCAAAAGGCACTCTTTACTCTTTACGGATGACCTGGTCATTTGGTCAAATGGAAAACACTGGAAACCCATGACCACAAATATGAACATGAATCTGACAACCATCTCTACATATCGCCAGTTTTGGAAGCTTGAAATTAAACTTTTTAGTTTAATTTGAAATTTTGTACCTTGAAATTAATGTGGAGAAAACCATGTTCAGCTTGTTCAACTTAAATAGAAGGATTAAAGAGGAACATATAGATGTCAAAATAAACGGAGTGACAAAATCCGTGACAAAACCCCGAGATTCCTCGGAGTCGAGCTTGGCTGTAGTCTCACTATGAAAATCCATATAGATAAGCTGATTGAAAGAGCATCCACAAGGCTCAGACTCATCAAGCTCCTCTCTACTTGAGGATGGGTGGCAGATCAAGATTCACTACGCCAGTTATACATTGGATATGTCCGCTCAGTGATTGACTATTCACTCCCCCTCCAAGCCATTGCAAGCAAAAAGCCTCTTACACAAACTGAACAGAGTACAAAATCATGCTCTGCGGTTTATACGTGGTACCATGAAAACAACGCCGACAGATGCATGTGAAATTAACTCTGCCATCGAACCTCTAAACCTAAGATGAGAAAGCTCTGTCGTGGAGATGCGTGAAAGATTCTTTAGAAAGGACACTAAGGAGGAGAATAGAAAAATGGTAGAACATTGGCATCAAAAGCATAGAATAAAAAAATACATCTTTCTTTAAAAAGGACAATATCGATTAAATCCCACCTGCCAGAGGGAAGAAGGCTTATGGCGGTCATCAATGATGAACCACCTTTCTGGCTGGCAACTACCCCCACAGTAAGAACTGTACTCTCCGACACCTTTGCCGACAGGAACACTCTACCATCTTTGCTGAAAACTATCACTTTGGAAAGTATAGACTCATATCCACAAAACATCCAAGTATGTACAGATGGATCTGTCACCGGAGTTACCACCATCACTGGATATGGTGCTGTAATTAAATACTGTAACCTGCACCAAGAAGACCACCCTACATCTATGGCCCTTGTGGAGAGACCTGTTCCAATAACGAAGCAGAAATAATAGCGATAGAAAAAGCTTTGTGCCGAATAATCTCAGATTTTGAAAGCGGCACTAACCAGCCTGAGGAGGTCGTTGTTTTCTCAGACTCGAAGTCTGCACTCCAAGCCTTGGAAAACAGAATGTCTCCAGATGTTAATAATATCTACAAATTAATTGACCAAATGTCCGCCTCTTATGGAGCGGAAGTAGTGCTCCAGTGAATACCTGGCCATGTCGGAATCCCAGAAAATGAGAAGGCTGATGAGCTGGCCAGAATCGGGGCATTGCTTACCACATCAACTACCTAGTATCACACCACAAACCTGAAAAATCCTGAAAAATAACAATAGACAGGAGTGGCTAGATCAGTGGGCCACATCCCAGACAGGCCGAGCATATTTCAAAAACCAGATCCCCAGGACCCAGCCAAGAAACTGAAAAGGACAGACCAGAGTTTGATCTTCAATCTGAGAACAGGTCATACCCCTCTCAACAAACGAAGAGACCAGAGTTTGATCTTCAAGCTGAGAACAGGCTATCAACACACATCTGAATAGATTAGACTCACTAAGTGAACCAAACTGCAGATTCTGCTATTACCACAAGAAGTCAGTCGAGCACCTCCTGACTGTGTGTCCAGGGCTGGCTGATCTGTGGAACCTGATGTTACCACCACACTCCACTATATTCAACACACTCTACACATCACTGCAACAATTGAGGAGGATGTGTGCTTTTGTTCGGGAGGCATTGGGGTATCAAGAGCTTCCAGTTCACAGCTAAAGGGATTGTATCATCATCGCCATCATCATCATCATCATCCGGTTCACGAGCAAAAGGACGGACCTCGACATCGGTGGATCGAGGGTGCCTCTGACAGTCTCAGGAAGTTACACTAAACGACATCATAAACCTCCCACCTTCCGATTAAAAAAAACAATTTAGGCATTTCTCTCTCTCTACGGCATGGATCGTAGGACCCCCCAAAAAATAGATGGTAATATTTCTATCCATCTATTCTACGCACACACCAGTTTATGAAAGTATGTAATTTTTTTGTTAATGTGTTTGTCTGTTGTTTTTGTTGTTGCCCATGCTTGAGAACAATGCAATGGGGCGAACTTCACGTCTGAGTTGACAATGGTTATCTTGGAAGACGGAACTTAATATCTTTGTATTTGCATAAGTTCCGCAATGTCATGAAAGCTACTCTCCACGTCTGTATTCCTATTTTGATATCATTATACGTACCTGCAACTTTATCCATTATTAAACATATAATTCTATATACAAACAGATCAATTGATAATCTAACAGATGCATTAATATACAAACAGGCAAATTGATATACTAACAGATAAATCGATATACAAACAGATAAATTGATATACCAAAATGATACATCGATATACAAACAAATAAATGTATATATTAACAGATACATCGATATACAAACAGATTAATTGATAAACTAACAGATACATCGATATGTAAAACACATAAATTGATATACTAACAGATACATCGATATACAAACAGATAAATTGATATACTAACAGATAAATGGATAATTTAGTAGCTGTCCATGGTTGTCGATGAGGACCGCCGACATCATCCTTGTCACAGATTTCCCTGTTGAGTGTGGGTGCGCATGTGGCTGAACAGGCCAATGCGGGAACGAAAATATCTGCTACATATCGGGCACACGAGGTTTGTAGAAGGTGATGGTGTTCCCGCTGTTCGTGATTTCCGGGTCTCGCGTCTGCTCTTGGCTTTCACAACACGGTCGTCTTCGCTGGTAGCTACACCCGATTTGACTGCGCTTCTCCAGTCAGATCTGTTTTGCGTAAGACATTGCCAGGTGTCGATGTCTATCTGGCAACTTTTCAGTGAGTCCTTCAGACCGTATTTAAATCGTTTCTTTGGGCGCCCTCTCTCGCGCCATCCCTCTCTCGGCTCACCGTAGAGAAGCTTCTTTGGGAGCCGCTCGTCTGACATACGGACGAGGTGTCCGGCCCATCCTAGTCGTGCTTTTTCTAGCAGTGCATGGATGCTGGGCATATTAGCCCTCGATGTCAATAACACGATCTTGCCATCGGATGTGGAATATTCGCCTCATGCAACCTGTGTAGAAGTGGTTTAACCGCTTTGCATGTCCAGAGTATACAGTCCAGCTTTCGCAAGCGTATAGTAGGGTTGGAATGATGGTTGCACGGTAGACTTTGAGTTTGGTCTTGACGCTGATGCCACGACGTGCCCAGACCATCGAGCGCATTCTACCAAAGGCTGTGCTGGCCTTTGCTATTCTGCTTGCCACCTCATCGTCTAGGCTGACATATCTCGACAGATATGTAAATTTGTCTACGACATTTAGCGTCTGCCCGCTGACTGTAGTCTCTGGTTTTGTGTACGGTATGCCTGGTGCTGGTTGGTACATGACCTCTGTTTATTTGGCATTTATGGTCAGGCCAAAATTTTCGCATGCGGCAGAGAACCGGCCCATTCCAACCTGCATGTTCAGTTCTGAGTTGCTCATTAGAGCGCAGTCGTCAGCAAATACAAGTTCCCTGATTATGACGCCAGCCACTTTGGTTTTGGCCTTCATTCTTCTGGGATTGAGTAACTTGCCATCTGTGCGGTACTTTATGGGTATTCCAAGCTCCAATGATCTGAAGGCGTCTGTCATTGTGGCCGCGAACATCATGCTGAACAAGGTCGGGTCGAGTACACATCCTTGTTTTACTCCGTTTGATACTAGAAACGTTTTAGAGATTGCACCGCTGTCCAGTACACGAGCACACATGCCTTCGTGTAGCTGTTTCACCATGGTTATGAACTTGTTGGGGCAGCCAAACTTGGACATTATCATCCACAGCCCTCCTCTGTTTACTGTATCAAATGTCTTTGTCAAATCAATAAATGTGGTGTACAAGGCCTGATTTTGTTCCCGACACTTCTCTTGTGCTTGGCGAGCGGCAAAAATCATGTCCACTGATCCTCTTCCGGCTCTGAACCCACATTGGCTTTCTGGGAGATGGTGGCTTTGTTCAAGGTGTTTGTTGAGCCTGTTTAGCAGTAAGCGCGCTAGGATCTTGCCTGCTACGGAGAGTAGTGATATTCCACGATGGTTGTCGCATTTCTGACGGTTGCCTTTTCTTTTGTACAGGTGAACGATTGAGGCGTCCTTTAGCTCCTGTTAAATTTTTCCTTCAGCCCACAAGTGGCAGAAGAGTTCAGTGATCCTTCTAGTGAGGGATGGGCTGGTATTGCATCCTCTCCTGGAGCTTTTCCTATAGATAGTGAACTGATTGCATTGTCGACTTCCTCCTCAGTGATGACTTCATCCAACGCCAGGTTTAGTTCCACCTGCGGCATTCGCCGGATGGCCTACTCATTTATAGACGATGGGTGTTTAGTATTTTGCAGAAGTGGTCTGCCCATCTGTCTAGAATCTGAACCTTATCTGTTAGCAGTGCTCCATCCGCACTGCGAACTGGAGTATTACTAGAGGGCTGCGGGCCGTAGAGAGCTTTCAGTGCCTCGTAAAACCGTTTGGTGTCATGACGCTCGGCGAACATCTCAATTTCGTCAGCTCTTTTGCTGAGCCAGGAGTCTTGCATCTCTCTAAGCCTTGTCTGGACAGCTTTGCGAGCAGTATTGAAGGCAGCTTTTGCTGCCAGAGATGGTGTATCCCTCTGGTAGTCCCTGTGCGCTTCATGTTTTGCATAGAGAAGGCCATGTATTTCTAGATCGTTCTCATCAAACCAGTCCTTATGCTTGCGCGTGAGTGGGCCAATGTGTTTAACAGCTGTATCACAGAGTGTGTTTCTCAATGATGCCCAGTTCTCTTCGACATCGAAGACCGATAAATCGATATACAAACAAATAAATTGATATACTAACAGAAACCGATATACAAACATATAAATTGATACATTAACAGATACATCGATATACAAACAGATAAATTGATAAACTAATAAATATATACATCGATATACAAACAGATAAATTGATATACTGATAAATATATACATCGATATACAAACAGATAAATTGATATACTGATATTTCGATGCACAGACATTGGTTTATTTACTTTTTGATCGTGCCAGTGGTGTAATGATTCACATACTGATTTAACTGTTGATTGATTGTTTAATCAATTGCTCCATTAATTTTTTGACCGATATCTAGGTGTGCGGCAACTATGTTCGAATCTGTCACGTTGTCGTTTATCAAGATTTTATTTTTTAAACTTCGATCTCTTCTTTTGTTACTGGTAGTTATTGAAAAGATTTTTCACCTCAGATCAGAACTGTTGTTTTCATTTATATGTTTTTAATTTTGCATGTTGTGATTATACATTCCATAAACTGGGTAAACTGTGATTGTCACATTAGATAAAGTATTTATCTTAGGGTCAAGAGCAGGGTTGCTCTACAAGAGGAGAATTTACCCCTCTGCCTTTGGTAAATTTTAAGGGTTAGGGGAAATTGGAACCACTTTTCAGAAAATTGTAATGTCCATCAAAGTATGTATAATCTGAAAAATTGTAGTTTGTTTTTAATTTAATTTGCGGCATTCAATAAGTGTATTGAATCCTGCACATCTTTCATTGATTCTTGAACAGGCATTAATATTTTAATTCGCAAAATGAAATGTTTATGTTAAAGACGAGAACGTGCTTCAAGAAACTCTCATATAATAAACATTAAGAAGTAACTTTCTTAAGTAATTAGTTTTGAAAATAAACAAAAACTAATTTTAATAAAGTTTTAAAGTATATCAACATTTTTGGTTGCTATGACATTTGTAAAAACTCTACTATAAAATTATCCATATAAATGTATATGCGCTAACACATAAATAAATAGTGATTGTCAATATTATATGCACATTATTTGATCCTTTGAAGAAGACTATCTTGATACGGACACAAATTATTTTCTAAACAAAGGCGGAAAGGGCTATGGAGCACAAACTGGTTGAGAACTACTAGTCTAGAGTGATGTCTCGTGGTCTCTCATTAAGGGTTCGTGTATTTATCAAGTAGGTCAAATGTTTAGCTGACCTACTTTTGAATTGTTTTAACGAACAAGGGTCGGAGGTTATTTTATGTTATATATAATTGACGTTACTGAACTCCAGGAAGACACAGAGGTGCCCACTTTCTTTCAGCAGAAACCATGGATACAAATTGTTCTTGTAACTGGCTGGTCCTAAACTACGACTTGTCAGTTATGTCTATCATTACGTCCCACATTGAACCTCTGGGGATTGCTAGTTTATCGATTGGAGTGTCCTAATTCAACAGGCAGACATTGATTGATTGGGATGTCCTTGTTAAACACAAAGTAAAGTAAAGTTAAACATGCAGGCATTGATTGATTAGGGTGTCTTCATTCAACAAGCGGATATTGATTGATTAGGGTGTCTTCATTCAACAGGCAGACATTGATTGATTAGGGTGTCTTCATTAAACAGGCGGATATTGATTCATTGGAGTGTTCTCATTCAACAGGCGGATATTGATTTATTTCAGTGTCCTCATTCAACAGGCGGACATTGATTTATTTCAGTGTCCTCATTCAACAGGCGGACATTGATTTATTTCAGTGTCCTCTTTCAACAGGCGGTCATTGATTTATTTCAGTGTCCTCATTCAGCAGGCTGCAGTTGATTGATTTTAATGTCCTAATCTAACAGGACTCTTGATTGATTTCAGTGTCTTCATTCAACAGGCGGCACTTGATTGATTCCAGACACATTGTCAACGCCTCTCTCTCTCTTTCTTTCTCTCTCTTTCTCTCTCTCGCTCTCTCTCTCTCTCTCTAACACACACACACACACACACACACACACACACACACATCTTGTCCATGCCAGATGCTCTCAGTATGTTTTTTCGTGGTCAGATCCCAGCTCTTTCAATACTGGTGCATAGGACGTAAGTTGGCAGAGACTGGAAAGTGTCTCAGATCGATTGACCTAAAACAAATCGACCTTGCTCGAACATCTGATTCAAAGTAATTTTACATCTGAATCATTGGTTGATATTGATTATCTCATCTGACTACTTATGTCGTTTGACTTTGGACAACTAAAAAACCCTACATGAACACCTACATCAGAAGTTCCAAGAGAGAATTAAATACATAGGAAAAGCCCCAATCATTTGGCTAGAGAAAAACACAGAAAAACATGCAGAATTCTTTGAAGTTGAAATCGAAAGTGTAAAGCACTCATTCCATTACCAGTACCAGCCAGTACCAGTCAGTACCAGCCAGTACCAGTCCAAATTAATCTTCTACGGGAACTCAGAGACAGTACTCATGCAACTCCTGGACATGTGTACACAGATTGATAGGAAACGCAGAACGAAAAATGGAGAGGCAGTGGAATCTTCGTCCATATACTACAACAGCGACATAGAAAACCAGTGAATTCCAGGAGGAGAGACGTGTACCAATTTTAGAGCTGACATGCAGCTATACATGCAGGAACCAAGATTCTTTTCAGCCAAAACACAACTACAAGGAAAGCAGCATACTCCAATCCACAGACAAGATAGACTGTAACATGACATAAAATATAACATTGGATTGCTGTTCGTAAAAAACTAATCTAGTCCTACAGTGGATTCCCGTCCAACCGTAGGATCCTTGGAAACTAGACGGCAGATGAGCTCGCAAAAGCCGGTAGTGGCGGCACACATTCTCGCCATCCACATCCACAGAGCTATAAAGAAAGAAAGACACGCATCAAACGATCCATGAGGACGGAATGGAGAAACCAGCACAAAGAATATAAGCCATAAAATGACAGGATAGACAAACTTGGTATATATCTTCAGACTTAGAACGAGACATCGCAGACTTAATGCCCACCCTCGCAGAATGGGTCTTTGAGATACCCCCACGTGCGATTGTAGAGCATCCAAGCAAACACCATAACATATCCTACAGGACCGCTCCACTTATGCAGACAGGTTTGGGGAAGTGACCATGCTCGAAAAGCTACGTGGGACCTGCGAATACATGAAACGCACTCCCCTTTATGAACCTCATCGGACTAGAAACGTAGCATCAGTTGATCGAAGAAGACGAAGAAGAAGAAGAAGTAGCAGAAGTATTGTTAGACGACGTTGTGAAGCTCAGTTCTCAGTTGTTTTGACCGATCAAACTTTAAATTCACAATTACTAGCCATTTTTTTAACATCTTCATCCATGGATTTCTTGGACTTCCTTGTCTGTGATACCCTGGTTGTGTAGATACAGACCAGTCCAACGGTTGGGTTCGGGAAGATTCTCGTGATATGCCATTGTACTATCTGTCAATAAACATCATCCACCACGTTCTGTCAGATATTTCCATTTTTTTGTTGTTGTTGCTTTCATTTCGAAAGACCATGGCCCCCTCCTGTCAATCATTTCATGTCATTTCATTGTCCGTGTGCCTTGTTCAGTGTGAAAGTCTGACACAGATAACAGAGTGTAGGTATGAATAAATTGTAAATTGTCTTTGTGTCTTTGTTGGAGTTTTTGGATGTTTCGGAGATGATGTTATCAGGTTATTCTGTAGTTTTGATTATTGATTTATAAAGGAGCAATGTCCGCTTTGTTTACGTTTGTCCACGTCGTTAATGTGTACCGGCCACTACTTCAAATAATGTGTTATTGTTGCCAATGTTACATTCAGAACGATTGATTCTACTTTGTACATTTTCAAATCAACTCTCTTTCTCTCTTTCTCTCTCTCTTTCTCTCTCTCTCTCTCTCCCCCCTCTCTCTCTCTCTCTCTTTCTCTCTCACACACACACAACACATATACATATATCTACTTTTAAACATATATGCATACATATACATATACACAAGCATACATATACACATACATACACACATACATACATTGGTACATACATTCATACATGCGCACATATACATGCACACAAACACATATATACATACATAGAATCATTCATGCACACACAAACATACATACATGAAACACACACACACATATATATATATATATATATATATATATATATATATATATATATGTATATACCTTTGCTTGTGTCTGCATGTATGTATGTATGTTTGTGTATGATTTAATGTATGTATGTTAAGAACACAATGGTCTGCCTGGGGTTATTAATGTCTCCTGGGAGTTTGCGAAAGAATGCTACTGATTAAAGCCTGTATGTACATGCTATGGCCTTATTCTCACATCTAGTACACAGTATCACCTTTCCGGAAATCACTCTCCAACTGATCCATGTACCCTATCATTGTAATCCCCCTCGTCACTTCACGAGTTGTATAATAACTCAGATTTTATCAAATGTCAAAGTTGACGTATTCTTTAATCCCAAATATATTAATAAGGTTTATTTTGTCAATACAATACCGAGATGACCTTTTCACTCATGTTCATTATCATTTATAAGATAATCTTGGGAAACGATAAATTAGACTCTGCATGTAATTTCTCTTGTTCTTTGATCATACACAGTTCAGTTTTTCTTATAATGCTTTTCACGATTAGCTCTTTACTATAGACTAGAGCCAACGCTACATCTTTTAGCATTGCTTTTTTTTTAAAGTCAAATATTTACTCAATTTTGCTTTAAAATGTGATACTCCAAACTAAAATAACTCGTACACATTGTAAGATACCTTGTTTTCCATAGTTCGAAACTAAGCCATGGATTTCTAGAATATATGTACAACGTTACAGGACAATTGTTTTAAAAACAAAAAAGGTATCACACAAATCGTCTGTACGTTGCTGTTTTTGGCAAAAAGTTTAGGACATTATTTTTTACCATTTTCTGATGATTAAATACATTGATTAAAATCAATGATCTCCAATTTAATATATAAACCCTTCAGTACTGAACTGCCTGTCACTCATGCAGTACAAATCTCCTCCTCCTTTTTGCCCTTCTGGCATCATAGGATGCCTTAATAGATTTTTTCTTTTGCGACAAAATGTTCTTGTGTTCACAGGATTCTCTCAGATACCTGCAAGTATGTAATTCAATTTCCTCCATTACCAACAGAGATTTTGTCTCGTCATTATAAACAGAACCTGCAATATCAACAACAGCTTTCACAATAGTTATACCATGATTCTTATTCTTGGGACATAATTTCAAGATAGCACTGTTCAGTCACTCATTGCCATTTTATGTATTTCCTTCAAGACACTTTTTAAGTAGTTCATTCCTGTCGCGGTCCTAAAATACTGGTTTTATATTTGCCATAACAGCAGGTAGGTTGCTGGTGTGTTTATATGAACAGTTTAATCTTCTACAGCTTTCTTAAATGAACACCATTTGTTGTGGCTGTTTTTCTAATTTGGTCGTGACAAGTTCATAACACAACAGAACATCTGCAGGTCTGCAAGCCTTTTTCCAAAACATCTCACTGATAATACAGCCCAGTGTTTATGGAATCCACACACAAATTACCCATATATATTTAGTTACATGAAGAAAATGATGTATATTATAATTGTTTCTGCTACAATAAAACTCAAACTTACTGCCTAGGCCATTCCTAGGCAATTGTGCATTGGAATAAGCTATGTAACAATTTTAATGTATTCAGATGCCAAATATTCTTCTGGATCCAGCTCTTCATGAACATTATCTTCACTTAAAAATGAAATGTGGTTCACAGAGTCGTACAATTTCTATCTCTTTATTTCTAACCGAGTGGGCGTGGTCAGTGAACTTTTAAAAGAGTCAATGTTGATGTTGTTACGTTTACCAGAACGTAATCACAGGCCTAACCTACAGTCCATTAAACAAATTGTCATATAGTTTGACATCTGCTCCTTTGTTAGACCTATCACCATAGAAATTATGTTTCTTATTAACTTTCTTTCTTATCTTCTTGTCACGTGATTTTATTTCTCAAAATTCTTACAAAACTGTTTTTACTTTGAAAATTACAATTTGTATAAGCCAAAATTGTGACTATCATATCCTGCCATATGCATTAAGTAGGGAGTACTCATTATATTATATCATTTTTTTTAAAGGAGCTTGAAAACCCCTCAATGATTCTTATGTTAACTAAATTCTAGAGGAGTAATAGTTTGAAACTAGCAACTGACATCCATTTTCATTTTTTTTCCTAATTTTTTGGCCTGCCTGACAGTCTATATCTTAAAAACTGCTGATGGTAGACTATAAATTCAAATGGTATTTGATTGAAAGAAGATAGATTATACTTTCCCAACAGCCCAACAAAATTCAATTTACATAACAAAACGCATTTTGACCAGATTCTAGGTGGCACTTCCCTACTCAACTTTTGCCCAAACGAGTTCAATTGAGTTTAAGTGTGAATGGTAAGTGGCGGTCTCAAACACATATCACCATGCTCTTGGATCAACTAGTCTATATGAAACATATATATATATATGGAAACGGGCTGTTTTCATGGCAACCTGGCTAACGAGGTGAGAGATCGACGTGATCCCCGTAGTAGTGAGCAACACGCAGATGAAGTCAGGCATAGCACAACCGCCTGGAAGACCCTAGTCCACCATCATAAGGACGTGAGGAAAGCTTCGACAACCCGCCAGTTAACGTCTTCTTTAGGGCTCACAAAAGAGTAATCCTACTCATTTTGGGCATTCGCAAAAAAACATTATTACTACTACTACTACTACAACTACTACAACTACAACTACTGCTGCTGCAGCTGATGCTGCTGCTGATGCTGCTGCTGCTACTACTACTACTACTACTACTACTAATGCTGCTACTACTACTACTAATGCTACTACTACTACTACTAATGCTACTACTACTACTACTAATGCTACTACTACTACTACTAATGCTACTACTACTACTACTACTACTAATGCTACTACTGCTACTACTACTACTAATGCTACTACTACTAATGCTACTACTACTACTACTAATGCTACTACTACTAATGCTACTACTACTAATGCTACTACTACTACTACTAATGCTACTACTACTACTACTACTACTACTATTGCTGCTGGTGCTACTTCTACTACTACAACTACTACTAATGCTACTACTACTTCTACTACTAATACTTTTGCTAGACTGGTGCTACTTCTACTACTACTACTACTACTACTACTGCTGCTGCTGCTACTACTACTACAACAACTACTACTACTACTACTACTACTAATATTGACGTTTGAAAGCATTAGCTGGAATTTAAAGTTTCACGTTCAGGATATTTAATAACTGTTAATGCCCGTAAGACAAGACGCGCTAGCCTGAACATGTTGGTGCAAAATAAATGCTTGCACTGATGCTGATGCTGAACTTTTACAACCAATGGTAGGGGATGCTATTATTGTAATTTTGTTATTGCTTTTCACCAACCGGATCTTTTTTTTAGTGCGTGTAAAAAAATGGTTTTAAAAATACGGACGTTACGCAAAAAGAAATTGTACAATCGTATTGCCCAGACAGTTTAAGCATGGTAAACTTTTTACTAGACTAGGCTGTGGTTTAGTTGACTATTGACGTCATTTCAACAACACCTTTGTAGCAGTTTTGTATCCTATTGTTCCTGTTATTGTTGTTGTTGTTGTTATTGTTGTTGTTGTTGTTATTGATGTTGTTCACTAGCTAGTTTTAGTTAAGTGGCAGCTACCGTTGTTACTTTATGTAAGAAAACAAGCTTTATGTGAGAAGGAACGTTATTACATAGAAAAAAGTTGCAAAAATGAGATACGTTTTGTTACTTGCTGTCTTTAAACATAGCATAACTAACGGTCGAAGTTGTTGTTGTTTATGTTGTTATTGTTTATGTTGTTGTTGTTTATGTTGTTATTGTTTATGTTGTTGTTGTTTATGTTGTTGTACGTGGTTCATATTTTTGCTGTTGTTTTTGTAGCTGTTGTTTATATCTCTGTTGTTGGTGTTGTTGTTCTGTATATTGTTATTGTTTATGTTGTTGTTGTGTATATTGTTGTGTTTGATGTTGTTTCTGTTGCTGTGGTTTATGTTGTTGTAGTTATTACTGTTGTTGTTTATGGTGATGCGTTTATTTACGTTTATGTTGTTGTTGTTATTATTGTTGACGTTTATGTTGGTGCTGTTTTTTACGTTGTGATTGTTATTGTTGTTGTTCACATTTTTGTTGTACATGTTTCTATCATTTCTGTTGTTGTTTATTTTTGTGTTGTTTATGTTGTTGTTGTGCATATTGTTTTCTTTTATGTTGTTTCTATTACATTTATGTTGTTGTTGGTTTTGTTAATGATGTTGTTGTTGTTCATGGTGTATGTTGTTTATGCTCTCTATATATATTTTGTTGTTCACGTTATTATTGTTCATATTGTTGTTGTTCGTGTTTCTATTGTTTCTGTTGTTGTTTATGTTTATTTTGTTTATGTTATTGTTGTTGTTTACGTTGTGGTTGTGTATGTTCTTATTATTTATGTTGTTGTTCATATTGCTTTTGTTTATGTATTTGTTGGTGTTCATGCTGCTGTTGTTGTTTATGTTGTTGTTGTTGTTCATATTGTTGTTGCCTTTTATGCTCTTGTTATTTATGTTGCCGTTGGTGTTCATATTGTTATTGTTGTTTATTTTGTTGTATTTTATATTGTTGTTGTTTATGTTGTTGCTTGTGTGTATTTGGATATGTTGGTGTTTATGTTGATGTTGTTGTTTGTGTTGTTGTTGTTCATTTTGTTGTTGTTTATGGTGTTGTTGGTCTTCATATTGTTGTTTGTTGTTTATGTAATTGTTGTTTTCGTATTTGTTGCTTATGTTGTCGTTGCTTATTTTGTTGTTGATTATATTGCTGCTATTGTTCAAGTTATTATTTGTATTGTTCTCGATTATAGTGTTGCTATTGTTATGTTGTTGTTCACATTGTTGTTGATATCATATCTTTGTTGTTGATATCATATTCTTGTTGTTGATATCATATCTTTGTTGTTGATATCATATTCTTGTTCTTGATATCATATTCTTGTTGTTGATATCATATTCTTGTTGTTGATATCATATTCTTGTTGTTCATATTCTTGTTCTTGATATCATATTCTTGTTGTTCATATTCTTGTTCTTGATATCATATTCTTGTTGTTCTCATTCTTGTTCTTGATATCATATTCTTGTTGTTGATATCATATTCTTGTTCTTGATATCATATTCTTGTTGTTCATATTCTTGTTCTTGATATCATATTCTTGTTGTTCATATTCTTGTTCTTGATATCATATTCTTGTTGTTGATATCATATCTTTGTTCTTGATATCATATTCTTGTTCTTGATATCATATTCTTGTTCTGATATCATATTCTTGTTGTTCATATTCTTGTTGTTCATATTCTTGTTCTTGATATCATATTCTTGTTGTTGATATCATATTCTTGTTGTTGATATCATATTCTTGTTGTTCATATTCTTGTTGTTGATATCATATTCTTGTTGTTCATATTCTTGTTGTTGATATCATATTCTTGTTGTTCATATTCTTGTTGTTGATATCATATTCTTGTTGTTGATATTCTTGTTGTTGATTTCATATTCTTGTTGTTCATATTCTTGTTGTTGATATCATATTCTTGTTGTTGATATCATATTCTTGTTGTTCATATGCTTGTTGTTGATATCATATTCTTGTTGTTCATATTCTTGTTGTTCATATTCTTGTTGTTGATATCATATCTTTGTTCTTGATATCATATTCTTGTTCTTGATATCATATTCTTGTTCTTGATATCATATTCTTGTTGTTCATATTCTTGTTGTTCATATTCTTGTTGTTGATATCATATTCTTGTTGTTGATATTCTTGTTGTTGATATCATATTCTTGTTGTTCATATTCTTGTTCTTGATACCATATTCTTGTTGTTGATATCATATTCTTGTTGTTGATATCATATTCTTGTTGTTCATATTCTTGTTGTTGATATCATATTCTTGTTGTTCATATTCTTGTTGTTGATATCATATTTTTGTTGTTCATATTCTTGTTGTTGATATCATATTCTTGTTGTTCATATTCTTGTTGTTGATATCATATTCTTGTTGTTCATATTCTTGTTGTTGATATCATATTCTTGTTGTTCATATTCTTGTTCTTGATACCATATTCTTGTTGTTGATATCATATTCTTGTTGTTCATATTCTTGTTGTTGATATCATATTCTTGTTGTTCATATTCTTGTTGTTGATATCATATTCTTGTTGTTCATATTCTTGTTGTTGATATCATATTTTTGTTGTTCATATTCTTGTTGTTGATATCATATTCTTGTTGTTGATATCATATTCTTGTTGTTCATATTCTTGTTCTTGATATCATATTCTTGTTGTTCATATTCTTGTTGTTCATATTCTTGTTGTTGATATCATATTCTTGTTGTTCATATTCTTGTTGTTGATATCATATTCTTGTTGTTCATATTCTTGTTGTTCATATTCTAGTTGTTGATATCATATTCTTGTTGTTCATATTCTTGTTGTTGATATCATATTCTTGTTGTTCATATTCTTGTTGTTGATATCATATTCTTGTTGTTGATATCATATTCTTGTTGTTCATATTCTTGTTGTTGATATCATATTCTTGTTGTTCATATTCTTGTTGTTCATATTCTTGTTGTTGATATCATATTCTTGTTGTTGATATCATATTCTTGTTGTTCATATTCTTGTTGTTGATATCATATTCTTGTTGTTCATATTCTTGTTGTTCATATTCTTGTTCTTGATATCATATTCTTGTTCTTGATATCATATTCTTGTTCTTGATATCATATTTTTGTTGTTCATATTCTTGTTGTTCATATTCTTGTTCTTGATATCATATTCTTGTTGTTGATATCATATTCTTGTTGTTCATATTCTTGTTGTTGATATCATATTCTTGTTGTTCATATTCTTGTTGTTGATATCATATTCTTGTTGTTCATATTCTTGTTGTTCATATTGTTGTTATTCCAATTTTTGCTGCTAATATTGTTGTTTAAAATATTGTTGTTATTTGCATTGCTGGCCTTTATATTGTCGCTGTTTTTATTGCAACTAATGTTGTTGTTGTCTGTGTTGTGATCGTTGCTGTTGTTTATATTATTGGTGTTCTTTTTATAGTAGTTGTTATTTTATTTATATTCAGTGGTCTCGAAATAAGGTGTCCTCCACTGGTGCCGTAAGGTCTAGGGGTCGTATCGTGGTGGAGACTGAGACGTTTTCACCTGGATCTTCTGGATAAAAATGCGACTGATCTCTGGGTAGTAATAGCGGATTCCCATGTACAGTGTCGAGCACGTTCAACAAAACATTGGCAGCTAGAAATCAACAAGGAGTAGGCTTAACGGCCGTTGCCTGGACAAAATTCACAAAATATAAATACCAGGCCTAGAAAGCTACAGTATAGCCTTCGGCTACCTGGCAAAAGACACTAACATATCTGCTTGAATACCATTTTCAAGTATTCCAAGTTGTTTTTATTGTTGTTGTTGATGATATTATTGGTGTTATTCATCGACTGTTCTATGTGTTCGCAAATGCTTTTAAGCTAAGAGATAAAGGGAGACAACTTGACCATGAAGATCGTTTGTTCTTTGTTTCACTTAAACTAAACCCAACTAATGTTGACAGTTGTTGTCATTGATAGCGGTCTACGAGCTAAAAAATGGGGTTTAATGTTAATAATGTACAGTCATCCACATGGATAGATCCAATATGGAAGATAATATAGAATGGGCAATAGCAATATTAGATAGCTATATAAGGAGAGGGATCTAGGGATATAATAAATCATACAGGTAAAGTAACAACGACACTGTTGAGGGCAACTCTTCTCTCTTCTCTTACCCCACTCTGTTTCATTTGACTCTGTCCTTCCATTGCACTTTGGTTGGGCTAGCTTAGGTACATACACTGGTTTATGCGTCTTGATATCGCCCAATGGACAACGGTCTGGGGTGGAAAATGGCGCGCCTCCGCCAGAAGAAACTAGCAAGGCAAACATCTAAGCAAGAACAACTAGTGAGGCAAACATCTAAGCAACAACAACTAGTGAGGCAAACATCTAATCAACAACAACAATTCTGTTTCGTTTGACTGTCCTACAATCACACTTCTGTACAACTTTCACACGCACCCTCAGGATGAGACCGTTCCATTGCGCTTTGGTTGGGCTGGCTTCCGAGAGCGCACAAACCTAGCATAGGTACATACAGACGCACACATACATCCAAGTACTGGTTTATGCGTCTTAATTTAGACTACGGTCGGAGGTGGAATAGACGCGCCTCCGCCAGTAAAAACTAGTGAAGCAAACACATATTATAAAAAATAAATTAAGAAATAATTGAGCAAGTCCAGGTAGCAGTGAAAAAGGCAAATGTAATGTTAGGTATGATACAAAAAATATTAAGCTCAGGAGTAATGAAGGGATTGTCAAACTGCATAATGCATTAGTTACACCAAGATTTGAGTACTGAGTATAAGTGCGGAGTCCTTATTGTAGAGGAGATATGAACATACTGGAAAGAATAAAAAAAAAGAGCGGCAAAGCTGATAGTGGAAATCCAGAATTACTGTTATGAGGAAAGACATAGAAAAACCGGCCTACAATGTCTTGAAAAGAGGAGAATTCGAGGTGACTTAATACAGGTTTATAAGATAATGAAAGGAAAGTATAAATTACACTATAACAAGTGTTTCAAAACACGAGGGCACAGATACAAATTAACTAAAGAAAGGTCCAAATTAGATATTAGGAAATATTTATTTGGCTAGAGAGTAGGGAATGCTTGGATTGCATTGCCACAAGAAGTAGTGAAGGCAAAGAAAATTAATGCATTTAAGAATAGATTGGATGCGCATAGCTTTTAGAGCAGGGAAATGTACATTAAACTGGTTGTATACCGACTCTGCAGAGTGCTATAAACCAGGCGTTGAGTTAAGTAAAGGAAAGTTATTGTTGTTCGTCTTATTGTTGTTACTAGCTGATTTTAATCAGGGGTCTACTGCTGTTCTCATAAATTTTAAGAAAACAATTGCTACACAAAAGTTTACAACAATATAATTAAAAGCTGATCAGAATGAACGATTCCTCTATTGACCAGCACATAATATGATTGCTATTTTTGTTGGTGTAAACTTCTGAAGATCATAACGGCGATTGCTGCACCGCACGCGTAAAATGTTCTTTCATCAAAGAACAAATAACGGGAGCAGCTGTTTCATAACTAACGTTTGTTCAGGTAAAACATAATAGCTGTCCATCGTTGTCGATGAGGACCGCCTACATCATCCTTGTCGCAGATTTCCCTGTTGGGTGTGGGTGCGCATGTGGCTGAACAGGCCAATGCGATAACGAAAACAACTTCTACATATCGGGCACACGAGATTTGTAGAAGGGGATGGTGTTCCCGCTGCTCGGGATTTCCGCGTCTCGCGTCTGTTCTGGGCTTTCACAACACGGTCATCTTCACCGGCAGCTACGCCCAATTTGACTGCGCTTCTCCAGTCAGATCTGTTTTTCGCAAGACATTCCCAGGTGTCGATGTCTATCTGGCAACTTTTTAGTGAGTTCTTCAGACCGTCTTTAAAACGTTTCTTTGGGCGCCCTCTCTCGCGCCATCCCTCTCTCAGCTCGCTGTAGAGAAGCTTCTTTGGGAGCCGCTCGTCTGACATACGGACGAGGTGTCCGGCCCATCCTAGTCGTGCTTTTTCTAGCAGTGCATGGTTGCTGGGCATGTTAGCCCTCGAGAGAACCTCGATGTCAGTGACACGATCTTGCCATCGGATGTGGAATATTCGCCTCAGGCAACCTGTGTGGAAGTGGTTTAACTTCCTTGCATGTCCATAGTATACAGTCCAGCTTTCGCAAACGTATAGTAGGGTTGGAATGATGGTTGCACGGTAGACTTTGAGTTTGGTCTTGACGCTGATGCCACGACGTGCCCAGACCATCGAGCGCATTCTACCAAAGGCTGTGCTGGCCTTTGCTATTCTGCTTGCCCGCTAATCGTCTAGGCTGACAGATCTCGACAGCGTGCTGCCCAGATATGTGAATTTGTCTACGGCATTCAACGTCTGCCCGCTGACTGTAGTCTCTGGTTTTGTGTACGGCATGCCTGGTGCTGGTTGGCACATGACCTCTGTTTTGTTTGGCATTTATGATCAGGCCAAAATTTTCGCATGCGGCAGAGAACTGGTCCATTCCAACCTGCATGTTCAGTTCTGAGTAGCTCATTAGAGCGCAGTCGTCAGCAAATACAAGTTCCCTGATCATGTCGCCAGCCACTTTGGTTTTGGCCTTCATTCTTCTGGAATTGAGTAACTTGCCATCTGTGCGGTACTTTATGGGTATTCCAAGCTCCAATGATCTGCAGGCGTCTGTCATCGTGGCCGCGAACATCATGCTGAACAAAGTCGGGGCGAGTACACATCCTTGTTTTACTCCGTTTGATACTAGAAACGTTTTAGAGATTGCACAGCTGTCCAGTACACGAGCACACATGCCTTCGTGTAGCTGTTTCACCATTGTTATGAACTTGTTGGGGCAGCCAAACTTAGACATTGTCATCCACAGCCCTCCTCTGTTTACTGTATCAAATGCCTTTGTCAAATCAATAAATGTGGTGTACAACGCCTGATTTTGCTCTCGACACTTCTCTTGTACTTGGCGAGCGGCAAAAATCATGTCCACTGTTCCTCTTCCGGCTCTGAATCCACATTGGCTTTCTGGGAGGTGGTGGCTTTGTTCAAGGTGTTTGTTGAGCCTGTTTAGCAGTAAGCGCGCTAGGATCTTGCCTGCTACGGAGTGTAGCGATATTCCACGATGATTGTCGCATTCCTGACGATTGCCTTTTATTTTGTACAGGTGAACGATTGAGGCGTCCTTTAAATCCTGCGGAATTTTACCTTCAGCCCACATGTGACAGAAGAGTTCAGTGATCCTTCTGGTGAGGGATGGGCCAGCTGTCTTATATACCTCTGCTGGTATTGCATCAGCTCCTGGAGCTTTTCCTATAGATAGTGAACTGATTGCCCTGTCGACTTCCTCCTCAGTAATTACTTCATCTAACCCCAGGTTCAGTTCCACCTGCGGCATTCGCCGGATGGCCTCTTCATTTATGGACGATGGGTGGTTCAGTACTTTGCAGAAGTGGTCTGCCCATCTGTCTAGAATCTGAACCTTATATGTTAGCAGTGCCCCATCCGCACTGCGAACTGGAGTATAACTAGAGGGCTGCGGGCCGTAGAGAGCTTTCAGTGCCTCGTAAAACCGTTTGGTGTCATGACGCTCGGCGAACATCTCAATTTCGTCAGCTCTTTTGCTGAGCCAGGAGTCTTGCATCTCTCTAAGCCTTGTCTGGACAGCTTTGCGAGCAGTATTGAAGGCAGCTTTTGCTGCCGGAGATGGTGTGTCCCTCTGGTTTTCCCTGTGCTCTTCATGTTTTGCATCGAGAAGGCCCTGTATTTCTAGATCGTTCTCATCAAACCAGTCTTTATGCTTGCGCGTGAGTGGGCCAATGTGTTTAACAGCTGTATCGTAGAGTGTGTTTCTCAATGATGCCCAGTTCTTTTCGATGTCGTTCTTTTCAAAACGAAGCTCAGACAGTCTACCCTCAAGCTCTTCCTGGAAGCCTCCTCTCGTGGGTTCGTATTTCAACTGAGAGACATTTACCCTCCTCGGTGGTTTCTTTCCCTGTGGGCGCATTTTGGGCTGGGTCTTGAAGTTTAGCTTGGCAATGACAAGTCGATGGTCGGTCCAACATTCTGCACCACACATGCTCTTCGTTACCATAGCATCCGCTCGATCCCTACGTCTGATGATAATATAGTCAATGAGCTGACAGTAGCGGGACCTTGGGTGCATCCATGTGGTTCTATTTCGGACAGGTATCTTTTGTTTCCTGAGGATTTGTCATTGTGGGTGCGTATGCACTGATGAGTGTTGCATGGCGCCCTCCTATTAGGGGGAGACGCAGTGTAATCAGGCGGTCATTAATTCCTTTGGGCATGCTTGTGAGCTTGTCGACCATGTTGGTCTTGATGGCAAAGCCAACTCCAGCTTCACGGCGTTCTTCTTTGCTGCGGCCGCTCCAGAAGAAAGTATAACCAGCGCCTTCTTCTGTGATCTGCCATTCCTCTGCCAGTCGTGTCTCGCTCAGGGCAGCTATGCAGATGTTGTATCTAGCCAGTGCCCTGGCGATCAGTGCTATCCGTCGTTCGGGTCTGTTTGCTTTGGTGTTGTCCAGTAGCGTGCGGACATTCCATGTTGCAAGCGTGATGGGTAGTTTTCGTGATCGTTTTCTGCCTGTTCCGCCGCTGCAGTTTGGGGGCCCTGCCAGTTGCGAGCTGCTAGCCAGGGTGTGATCTGTAGGGTGATGTCGTGAGTTGCGCAATGTGTTTATAGTGAGGGAGATGTGCGCAGGATCTTCCTCACTCTCTCGTCCGGACTCAACATGTTCTAGAGGCAAGACATTGCCTTCTAGTGAAGGGTTCGGATGCAGACAGTAGGGTGTCAGCGTGTGCCTCATTATCTCGGTAGCCCTTCCCTTCTCTTTTATCGCTGGGGTGGAGCTTTGAGGTATCTGTTTCTGAGTGCATTTGTTTGTGTATTCTTCTTCCACCTCTCGTTCCTCTGGTCTTCCGCCTTGATTGTATACTTGTGAGTTCCGATGCCTCCTCGGTTAAGTGTATTTTCAGCACACGCAACAGATGTAGATCTGAGTTTGAAGGGACGCAGTGTGCTGATCGAAGCGCGATGAGCTCCTTTCTGAAGTACCGTATGTTTGACGGGGTCAGGATGACCTCCTTCGTTTCAGTGTTCATGCTATCTGGGTCACGATACAGCACGGAGCGACACTAGCTTTTGACCGGGTCAAGTTTCAGCCACGCTTTGTCCCATCGAAACTGTACACATTAGTCTACCTTTCACGACTAAAAATACACTGTTATATACTTCGTTGCATCACTTCTTTCACATTGGTATGCTTAATTTACAAGTCGGCACATTTACACCCAGGAATCACGTTAATAGTTAATAGAAAACACAAACAAAACACCGTTTTATCAAGAGGGAAATCGACTGCGACCATGTCCGGCGCCATCTTGACCCAGTAAAACATACTAATCGGATAAAGTTAGATAGGGTCAGGTAAAACATACTGATCGGATAATGCTGGGTAGGATCAGGTAAAACGCCACTACTTCTTTCGCCTAGAGGATTCCAGAATAGAGACTACATTGTAGTGCAATTACCTGGTGTTTTTAATGTGTGATCTACATAAGGCATCTCTTGTTGTCATGTTTCCCAGACACATGTCCAGTTCTCGCCCATGCTAATGATCTTATTATTTCCTTTCAATACCGTTGTCCTACAATCAACAAAACAGATACAGACAAGCTTTGTAAGCCGGAACATCGAGAGATGGCGCGAAATTAATCAAACTTCGGGAGGAACCTCCTTCAGCCCTCCCCCCGGAACCCTCTACAATACACAACGTGGAAGTCGCTGACCAGATTCCGAACTGGTGTATCACGGTGCAAGAGGAGTATGAAACGATGGGGATACACAGATGATGACACGTGTGGCTGTGGCGCAGTACATGACCCAGATCACTTAATGACGTGCCACAACCTCCAGGAAACATGCAAAAGGTGAGCTATGCCGGAAGCAAATGACAAGGTAATCCATGTTGCTGAAATACTGGATGCATATTGTAGGACGTAGTGCTTCGATACGGAAAGTAAAGAAGGAAGCCCTGTATTTTGCACATGGATTACGGGCATGAATACATCCCTTGTTTGTTGTTGTTGTTCTTGTCATATCTGCTGAGCAAGTCTGTTCTTGGCAGCCAAATGTCATTCTTTTATAGATACAGGTCTTCTTCAGTTGTGTCATTGCTCCGAACAGTGTGTTGGCAATTGTCCGCAGTGATTGTAAGATTATTTTACTTATGTCCGCAAGCGCCTTGCACTGCACGCAATAAGTAGATGTTTTAACTGTTTCAACTGGATGAGAGCAATGTCTTAACAAGGGCAGGGGCTGGGGATTGATGCGGTTCAAGTGGCTATTGACTTTGGTATGTCCTGTTCGCAACTGAAAGATGAGAGTCTGATCTCTTCCTTGCAATTTAATAATGTTATCGTTACTTTTTGGCTGTGACATTTCGTTAAATTCACCGCGAACCTTTGTTCCAATGGCGCACCTATTCATCCAGATTTCTCTGGTATGATTCTTAAAAAAATCGTTTTACTGTGTGGTTCCTGCAGATTCTATTCAATTGTTGTTTAAAAGCTCCTGTTATTGCTCATGGTTTTTTTGTACCTGTATTCTGACTCATGCTGCAGTTGTGTCTATATTGTTTCCAATATGTATGGAGGGACATCTTGTAGGAGAATGCCACTCAACACAATCTTATGATCGGTCATTGAATTGATTCTGCGTTTTGGTTCTGTAAATTTGCAGACCCAGTCTACACCTACATACTTTACTCGTTTCTTCTCACACCTGGAATGTCTTCCTAACACCCAGAAATGTTGGCCAGAATAGCACAGACAATAGCGGCGCTTGCACGGTTTAACGAAATCTGACAAGATAAACGGTTAGCATTATGCACGAAAATCAGATTAATGCGTTTATTGGTCATGTCGATATTCCTCTATGCTTGGGAGACAGGGACAGTTACAGCTGACCTTTAGGGAAGGATACA
The DNA here is from genome assembly GCA_036924085.1 of Ariolimax columbianus. Lineage (NCBI taxonomy): Eukaryota > Metazoa > Mollusca > Gastropoda > Stylommatophora > Arionidae > Ariolimax > Ariolimax columbianus. Next base: position 35,171,141 of record JAVGWX010000016.1, on the reverse strand, counting down.
TGCCTTGGAGATGAGATGTTTCCGAAGACTTTTAAACGTCACGTACAATAATCGAGTTACAAATGAGGAAATACGAGATAGAATTACAACAGCAATAGGGCCTTTCGAAGACCTCTTGGCAACTGTCAAAAGAAAGTAACTCGCTTGGTACGGTCACATATCGAGATCAAATGGTCTTGCAAATACGATCCTGTACGGAAAGGTGCAAAGTAGACGAAGAAGAGGCCGTCCCAAAAAGAGGTGGGAGGAAAAGATAAAATAATTGGCCAATCTTTGACAAGAAGAGGTACAGGCAGGGGCTGCTGACAGAGAAGGGTGGCGTGGGGCTGTGAGGATGTCTTTATATGTGCCCCAACGACCTCGCTGGTTATGGGATGACCTGACCTGACCTGAAGTTAACATATACAGACATCCCGATGTCTTACTCATTTGAGTTAACATCCCTATGTTTGATTTGCTTTGAATTAACATATACAGACATCCCGATGTTATTCGATTTGAGTTAACATATACAGCCATCTAGATGTCTTATTTCCTTTGATTTAACATGCAAATCCATCCCGGTGTTTTATTCCCTTTGAGTTAACATATAAAGACATTCCGATGTTTTATTCCCTTTGAGTTAACATATAAAGACATCACGATGTTTTATTCCCTTTGAGTTAACATATAAAGACATACCGATGTTTTATTCCCTTTGAGTTAACATATAAAGACATACCGATGTTTTATTCCCTTTGAGTTAACATATAAAGACATCCCGATGTTTTATTCCCTTTGAGCTAACATATAAAGACATCCCGATGTTTTATTCCCTTTGAGTTAACATATAAAGACGTTCAGATGTTTTATTACCCTTGAGTTAACATATAAAGACGTCCCGATGTTTTATTCCCTTTGAGTTAACATATAAAGACATCCCGATGTTTTATTCCCTTTGAGTTAACATATAAAGACGTTCAGATGTTTTATTACCCTTGAGTTAACATATAAAGACGTCCCGATGTTTTATTCCCTTTGAGTTAACATATAAAGACATCCCGATGTTTTATTCCCTTTGAGTTAACATATAAAGACGTCCCGATGTTTTATTCCCTTTGAGTTAACATATAAAGACATCCCGATGTTTTATTCCCTTTGAGTTAACATATAAAGACATCCCGATGTTTTATTCCCTGTGAGTTAACATATAAAGACATCCCGATGTTTTATTCCCTGTGAGTTAACATATAAAGACATTCAGATGTTTTATTATCCTTGAGTTAACATATAAAGACGTCCCGATGTTTTATTCCCTTTGAGTTAACATATAAAGACATCCCGATGACTAACTCTATTTGAGATAACTTAGCTTATACTAACACTACTCAGTCTTACGCTGCTCCATTATCGCTTTATTGATACAATTCCCTTTCTGTGTTATGTCGTATGGCTGTTATAAAAGTTCGATATTGCGCTAAGCGCAAAACCCATTCAGCTATGGCGGATGATGCATATCTAAGATCTCATGAGGATCTCGCAGGCTTGGAGTAGTAACGACCACTCAAGTATTAGAAAGATCAACGAACCGGTACATTGACTACACAAACCCGTAACAAAAGACGATACATTAATTGCTAGCGTAAATGAAGTATGTCCGGAAGATTCAATGCAGTTTTATGGTAGTTATACATATGTTATGCGAGAGCTTAATTTGTTACAAGGAGGTCATTAAGTCGAAGATGGCAAAGCAAAGAAACTCGATTTGTTTGTGTTTTATAATTCTAAAGGATTTAATACCGGTTTATAAGTTAATCAACGAAAAGGACAAATTGACTATAACAGGTTTTTACAAGAGTACAACCGGCTACAAGTAGAAGGCACAATTACATTAATTAAAATATGGTACATATATTAGGGAATATTGTTGTTAATCAGAGAGTGGTGAATGCTTGGGATGTATTGCAATGGTAAATATTGGAGGTGGTGTCAGCTAATACATTCTGTTTTCTGTTTCTACGAATCGACGTCACTGCATTCCGGACATAACCATAGGTGCTCAGTCTCTCTCATCAAATGGCGTAAGGTATGGATGCTGATGGTCCCTGTAGCTCGATGGTTGTACTCTCCTGCTCTGTCCTCTCATGCGTCCCACACCGATTGAACCTCGTTTAATGTCGAAACTTTGCAGTCTGTGGATTGCTGCTACAACTATTGCGGTGTTCTCATCCAACAGGCGGTCATTGATTGATTTCAAAATGTCACTTCTGTCCATCACCAATGTCCCCATGATGGGAGCTTGTGAAGCCACGATGTCAGTTCTTTCATTGCCGTGAACCCCGGCATGAGCAGGAAAGTAGATCCACGTCAACCCCTGGAGATTTGAGGCCTCAACAGCTGCTATCCACTCGTACCTAAGCCATCCCTTCTGTACTTTCTGAAGTACGGCTTGCGCGTCTGTCACGATGACTGCCCTTGTTATATAAGTCTCAGATATCCATTTCCGTTCTGAGATCACTGCTTCCGTCTCCATTTTCACACTGGAGGTTGTTGACATGTATGCCCTACTGCGCTCAGCAACGACCTCTCCTCTCACTCTAGCCGAGAAACCCCAGCCCGATGTCCCACTGCGCACGACTGATCCGTCGGTGTATAAGACAACGTCACTCTCCTGCGTGTTCTCAGTTATCAGCTGATTTACCTCGTGCTCCGCACTCTCGTTGTTCCGTTCTCTGCATTCCTTGCCTAAGGTTATGATGAACTCTGGTACTCTATCATTCTATTACCAGTGTGGACCCATTCTTCCCCCTTGCCTAAGGTTATGATGAACTCTGGTACTCTATCATTCTATCACCAGCGTGGACCCATTCTTCCCCCTTCCCTAAGGTTATGATGACTCTCTGGTACTCTATCATTCTATCACCAGTGTGGACCCATTCTTTCCCTTTGGCTATCGTCTCAGCTGGAGCGACGTGTCCGACTGTTGTCTCAGCCTGTGCCATCCATGATGACCCTCTCTCGATTCTTGTTCCCTTGATGTCTGAGATACTACTGTGCAGAGGGTGCCACGTGTCTGTGGTGACCCCCATATAGGCTTTGCCTTGTGCCATTTTATGTCTGGATGTCACCGATAACAATCCCAACATGTACCGCATCATCACAGTCGGGGTATCTCTAGTGCAGCCAGAACCAGTCGCATACCTTCATTCTGGATGCGGTCCAACCTTTCGCACTGTGTTCTTGATAGTGTGAGGATGCCTAGTCCGTAATCGATAACAGTCAACACGACCTGACGAATTAAGATGAACAGGAGTCGTTGTTTTAAGTCGGCAGCAGCCATGGTCTTGAATGCTCCTAACCTTCTCTTACATCTTTGTACGACGTGGGCAACATGGCAATTATAGGAAAGACTGCGATCAAAAGTCACTCCGAGGTATTTCAACCTGTCGCATCTGTCAATGGTGCAACCATCAAAAGTGATGCCCGGGAGCTCAGCTTTTTACTATGAAATTATTCAAAGAGCACCACATCATGCAGGCCTTGTTCGAATTGATCTTGGAGCGTGAGTCGCAACACCACTGTGAGATTCCTTAGAAGGTTTCCTGGATGTCTTTGACCAACTCTTGCCTGTCTGAACCAGTCCTGTACGTTAGGATGTCATCGGCAAATGTCAACGTTCGCCCTGTCCCTGTGGGTTGAATATTGGCCCCTTTTACTGTGTAGATGTTGAACAGCACCGGTCAGAGCGGAGACCTTTGAGGCCGTCCTGGACATATTCGCCTCGGTTCTGATGTCCACGTTCCCACGCGTAGCGCAACTGTTCTTTCCATCAGGGCAGCGGATATCCAACTAACCAGCCACGGGTTTAAACCACACTGCTTAAGGTCCCAAAATCGACATGGTTGCATGCGTTTTCCAGGTCGAGTGTCACCACGACTGTTTCTTGCTTTGAAACCCCTCGTACACATCAAACGCGAAAGTTCCAGCGTTAGCCCAGGTCTCCTTCGCTGTTCTATAGCTGTCCAACGTATCGGGTAGAATCTGCTCCCGTTCAAGGAAGGCTATTATTTTCCTGGTCACTATCTTCTCGAGCAATTTTCCATCTACGTTTTGGATAGTGATTATTCGAAAGATGCCGAGAAGCGTGGAGTCCTTACTAGGTTTAGGCAGTGGATACAGATAGCTATAAAGCCAGTCCTCAGGGACAGAAGACTTCTCTATAGTGTGGTTGAACTACTTCACCATATTTCTTATCTCTGTCTCATCAAACTGCTTGATATGGCAGTACTGTACTCCATCAGGACCTGCGGCAGTGTTTTTGCTTGTACGTAGACTATTTACACATCAGCCTCTGTGTTAAGGTCTACATAAGCCTCTCCCCTGACGGCTGCGTCTAAGATGCCTTTCTGAGTTTCCTGATGTGCATCTCTGTCGCCTTTGTCAGTCTGGGCAACATATCGACTGAAAAAAACTTAGACACTTCTCTTCACCTGTCTTCAGGATCCTTCCTGTGGTGTCTTGAATGTTGGAAATCAGCTGGCTTGTAGTTTGTCCATTCATCTTTCGATGCATATACCAGAACTTCTGGAGGGTATTATCATTACCCACTCCTGTGATGAACTCCTCCCATTGCTCGCTTTTGGACTCGCTAGTTAACGCTTTAAAGGAATTGGTAGCTTTGCGTTTTACTTCCTTCTCGTTCAACGCGTCGACATTATTACCAGGTCTCTTTCTGGCTTTACGCCAATCCTTTGCTGCCGCCTCCTTTTCTCTCCAGGCCGTATCAACAGCTTGATTCCACCCGGGTGGTTGGACAAAAAGAGATCTAGTGGTCCTGCGTCCGATCGTCTGGCGCAGCTTATGCACTTCATTATGCTGTTCGTACGTGTATCTGAACACCTGTTTGGCTTTCTGGTGTCTGGTATGTTTTTCTCTGGGTATAAGTACGACACACGGCAGGTGGTCGCTCTCTTGTGTCCCTAAAACGTGTGGATTGAGCAACGCACTGTATATAAGAGCCAGGTCGATAACCCCGTCCCGATCGAGATGATATTCTAGTTGGACGTCCGCCATTCACGACAGTGAGGTTTGTGTGGACTAATGCCTGGCTCAAGGCGACCCCTTGCCTATTTTAAGTGGCATTTACCTACTCCTTTGACCTAGCATTAAAGTCACCTGCAATGAGGCACATTTTGCTCTGCGGCTCTGACAAGTCCCACAGAAATTCCCACTTTACGTCATCGAAGAGGTGATCTACGTGAGCGTATACGTTGTAGATTCTCTATTCTTGGTGGTTGATTGTTACTACAATCCCTTGTAGCTCGACAACCTCAACTTTACAGGTGCTAGTATCTATCCATGTATGGGGAAGTTTTTGTTTCACATACATTGCCAGTCCTCACTTGTCGGGCATGAATTACTGTAGCACCTGTATTCTGGACACTTGATGGTAACATTCTCCTTCAAGCAGGTCTTCTAGATCTTGAAAGTATCGAAATCGTACACCAATTTTTTGAGAATTACTTACCGTGATTTATATTACATTCAAAAATAGATTGGATGCATGTAATTATTCTTAGATCAAGTTTAGTAGAAGAAACTGGTTCCATACAAACTCTGCGCAGTCTTCTAAACCAGTATAAAGAAGTTAAATTAAGTGAAGTATAATTGTACGTGAATGTCTTCTACGGCGATTGATCAAAATGTCGATACGTGTACATTTGGAGCCAAGAAAACTTTTTGTTTTCAAAACCTCCTGCTTGCCAGTCGTTTGATATTGAAATCAGTTCGCCGTAACAAATGTAGGCCCAAGTTACGGAAGTAGCTGCCATTAACGTAATATAAATCTTTATATATTTGTGTAATCAAAGTACATATATATATATATATATATATATATATATATATATATATATATATATATATATATATATATATACATATATAGTAAAGTAAACTAACCCATAGCATTACTGCCGTAGGTGTAAGGTGTTAGCGATCTCACATTTCAAAGGCTCGGCTATATGAGGCGGACTAAACCGGTACCCATTTAAGACTGGGTTGACCCGGGAGCCATTGCGGTCTGAAAAACATTACCGCCTCAACTGGGGAATGGACGCAGGACCACTCAGATGCGAAGCCAATGCGCTAACTATTGCGCTACACGGCTCCCTAGAGGGCTTGACACATGTTAGCATGACTTACCAGTCACCTGTCAGCATGGTCGGACTACAGTCATGCAATTTATGTTCATCAATTAAAACTAGGCACTAATTCTCTATTATTTCATCATAACAGTGCGTACCAAACCAAAATATATTCTATTACTTTCACAGTATTCTTCTTCTTCTTCTTCTTCTTCTTCTTCTTCTTCTTCTTCGTACGCTGGTTACAGCGATATACGTTGCACTGTGTTACTTTGTTAAGCCTGTGGCCCAGTAAATCCTATTTCAACAGGCGTTTCTGTAGGGATGCCCTCCTTAGCCTTTGGCTGTCCCCAGCTTATCTGCAAGGCAGCAGTTGTTTTTGGTCAGAGTTGTCTCTCTTAGGGAAGTTGTCTTGCAGGACTATAGAGTCTTCACCACTCGTGTTTATAGGGTGTGGCAATGATATGATATGATATAATGGACTGTATGTACTAGTTTTTCAAGTATCTCGGAAGAGAGGCAGTCCAGTGTGTCTGTATCCCAGGATCGTCACGTCCTGCCAGAAACGTAGCATATGCATGTGAGTGAGCTATCTCATTGCTCCTTTAATTTTCTCGGCTCATCTGCAGTGATGGTACGCCTAGCATTCCCCGCCACCTGGGAGGTTGTCACAATAGGGCAGAGGTGCAATGTCCGCTGGCCTGCATCTCTTCTGCATCCATTGGGATGACGGATAGCAGACAGAGGTAAAGAGCGAGGCAGGAGTGCATTTAACCAGGGGACAAGCCTGGTCATGGCACGGAGATGTTGTTCGCCTGGTGTGCGGACATATCTGATGATCAAGGGCTGGCTGAGTCTCAACAGTTCGCAGTGAGGTGGCTGCTCTACTGCTCACGACACCCCGACCGAGAACTAAGTCTTCTACTAGTGGTTTAACACCTCAACGCCGTATGGGGTGAGTATCGAGCAGCTTCCCGCCCGCTTTTATCGGCGGACGGCAAAGACTTCTTTCTGCGGCTCGACCGGGTCGGGCTGAGACGCGAGCCCCAGGTCCCAACCATATCGTAGCCTCCCATCGCAGTGGTGCTGAGATTTAGGGCGGGATTCCGGCTTAGAGGCGTTCGGTCGAAATCCCTCAGATTGTAGCCTCGCACCATTGGCTTATCACCCATGCACGTGGACCAAATGTCTGAGACCTGCGATTCCTCTCGAATTAAGCAGGATTACCGTAGCAAATCCCTGTCATCTGTAGGGTAAACCTGACCTGTCTTCAGATGGTCTAATACCAGCACCCGTTCCCTTTTAGACCCAACGAATCAAGAGAGAGTTTTTTAAGCAGTCAATGACCAAGTGTCTGATACCTGCGATTCCTCTCGGATTGAGCAGGATTTACCGTAGCAACGCCCAGTCATCTGTAGGGTAACATTGGCCTGTCTTCCGAGGTTCTAATTCCAGCACACGTTCCCGATTAGACCCAACGAAAATGCTCTCAGCCTGTCCGTCATTACAGTGTTGGCGTGTTGAGTCAATTTAGCCGCAGGCTCCACTCCTGGTGGTACCCTTCCGCCAATTTCACAGTATTCGACTATTTCGTCTTACACTACTGACAGAGACATGACGTGTGTGTCTTTGAACATTCTTGTTAGTTTTAGCACTGTAGTGCCATTTATCGATGGCTTTAGTAAATTTAAATAATAAACTAGTTTATGTAAAATATATTCGAACCGTAATTTCATTAATAACCGTACGAAAGTTATGTAGTGATGATTAACAACGTAACAATTAACAACGGGTTTTTTGTACTCGTCAAGCAAAAATTTTATTGACCAGACGATCGCAGCGCTTATGTCAAGCTCTGTATATACAAGGGGCTTGTCATAAGTCTTTACCCTGGCCACGAAGGAGTAGGAGGAGAAAGTTGAAATTTGACACAGTGCTTATATCTTCTCAATGTAGCCACCACCTGAATGTATACATTTCTGCCATCTCTGCGTGACCTTGAAAAGACCTTCACAATAAAAAACCTATTTTTCAAACTAAACCAGTTATCACAAGCCAGTGTGACATCTTCGTCACTGTCAAAATGATTTCCTTTCAGCTGTTTTTTAAGTTTTGGGAATTAGAGAAAAAGTCTGATGGAGCTAAATCCGGAGAATATGGTGGGTGTGAAGAATTTCAATATTCAAATCGTTGGCTGTTTGCAGCACAAGCCTTGCTTTATGGGAGGGCGCGTTGTCTTGGAGCAAAGACAGAATTTAAGTGCACGCTATCCATCGTTTTCTGGTCACAGTCTTTCTTAATTTGGTAAGGAGATCTGTATAATATTGCCGATTAACCGTGTTGCCATGAGGCAGGTAATATTTTAATATGACACATTTGACGTCCGAAAAAAAAGTCAGCATCACTTTTCTTGCAGATTTCTGTGCTCTTGGCTTGACATGTGTTGGTGAGCCCAGGGTTTTCCACTACATGCTGGAAATTTTGTATTCTGGGTTATAAGAGTGAACCCAAGTCTCATCTACTGTCACCATGGTCGGCAACATGTTTTTCGACCGACATATTTTGAGCAACTGGCCACAGCAATTAACCCTCGTTTATTATTTTTCACATGTCAGCAGACGCGGGACCCAGGGGGGCACACACTTTTCTCATGTTCAGTCTGTTGTGTAAAATTCTAAAAACTACTTTCATTCAGTTTTGCTGATCTAGATATCTCTGCAATTGTCGTTTTCCTATCCTGGTCAATGATTTTCTTCACTCTTGCAGTATTTTCCTCGCTGCACTCTGAGGTTGGTCTTCCTGATCTTGCAAGATCAGCAACATGGAAACGGCCACACTTAAACTGCCTACACCAGTTTTTTTACAGAAGCATACGAACGATAGAACTCCTGAAACACTGTTACCATCTCCCTGTGTATTTCTGTAGGTGTTTTCACCTGCAACATCAAGAATGTTATCACAGTTCTGGCCTCTGATTTCTCCATTGTTCTGACAAACCGTTAGAGCAGCAGATCCAGTCAATAACGTGTGTTGCGCCATGCACCATACCGGGTAAACCCGACAAGGAAGGAAATTCTTACTTCTCAAGTTCAGTACAAATTGAATGAGCTACATCTGTCCCAAATTTCAACTTTCTCCTCCTATTTCTTCATAGTCAGGGTAAAGACGTATAATAGGCCCTTTGTATATATACACTAGGTGGTTTTAAATGATAACCTTAAATATATATTTTTTGGACATATATTCTGAAAATATGAAACACAACTGCATCATTTTTCGACGTAATCACCATTATGTTCGATATTACAAGTTCTCCAGCAGTTATAAAGTGCAGGGGTTCCTGTATAAAACAATTCTTCTGGTCACGCACCACCTGCTGAACCTCTTCACCGGACCTGGAAGTCTTTCTTCCCAATGCCTCTTTTAGTCGTCCAAAGACGTAGAAATCACTTGTGGCTAGGTCTGGTGAGTACGGCGGATGTGGGAGACACGGAAAGTGGAAGTCCTCGATGGTTGCAGCTGTTGCACTTGGATAATGGGGGTCGAGCACGTCATGTTGTAGAAGGACACATTTAAGATGTTTATGTCGTTTGGATTTGATTGCGGGTCGAAGATGATTCCAGAGAAGATCTGTTACGTGGTACTGGTGACTGTACTGTCCCTGGTCATGTAGTGCTCTAAAATAACGATTAGTTCATGCCAAAAGAGCCAGCATGACCTTCCCTGCAGATAGATTTGTACGAAACTTCTTCGGGTTCGATGAGGAGGAATAACGCCATTCCTTGCTCGCTCTCTTCGTTTCAGACTCGTGGTAGTGAACCCAGGTTTCAAGTCCAGTAACAATTCGTGCTAGGAAACCATCACCTTCAGCTTCAAAGCGCCGCAAAAGTTCATGACAGGCATCATTTCTGGAGTAAGCTGCCGTGGCGCCCACCTTGCAGACACTCTGTGGTACTGTTACACATCATGAATGGTATGCTGTGCTCAACCTTGACTGATATCCAGATGTGCGGCAATTTTATTTTCAGTCAATTAAGCGATTTGTCTTTACAAGGGGGTCAATGGCTGCATATCGACCATAAGTTCACTATCCGGTGCACCTTAACGTATCGTGAACAGTCCGTCACAGAACTCACGCGGTTTTAGAACTTCTACTACACTTTTTCACTTACTGGAGTGAAAGCCAAGTATCACCGCATTGGACCTTCATTCACTGATGAATTTCTATAGGTTTCACCTCTTCGTTTCTCAAAAAACGGATAACAGAACGCTGCTCTTCTTTGATGCATGTCAATAGTGGAGCGGCCATCCTTTAACTGCAATTATGACGTCATATTGTTCGTCTGCACCACTATGGCACGTGCAGGACACTTTTGACATCCTTAGCAATCATATTAGCAAGTTACAATACAAAGGCATGGTTTTTATAATTTCTCTCCTACTTTTAAGGTTTTTCTTCGAAGACCCCTCGTGTGTGCGAGTGTGTGTGTGTGTATATATATATATATGTATACTTATATTAAATAAATTCAATAATGTCTCGTTTGTATTAATCGTGTTCAGTGTGTGCTTAAGTAATGTCAATAACTATTATTTTAAATAACTTTTTATTTTAATTCAAATATTTATAATGAACTACTTTGACGTCTTCTGATTCACAATGTCAATAAATTGACCTTTAGAAAAGACTGTGCGTAACACTATGCCGCGAACAAATTAACAGCGATTAGCAGATGTGATTGCTGTACATAATCCCTAGCACACGTAGTGGTAGTAGGAAAGTTACACAGTAAAACAAAATCCATAAGACAACAAAACACGTTTCTTTCTTTTCACAGTGAGATATACTCATTGTTCTTTGTTCTTTTGTATTCTTTCAAAAAATATCAGGGTTTTTTTTTCTCATTATAAATTGACAGTAATAATCAGAAAAAAAATCACACTTTTAATATTAAAACACCGGGCAAATGTAAATGGTAACTGTAAAACTTGTATAAAGATTAATGATTTGGTTAAAGTATAAATTTTATAGATGGGAATAATGCAGTGTGATACTTGAGGTATAGGATAGTTATATAATGTGATAAGTAAGACAGAGTAAGAATTATAGTTGGTGAGAGGTTAGGTACAATGCAATTCATATAAAAAAGTGTAAAATACACTGAGAGTTAAGGTAAGGTAGACGTGAGATAAAGTGGGGTAAAAGATATGGTAAGGCCAAAGAAAAGGTATGATGATAGTCTGACAGGTAATTAAGCTGAAGCATATTGGTAAGGCGAAAGATAGGGTACTAGTGCTATATGACAGGTAAGGTAAGGCGAGAGATATTGTAAGGTGAAATATATGGTATGACGGTAGTATGACAAATAATGTATATAAGGTAAGATGAGATATATGGTAATGTAATATATGGTAAGGTAATATATGGTAAGGTAATATATGGTAAGGGGTAAGATAGTGTGATTTATGGCAATATGACAAGTAAGGTGAGGTGAAAGATATGGTAAGGTGAAGGTCACGATGGAATGGGGGATATTACAATGTGATACTAATGGTGACATGATATTTATAGTGAGATGCGAGGTAAAGTCATCCATGCGTTACCAAGACCCGATATGGGAAGAATATTAGTAAGGATGTAACCTATCTTGCATGCCATGACAAGTAACTAAAGAACGTTGTCTATGCACTGGCTATCATATACTGTAGAACGTATAAGGCAACAGAAAAACAAAGAAGACTCTTACACCCAATAATAGTCTATGTTAGTCAGGGCCAGGGGAAACATACTGACCAGATTATGGTAGTCAGGGCCAGGGGAAACATACTGACCAGATTATGGTAGTCAGGGCCAGGGGAAACATACTGACCAGATTATGGTAGTCAGGGTCAGGGGAACATACTGACCATATTATGGTAACCAGGTGAAACATATTGACCAGATTATGGTAGTCAGGGTCAGGGGAAACATACTGATAGGGCTGTGATAGGGTCAGGTGAAACATACTGACCAGATTATGGTAACCAGGTGAAACATACTGACCAGATTATGGTAACCAGGTGAAATATACTGACCAGATTATGTTAGTCAGGGCCAGAGGAAACATACTGATAGGGCTGTGATATGATCAGGTGAAACATACTGACCAGATTATGTTAACCAGGTGAAACATACTGACCAGATTATGGTAGTCAGAGTCAGGGGAAACATACTGACCAGATTATGCTAGTCAGGGCCAAGGGAAATATACTGATCAGGCTATGGTAGTCAGGGTCAGGTGAAACATACTGATCAGACTATGTTAGTCAGGGACAGGTGAAACATACTGATCAGGTTATGTTAGGCAGGGCCAGGTGAAACATACTGATAAGGCTATGTTAGTCAGGGCCAGGTGAAACATGCTGATCAGGCTATGTTAGTTCTGGCCAGGTGAAACATACTGATCAGGCTTGGTCAGCCAGAGTCAGAGGAAACTTTCTGATAGGGCTATGATAGTTAGGCCAGGTGAAACATACTGATCAGGCTAAGTTAGTCAGGGTCAGGTTAAACATACTGACCAGGCTATGATAGTTAGGGTCAGGTGACACATACTGATCAAGACCCCTACCTCACTTCCAAGCAGTTCTCCCCAGGATGACAGGATAGCTCTCAATGTGGGTATCGCCACTGTGATCCTGATAGGGGTGATATTACTGATGAGCCTCGTATTGCACTACAGCCAGGAGATCCCGGTCTACCTTCTAAAATACATCTCGGGATGTGAGGGGGGTCACTGTAAGCCGCCACTATAGGAAAGTCGTTCAAGACTGCTTATTCATGTACTGCGAGTGGTACACCAGTAACAAGAACGACAACTATGTCAGCAAGAACGACAACTCCGCTTGAATGAGTTGCGACTTAGTCTTTGGTAAGACGAGAGCTTTGGTATGTAGAGAGTTACAGAAAAGTAGGATTTTAAAAGCAAATTAAAAATAAGTAGAAACAAATCAAATAAACAAAAACATTTCAAAAGCAAAGTAGAAACTACAGCTTTGGATTTGGCAGTTTGTAGCTTTGATAATATTGAAGTGATCATTATGTTATGAGTGATGTGAACAAATAATTAGTGTATCAAAGAGTGAAATCAAATGAGATAGGCAATATAGTCAAAATGGCGCAAATTTGTACACACTATACAATGGTAAAAAGGTGTAAAAGTAGTCCCGTAGCAGATACTGCCGTTTGTGGATGAAGTGATAGAGACTTCAGTGTAATAAGGTCACAACTTGTGTGGTGTGAGGTGACCAGAGTTCTTCCTTTGCCTTGCTTTCATTAACCCTAATAGAGACATGTACCCATTTATAGTTGGGTACACCGGATCATGAGGCAGTCTGGTTATATACCTTGAAAGTTAGGCCGGGAGAGGCAATCATTCTAGCCACTCTGCCACTCGCACGATCATGGCATGAGCTTGTATGATGTAAAAATGAATACAGAATCCACAATTAAATACAATAATTTATAAATACAGATTTGCACTTCACAGTAGACGTTCTTGTAAATGTAGGTATATCCTCATTGTCACGTGGCTTGTGTTGACAAATATATTGATAACCAACTTTAGATATGGCTGGCTAAGTTAATATTGATGAACGCACTACTTTATCCAGAAATACATGCTTAGAAACAGCTATAACTATATATCATGCTCACTGTTGCTACACGTATAAGCCAACGAGCTATAACTATGGTTGCTGATTGACAGTCGTTAGGTTTATATTAAGATCTACTAGAAACCAGAAATGTACAAAACCTAGCTATCACAGAACACTTGAGACAATGTATATAATAAAAGTAATAGTAAACATTTGAAAATGTTTGAACAAGAACAACAAATTTCAACCGGACACTTCATTTTGATCTGAACACATGGGGGAAGCAGTTGTTCATACTTGTATTCCATGTATCGTCTATTTCGGGAATCGATTTTAAAGTTATCTTTCAAACTCAATTGAGCACCCTCACTCGACACAGAACTCAAATCTCTATTATGGAATTCGGTGAAGCTGTAAATCCCTCTTTGTCTTGAATTATACCGTCACTTCCACGAAAGAGAATTATAACACGCCAGCATTATATACAACATTACAGCTATTGGATGTGTTTGTATGACGTCAGGAATCCCCAATCATCTTGAGAAACTCGTCGGGTATAGACGTTTCAATGTTCATAAACAAGCCTTTGAGAACTGTTAGCTCCTTAGTCAGCAAGTCAACCTTCTTCTGTAACTGCTCGTTTTGTTGAAGCAAGCCCCGGACACGTCCTTCTGTTTCTTTCTGTTTCTCCTTAGCCTTAGCGCGACTTTTTCTGACAGCAACGTTGTTACGTGCTCGTTTCTCAACATATTCTTGTGTACCTTTCTCCACTTGGCGACGCCTGGACTTTGATGAGTAGGGAGCAGTTGAACCGTGAGGTCGGCGTCCACGAGTAGAGGACGATGGTCCTGGCGTGCCAGGGCTGGACACTGAATATACAGTAGATGCTGGAGATGGCAACGATGTAGTAGGTGATGTTACATAAGGAAACGAATGAGCATCCGGGGCTCCAATTTGTGGTTGTTGCTGACAAGATGGAAGTCCATATTCTTCCTTCTTGAAGCCAAAACGTGTTGTTTCTGATGGTTTGAAAGCGTAATGTTCCCTTTTGATGTTGCTACAGCTTGGCCACTGAAAACTTGTGCTGGGAGCTTCGGCGCTAGGCGATGTAAGTTGACTAAACTCTGGCATTGGGTGAGGTGTTGTACTGCTATCGTCACTGTAGTAGCTCGTCACATCCGATTGCTCGGGGCTTTGACCAGGCTCAAGGAAGTTGACCACAGGAGGAGGTAGCACTGACCCTTCACCCGGGTACCGTTCCTCATGGACGACGGCTGTTGCGTCCAGTACCACTTGAGGCAGTGACTGGTGTTCAGAGTAATCTGAGGAAATGTGAGTATAGATGTTGAATCTAGAATTGGCTATTTCTGGAGTCATGTATTCACTGAAGTCTAAAGCACGACCAAGAATTGGATCAAGAATGTCTAGTGGAGTGCAATCCACTGGTTCCACATAAAACTTCTTAGAAGCCAGCTCACCTTTATTAGCGCCAAAGAATGTCTGGATGTCTAACTCCGAAAGTTGCATAGAATCCATCAATTCACGACCTATTGGGCATCTTTGTCCACGAGAATTCAGATCTTCAAATGAAGAATAGGCTGGTGCAATCGGCTCTATCTTGGAAGATGAGTTAAACACACTGGCAGCAATAACTATCCTTTTGCTTACACGGTGATACACAATGCTAATATTTAACTATGTTTGAGATTAGCTCTTCTAAATACGATAATATTTCACTTCTTGTTGGCTTCCACTTCGGGTTTCCAATGCCTTTATGTCGGGGTTCCAGTCCGGCAAATGTATTTTATACCAGCAGACAAGGGTAACCCGCTGACGTATGTAGGTGACTAAATATTCATACGCGACAGTTTCATAAACATCACTTCCGGACCTAATTTACTGCAATTGTTGTCTAAGTAAATCTATGCGCATTTTAAAAAAAAGGTATTAAATATTATTGCAAACAATGTACTACATTGTTATACGTTGCATCTTTTCTTAATTTCAAACGCTAATAGGCAATTTTTATTTTTATTAAAATCACAGCGGAAGACAAGGGAAACACGTGTCGTTCTAGGGCAGTTAAAAATAAATAAATACGTCATTGTACTAAAATTCTATTGGCTCGTTTCGTTATGACGCACAGAACGTCCTTGACTTCTTAGGAAACCTCCGAGATTTTGGATCTAAACATAATAAATGCAGAACGAGCTAGAGCCGGCTAGGAATTTGTTTGGGGATTTCGTTACTAAATTTAGATCACGCAAAATGAGAACACCTTGCATTTTCTAAATCTTTGCTACTTTTTAAATAATACTAAAAAAGAGTTATTATTTTTCTTACAATAAAAACAGTAAGAACATATTTTTAGGAATATCGTTAATTTAGTTTCTGCAATTCAAAAATATTTTTACCGCGGACCGATGATAACGGGGCTAATGGTACTTATTTCAAAGGTTCTCATTGGGCACAGATGATTGCATCAGGGTTAAATTTTATTTATGGAATCTGACAGAAGGAAGACAGGGCACGAATCCTTGAGAGAATCACACAGACTTGGTAACAATTACTGCTGTGTTAATCGATTCACTTCTCTGAAACTTTCTACAACAACATAGAAACCGCTGGTCTTCTTATTTGAGTAAGTATTTATTGAATTTGAAATGGCTTAACATAGAAAAGTGTCACTCTCTCAGAGCAAACTATGGCCGATCAGCTGGCTTCCGTTTTCTACTGAATTGAATACAAGTACAAGTGGTTGCGCAATCTTCAGCAGCAGAGAAAAATAACCTAAACATATAATATTTGAAGTTTTAGAAATTACATTACTCAAATTCATATTTATGCACAGTAACCCATGCATCCACACTGTAGGAAGATTGTAATAAAGTCATAGCGGCTATGACATACTGTGACATAGCCACTCATAGCACATTCGACTGTTTTAATTTAGTATTATACTCACCCACTGTAAAGTTAATGCAAATAATGGGGATCGAATTTATTAACTTCACTATACTGTTTAGACGGCTCTACAGAGTCTGTATACAACCAGTTTATTTCACTCCACGGATACCGAAAATACTGTGAGCATCCAATCTATTTTTTAAATGAATGCATGATTAACTGACTCTGCATCCACCTCATCCTAGGCTGGGGGCAATCATTCCAAGAATTCAACACTCTCTGACTAAAAAAATACTTCCTAATATCTAATCTAGACCCATCTTTAAACAATTTGTAACTGTGCCCTCTTATTCTTGTAGCCGGTCGTACTTTGAAAAACGTGGTATAGTCATGGCTTAGTGGTAAAACTTGCTTGGTTTTCACAATCCCAACGTTTCGGGTTCAATTCCCAGTTATGTCCAATTTGGCAGACACTGGGTATTTTTCTTGGGCGAATGCTTATCCTCGTACGGAAAGTAATGGCAACCTAGCCTTTTTCACTGCTACCTGTACTTGCTCCCGCACCGTTTCTGTATTATCTATTATAACTCCTAGGTCTCTTTCCTTTTTTATTGTTCTCTCCCATCCTGTAATTATATTCATTATTGGATCTTCCCATGTGGATGACTACATTTTTCAACATTAAACTCCATCTGCCAGCTCTCAGACCATTTTGAATCATATCTTTATCCAATCTCAATAGATCCACCTCTTCCGTAAAAGAGACCCTGCCGCTGAATTTTGTGTCATCCGCGAACTTTACAATCTTGGATCTGATATCAATGTCCTAATCATTGATATATATTAAGAACAAAATTGGTCCCAATATGGATACCTGGGGGCACACCACTTATTACATCACACCAGTCAGAGTACTCCCTATTTAAACCAGAGATGCTGCCGAAGACGGATGTGTCAGACTGAAAGGTGCAAATATCGTAGTCAAGCTGTAAACTAGCGACACAATGCATTCCGTTCTCTGGACTATGTCTTGCTACTTGCAAAGCCCTTTTCAGGACTTGCTAGCGAGAGATTAAGAACGAACGCAGAAGAAGAAGAAAATCCAGATAAACACTTCGGTCTTCAGATACTGAATCACTGGTATTCTACCAAAGGTGAACATAAAAAAGAATGTACACATTTGTACATGTAGACTTATACAAGAATAAAACTACTACCCAAACTTTAGGGTCCGGAATTGTGTTAGTTTTGTGTGCCTCTCTTACCGAGACTATTCTTCCTGTTAGTCCCTGGTTGAGATCTAGCTCAGCACAACTCCGACTGTTATCTCACTTTCACCACTGTGGACTGTATCATCATATCTGTTTTTAACAATGTGTTTTATCAAAACTACAACAGCTTCTGCTCCTTTGGTATGAATGTCAACATGTTCAATCCAGCTATGTAATGTATCAAGATCGATTTAATTGTCCAATTCAGAGGGATTTCTGCATGTCAAAGATTAAGCCTAAGCCTAATGTGATGGAACTGTTCTGGAATCTGGTATTTAACCAGGTACATCAATGCCTGATGTTAGGTAGCCAAAAGCTGTAATTCAATTTTGGGAAATCCATCTGATCTGTCGTTAGAGAGCACCATCCTGTGTCTTCCGCCATTTACCCTCTGGACTCACATTTGACTATTATTGGTAAGTTTGTCAGTGTTTCAAGGCTTTCTGGTCCTGGGGAAAGTGCAGTTCTGAAGTATCCAGTCACCAGGCCTTTCCCTAATCACATTATGCCTGACCAGTGGTATAGAACCTGCACTCTGTCCTTCTTTCCAGTGCTGGTAACTATTATTGTGTGAGGTCTTACTACAGGACATTTAACACCATCACTTCTAGGACAAGGGGTGACACATTTGTTTGGGGTCTAGAAGCCAGGTAACAGATCTAGGAGCTATGAGTCACTGACTGCTGTCAGCTCATTCTCTCTCTGTTACATCTTTAGCTCCAAATGGGTATCTGTCTTGTAGTTATGAAAAAAAGAGACAGTGAGGAAGAAAGCAGAGACTTATTAAAATGATGTCTCTCACACTTCATCCTCAACAACGATTTCTTCTATGGGACCACCTTCAGTTTACTGTATAAAGGGGTTGTTGTGATCAAGATGTCAGTCACACACCTCTCAATGCGATGAATAGAACCGGGGGACGATCGAATCCCGCAATTTTGTCAAGTGACCCCTGTTATCAAGGGTAGTGACACCAGAGCGCCTGCATCCTGAGTTACCTCCAGTCATCTTGATTTATGTCTTGCCACTGGACCAAGATTAGCTCAGGATCAGAGAGGGAGGTTGATGACCAACACAGTTTCTCCCTCACTATAATTTACATACAGCGCAAGTTACATCATCAAGACAAAACCGTCTGATTATGTCGCCATCATCGTTGGTGATACAAAAGACAGTGAAGTTTATACAAGAGACAACATTGCAGATATAGACAATATTTTAAACCGAACGAAAGAAGAAGAAGAATCTTCGTGGTGGGTAAGTATTACTACCTAAAGACTGTTAACTTACATGTGTTTTTGTATCTTCACAGACATTACCATGCCTCCAAAAAAGTCGTATGAGTCATATGACTCTGACTCAGATGGGGACTTCCAGTCTCAGAAACAACGAGGTGGCAAAAAGCAGAAGTTAGAAAAAAACAGTGATGATTACAAGAAACGCAGGGAACGTAACAATGTGGCTGTCCGGAAAAGCCGTGAAGCAAGTCGTCAAAAAGCCAAAGACACCATGGAGAAAGTGTCCAAGCTTAGAGAGGAAAACAAGGCTCTGGAGCAGAAGGTCACCATACTGAACAAAGAACTTGGAGTTCTCAGAGATCTGTTCTTGTCACATGCTACTGCCACATCCCAGACTGGTGTCACTAACATAGTGATGCCTAAAAACGAGGACACTGACAATGAAAACATCGGGGGCAACTCCTTGTCATCCGAACCCATTGTGACAGACCATTTGTACTTTGTTGCTGAAGGTAATTCATAACTGATAGATGGAATGTTTGAAATTAAACATATAGGTTTAATTAATTATCAGATCACGTCAGCCCTGAATAGAAAATATTAATGTGCACACCATTCCAGTGTGATCATTATTTATTTTGTTTGAAATGGAAATGAGATGTATAAGATGTTTGACAGAGAATAACAGGAATTGATAGCCTCAAAGAATATCAAGATAGAATTTAAGAAAAGAATAAAGACATACTTAGACAACCTTACAACCAATATTAGGACTGAACTAATCAACCAGATGATAATGAAAAGGTTTGACATGAGAACAGAAATAGATGTTTAACCGACGTTTTGATCTAAGTAGGCCTTTCTCAGGGACTGGATATACAACAATAAGGAACTAACTTATGCTGACGTCAGTATAAAATATAAAACAAGTATTCATGTTTTTAGAGATGTTGTTTGGTAGTCAAGAAGTGACCTAATCTGTATATTGTTCTTTTACAATTGATCATATATTAGGTATGTTTTTGATATATTTGAAATGTATTTGTACATTCAAAACAGTAGCAGTCATGTGCAAAGTTTCAACCAATAAAGATATTTTTCAGGTTTGACAAATGAAAATAGCTGAAAATTATTATCAGAATAAATCAATAGTAATTGAAAAACAAGAAAAGTTAAAATTAATTATATAATTAATTGTATTGCTATAGAACAACTTATCTGATTTATAAAATTTACTTACATTTTTTATACGTTGCTGTGTGTAGTTTTTGTATGCATAAGTTGTTACTGTGTATATGCTGTTTGTGGAAATAATGTTACTCCATGTTACTGCTTATGTACACATCTGGTTATTTATTTGTGATACTATATGTAAATATTCTTGAGTGGTGTCAGCTTTGTGTGAGACAGAGATGAGAGTAAGATCACTGCCACACTGAGTGAGAGAAATTTGGAAAAGCAACTAACAGTGCCATAAAACCCCTCTAGGGTAGAGGGCTCTGCAACTCATGGAATTTGCACTTCCAGTCATTCATACAGAGCAAAAGCCTGCTGAGTGGGGAGTAGTCTTCTGAGTTTAAAAGAAATCTCTAGAATCAAAACTATATCTATAAAATACAGGAATAATAATAGTTGCCCTTTGCAAGTGAAGATGGTGACAGTATCACAATATTGCTGCAAAATGTGTTCCATTATGGCTGTGAAGACCAATCTTGGAACAGCACACCCTGCCACATTCAGGGCACACATATTTGGAGCCGACTGTGGAATCATCATGCATTTTTTAGGCAGCATGCTTTCACTGAGCCTCCACGATGGCTATACTCTCTTAGATCTGAGTCCCATTGGTGATACTAGTGCACCAGGTGGTATAGTTTTGTGCAAGATTCTCCCAGAAGATGACATCAATAGTGAAGCTTTTCTGGGACACTTTTTTTCAGGTAAAAAAGAGTGAATGACTCATTTCCTCCGAGATCAGAATTAGAAGATTTGTTATAGTTTTTTTACATTCATGTGTTACAATCAGTAAATTGGTAAGCGTGAGGTCTAGGGGTTGTGAGCTTCGTTTACAATCCCAATTGTGCCAGGTTTAAATCACAGGGCTCTTGGTTTGACAGACCAAACGTTTTGTTGGTTTTATTTTCATGGTATTACCGCTGCTAGGCAACCCAGTTGTAAATGGGCTATTAAATAAAGTCAGGGGGAAATTTTGGTGCTGCCGCGGGAGTTACTGAGTTCATGCTCGGTCATCAACATTTTCAGCAGCAATTTAACGAGCTGAACATATATGGTGGCTACCAGGTGCAGGGAAGATATTTCTGTGAGCTATTTCCCATTTCCTTTTTAAAGTAAATTCTCATATGTGCTCAGCAGTAGTAGTAGCGAACAAAGACAGTATCATATTTGTGTGGACAGACATGTCCATGAATGGGTCTGTATGTGGCTATGCAATTCTATCCTAGATCTGTACAATCTACCGCATGAGAGGCACATGTCGGCAGTTTAAGTAGCTGGGGCATCTTTTTGGGTGGCTCGCTTCTTGCTTGATACATCTGAGGTTTTCTGCTCCACGAAGTGAGCACCTTGTGTGATTGCAGAACACCAGAATGAGCGGTCTAATGTGAGTTGCGCATGGGGTTAGTAAGTGCTTCTAAAACCAATACTAGAATAGCACATACATTCCCTGCTGCATGCTTTTGTCAAGTCAATCCACTTCAGTAGTGGCTCCATGCTACTGCTGTAGTGAAATAGAAAGGATATTTTTCTATGTCCTGGGTTATATTGCATAGAATCTTACACACGAATTGTATGTAGATCCTCGTATGTCAATTGTTACAGTATTTAAATCCTCATGTCTATTGTTACAAAATATAAATCCTCACATGCCCATTATTACTATATGTAAATCTTAATATCCATTTTAACAGAATGTACTTCTTATGTCCATTGTTACCGTACTTAGATCCTCATATGTTCATTGTTATATTATGAAAATCATCTTCTTTTCTTTCTTTCTGCTTATCCTTTTATTCCCTTTCAGCATCACATTATGAAGAGATCTCTAGAATGAACCCATCTGTGTGCCTCATGTACAGTAGCATTTACTGCTTCAGATGTTTCTGTAAGCCACTTTTTCGGTGGTCTGCTTTTGGTTTTGAATCCGTTGTATCAAAATAGCATTGCTTATTTAGGGGTGCTGTGTGGTGGTAGTCATATTACGTAGCCAAACCATCTTAGTAGCTGTCTTTTAATGTAGTCTAATACTGGTGTTGTTCCCACCAGTCTCCTGATGTCATCGTTTCTGATCATATCTCTCCTTGTTACGCCCAATATTTTTTGCAGGCATTTCATTTCTGTTGTTACGATGTAGCGTTTTTCATTTGATGTTAGTATCTAGTTTTGACATTGAAAGCATAGTGTCGGGACGAAAATCGTGTTGTATAAAGCTCTTTTGGTAGTTATTGTCACGTGCTTGCAATTAAATATTGGAGTTAATTGTCCAATGATGTGATTTGCCCCATTGTATCTTTGTTGGATTTCGGTCGTAATTCTTCCGTTTGCTGATAATATGCTCCCTAAGTATGTGAAATCTTTCACCTGTTTGATTTGCCTTTTTTCAAGGGCATATTGATGTTTCTGGCTATTCTAAATATTTACATGACCTCAGTTTTTTCAAAATTGATTTATTTTCATACTGTATTCTTGACATGTTGTGTTTAGTTTATCAATATATTGCTGCAATTGTAGTTCTGAAGTTGCTATGACTGCTTGATCATCATCAAAAAGAAGTTCATTTAAGAGTTTGCCAATGTTGATACCTTCATTTGGTAAATCATCATATGTCCATTATTACAGTAGGCAGATATATGCCCATTGTTTAAGTGCATATACTTACTGAGATAACACTGAGTTAAAGGGATGTCATTGTAGAAGGGAAGATATTAAAATGTTTAACAGATGTCAGATACCTTGAGGGGATGGCGTGGCCTAGTGGTTAAGTGGCACGGCTCACAATCCGAAGGTGCTGGGTTCGATCCCCATCGTAGCACCAGCCGTTACCCCGGGGAAGCAAACCCTTAGAAAATGCAGGAGGAAGTAGACCCTTACATAAAATGCATGCTGAAGTCGGATGCACTGGGCCGGCAGGCGCAGAATAAAAACCGCAGTGCAACGCACACCACCTTGGAAATTAGAGAAATAAGGCAAACGCAAGGAAAAAAAAAAAAAAAAAAAAAGATACCTTGCAAAAGAAATTAAAAAAATGAATATACAAGCTGATCAAAATATCAAAGAAACATGCCAGCAAAGATCTCACCGCCGTATGGAAGTGAGAATGAAAATCTTCCATTGTTATTTCTAAGTAATGCTAATTTATGTTTGAGAATTTTGGACACCGAAATGAATCGCAAATACCACTCGTAACAACTGTGATATGAATGGCTATATGTCAGTGACATTTTTCTGATGCAGCTAATTGGTCGAGATATGAGACCTCTTGTGATCTATATTTCATTAACGTGTCTTCGTGAGGACCTTATTCTATTAACTTGTCTTTATGAGGAATTCTGTGCATTATCTTGTCTTTGTGAGGACCTTGGTCCATTAACTTGTCTTCATGAGGTCCTTCGTCTATTAACTTGTCTTCATGAGGATCTTGGTCCAATAACTTGTCTTCATGAGGACCTCGTGGCATTAACTTGTTTTCATGAGGACCTTCGTCCATAAACTTGTCTTTGTGAGGACCTTGGTCCATTAACTTGTTTTCATGATGATGTTATGACTGTTGCATGCGTCAGAGGACAATAATGAAGGGAACTGATTCTTTTCTCTCCACCTAACAAGATGAGACCTTCTACAGTGAAGGCTCTACTATGAGATTAGGAGGGCAATTGATGACCTTACCTCACGGCAGCGGCTATTTAGCCTACTCTTTTCTATTTCTAACGGCCGAGGGATTTTTAACGTGCACGACACTGCACACGGGTGTCTGATCTCTACTACACAGAGATCCGGGAAAATACTAGAAATTCCACCTGACAAAATCCCGATCTCACCGGTGATTTGAACCTGCGACCTCCAGCACCCGAGGCCAACATCTTACCTCAAAACCACTCAGTCCCAGAGGAACTGGTATGAAACTATGAAGAGATTTGGTAACTGTACCTCACAGAGGTTGAGATCTTGTATAATTAAGTCTCTAACAAATTACCCCTAGTGACAGACAGTGGTGTGAAACCAATTTGTCATGCAACGCCTACAGTTTATTTAAAAGACTACATGCAACCATGTAAATAAAAATGAAAGTTTAAACAAATATTTCAATATACTTTTTTTTTTAAAACCGCCAATCCTTTATACTCCATTGTCATTCCATACAAGGCAGTGATCCTAAGTTGTGCACCATTGTGCTATGAAACTACCATTATCTGAAGGTACAGTGGTGCCTGAATATGTCAAGTGCTTGTTATTAATTCGTCTCCATGGAAACTTCACATTTTTTAGAAACAACATTGTAATCGTACTTCAGGGACAGATGAAATTGTTTGTTCATCTATGTTGAAATTTGTTTTTTTTTTTAATGTGAATGATGTTAATGTGATGTATGCAAAACATGCACTTTCTCTTGTTCAGATTAGTCAAACACTGGTTTGAAATTTTATATTGCGTTAATGCAAGTGAAATTAATACTCATTTTGTATTTTTTCAAATAAGAATTTAATATGATGTTAGTTAAGATTAGTGTATATTCAATACATGTATTCACATTGTCATTGTCGTACTACTTTATTGCCATTGCTGGAGAAGTTGAGGGGTTTTAACGGCTGAAGACTACAAGCTGATGTCGACACGTTATAAGTTGGCTATGGTTTTTTTATTTCACCCCCAAGAGAAAAATATCATAGGCCTTACCGGGGATTCGATCTGCTGCTGTGATTGTCAGTAGGCAAGCATCAAAACCATTCAGCCACGCACTCCTCACATTACTGTGTAATAGTCAATCTCAAATGGATCTCACTTTCTCTTAAAATGGAATGAAAAAATGGGAGTCCTGCCTCTCATCATATTCTGTTCTGATCCTAACTGGCATACCCATAAGGGCTCAGTTTCTCTCAGTAAATGGCACCAGGGTAGGTCCTTGTAGCTAGTTGAATGTACACATTAATGCCACACTCCGCTCCAACCTTGATTGCAAAGCTCAGTAGTCCGTGAAATGCTGATTCATCTATTGCAGTATCATCATCCAACAGGCGGTTATTGATAAACTTTGTTGTTGTTGCTGTTATTGAATACCCACAATGATTAACTTCAGTCTTTTGTTTGCTCTGAAAAGGACATTAAGGGTTAGGTTGCAGTAGCTTTCCTCACATCCCGAGTGTAGTGAAACAGGTCAGCCGGGGTCCTGCATGCGGTTGTGCTGTGCTTTGATTCATCTGTGTGTCACTCACTACTATGGGGATCACATCGATTCCCCTCATTAGCCAGTCTGTCATAAAACAGCCTGTTTCCAAGGAAAATTGCATTGAAGCAAGATGTAGGCATTGGTTAGTATGTTTTACTTGATCCTGACTAGCATGTCTGATCAGTACGTTTTACCTGACAAGACATTACTCACCTCTCCACATTGACAGACTTCAAATAACCACTCTAATCCATATCCGATGTGTCCATAATAAGTGCTTGTGAAGCCAGGATATCAACTCATTCATTGCCTGGAACTACAGTATGACCAGTACTATAGATCCACACTAGACCCTGCAGGTTTGGGGAATTTACAGAAGCGAACCCACTAAAACAAAGTGCCACAGAACAACTGCTACAAGAGCACATACAAGTGTTGGTGACGCTTCCTGTGATATTGGGGTGGGCCTATACTCTTTCTGGAGTGGTAGAGGAGCAATGTTGATGATTTTAATAATCAGGCGGGGACGGCATTGCCTAGTGGTTATGTGACACGGCTCACATTCCAAAGGTGCTGGGTTCACTCCCCAATCTAACCACCGGCCATTACCCCGGGAAAGCAAACCCTTAGAAAATGCAGGAGGAAGCAGGCCATTACATAAAATGCATGCCAAGGCCGGATGCACTGGGCTGACAGGTGCAAAATAAAAACATAGTGCAACGCAAACCGCCCTTGGGGAATACAGAAATAAGGCGACCGCAATAAAAAAAATAATAAAAAATAAAACTATTACATTTTTAACTGTCCCGATGGGTCTGCCGGGGTCTTTGTAAGAATAGCACCACTGACCCACAGAGAGCATGCCCTAAGAGGCGACTGACTGTGTGACATGGCATAACACCGGCCATGGTTAGGTGGTTTGTTAAGAGCAGCATAGATTGTGCCTAACAGGCTGTGGGTCTACTTTGCTTTAGTGTTTGAGTCCATTAAGATGGAGTCACACATTGGTTAACCACCCTCTGCAGCACTTGTCGCAACACAGCGGAGTAATACACTGCTCGTGCCTAGCCCGCTATGCAGGAAATCCTCATCCAGCACAGCACAGAGCTGGGACCTACACAAATACAGGTCGACTAATACTTTTAAACAATTAAAATTTTTAAAGACAAGATAAAATGTTGTAGACTTTCATGTGGCCTAACTAGTGCCACGGGTACGTAGATAAATATAAATGTATAGCTAACAATGTGGATGAAAGATAAAGTGGAATGGAAACTGATTTCTATGCCTCCTCAATACAAGGGAAAGGCTGCATCTTTTTCTCTGTCTATGAGAACAAGTTAGTAAATAGGTCGCATCAGGATTTTTTTCACATTGATCTTCTTGTAAAAATTCCCCTGATCTCTGGGTAGTGAGATCGGACTCCCGTGTTCAGTGTCGAGCACGTTAAAAATTCCCTGGCAGTTGGAAATTGAAAAGAGTAGGCTTAACAGCCGCTGCGCAGACAAAATTCAAGTTAAAAATCTACCAAAAGTTACTTGTACCTTTCCCCAGGTGGTTTTTTAAGAGTAGTTATAGATGGCGCCTAACTCGTTGCTACTGTTTGAGTCTATTGATGGATTCACACATCGGTTAAAACCACCCTTCAAGAAACTGGTTGTATACAGACTCTGTATACTCTTTCTAAACCAATATAAAGACGTTAAGTTAAGAGAGAACTAAAGAGAACTGAGAAAATAAAAGACCTGCAACAGAATATATTTCAAATGATATACTTTTCCTGTTAGAATTTGTTTTGTTATGGTTAGTCTTCTGTGGCTGTTGTAAGTGATATAATATATTGTGAACTATTCGTCTTTGTTAATATAAATATTGCTAAAATCGTTATACTCCCATAGTCAGTCATTTGTAAATATAACAACACTTTGTTAATATTTTCATGTATAGTTTGTATGTCGAGAATTGACAAATAAAATATTATATTTATTCTAAATCATGATGGTATTTCATTGATTCCTATATTAGTTTGTAATATTAAGAGATATAAGTCTGTAAAACAAACAAACACACAAATCTGTTATTCTGTGGGTGACTTTATAAATTCACTTCTTTATACTGGTTTAGAATACCCCTTGATCTAAAAATAACTATGTGTGTCAAATCTATTCTTGAATGCATTAACTGACCCTGCCCACATTATTTCCTGTGGTAATGCATTCCAAGCATTCACTACTCTCAGACTAAAAGAAAACACTTTCTTTGATTTAATCTGCACCTGTCTGTAATTAATTGTTAGCTTTGCCGTCTTAACCTTGTAGGCGTCTGTATTTGGAAAACCTTTTTATAGACTTATTTGTCCTTTCCCTTTATTATCTTATAAACCTGTATTAAATCCTTAAACTCTTTCCTCGTAACTATAATTCCGAAATCCCACTATCAATTTTTTCGCTCTTCTTTGTATCCTTTCCAGCATGTTTATATCCCCTCCATGACAAGGACTACACATCTGAACACAGTACTCCAATTAAGGTTTATCAAATGCTTTATATAGTATGACTTACTTTCTTGCTCCTGTGTTTAATATTTCTTGTTATCATACCTAACACTGCATTTGCCTTTTCCACTGCTACTTAGACTTGCTCACTCACCTTACCTGTATGATCTATTATAACCTCTTAGTCCCTTTCCTTTTCTTTCTTTCTAATATTATTTTCTCCCATCCTGTAATTATATTGGATTTACCCATGTTGATGACTGTACCTTTATCTACATTAAATCCATTTGCCAGATCTCAGACCATTCTTGAATTTGATTAAAATCCTACCTCAACCTATCCACCTCTGCTTTAGACAAGACAGGTTGGGTCAGATGTGTAATTAAATTTGGCGTTCATGTTATGTTTAGCACATTGTGCAGATCAAATGTTTGTAGCTCTCGAAATGTGGAACATTGTTTTAAGATATTGTAATGTTTAGTAGTGGTTTTCCAGGGTCTATGTGTATGACAGGGACAAGAATAGCACCACTGCCCCACAGAGAGCATGTTGTAAGAGGTGACTAACTGTGTGACATGGCATAACACCGGCTATGGTTAAGTGGATTGCTAAGAGTAGATGGCACCTAACAGGCTGCAGGTCTACTTTGCTCTAGTGTTTGAGTCTATTAAGATGGACTCGCACATAACCACCCTCCATAGTGGAGCAGTAAGCTGCTCGAGCCTAGCCCGCTAAGCAGAAAATCCTTTTCCTGGCTACATCCAGCTCACATCAGAGATGGGACCTGCACAGTACTTATGCTCCTGTAGAAGTACAGATCAACTAAGAGTGTTTAGTAGATTTGCACGGAGAAGTGTAATGTTTAAGAGATGTATCATTTGAAGCTGATGTACACAATATATACAGTGACCTAAAAAAACATTGCCTTGACATACTATTTTGGTTAAATGTGGACAAATTGTACGTGTAGCACTGTAAATTATACAATTTGGGTGGCATAGTGGTCGT
The DNA here is from genome assembly GCA_036924085.1 of Ariolimax columbianus. Taxonomy (NCBI): domain Eukaryota; kingdom Metazoa; phylum Mollusca; class Gastropoda; order Stylommatophora; family Arionidae; genus Ariolimax; species Ariolimax columbianus. The sequence goes on along the minus strand of JAVGWX010000016.1, from coordinate 35,142,063 downwards.
AGCACATGCCTCTTACTACAAAACCCATGGAGTCCTTAACGTACTCGCTTAACGTTACTGTATGTTATTTGCACATGTATACTAGGATCTATTTAAGTTATAGAAGACAAGGCATTGAGAAAATGAACTGGTCACTACTGAGAAGCATTGCAGCAGAAATGGAACGAGAACAACAGGAGCATGACTCAAAGCACCCAATGTTTGGACATCGGGTACAGAGCATGACTCAAAGCACCCAATGTTTGGACATCGGGTACAGAGAGCAAGACTCAAATCAAAGCACCCAATGTTTGGACATCGGGTACAGAGCATGACTCAAAGCACCCAATGTTTGGACATCGGGTACAGAGCACAAGACTCAAATCTAGACATAGCTTCCTAAAATCAACACAGCCCAGACAAAATCTGAAAGTTGCTGTATCAAGAGATAGCACAAATTGATGCATGTCCCAGAGATGGAACTTTGGGAGGCACCTGCCCCCGGACATCATCTACTATACACAATATGGAAGTCGCTGAACAGACTCCGAACTGGTGTTTCATGGTGCAAGGGGAATATGAAACGATGGGGATACACAGATGATGACACATGTGACTGTGACACAATACAGTACCCAGACCACCTGATGACCTGCCTCAACCACCAGGAAACAAACAATAGGTGCGACTTGCTGGAGGCAAATTAAAAGATACTCTATGTACCTAAATACTGGATGAATACTGTATAACGTTGTGCTTGGACACGGAAAGTAATTAAGTACTACCTCACAAAAACAGCTCTTGTGTAATAAATTATCTTCTTCATTCATTCTCAATCTCTTGCTACCAAGCCCTGAACAGGGCTTTGCAAGTAGCAGGATGTAGTCCGGAGAACGAAATGCATAGTTTACAGCTTGACTGTGACTTTTGCACCATTCCGTCCGACACATCTGTCTTCGGAAGAAATTAATTCTCAAACATTTCATCCTGCATTGCAGTATCTGTTTGTTGTGTGTAACAAAAATAAAAAATATGCATAGTTAGATACTGCGCTAAGATGAAAACGCAAACAAAATCTGTGTTACGACGAATAGGCCTTCATCAAAGATTTTTTTTTTTTTTTTTTGCGTTCGCCATATTTCTCTAATCCCTAAAGCTGTGTGCGTTGCACTGTGGTTTTTATTTTGCGCTTGTGGGCCTATTGCATCCGACTTCAGCATGCATTTTATGTAAGGATCTACTTCCTCCTGCATTTTTTAAGGGTTTGCTTCCCCGGGGTAACAGGCGATGCTGTGATGAGGATTGAACCCAGCACCTTCGGATTGTGAGCCGTGTCACTTAACCATTAGCCCACACCATCCCCATCAGAGATAATGAACAACAACAATAAAGAACTAGCAAATCACATAAGAAGGAAAGAAAATGTAAAATAAAGTTATAAACACATACAGGAGAAGAAAACACACATATCTGAATAACACATAATCAATAATCACATTTTTGGTGACATCTGACATGCGAGTGGCTCTGTGATTCCAGATAAGTATTTAATACTTCTGTTTCTATTCATTTCCTTATTTTATCTATTCTTCCCCTCTATGATTCACTTGCTCATTATTGGTGTTGTTGCTTGTCCCTGATGAAGGTATATTGGTTGTAGAATAGATTTTATTTGTGTTTTAGTCTTATATTGTTTTACACTACGTTTTAATCCAGTGTCGGCACAGCCTCACCTTATTTTTATTTTTACTAGCATCTGTTATGGAACTTGTCATTGAAATATTCAAAACTTTTCATTGAAATTTTCAAAGAAGAGCATATCATTTGCATAAGATGGTTGCAACAGACATCATCACTTGAAATAAATTACACCATAGGACAATATATTTTTTCAGTCTACAGTTAATAGCTCATTTGGACATAGTTACGTATATATATATATATATTTATTTATAAGATTGCGAAATCATTGACTTATGTTAAGGTTGTTTAAGTAAACATCACAGCACGACACATTTAAAGTGTAAGACGTTTCTGAAATTATTGTTTTTGTTCATCTGTCCCATTGTTCTTTTTGCAATAATTCTGCAGGCTTCAATAATTTGTTTATTTCTTGCCATGACAACTAGGGCCAGACGCCCACTTGCTCAAGTCAGATTCGTGTTTTATCCCACTAATAATCGATACCGACAGAAGGAAGCAAGCGAATATGATACATTTCAGGAAGAGGAGGAAAGGGTGTGCCAGTTCGATACTTTCGCTGTGGGTGTAATCATGTTGTTGTTGCGGCATTGATCTGTCCTAGTAACAGATGCCTGTGTAAAAGGGTGATCAATTGATGTTGTTTTCCAAATGAATATCTCCCGGTATCTCGATATGCATATCTGTGTACTCATCCAATCTGTCCATTTGTGTCATTACTCGCATTGATCAGGCATAGTCGCCTTCTGAGTGTTATTTGAGTGGATGATGTTATTTGTAATCTATCTCCCTGTGACTTCTTTTAACACGCTCAATAATCAATCCTTTTTTCTTTGACTTGCTGTCCGGCGTTAATCTTTCGCGGGTCGGTTTGAAAACATTCTTTTTATATATTAGTTAGTATCCGATCTATTTATTAACCCTTTGCAGTCCAGTCTAGTTTTTATATGCCTGTCTTACACTGAACCAGACTTGTCTAAAATACCCACATGTAATCTAGACACATGACAATTGACTCGATCAAATAAGTAGTTTATCAGCTCTTATTCTAATTCCATTTCACAAAAAAGCAATAAGTTAAAAACTTTTCTAGACATATATATTGACGGATCGTAGAAGAATCTTCATTAAATGAAAGCTGCGTATACGCTGGAAATTCTGACATATTTGATGTTATTGCAAAAAATTAATATCGCAGAGTGAAACACACATGTGATAGATATAGATTTAAATTAAATCGGACTTTAATGTGTTTTTTTACGTGCCATTAATACACATTGGATTGGACTATAAAGGTTTAAGTTGAGCGGCGTGGGGAGCTCAATTCGTCTGTTCTGACACAAGTGCTTGACTTCAGTTGTCGTCAGCTCTTGCCCCTGCCTGCAAGATCACCCCAATGTAATTGTTCACATGTTCGCTCTCCCACCATGTAGCTAGATCTGTCAGCCCAGTAAACCACCAGCGCACTGTCATAAGATGCCGAACTATCACAACATTGTTCTCCTGTAATGCACCTAGTCTAGAACGCAGACTGACCATACGTTGAATGGCCTCATTCCGGAACCTGGTGTCACCGATGACCTTTCTCAAACACGTCATTTGACACGCCGAGATTCTTCGCGTTGATGACAATAACCATGATTGGCAATGACAGCTCAGAGTCAAAACAAATATACTGGCTATCAACTGTTGTTTTGTTGCCAAATTGATCATAGAATGTCGAAGCAGTGGCGATATCCGGTAGGGCACATCAGAAGTATTCTGACAGATTTCCACATCATGTCCACCGACTACTTAAAAAATACCTCATAAACACCCGAATTCACGGGCCTAGCTAAGAATATTAATTCTTGGCACTGGTGTTGAGTGGTATAAGTAGTTACAATAACTTACAATGGTTATTTCCTTGTCAAAACAAGCAATATAAAGATGTCTGGCACATGCGATTTTTTTTCCTGCTTAATTGTCTTAAAGTTAATTTGGCATCTGTGCAGCTGATATCCGTGCGAAATCAAAATTGAGCGCTGAACAGCATGGTTTAATGATAGGTCTCGCTTACGTTCAAGTCTCGTTATCCCAGTATGACTTAGTATGGATATGCTTTCTGCGTGTCACAATTTCTGCTATTGCCTTTTTATTTTCAAACATTGTAACTGTTGTACGTTGTTGTCCGTCGTCCGGTACACGTTGTTCGTTCCAACCCGTTGTAAAAAGTCTCTAACTATATCTACATCAACCTGGTCTCACAAGCTTGGATCGCCTCCTTTGTTATGCCGTCTATATCTAGTGATTTATTCTTTAAAATGTTTGCTATCACTAACTCTATTTCTGAAATCAATATATCAAGTAACAGATGATCCTAGTTTCGTGGTAGAACTACTGACTCCCCCTTGAAATCAGTCAAGTTAAAAGGGTCTTGAAAGTAATGTTTTCAGCGGTATTTCTGGTGTGTTAATTAAAAATATAAAGATCATACTTCTCATTAATGGCTGAGTAGCTCCGAATCACGTGGCCTTGATACTTAAACTGTTCATCATATTCTTACCAAGATTCTTTTGTAGCGTTCTTAACAAAAATCCATTCGATGAATTGTCTTGCTTTCTGGTACGAGAGACAATCACTTTTACTTCTTTGGTCCATACTAAGGCTTGTAAGCTTTTTTCTTTTAAAGACTGTATACAATCCTTAACCACACCCCCATATCTAGCTGTGCGTTTCTTTGCTTTCTACGTTTTTCATTGTTTATTCCACAGTGCGTTCGAAGTGCAGACGTAAATATTGTGTTAAAGATGGCCCGTTTACTTTCGCTGTTCCTCCTTGGGCTGACATTAATACCTTTATCACTTCACGACATGCATCAATCATAATAGTTTCCTCCCTTTATCTGCGAAAGACTGTTACCGTACCAAAACTAGCTTGCCAGTCTCCAGACCTGGAGCTGTTGAGTTGTCTGTGTCAAGACGACTGACCTTTGATCAGCTTCCAATACATATGTTAGGAATAAGTCTAGAGCCGGATATATTTTCTCTTCCTTATTTTTGCGAGAACGAAATCAATTTTTGATGCTAAGTCTGTCGTGTTTCATCTGCATAAAATTGTAATCTCCTATTTGACGTTCGTATTGAAAAAGACTTTGCAACGTAATTTACAGCGAGGCTGTGAAATATGCGACTTTCGTCTCGACATCCGATTTTAGCTGGCACTTTTTGTGGTACCACTGTGATTCTTATCCCTTAGCTAGATTACACTAGTGAAGTCTGTTTCCAGGGCCGCCACATGGAGCCAGAATAGGGTTTTGGCTGACCCTGATGCAAGCAACCAGCTATGTCTGTCGCTGGCTGCTGTCATCTCATTCACTGTTGCATCTTGGTCCTAGTTTAAATGTGAGTTCGTAGTTGTTGAAAAATAACATTAACAATAATAAGACCATCAATCAAAGCCCGCCGCTCCTCTCAGTGCCAAGACCAATGACAACATCGCGCCAACACACCCGGTCCTGGGCTTCTCATTCTGCCTCTCTCCAGGTGTAATCATTTAATCTTAGTTCCTTCTACCTCTCTCCAGGTGTAATCATTTAATCTTAGTTCCTTCTGTCTCTCCAGGTGTAATCATTTAATCTTAGTTCCTTCTGTCTCTCCAGGTGTAATCATTTAATCTTAGTTCCTTCTGTCTCTCCAGGTGTAATCATTTAATCTGAGTTCCATCTTACATTCTTTTCTCCATGTATTTTGGATCTATCTATCTATCTATCTATCTATCTATCTATCTATCTATCTATCTATCTATCTATCTGTCTATCTGTCTATCTGTCTATCTGTCTGTCTGTCTGTCTGTCTGTCTGTCTATCTATCTATCTATCTATCTATCTACCTGCCTATCTATATATCTATCTTTTCCCTTGATGATTCCACGTAAGAGCCTGGCTATAAAAATAAAACCATTCTCAACACTCAATGAAGTATGAAGCTTATTACCATTGCTGCTCCAGTGCAAAAAGGTGTCATCATTAATCCCCCAGGCAGCACTTCTGTGATTATATTATCTATAACATTATCACAGTAAAGTTACTTATCACAATCAAATCATCCGTCTCTTCAGTCCCATTGATAACGACAGATTTTTGTGTGGTTTTGCTTAGATGTTTGCCTCACTAGTTTCTACTGGCGGAGGCGCGCTATTTTCCACCCCAGACCGTAGTCCATTGGGCGATATCAGGACGCATAAACCAGTGCTTGGATGCATGTATGCGTCTGTATGTACCTATGCTAGGTTTGTGCGCCCTCAGAAGCTAGCTCAACCAAAGTGCAATGGAAGGGCAGATCAACGCTGTGGATGTCTCACACTAAGTCACGTGGAAATGGTATCAGTCCTTCTCCTCTACATTCAGCGTTCATACTGCACTTCGTCTTTTCAGAATGAACCAGAAAACCAACATCGTGTTAAGCACCTTCATCGGTGTTTACGCCACTCCACGGCATACGATAGCCGTCAGGTACTTCCCTGATGTTGTCATATGTCAAAACCATTTAATTCTGTCTGCCAACCAACATTCACCATCCAACCAGCATGGCGTTGGACTCATTGTCTCAAAGAAGTTTCTATCGGATTTCTTCGATTACTTGAGTACATTCAGAATAAGTGTGAGTCGTGATACATACATAGATACATACACACACACACACACACACACACACACACACACACACATATATATATATATATAAACAGTAATTAAAAACGCCTCGCTATATTTTATGATAATTATTAACATTCACACCAAGAGTGACCTTCTTACACAATTCCCGAAAGTGTGCACATGATGAAGGTCACCCTAACTCATATTTTGTGAATGTCATATTTACTTCCAAGTTTACGTTTTTCACGTGGAAAACAACGAATTGATCAATTCTGGTTTTATAAAAGGTCGAATCACGTTGAAATTTCGCACGTATATTAGTCAAGTTCCACCAAATAAAAGCCATCATGTTTTCATGGAAAGAAAGTCAGTTCATGTTTTTGTCATGCCTTGACTGTCGTTACAAGAGCGGTGGCAAGCTGTTGGCATGCACACGAGTGGAATGACAACCAGATAAGTTTTCATACATTTTAATTGTGACCAGTCCACTTTAGTAAGGCTGAACCAGGGGTTTCGGGCGACAGGTCGTCACCAGTGACCGTCCTAGACCTAGTCAGCCTCGTACATCAACACAAGTTCACGATCGTCAGATTCTTTTGAAACATCTTCTGAACCACTTCCAAACAGAAACTCACAGCAGCTCATTTATCTGAAGCTCTGAGACTTTCCAGCGGAGACTGTGCGACGGAGATTTCGCACCGCTGGTTTGCAAAACACATACCAACATTGGTTTTATCCTTACTAGACGTCATCGGACCAACATACTTGGGTCCTACATAATATTCGCTGTCCAAGGGCGAAATGGCGATCAACGATGTTCTCTCATGAAAACCGGCCTAATGTCTTCTTTCTGATAGGAGAAATCAAGTCCGGTGTCATCACTGAGATGGATATACCTAGTGAGGGCCACTAGGAATCCGAGGGGAGGGTCTTGGCCAGTATATTTTTCCTGACCCTGACTAACATGTCTGATCAGTATATTTTGCCTGACCAGACGTTAGTCTTCCTCCCCGACCAACCTATGTAAAAGTCTTCATATGAAAAACCGATGTATAATAAGAACAATCGCAGGATATTCCAAAAATGTCATACTAGAACCAGTGTACGGCAAGGTTGTGTACTATCCCCTTGACTGTTTATCACATATATAGACGCAATATGTAAGAAAGCCAACATTAGTGAGGGAAACAACCTCACTGATAACTTATTAATTTTAAAAAGGCGTTTGATAGGGTATGGCATAAAGCGCTATGGGCAACCATGAGGATGTATAAAATCAACGGAAATACATCGGAAATGAGAAAATACGAAATAGAATTACAACAGCAAAAGGGCCTTTTGAAGACCTCTTGGCAACTGTAAAAAAAAAAAGGAAACTCGCTTGGTACGGTCACATATCGAGATCAAACGGTCTTGCAAATACGATCCTGCATTGACAGGTGCAAGGCAGACGACAAAGTGGCCGTCCCATACAGAGGTGGGAGAACAACATAAAAGAATGGACCAATCTCCGACCAGAGAGGGGTGGGGGGGGGGGGGGGGAGGGCGTTGTGAGGAATTCTTCTTGTGTGACCACTGACCTCACCGGTTACGGGATGACCTGACCTGAATGAGGCCTGCCCGGATTACGGTATGAAAATCAACATAGAGAAAATACCCAAGATATGAAGATTGCAAGAAAATAAACAAAAACAAATATATTCATTTCCAAATCAACAATTAAAACAGCTGACAAATTATTTGACGTGCAGAGTCACCAAGACCTTTCAGCATCTCCACGTAGTGAGGTGATCAACAGGCCGCTACAAGGCCGACGAGTTAAAGAGAAGGGAACGAAGAGATAAGGCTAACCCGGAACCTAAAAATGCCTGCTGAAGTCGGATGAGTCGGACCGAAAGGTGCACATATCGCAAGTTAAGCTGTAAAATACGACACATTTCGTTCTCCGGACTACATCCTATACTTGCAAAGCCCTTTCACGGCTTGGTGGTGGGAGATTGAGAACGTTCAGGGATTGTTAGCGGGAGATTGAGAACGTTCAGGGATTGTTAGCGGGAGATTGAGGACGTTCAGGGCTCGGTAGCGGGAGATTGTGAACGTTCAGGGATTGTTAGCGGGAGATTGAGAACGAACGAGAAAAGATTGTGTTAAATGCCTGCATTTTGTCCTGGTTTCAAGACAGTCTGTAAATCTAAACTTGTCACCTGCAACAATTTTTTTTTTCTGTAGAAACAATAACATGCCCTTTGATTTATTGCTTATGTTATGTACACAGGGGCTTGTAAAGAAATGATATTCATGCTAACTTGTCTGCTATTTATTTTATTTTATTTGTGTATAAAGTTTGTAGGGTAGGGGGGGGGGGGGGGGTTGTAGGTCAGAAGTGTGTAAAGGAAAGTACCTCACGTTGAGAGGCAGCCACATCCTTGATGGCCAAGATCCTATTTGGTTCCTCCACTTCTGTCTAGCTCACGTAAGGCTCCTAGAGTCTGCTTGTGTACGGCAACGCAATCACCCGGGCAACGCATTTGGCTGGCCGGCTAAACTACGTGAGTGATAGGACAAGAAGGGGAGTCCACCCTGACTAGTATACATAGCTGCTGATGGAAGAGCCGGAAGATCGACCTGGTCGACAATGACTCTGAAGGTTGGAGCTGGAAACGCCTGGTATCGGGCTAAGGGCGCACCAGAAGCTGGTAAGCGACAGCAACAACGCTCAGAAAGCAATTACAAACTACTAGCCGAAAACTGCCAAGAAACTTATGATAGTCGATAGAAACGAAACTCAAAAGATCTGATGCTGAGGCCCTTAGGCCAGGCAGATCATCGACGCCAACTGGGGAAGAGGCCGATTTCAGAGTCAGTACAAGTAATAGAGATGACGGCCTAAAACCAGACTGCATTACAGTGGACAACTCTGAAATGGGACTAAGAACAAATCTAAGAATAGGCACATGTAACGTCAAGAGCCTATACCAGGGTAAGTTGTTTATGATTGGAAAAGAGATAAGAGAACCAGGATAGATGCTCTGGAAGTCTCTGAACCCAGATGGGCCGGTCAAGGGTACTGTATCAGTACATCAGGAGAAACATTCATATACTCTGGGAGAGACAAGGGTGGAAAAAGCGGTGTCGGCTTCATCCTGTAAAAAAATACGGCAACTTCACTATTTGGTTACAATCCATTTAACGGCCGAATAATTGTAATTAGACTAAAAATGAAGACAAGAAATTTAATAATAATTCAAGTTTATGCACCAACACCAGCAGCTGATCATTGCTAAATGGAAGATTTCTATGACACCTTACAAGAAACAATGAAAAAAGTAGAAAAAAGAGACATCTTGATCATCACTGTATATTTTAATGCGAAAGTTGGATAGAAAAGAGCCGACGAAGTAAGAAGGGTACGATGACCTTTTGGTTTGGGGCACAGAAATGAGCAATAAGAAAAACTGGTTGAATTATGCATGGAAAATAACCTCTCCATTGCCAACACCTTATTTAAACAACATCCACTAAGACTATACACGTGGACCTCGCCTGATGGTACCAGCAGAAATTAAATAGATTGCATTTTGGTACAACAAAGATGGAGGTCAAATGTGCTGCAACAAAAACGCTGTCAGGAGCGGACTGTGATACGGACCACGAATTACTGTTTTCAGTTTGCAAGCCAAGACTTCGTAGGATTAACAAAGGTTTCCAGCCAATACTCTTCTATGTAACAGCAATACAGACTGAATACAACTGAACAAACATTGGAGGAAGAATGCTCAGCAATCAAAAGCCTGAAAAAGGGAAACCCACAGGATGTGATGATATCCAAGCAGAGCTTATACAAGCAGGAGGGAACACCAATGTTTGAGTTTATTACAAGCTGGATAAACAGTGATCGCACAGCACAGAGTGGCCATAAGTATGGAAGAAATCAATTTATATTCCTCTCCCCAAAAAGGCAATCTAAAGCTGTGCACAAACTTCCGAACTATCGCGCTAATCAACCATGCTAGCAAGATACTCTTGCGGATTCTATTAAGAAGGACAGAGAAAAGATTTGAATCTGAAATTCACGTGGTCAAAGCAGGTATTAGAAAAGACAAAAGGACCAGCGACCACATATTCAATATGAGGAATATATACGAAAAATGTAGAGAGTTTAATGTAGACCTGTACACATGTTCAATTAATTACACCAAGGCCTTCGATACGGTAAAACATCAGAATCTGTGAAACATCATAAAGGAAATGGGGTTTCCTGTGCATATTATTCATCTCATCGAAACATTATTCCAAGATCAACAAACCGGTGTTCGAGTATCTGGGCAAACATCAGATTGGTTCGCAGTACAAAAGGGAGTAAGACATGACTGTATCCTCTCACCTTATTTATACAACATTTATGCGGAATGTATCATGAGAAATGTTACAGAAGACAAGAACATTGAAAGTTTCGACACATTTACAATTGGGGGGTGCGAGATTCCAGAGACCTACGATAGGCAGACGACACAGTGATACTTTCAAGAAGTGCATAAGGGCTAGAATAGCTAATTTCAGCTGTAAATGGACACAGCAAAAATCAAAACCTGTTTATACACATACAAAACAAAGATAATAACCACCGACAAAACACAATGTCAACATAAATTTACAGTAGCTGGTGAGGAAATAGATCAGGTCACGCATTTTGTAAATCTGGGTTCCACGATCGACAAGAATGGAACCTGCTCGAAAGCAATCAGCAGAAGACTAGCCATGGCAATGCAGAGACTGAACAACCTGAAGATATCAGGGCAGAGCACCAACAAAATGATAAAAGTAAAAGTCTTGAGAGTCTGTGTTTTTCCAGTGGCAGCTTATGGCTGCGAATTATGGATGATTACCAAAACTTCTAGACAAATAATCGAATCCTTCGAGTAAAAGTTTTACAGAAAGATCCTCAGAATATCATGGATGGAGAAAAAGACAAATGTAGACATTCAGCAAGTTGAGCATAGAGGAGAACTTGTTTATCAATTCCATTATGTTCTTGAGAGAACAGTGATGGAAGGTATGGTGCCAGGCAAAAGAGGCAGGGGTAGACCAAGAAGACGAGGGAACCAATGTATCCAGGAATGCCTGAATGTGACGGTGGCGGAGGCTGGAATTTTGGCAAGAGACAGAGTTTCTTTCAGACAGTGATGTGAGCGACGTTCTATAAAGGACATGCTACATGATGATAAAGTGTGTAAGTTTCTTTTTGAATAGATACAAGTAAATTACTGCTCATCTTTGTCTCACACCTTCCCACCACCCACCTTTTTCCAGATAGTTTTGTGGTAAAGCAATAGTTACAAATCTGTGAAGAAATATACTATTGTATCCGCAATTTAATTTGCAATAACCTTGTTGATAGTGTGCGTGTGGGCCGCAGGAGTGCGTGTGCCTGTCTGTGTGTGTGAGCGCGTGTAGGTGCTGTACAATATAATCTAACAGTCTTGTTCGTTAGACCATCCTTTATTCTGGCTAAATAAACATTTGGAAGTTCTGTATTTATTTTTGAAAAGTCGTGAACATAAACACATATATTTGTTATCACTATCCTTATTTTCTTAGCATAGTTCGATTACAACATGAAATCAACAAAAACACATATTTGTTGTTGAACCTGTAAGCCTATATTGGCGATTTTTGGATTTGTCATGGTTATACTGGCGTTGGACATAGTAGTATATTTCTCCTTTACGTTGGCGCTCCGACCCGCTGCTTAGGTTGCCTTTTCTATTTTTATGTCTATGACGTTAGCTGTGATATTGATTCTCTAACTTCTTTGTCACTGCGATGTATGCGAGGCATTTCTTCATGACGTCAAGGATAACCTAGTTTACTGTTATTCTCCGCATTTCGATTGGGCAGTAGGTAGAAAACACCGCTGTTATTCTATTTATAAACTCTTTTTATGGCAATCACCGGAACTCCTTACAACTCTTTAAAATATCCAACTTCATGACGTCAAATGGAGAATCACCAAAATGCAGAGGCGCAGTATTTTCGATGATTTCATTGGTTGCTGCAATGAAGTCTTAGAAAACACTGCCCAAATTTAGCAGACTGGAAACAAAAAGACTATTTTTTTTTGTTTGTCTGAAAGTTGTTTCCATGGCAATTTATTTTTCAGAGGGACTACTTTTCTAACGATTGATATCTATTTTTGAAAGCATTCTGACTATTTTCTGCATCCACGCGAAGACTTCCTCTTTCCTCTCACTTTCCTTTTTTATTAACACCACAGCCTAGGAAAATGGCTGTTGTGACCTGGGAAAATTTGTGTCCCATGGACGAAGGCGTTGAATTTATTGAACACTGGTAGCTACCACAGGTGTATATTATCGGTGCCATGTTGTTTGTTACGCGATGTTAACATACCTTTTAGTTCAATATCGTGGTTTACATTATAACCAATGGATCTGAATTGCGTTCCCATTTGACATTGAGTACAATGAAAATGAGATTGTATCACTTTTTCGCCGTTTCTTAAAGGGTTATAATTTTCCACATTGTTCATTTATAGGTAAATCAAATGGAAAGTTTTAAGTCCTCGTTACAGGATATAAGGTATGTAAAGTATGTAAACGAGTAGACAAAAAATCTTCTTCTTCGGCGTTGTCCTGAAAAGGACGTTGTGACGTTGTATCGTTGTTTACAGCGAGGCTGCGATATCTGCTCTTTTCGGTAATCCACATATCCGATTTCAACTGGCTGTTTTTTGTGTGGGGGGTATGGGTACCGGGTTGGCCTTCCTTCTGCGATTCCAATCCCTTAGCCAAACTACACTAATAACTAGTGCATAATGTTTCCAGGTCCGCCACTTGGAGGCGGAATAGGGTCTTGGCTGACCTTGATGCAAACAGCTAGTTGTGAGTCGCTGGTGACTGTCAGCTCATTGACTGCTGCATCTTCAGTCCTTGACAATAATCTCATGTTAGCCACAACAAAATTGAAAAGATTTACAACTACACATAGAGCAACGTCAACGTAAAATCCATATTGAACAAAGAAATTCAAAACAAGATCATAGTCACGATATCAATCAGATATCAGACGCTACAATATTAAGAGAATATTGGAAATGCAGTGGCGAGGTTAGAAATATATATAGGCAATCGGTGCCGCCCATCGTAGACGACGATGACATATTTAATTTTGCTAGCGTCATTTTAGTAAGGATTAGCTGCGCTACTTTGTATCCTCATTTTCTCGTCTTGAGCCACCTGACCCCAGTGGCAAGTCAAGGACAAGACGACAAGGGGGCGACTACGAGATGCAGGGGACTCCGCATCAAGCACCCGTGAAAAAGATGGCGGAGTCCGGAGTCGAACCCACACCACACGTCTGCGTATATACATACACATATACATATACACACACCAATATATATATATACTTCAATCCTGGTATTCAATAAGAAAAGGTTGCATGATTCCAGGTAGCCAATGCAATAGCTGCTTGAATCTGTGCTTGTCCTTCTCCTCGGAGTGCCATGACGGTCCAAAGGCGTTGTCCAGATCATATTTTTTCTATGAGCTGGGCGTACTTTTCGTAGTCTGAAAACATATATATATATATATATATATATATATATATATATATATATATATGTGTGTGTATATATATATATGTATACATACACGAGGCGTGTTCAATTGAAATGGACCAAACTGCAACAAGTGAATATACGTACGATGCTCATGATGACGTCCCTTCTGGAGTAAAAAGCACATACCAACCGTCAAGTTTGCAAAATGTCATTATCTTCCGACTCATACCGTTGAAAACATGGCGGGTGTGACACGGAATCCGTCCCAGAGTTGATCAGCTAACGGTGATTCGGGTTATAACAGCTGAAGGATGTCGACCATTTGACATTCATCGCAGAATGCAGGCAGTGTATGGGGACAAAAGTTGATCGAAGACAAGTGAAGAACTGGATAACGATGTTTAAAGAAGGTCGTGAGTTAACGAAAGATCTTCCGAGACCAGGTCAGGCGCATTTTATTGCGTTAACTCACGTCCTTCTTCACGATGAAAAAGACTAACTAAACTGAGTTCCTGGATATCGTTGACTGGATCAATACGAAAGTACAGATGGACCGGCGAAGAGAGTGTCTTCTGGTGACCATACAGCCGCCTACATGGTCTCTCGTAGACAAGATGGAGAGATGATCTGCACCACGCATGGTACTCCAAGTCGAAGGACAGGCCCAGATTCGAGCAGATTTTGGCTACCTGACATCAGCATACCAATATTGAAGACCTGCAGAGATGTCCTTGGGAATATAACATGTCGGAACAAGGTATAGATGACTATAGAAACCTAAAGTAATAAATAACAAAGACATTTTTAAAAAGCTAACATTAGCAAACCAGAAGTGCCAAAATTTGGAGCTACGAAATATACACTCATGCGAACAAAGAAGTGGGGATGAGCAACAGGAAGAGTAGTAGGAAATATTCTTATGAGTTTGCGTGTGCCACGGAAGAGACGGCTACAAAATGAAATATAGAGACGTGTAGATTATCATAATTAAACTATCAGGTAAAGAAGTAAATGACTTCATTAGGAATAACGAAGATAAGATAGTTACCAACGCGAATAAACAAGTGGAGAGATGGGCTGAGCATTTCAAAGAGCTCTAAGATAGGTCAACCCTGCTAGACATACCAGATACACGGCCTTAGGAAGTGGACCTGCGGGTTTAATACGTAAACCAAACAGCGAGAAAGTAACGAAATCCATAACACAACTGAAAGATGGCAAAGCTACTGGCCCAGATGGTATTTCCACAGAAGCAGTTAAGGCAGATGTCAGTACTTCCACTTAATTTATTCATGTATGTTGCGGAAGATCGGAGAATGCTTAGCCATTCCATCCGACTGAGAAAAGATAATGTGATAAAATTGCCACAGAAGGGTGATCTACAACTATGTACTTATTACAGAGGGATAATGCAACTATCAATCGACCAATAGTACTCCTATGTGACGAGGCCGTCGCGTCGAATGACCGTATCGATGACCGCGTTTGTTGGCTAAATCCAGGCGGCCTGCAGTTCTGTTGGGGATGCCGCGATCGGTTTTAGTCAGGTGTTACAAGGGTGGCCCCGAAGCTGACTCCAGGATGAGCACGGCTTCTTCTCGTATCTCGCCCCCACAGCCTGCCGGAGCATCTCGTGGGCTGGGACTTCCCGCGAAAGGCGAACAACGTGACCGAAGAAGGAGAGACGACGTCGATCAATCGTTGAGACAACACCTGCAAGTTGAGTACGTCGAACTACTTCACTGTTGAAAATCGTGTAATGCCAGACGATCCCGAGAATACGCCTCTAGTTGCGCAGGTGGAAGGCCTCAAGACGCTGCCGGTCCTGCTGTAGTAGTGTCCAGGATTCTTAGCCATACAGGAGGGATAAATAGGAAGCCTGGTCTCAAGGGAGGACCTTCGCTGGGCCCAGATTCTGCGGAGCGAGTGCCGGAGTGAAGCCGCTAAGCCCATCCTACGGATGATGTCGTGACTCCTGCGTGCGTCAGAGGACTGCCTGCTGCCGAGGGAGACGAAGTCCTCGGTGGCTGCAACAGGATTGTCGTTCACGATGATGCTAAGCGCAGAGGGGCCCCTGTGGAGGTTTTGTGCATTTTCGTCTTCGTCCAGTAGATGTGCAAGACTAGGTGGGTAGCCGATCAATCCAGTGCCTCTAGGGGGCCTACCAGGGCCTGAAAATCGTGGCCCGGTATGACGACATCATCAGCGTAGACTAGATAGGTTACCTGGGAATCGCCGACAAGGACCCCTGGGTTGCGTGCAGAAGACTGTGTGAGGATCCAGTCCATGGCGCAGCAGAACGCAGCTCTGACGAACGCCGGAATATGTAGAGAACTCCTCTGTGAGATCCAGCCCGAGCCGAATTTTGGCGCTGGAGTGATCGTGAAGCTCCTCAATTAGGGTCAGCAGGGTGCCTGGGATATCCACGCATTGTAGCGCCTTCCACAGAACGTGGATGTCTACATAATCGAAGGCAGCTCGTAGGTCAACGTGGGCGAAGTGGAGAAGGCGGTTAAACTCGACGTGCAGTTCTGTGAGGAGGCGAGAATGGCGTCAATGGTGGATAGAGAAGCTGCGATGATGTCTCGTTAAAAGGGGCTGCAGTCTGGAGTGGAACACATGTGCTAAGACCTTGCCGGGGACGGACAGTAGGGTATTAGACCTGTAATTGCTGCATTTAAGACGCGAGACCTTTCCTTTGTACTGGGAAATTCTTATTCTGTCGCGCCACGCCACGGCCCTTAGCTAGTGTTCCACACCGTTGCAAAGAGTTGCTGCAGGGTGGTGGTCATCGGGTCCAATGCCTTAACAGATACTGGTCACGACCATACTAGAGATATTAAAAAGGGAAAAGACCAAACTTCGAGGAAGGAACAGGTGAGATTTCGACAAAATAGGCCCTGTACGGACCAGACAGTAACTCTGCGAGTGATAGTTGAGCAAATTGGGTAATGGAATTTATCATTGCATATTGGTTGAGTGGATGACGAACAAGCAGTGAATATCTATGGAAGCAGCTCATGAACTATATTGTGCCTCAAAAGTTTAATAACCAAAGTTAAAAGACATATAAGGATAAACAGTGTAGAGTCTTTCATGAGGGATAGTTATTGGCGTCATTTGAAATTATAACTGGTGTGAGAAATCGGTGTGCACTGTGACTATTTCTCTGTCTTCTTGAAAGCACACAATTATGGAGGAAAGCAACTCCGGCCAATGATTGTGGAATTAAATGGACTGCAACGACGAAAACATTGGAAGACACGAAATTTTCCGATGACTTGGATCTTCCATCGCAGGACCGAAAACAGTATAATAAAAGGAAGCTTCTAGAGGCATGATCGTAGCAATTGGAGATGGAAATCGTCAGAATAAAAAAAAAAAGATTTTAAGAATAAACGCGGCGGATAATGTTCACATCATTCCGGGGGAAACCCCACTTCAACAGGTGGATTCATTTACCTGCTTAGCAACACAGATAAGATTGGAAGGAAGTCGGTTTGGGATGGGGAAAAGGATATCCCGTTAAGGATATAGAAAGCGAGAGGGACGTTTTTGTATTGGAAAAATTCAAGAGCTCTAAATGAATCGTCCGATTCGAAGTTAACAATTTTGGAACTGCTTAATGACTCTGTGGCTTGGAGGACAACACAGTCGTTAGCAAAGCAGGTACGGTACCGTGACCTGACGGCATCCATGATTAATCAAACAAGATAGAAAATTTGATCCGCGGCTGGTTAGGCGCCATATTTATTGCTGTATTAAACCAGTTGCTCAGAAAGCTAATTGCTTTATTGCTATCTTCTTTATTCTATGAGACAAAACTATACGGAGTTATATTTGTGTGGCGTTTTTATGTGAATTATGTAGATAGAGAGAGACACACACAAAGAGAGACAGAGAGTGAGAGAGAGAAAAAAGAGAGGAGAACGATAGTAACTTGGCAAGAAAATAACCAATCAAAGTTGCAAGACGATTAAAAGAAAGGTAGAACATATTACATGGATTAGAATAACAAAACAGAAAAAAGGAAAAGAACAAACAAATATAAACGTAAAGACGTTCTGGGTTGAAGAGGTAGGGCATGGTTGACACAAACAATTTGGAAAGAGAGAGAGAGAGAGAGAGAGAGAAAGAGAGAGAGAGAGAGAGAGAGAGAAAGAGAGAGATAGATTATGTTTTGAGACTATGGGAAAGTGGAGGGATCGAGACAAACAATGGAAGCCAAACAGTAATGGTGATTTGTGTAGTTTGGGGAGGAGGAAGGGTCGACAAACAATGGGAGAAAAACAGTAATAGTGATTTGGGGAGTTGTGGAAGTGGGAGGAGTTGACAAACAATCAGAGTTCAAATAGTAATGGTGATTTGGGGAGTTTGGGAAGGGGGAGGAGTTGACAAACAATCAGAGTTCAAATAGTAATGATGATTTGGGGAGTTTGGGAAGGGGGAGGAGTCGACAAACAATGGGAATCAAACAGTAATGGTGATTTGGGGAGTTTG
The DNA here is from genome assembly GCA_036924085.1 of Ariolimax columbianus. NCBI lineage: Eukaryota > Metazoa > Mollusca > Gastropoda > Stylommatophora > Arionidae > Ariolimax > Ariolimax columbianus. The sequence goes on along the minus strand of JAVGWX010000016.1, from coordinate 35,123,668 downwards.
GGAAGGGGGAGGAGTCGACAAACAATGGGAATGAAACAGTAATGGTGATTTGGGGAGTTTGGGACAGGGGAGGGGTCAAGACAAACCATGGGAATCATACAGTAATGGTGATTTGGGGAGGAATGAAAATAAAAAACAGTCAAGAAAAACAGCGAAGAAACAATAGTTTGGGGAGGGTGCGAATGGGAATATGAAATATTCAATTGAAAACAAAAGTAAAAGATATATTATTTGCCAGATGACCTGGGATCCCTTAATTGTTGAGAAAGGATAGAAACACTTCTAAATTGATTTGTGTATGGGATCGGAGCCTCATCATGTGAAATGAAATGCAACATAAACTATATAAAATCGCCGAGCTGTAGTAACACAAAAGAGGGTGTTTATAGTCAAACGGAACATATTCTCAACAAAGAATGGCTAAATTCAACAGAACAAGATAAAAATAAACAGGAGATACCTAGAAATGAAGTATAAAGATGGAATTGTGATATTTTTAACAATAAAAGCTGGAAGAAGATAATTTTGAGATGCTTTCGCTGGAATTCACGAAAAAAGTTGATGCCAAACACAACGTCGTGTCTGGTTTTCTGTGTATCTTGTATCGATTAATTGGTGAGACCAAGATGACAAGATTAATGGATCGATGACCCAAGATATCGGATGGAAATAGCACAACCGAAATGTTGTATTAGTTAGTGTGATAAATGGATGATGCCAAGTGCGAGGCCTGAATAAGGCACATCGCGTTAAGTTAAAACTCACTTTAGCGCTAGTGAGCTATTCAATCAGTCACAGTAGTCTAGAGGTAAAGTGTCCTTCTCGGGTGCCGGAGGTCGCTTGGTAGAATCAAGGTTGTGATCGGTATTTTTTTTTCACGTGGATCTTCTGGTAAAAATTCTCTGGGTAGCGAGATCGGACTCCCGCGTTCAGTGTCGAAAATTCCTTGGCAGTTGGAAATCGAAAAGGTCAGGCTTAACAGCCGCTTCTTGGAAGAAATTTAAATTAAAAATCTACCGAAGTTATTTACACCTTCCCATAGGTGGTTTATTAAGAGGGGCAATAGATGGCGCCTAACTATCTGCGGGTTTACTGAGCTCTGATGTTTGAGTATATCCTGTTGGACTCGCGCATCTGTTAAAAAAACCACCCTCTAAGAAACTGGTTGTATACAGACTCTGTAGAGTCTTCTAAACAAATATAATCTGAATTTTTTTTTTTAAACCAATGCAACACATTCTAAGTTCGTGAAGGCAGTTCGGCGCCTGATTACTGTGTTGCGAATTCGGTCCTGTAGAGAAACTAAACGTTCTTCGTGTTCTTCGCTCCATTGTCCATTGAGCGACTCGTGGCTTCTATGCACCTTCTTTTCGTAGGTTCCATACCTGGCATACCGTGGCTCTAATAGCAATGCTGTTAAAGATGAGGGATCTTGTCTTGTCGTTTCTCATCTGTTTAAGTCTGAGTTTCAGTTTCTGTTTCTACGAATCGACGTCACTGCACTCCTGGCATACCCCTAGGTGCTCAGAACCTATCATCAAATGGTGTAAAGTATGGATGCTGATGTTCCTGTAACTCGCTGGTTCTCTCCTGCGCCCCACTCCGCACGAACCTCGTTTAATGTCAAAACTTTGCAGTCTGTGGATTGCTGCTTCATCTATTGCGGTGTCCTCATCCAACAGGCGGCAATTGATTGATTTTCAAAATGTCACTTCTATCCATCACTAATGTGCCCATAATGGGAGCTTGTGAAGCCACGATGTCAGCGATGTCAGCCCTGAATCCCGGCATGAGCAGGACATTAGATCCATGTCAACTCCTGGAGGTTTGAAGGCCTCAACAGCTGTTATCCACTAGTACCTAAGCCATCTCTTCTGTACTTTCTGAAGTACGGCTTGTGCGTCTGTCACGGTGACTGGCCTTGTTATAGAAGTCTCAGATATCAATTTCAGTTCTCAGGTCACTGCTTCCGTCTCCATTCTCATACTGGAGGTTGTCGACATGTATGCCCTACTGCGCGTAGCAACGACCTCTCCTCTCACTCTAGCCGAGAAACCCCAGCCCGATGTCCCATTGCGCACGACTGATCCGTCGGTGTCTTTGCCTTTGATACGATTGAAGCTGATCCACAATGCTGCTATTCTACATGAAATCTCGCAGTTTCTTTTTGAAGAGTTTGTGATTTCTTTATCCAGATGTTCTTGTTTTCGAATGCCCACAATGTGTCTGATTACTCTTTTGTGCGCCCTAAAAAGGACGTTTAGTTGCGGGTTGTCTTAGCTTTCCTCACATTCCGATCGTGCTGATAACCGGGGTCTTCCATGCGGTTGTGCTATGCTTAGCTTCATCTGCGTGTCGCTCACTACTACGTTGATCACATCGATCCCTCACCTTGTTAGCCAAGCTGCCATGAAAACAATCCGTTTCTAGAAAGGACTACGAGGAAGCCAAGGTTAGAGTCTCTTGTCCAGTCCGTTTTGCCTAACCTTGATTAACATGTCTGATCAGTATGTTGTGCCTGACCAGACGTTAGTCTTCCTTCCCTCTTGGTCCAGATAATTGGCGAATTCACGTTTTCGACAAAATCGGTTCCTAGCCTCAGTTCTCCACTTGGGCAATACGTGTTCAGTATGCGTTTGATTTTTTTTTCAATCGATTTCATGGCCTACTGCTTCGCTTGCTTCGTTGAGCTGATTTAGGCATTGTTCAGCCTATCTGACGATGTGATTAAGGATGACCCCCAAACCTCGTGGGTTGAGCATTTCTCTGTTTATGTTGATAGCGCTAGGCGTTTTAGTTAGTTAGTTAGTTTTATTTCCACTTCTATCGTTGAGCGTAGTGAAAGTGAGCTTAAGTCGTCTATCCTGCGCCAAGTAATAATAATAACTTGCCCATCGCAAGCGAAGATGGTGGAATTTGGATTATAGTGAGAAAGAAGGTGCGCTGTACATCAATCTCACTCTCTCGTCCTGAGTTACCAGGAACCAGTGGCAAGACATACAATCAAGACGACTGGAAGTAGCTCAAGATGCAGACATTCAGGTCGTACACTCCGTGAGACCAGCGGTCGCTTTAAACACGTGGGAGTCGATCTTCCATCACTTCCTTGACGATTTGAGATGCGAATGTCCTACCTCCTACAGCAACAGCCCCCAAGCGTAGACTAGAAGACGCTGCTGCTGACCGGCGGCCACATTTGTAGGTCTGCACCAAGTGCATTGCGTCGGTCAATGTCAGCCTGTGTCTCTGCACAATCACTCTAATGTCATCTATCCACCTACCTCGTGGCTGCACCACTTTCCCTGTAGTTAGATCTACCAGCATTGTAAGCCATCTGTGGAAATTGATGAGGCTGCATTCTCATGAGATGTCCAAACCAATTTCTTTTCTGCCTTGAAATGTATTCGACACGGGACGTAGTACCGACCATACTTCGAATGTCGTCGTTCTGTCTCTCCTGGTAACACCGATGACTTTCCTCAAACACTTCATTTCACACGTCGAAATTCTGCTCTCACATGCCCTGGACAGAGGCTATGTTTGGCACTGATAGCACAGTCGGCATAATTATACTCTTTATCTGCTGTTTTAGAAATTTAGAGAATACGAAAAAAGCTTACAAAATGACACATCCACGCTGTAAGAAGTGCAAAAGGAACGAAGAAAGGGATTGTGGGGATTAAAAAAGTGGAGTGTTTACGTGATTGTCTGAGTTGTGTCTGAACAGACTTTATGTGTGATATAGAGGAGAATAGGAACACAACCACACTGAGATGAGAGCATACCATTGGCTGAGACTAATAATGAGATCTAGTATGAGATATGAGCTAATTTTGAATAAATGGGGAACAGATTACATAAATACTTAATGTGCTGCAAGGTGGATATTTAGGGTTTATGTTTCAAGGTGGATATTTGGGGTTTATGTTTCAAGGTGGATATTTGGGGTTTATGTTTAAATGTGGATATTTGGGGTTTATGTTTAAATTTGGATATTTGGGGTTTATGTTTCAAGGTGGATATTTGGGGTTTATGTTTAAATGTGGATATTTGGGGTTTATGTTTCAATGTGAATATTTGGGATTTATGTTTCAATGTGGATATTTGGGGTTTATGTTTCAAGGTGGATATTTGGGGTTTATGTTTCAAGGTGGAGATTTGGGGTTTATGTTTCAAAGTTTCCATGTGAATATTTGGGCGTTATGTTTCAAGGTGGATATTTGAGGCTTATGTTTCCATATGGATATTCGGGGTTTATGTTTCACTGTGGATATTTGGGGCTTATGTTTCCATGTGGACATTTGGGGTTTATGTTTCAAGGTGGATATTTGGGGTTTGTGTTTTAACGTGGATATTTGAGGTTTATGTTTCAAGGTGAAGATTTGGGGTTCATGTTTCAAGGTGGATATTTGGAGTTTATGTTTCTATGTGGATATTTGGATTCTTTGTTTCAAGGTGGATATTTGGGGTTTATGTTTCACTGCGGAAATTTGGGGTTTATGTTTCATTGTTTCCATGTGGATATTTGGGCTTTATGTTTCAAGGTGGATATTTGGGGCCTATGTCTCCATGTGGATATTTTGGGTTTATGTCTCCATGTGGATATTTTGGGTCTATGTTTCCATGTGGGAATTTGGGGTTTATGTTTCATTGTGGATATTTGGGATTTATGTTTCAATGTGAATATTTGGGGTTTATGTTTCCATGTTGACATTTGGGGTTTATGTTTCAAGGTGGATATTTGGGGTTTATGTTTCAAGATGGATATTTAGGGTTTATGTTTCAAGGTAGAGATTTGGGGTTTATGTTTCAAGGTGGATATTTTGAGTTTATATTGCCAAGTGGATATTTTGAGTCTATGTTTCAAGGTGGATATTTTGGGTTTATGTTTCATTGCGGATATTTGGGGTTTATTTTTCAATGTTTCCATGTGGATATTTGGGCGTTATGTTTCAAGGTGAATATTTGGGGCGTATGTCTCCATGTGGATATTTGGGCGTTATGTTTCCATGTGGGAATTTGGGGTTTATGTTTCATAGTGGATATTTTGGATTTATGTTTCACTGTGGATAATTGGGGTTTATGTTTCCATGTTGACATTTTTGGTTTATGTTTCAATCAAGGTGGATATTTGGGGTTTATGTTTCGATGTGGATATTTGGGGTTTTGGTTTACATATGGATATTTGAGGTTTATGTTTCCATGTGGAAATTTGGGTTTTATGTTTTAAGGTGGATATTTGGGGTTTATGTTAGAAGGTGGATATTTGGGGTTTATGTTTTAATGTGGATATTTGGGGTTTATGTTTCAATGTGGATATTCTGGATTTAACTGGCTAAACACAGATAAGCATTAAATGAAGTATTTTGTTTTCTTTTTCTTCTTTTTCTTCTTCTTTTCATTCTTCTTCTACTTCTTCTTCTTCTTCATCATCATCATCGTACGATGTCAGAGGTTCGAATTTGTTAAAAAGAAATCATTATGAGTCTGTCGACACTGCCATAGAGCTTGTCTAGTGTTGCCACTGGTGAGGGCTACATGTGTTTTCTCTGGTCCTCGTATGTCGGACAATTTTTCAGCAGATGTTCGTGGGACATTTCCCCTGTACCACAGGTGCATTCGTCGATAGCACCTATCTTCAGTTTATTGAATAGATGGTACCTAAGTCTGTTGTGGCCTGTGCGGAATCTGAAGACCACAACCTGCTCTCTTCTGTTTAACTGGTAATAAGCATCATTGTTGTGTGTAGCCAGTATGCTCTGTTTCTAATTTGTTCAATGTATCTGGTCGTATTGAACCTTTTGGACTCTTCGTAGGTCACACTTAAATCTTCTTGTGGTAACCTTCCACCTTCTTTCGCCAGTATGTCTGCCTCCTCTTTGCCTTGAATGGTAAACTGGGAATGGGACCCACTGTACTGCGACTCTTCTGGGTCTAGACTGCTGGCATAGTTGACAGAGAACTGATATTAGGTCATTTAGGTGACAGCGTTACAACCGACAGCGTTATCTTTCTACCATTTGTGAGGTTCAAGAATACCCCTCCCTCTCCACTCATTGTTGCGTTTGGGTCCAGTTAGTGTCAGTTAGTCATTCTCTATGTATCTCAGGATTGTGGGGCTTCTTTCCTTTTCAGTCTGTCTGTTCTTTCTTCCAATACCTGGTATATTTTCTATCACCTCTGGAAAGATCTGGTGCTTCAAGATGGGTTTTCGTACTGTAGGGATGGGCTTTGGTGTTGATATGGCGTTCATATGGTCTTCTCTCGTCTTTGTTTTGGCGAATTCTACACAATTCGAGTCTATCTTTTTCAAATTCACTTGGCCTGCTTTAACTCGTTCTCAATCTCCCGCTACCAAACCTGACAAGAGCTTAAGTAGCAGAATGTAGTTCAGAGAACGGAATGCGTTGTGTCGTGGTTTACAGCATTAATGTAATCTCTGATGCATTGGGTGATCTGTCAGTCTTCTTAATTTCTCTGCTTGCTGCTGGGCTGCCTGTTCCGTCGCCCGTGGATTGTAGGTGTAGATTGTGTATACAGCCTCTCCTACTGCCACGATCGAAGATTGACAGATCCTCCACAGATAATTCAAAAAGTTTTTTGACTCTAAAAAAGGAGTTTTTTTATATTTAATTTATTGAGTCCGTTGTGGTCACGCACGAGCGCCATGGGCATACTTAACGCGTTAAGTTGCGTCATTTGCCACAAGCGCCTTTATCCTAAACAAGTGAACAATGACTTTTCGATTGAATGGTGAGCTAATTCCCGGCTATTCAAGCCTGGCAACGTTACATGCGATAAGAAAGCAATGGAAGAAATGAAACGATTACACCAGCTTCCAGGTGACATAAAATTGAAGTTGCTCATTAATAATGTTCTATTCATTAAATTGTTTAGTCCTTAATTTACTATTCTAAAAAATACTCTATACGCTAAAATGTCTCTATACGCCCAAAAATACGTTATGAACAGCAGCATAAACTTTATATTTAAGTTTTGTCACTCAAAAACTAATAATTGTAAAAAAAAATTAAAAAGCGCAAATACAAGAATTCACAAAAGAAATACCAATACTTACACAAAAATACACTGCTGTTGTCCCAAAGATTTAAAAACAAAAAAGAACATGTCTCAGTATAAATAAAGGTAAAACGGTCAAGGTGGGTTCCATTGCAACAAGTTGCAGTCGGGGATGAAGATAACTCTTCGTCGGTTCCATTCCATGCTGTTTTGTTACCTCCCCCTTCTCATCTTGTACCGAATACTTTTTTTGTTTTAAATATTCACTTGCTATAAATACTCTGTAGAGGCTGAAATCTTACGGAGAAGCGGTCTTCGGATCCACCAATTTGTAAACAACTTATAGCCATCATTATGAATCACGTTTATTCAGAGCCACGCGTGTGCCGGACTCCATGTTTGTGAACTTAGCGTAGCTTTTATTAGTAACAGGCTTATTCTTTATGGAATGATCCGACAAATGCTGGCAGAAAATGTTCATCATTTCTTATTATCCGTGATTGTTATAAAACGATATAGCCTTGTTATTACCGAAAACATCAGGTGATCAATCGTTTAGAAAATAGCTGGTCTCCCAATCAAGACCACGCAAAAAGCTTTTACACTTTTACAACTGGGTTGGCATAATCGGGGGGGGGGGGGGATGAGGAGGCTTGGGGATGGATAGGTAAAGCTAAATACCTACCTGGTAAATTTCAACTGTCAAGATAAGCGACTTTCATTCTTCAATGAAATGCATCCCCCTTCTGGACTCAACCAATGGACACAAACTCTGTATTTATAACTTTTGTCACGATCAAGATACTGGGCAGGGCATGAGCTGTTGCTGTCAGCCAGTGACCAGTAGCTGACTTGTAGCGCCAGGGTCAGCGAACCAAAACTGCCAAGATCATCAAAGCCTCGACGCGGTAATACTGGATAACAGGTTGCGACCGAGCAGACAGGTTCAGAAGAAGAGATCGAAGAAGGAAGGTTAACCTGGTACTCAAAAATGCCTGATGTGTCGAAAAGGTGCAAATATCGCAGTCAAGCTGTAAACTACAACACAACGCATTCCATTCTCTTGACAACATCCTGCTACCTGTAAAGCCCTTTTCAGGGCTTGGTAGCGGGAGATTGAGAACGTTTAGGGCTTGGTAGCGGGAGATTGAGAACGTTCAGGGCTTGGTAGCGGGAGATTGAGAACGTTCAGGGCTTGGTAGCGGGAGATTGAGAACGTTCAGGGATTGGTAGCCGGAGATTGAGAACGTTCAGGGCTTGGCAGCGGAAGATTGAGAACGAAGAAGAAGAAAATGGCTATTGTCGAAGTAATGCTTCCTTCAACAACAGAAGAAGAAAATCAGGAATCATAAATGACAATAATTCAATGCAAATGTCGTCTTAGCAACGAAGGCTGGCTGAAATTGACCTCCAATATCCTGTGTCACTTTTCTTGACCCTTCACTCTGACAGACTGTCGTTTCCCCATCTCCCACTTATATCGATGCCCTTCTCTTGTCCGCTGGCCTTCGACAATCCACTCCAGTACTATTTTCAATAAAGTATTGTGTCCTTTTATATGACCAAAAGATTTGACTTGCCAAATGTTTATATCTATCAGAAGTTCTTTATCTATGCCTGTTCTCGTTAGGATGTCGCTGTTAATTTCCTTCCATTGCCACGCAATGCGACCCAATCTTCTGTGTAACCCCATTTCGAGGGCCTCTACTTTCTTTTAAACAGTCTAACGAACTTCCACAATTCTTCGTCTCCTTTTATTTTGGTGCTCTTGCCTTTCAGCGTCGTAGTTATGGGTAGACTTTCTGGTTTGCCATTGGCTGCACCGTCTGGCCAGGTCTGGTATCTCATGTCCCTATAGAGTGGGCATTCCTGTAGAATGTGTTCAGGATTCTGGCCCCCTGTTCCATATGGGCATTCGTCGGTGTGTGAGATCTTTAGTCGGTATAGATGTTCTAGTAGTAGTGCAGTGATCTGGCCTCGAACAAAAAAAGGTTGTTTGTTGGTTTCTTTTTGAGTTCGTGAAATGGGTCTGGTCTACTAATTATGTTCTTCGTCTTATATCTAGTTATGTTCCAGTTTTGTGTTGATATGTTTTCTGTATCTCCTGTTAAGAATCAGTGTCGTACTTTGGGCAGTCCCTCTCAGCAAATGGTGAAATGTGTAGATAATGATGGTGCTGGTAGCTCACCGGTTGTACACACTCTTACATCGTCGTCTCGGCACCCGTCTCTGCTGGTTGTAATATGTGCACTGCAAAGACGGTCGTTGATCAACTTCAATATGTCACCTCTATCCATTGCCAGTGTCCCCACTGCGTGTGCCCCTGAGGCCAGGATGTCGGCTCTTTCAATCCAGGAAACCAAAGCATGGCCAGGACAGTAGATCGACACACGTTCCTGGAGGTCTCTGTGTCTATTATCCACTCATGCCACATCCATCCATTCTGCTCCTTCCGAAACAAGTATTAACAGCCAGAGACGATTAACGCTCTCACTTAAGTGGTCCAACACGAGAGCCGCAATCACTGCATCGATCTCCATTCTTGTATTGGACGTTGTCAAGTATGCACCGCTCCTCTCAGCAGCGATCCTCACCTGTCACTCGAGCAGAGAAGCCCCAACTGGCTTTCTTACCGCGTAGCACAGATTCATCTTTATATAAATATAACAGTATCAGAAGCCTGGACATTTTTACTTATTAATTGTTAAACCTTGATATACGCTTTCCTACTGCACCAGTCTCTGTATTCTCTCCCCAGAGTGATAACAAGCTGGTGGTAGTCTGCCATTTTATCTCCAGTGTAAATGCATTCATTCCCCTTTGTACTCTACTGCGGTTACAGGACCAATTGTTCTCTCTGCCTGTACCATCCATTGCATTCCGGTCCATGACCAATCGTTCTCTCTGCCTGTACCATCCATTGCATTCCGGTCCATGACCAATCGTTCTCTCTGCCTGTACCATCCATTGCATTCCGGTCCAGGACCAATCGTTCTCTCTGCCTGTACCATCCATTGCATTCCGGTCCATGACCAATCGTTCTATCTGCCTGTACCATCCATTGCATTCCGGTCCATGACCAATCGTTCTCTCTGCCTGTACCATCCATTGCATTCCGGTACATGACCAATCGTTCTCTCTGCCTGTACCATCCATTGCATTCCGGTCCTAATTTCTTTACCCTCGATATCTGCAATGATCATGCACTGTGATAGGCTCTTGTCTGTCGCTACTCGCAGGTAGACCTTGGCATGGGCCAGTGCGCACGTACTCCAAGCATGAATCTCACCTTCTTTTCGCACACCCTTATAATAAACAGCAAGAGTTTCAATTGATGACAAACAATAAGACCTCCCCTCCCTCAACGGTACATTGTCTACGTATCCAAGTAGTTTATTCTATTTTAAAAGTAGATCCGGAAAAAGGCAGTGAACAGGTCGAGTTGATATGATGGGGATGAACGTCATTTGTGGAATAGACCTGACATGCTTGGTACAAATGGCGCGGCGATGAAGACAATGTCAACACTGCGGGGCAGCACAATGAACAAGAACACCCACACAATAGCTGTTACGTCCTGATATGGCTTAACCCTTACAGTCCAGCCTAATTTATTAGAATCGTGTCCTAAAACACAAATCTGATCAATTAGGCCGAAACTTAAAGCATAATCAATTACAAATATAATAAATTCGAACATGCTGTAAAGGATTAAGAAACGAATCAAGTCAATGTATCTCAACTGCGAAAGGTTAAGACATATCTCATCAGTTAGGTCGAGCTGTAAAGGGTTACCGAACTTTGTCCGTGGATGGAAGGGTAGGGGCACCAAGATGAAAGTTAATCTCTTCATGAACAACATTACCTCTATTAACTACAGAAAGTCGTCTTGGTTATATTGGTGTGTATTGTCTATCGAAAGTAATCGACATCGCAACCATATTACAGCACATGAGAACATAAGAATTAGCGATGAAAGAAACTTATGAGAAAACAATAACATTGTCGAGGCCGCGTGGGATGTTGATAATTTGTTGTTGAGCAACGAAAATGCAATATTTTCTATTCTCGGCACCAGCTCAAAGATGTTCATGTTTTCCGTAAGTTTCCTGTCACGCCTTCCCTTCCTCTTCCTGCTCTTTCCGTTCTCATTCATCTATCGCACAAATAAAGCATATGGTACGTTATCAAAGTCGTTTTAAGCTTCCTGGTTTGTGTCATGTCTTCACAGCCCCTACTGCACTTTTTCCTAATGTAGATTTGAGTCCTCTTTTGTTGGTCCAGCTAAGTTAAGGATTTTGATTTATTTATATTTTATAATTATCATTACAGACTGCTAGAATAAGAGCTAAATCTTACTGGAGACTTGCTGTTATTAGCACCGTCCCCGAACACGTCATCTAAGCGCAAAACTGTCTTTACAGTCAACAACGAATAGCGTCAAAAATAACACATCGTTTACTACTTTTGTTACTACGCCGGCGTGAGGCGTCTAAAATAGAACCGAGGACGGCCAGATATAGCCAGCGAATCTATTTATGGGGTCATCAATGATCTATTTCAGTACGTGCTCCTCTTATGATCTATCGATCTGTCCCTGTGCGTCCCGAGAGACATCTTAACTTTCTTTTTCCTGCCTTTGTCGTGCTCGTGAGGCTATGTTTAGATTTCATGAAACTGATTATGCTATATGTCCAGTCTTACAGATATAGATTTCAGACACCCCCACATCACGTACACTTGAAGATAGCACCATTACGAAAATCATTAATGAAAATACCGGTTAACAAGGGTTACTAAACTTAATCTTTGGACAGCCATCTTTGTTGGTCCTTTTAAAATATCGACCATGGATCCAAATCTCTCCCTCATTACTATCCTTCACTTGAGAAAATTTTCAATCATGTTCTTAAAAATAGAGGCCACGTGATCTAAGTCACATCATTCGACCTATTTGACTGATTCAGAAGACTTACATTAAATATAGAATCAGAATATAATGTAACACGAAAAACACACCAGCTCACGTACGCACACACACATACGCGCTCTCTCTCTCTCTCTCTCATCATCATTTAGGGGGAGCAGAGATATAGTGGACTAGAATTCGGTCTAATAAATAGGTACTGGGTGAAATATGATATCAAATGGTTTGAAACCAACGTCTCCATGCAGTTGTTGTTGTTGAATGACCACAATGCGTATGTTTACTCTTATGTGTGCCCGGAAGAGGACGTTAAGTGGCGGGTTGTAGTAGCTTTCCTCACATCCCGAGCGTGCGGATGAAGGTGGACTGAGGTCCCACAGGCGGTTGTGGTATGTTTTACTTTATCTGGCGCATACTACTACGGGGATCACATGGATTTACATCTTGTCACCCAGGATGCCTTGAAAGAAGCCTGTTTCCAGGAAACGCCTCATGGAAGAGAGATTGGGGTCTTGATCAGTGTATTGACCCTGACGCGACGTCGTGGTCAGTATTTTCTGCCTGACTGTCTCAATGCAGCTGATAGCTTCCCCTACCAAGTCAGTACCCTAACCGAAGAAGCGAATATCGAATGTGAGGTGAACAACAGGGTTACAAAGGCAAGCGTTGTGCATGGAAGACTGCAAGCAAAAGTCTGGAACCGACACGGAATTAGCGTTCCCAAAAAAGTAAACGTGCATCGCGCTGAAGTATAAACCACTCTGTTGCATTAATGCGAAACATGGACAGCGTTTTGCAGATATGTTAGTCAGCTAAATCGTTTTCACGTGAGCTGTCTGCACCTTTGCATAACGCCCAGATTAGATGGACGGAACACGTTATTCACATGAAGCTGCTGTACATAAGAGGTTCAGAAGAAACACTGCAGAGGCTTAGAAAAATGTATCTGGAAAGCTTCAACATTGATAACATCTTTTATGCGATGCTTGCCCAGAACAGTTCTACCTGACGCACTAGCCTCACACAAGGTGATCAGATGACAGACGAAAAGAGTAATGGGTCTAGGAGAAACATGTTAGGGTCTGACTGAAAGGTGCAAATATAGCAGTCCAGCTGTTAAATAGCAGCACAATGCATTCCGTTCTTCGGACTACATCCTGCTACTTGCAAAGCCCTGGTAAGAGCTTGGTAGCGGGAGATTGAGAACGAACGCAGAATAAGAAGAAGAAGATGGGATTGAATCAATAGACACCACATTAAGGGTATTATCTCCAGATGTCTAAATGAGTCTGCCAGGAACACCGGTTAACGATTGAGTCAACCAGATGCTGGGAGTGACAATGAGGCTAACGTCTGGTCAGGCAAAACAAACTGATCAGAGAATTTTAGCCAGGGCAGATATACTGGCCAGGACACTCACCTGACCTCGAAGGACGATGAGGCTAAAGTCTGGTCAGGCAAAACGCACTGATCAGAGAATGTTAGCCAGGGCCAGGAGAGATATAAACTGGCCAAGACCCTCACCTGACCTCCTCGTTGGTGGTCCTGGAAACGTGCTATTGTCTGGCTAACAAGGTGAGGTTCAACGTGATCTCCGTAGTAGTGAGCGACACGCACATAAAGCCAAGCATAGCACAACCACATGGAGGAACCCGATCCACCTTCATCAGCACGCTCGAGATGTGAGGAAAGCTACTGGAACCCGTCACTTAACGCCCTTTTCAGGGTGCACATAAGAGTAACCTACTCATTGGGGACATTGGAAACAACAACAACATTCAGATGCAGGCCCTCACAAAGGTGATGAGACGCCTAGGTCACTTCCATTCTACGCGCCCACTTCCCGTCTCCCCTCCCCCAACCCCTACGGAAACAAATGAAGAGGTTTGAAAGCACTGATACAAAACTAGTAATATACTTTAAATAGTGATATTTAGTACAATAGCGATTGTAACACAGAAAAAGAACATTGTAACAATTTGTAATAAACATTGTCATTTATATCTAGTATGTGATGTTCTAGCATTTTTTGTGTGATAAAAGTGAAGAAAAACAACTAATTTACTTGCAATGACATAGGCATTTGGCCGGGTATACCAACTATCAGAGGTAATGCTGTGTGAATACGGTGTGAAGGGTCGATTACTGGATGAAATTCGTGCATTGTATGTAAACAGCAAAGGTACATTACTAATGAATACCGGTATGACAGATTGGTTCTCCAGTGCTGAAAAGTGTACGACAGAGGTCAATCTTGCTCAATATTTAGTCATAATTTATATGGTTAACATCATGCAGTTGGCTAATACCATGAGGAGTTCATAAATCAACTTGTTTGCTGATTGTCATGCGATCTTTTACCAAAGTGGAGAAGACCTACAACACCACCTGACCTATCTAAATTTCTCTTGTAACGAATATGACATGAAGATCAACACAGACAAGAGGGAGACTCTGAGGATTGCATGTGAACACGCGCAGAGACGTTTTAGCAGCAGTGAAAAACAAGTAATGAAGTTCAAATACCTAGGTAGTATGTTCACTGATGACGGCAGAGGGATGGTACATAGAATTCAGAAGGTGAACAGTGTCCACTATCAAATTGTACGGATTTTGAAACACCCTAGAGTGCTGTTTCCCAATAAAAGGAGGCTAATAAATACACTGTTCATTTCTACATTTTGTTACCAGTGTCAATCTGTGTCCTTACTAGAAACACATAAGAGAAAGATCCATATCCGTGAGATGCGCTGTATGAGAAGTGCAGCCTGAAAGACAATCCGTGACCGAATCTGCAACACCCCGCTGAGACAGATAGTGGGGACAAACCCGGTTGGGGCCTACATTGACTCTCAACAAACCCGGTTAGGGCCTACATTGACTCTCAACAAACCCGGTTAGGGTCTACATTGATGCCCAATAAATCAAGTGGTTTGGTCATTTAGTCAGAATGTGTTTTGATCAGCCTGCAGCGAGATCATATCATATGGAGGTCTCCAATCCAGGTGCAAGCGGCCGACCTTCGACGTTGGTGAATTGAGGGTGTATCTGACTCACTCAGGAAGTTACAACTAACGACAGCACAAGTGTCCCAACTGCCGATGAATCTAAGCATCCCGCCTCTCTGCGACGGCCGATGACAAGGGAAACAGGATCCCAGAAGAATAGAAGAAGGGGATCATAGTTTATGTTAAGCGTAGCAAGGTCATTGAAACGATCTTGTCTCATAACTGTCGGAATTATTGATCTGTTTCAGCACACTGACTGACCGTTAATCCGAATCTACCGATACAGGCATACACAGAAAACAATCCATTGGCCTAGTGACATTGGGAAACACATCTAAAAGTCTAAGCTGGAATATTTATTGAAGTAATGTCGTTAGCTTATAATTCAGTAGAAAGTTGATGGAATGTGCACACTCGAGAAAAGTCATCTCATTAAACAGATGCAGTGATATCTGTTTTCTGCACTTCCCTCGAAAGTTGCCTGATCTGGGGTAGTTGTCTCGCCGCAGCGACTCAATTTCATCCAGTGTTCGTAAAGCGATCTCAGTCCCGCCAGGCGGAGCGATAGCGCGGGCTTGCGGAAAACGCTCGCCTGCCTTTCCCCGTAGTGCGAATTGGGTGCGGTTTGTGGTAGTGGCTCCTCCACCGAGGTGCGCTAGTCTGGTCCGTATCAGGAAACGTGGTCCGTCCCTGGTGATTTATCTAAGGCTTATAGCAGAGCTCGACAGTACGTCTCGCTGGTGGTCCGACTCTCGCAAAGAGCTTGTGACCGGCAAATGGAAAGCAGGAATCGTTGCCTCGAGGCCCTGCGTTCTCTCCCTACGGAGAAGGGCAGGCCAAATTGTGTCTCTAGTCCCAGTGAAATTCGTCGCCGAGGTCGTTGTGATCCGTTCTGCACAGAGCGCTGCCATCCCTCCTCAAGCGAGCCCGGTCGGTCGGTCGTCTGGTGCGTGTGGGAGGCCCCTGTCAGGCGGTCCTAGGTCGACGGAGTGAGGGACGGGTGGAACAACCGTCCGTCCGTCCCGTCAGTCGGTCCCTGCGGCCGTCCCAGTGAGGCTTTTTACACACCCTTCCTCCGCCGACCGGTGTGCGCAGTACGTACGTCTCCGACAGATATCTGGTTGATCCTGCCAGTAGTCATATGCTTGTCTCAAAGATTAAGCCATGCATGTCTAAGTTCACACTGTCTCACGGTGAAACCGCGAATGGCTAATTAAATCAGTCGAGGTTCCTTAGATGACACGATCCTACTTGGATAACTGTGGCAATTCTAGAGCTAATACATGCTTACCAAGCTCCGACCCTCGCGGAAAGAGCGCTTTTATTAGTTCAAAACCAATCGTCGTTTCCCCTCGCGGGGTTGCAGCGTCCCCACTGGTGACTCTGGATAACTTTGTGCTGATCGCATGGCCTCATGTGCCGGCGACGCATCTTTCAAATGTCTGCCCTATCAAATGTCGATGGTACGTGACATACCTACCATGTTTGTAACGGGTAACGGGGAATCAGGGTTCGATTCCGGAGAGGGAGCATGAGAAACGGCTACCACATCCAAGGAAGGCAGCAGGCGCGCAACTTACCCACTCCCGGCACGGGGAGGTAGTGACGAAAAATAACAATACGGGACTCTTTCGAGGCCCCGTAATTGGAATGAGTACACTTTAAACCCTTTAACGAGGATCTATTGGAGGGCAAGTCTGGTGCCAGCAGCCGCGGTAATTCCAGCTCCAATAGCGTATATTAAAGTTGTTGCAGTTAAAAAGCTCGTAGTTGGATCTCAGGCGCAGGCGGGCGGTCCGGCTCGCGCCGGTTCACTGCCCGTTGTCTCCTGCCCTACCGTCTGCCGGCTCTCTCCCACGGGTGCTCTTCGCTGAGCGTCCTGGGTGGCCGGCGCGTTTACTTTGAAAAATTAGAGTGTTCAAAGCAGGCCTCGGCTGCCTGAATAATGGTGCATGGAATAATGGAATAGGACCTCGGTTCTATTTTGTTGGTTTTCGGAACTGGAGGTAATGATTAACAGGGACAAACGGGGGCATTCGTATTGCGGCGTTAGAGGTGAAATTCTTGGATCGCCGCAAGACGAGCTACTGCGAAAGCATTTGTCAAGAATGTTTTCATTAATCAAGAACGAAAGTCAGAGGCGCGAAGACGATCAGATACCGTCGTAGTTCTGACCATAAACGATGCCGATTAGCGATCCGCAGGAGTTGCTTCGATGACTCTGCGGGCAGCTTCCGGGAAACCAAAGTGTTTGGGTTCCGGGGGAAGTATGGTTGCAAAGCTGAAACTTAAAGGAATTGACGGAAGGGCACCACCAGGAGTGGAGCTTGCGGCTTAATTTGACTCAACACGGCCAACACTGAAACGATTGACATGCCGAGACCACTCTTCTGGGGTCTAATATGGAACTGGTGCTGGACTTAGACCCCCAGAAATCTGGGGTTATGTCCCCTGTGGCTCGGTTTTGTCTGCATCCAGTGTTTGATAAAGGAATTGACGGAAGTGCACTATCAGGAGTGGAGCCTGAGACCTAAGTTAACTTACCACGCCAATACTGCAGAATGACTATCAAAAAGTACACCTTCGTGGGGTCTAATAGAGAACATGTGCTGGAATTAGACCCTCGAAAATTTTTGGGGCTACCCTTTAAGAAACTTGATTGTCTCGCTAAGGGAATTGACGGAAGGGCACCACCAGGTGTGGAACCTGCGGCTTAATTTGACTGAACACGCCAATACTGTAGAACAACTGACAAATTGAGAGCACTGCCGTTTGGGTCTAATAATGAACGTACGCTGGTATTAGACTCACGGACGACAAGTCAGCTCTCAAACACTCAAATGAAAGAACGCTACGGAAATCGTGTTTAACTCCGCAGAAACCGCAGATTTCAAATACCTGGTCATTGACAAACAAAAGCCCTCAATAAATTCGTCTGACCAAATAGTGAACGGGTGCTGGAAATAGATCTGAAGACAGGTCAGTTTTACCCTACAAATGACAGGGCGTTGCTACGGAAAACCAGCTCAAATCGAGAGGACACTTTGGTTCACGTACCAGGCTGATAAGCCAAGGGCGCGAGGCTACCATGTGGGGGATTACGGCCGAACCCTTGAAAGCCGCAATCCCGCCCAAAATCTCAGCACCACTGCAATGGGAGGCTCCTACATGCTCGGGACCTGGGGCTTGCGCCCCAGCCCTATCAGGTAGAGCCACAGTAAGAGGTCCTTGCCGCCCGCAAATCAAAGCGGGCGGACAACTGCTTGATACTCACCCTATACGGCGATGGGGTGCGAAAAACACCAACCAAAAACTTAGAACCTGGTCGGGGTGTCGAAAACAGTAGAGCAGCCACCACACTGTGAACTGTCAAGACTCAACCACTGACCATGAGAGTTGTCCGCACACCAGGCGATCAACATCTCTGTGACATTACCAGGCTTGTCCTCTGGCTAAATGCACTCCGGTTACGATATCTACCTCTGTACGTTATCAGCCATAACTATCATGCTGGACGCAGAAGAGATGCAGACCAGCGGACATTGCACACCTGCCCCACTGTGTCAACACCCCAGGTGGCGGGGAATGCTAGGCGTACCATCCCTGCATAGAAGCCAAGAAAATAAAGGGAAAAAGAAATACCCCACTCACATGCAAATGCTACGTTTCTGGCAGGACGTGACGATCCTGGGATACAGACACACTGGACTGCCTCTCTTCCGGGTAAACCAGTACATCTCATATATCACATATCATCATTGCACCCTATAGACACGAGTAGTGAAGACTCGATAGTCTGGTAAGACAACTTCCATAGGAGAGAAAACTCTGATCGTAAACAACTGCTGCCTTGCAGATAGGCTGGGGACAGCCAAAGGCTAAGGAGGGCATCCCTACAGAAACGCCTGTTGAAATCGGATGCACGGGGCCGCAAGCCTAACAAAACAGTGCAACGTAAATCACAGTATGATGGCAGCACAACCTATTCGAAAAACGTATGGCGCTCATCCTGAGGAGACCCGCCAGGCAGCGATAGCGCCGGGCCCCACGCCTCGAAGGGGCCCACCCTTGACTACTGGTGGTCACCCACCCATGTGTCGTGGAGTCAAGGCACATGGCTATGGGGTAACGTCTATTGGCCAAAACCTCAAGACCCTCAAAATATTACAGTGGAATGCGGAGGGAGTCATTAACAAAAAACTTTCCCTAACACACCACCTGCATGAAGGTAAGATTGACGTGGCATGTATCCAGGAAACGCACCTCAACAATAACCATAAATTCTCAATCAGAGGATACCAGACTTTCCGTCTAGATAGAGAAGGCCACAAAGGAGGGGTCCTGATACTGACCAGAAACAGCATACCGAGTAGCGCGGTACCTGTCAATCACACCGGACAAGCAGAAATTGTAGGAGTTGACATAATGGCTCAAGAGACGAAGCTCCGCATTTTCAATCTGTACGGACCACCAAACAGAGACCTATCGCTCTCGAGTATGGAGGTCAGAGACTCCAACTGCATAGTGGTTGGAGATTTCAACAGCCACTCGGAGAGATGGGGATACTCTGACACAGACAGCAGAGGTGACGAAGTGGAAGATTGGGAGATAGATGCAAATCTCTCCCTAATCAATAGGCCGGAGGATAGCCCTAGCTTCTATTCAAGAACATGGCATACCACCTCGACTCCAGATTTGGCCTTCTCCACACAGGACATACACTATAAAATAGACCGCCAGGTGCTAAACCAACTGGCAGGTAGCGACCACAGGCCGATCAGGCTAACCATTGACATGGAAGTAGGCCCACAGCAAACAAAAACCGCTCCCACGTTGGAATTACAAACGAGCCGACTGGGACAGATTTGCAATCCTGACAGATGGGCTGTGTGAAACCATCAACACACGAAACACCAAAATGAAGCCCATGGTAGAGAGCCTAAGCAAGGCAATAATGCAAGCCGCCACTGAAACCATCCCAAGAGGAGCTAGGAAAAACTATAAGCCCTACTGGAATGATGAGTTACAGAAAGTGGAAGATGCAGTAACAAATGCTAGGAACATGGCAGAACGAGAAAAATCCGTGGAGGCAAACATCGCCCTCAAAGCCGCCGCGGCGAAGTACAAACACACTCTCAAGCAAACAGCAAGAGAAAGTTGGAAAAACAAAACGGAAAGTTTAAACCTGGACAAAGAAGGGAACAAGCTATGGAAGCTAGTCAGAGCCATGAACGACGAAACCCCGTCAAATAAACAAATTACTATCAAGCAAGGCGAGAACTTGATCACAGGTAAGAAAGCCGCAAACGCCTTTGTCGATCACTATGCCAGAGCAAACCACATCGAGGTCCCTGCAGATAAGCATACAGACATTAGCGAAGAGCTAAAGGGGCACGAAAACATAAATACGGCTCCTGAAGAGCACATGATGGCCAAACTAACAATGCGCGAAATGGAAGAGGCTATGAGAACACTAAAGAGAAGGAAATCTCCCGGAAAAGACGGGATAACAAACGAAATGCTGATGGTGCTGGGCCAAACAGCGAAGAAAAAACTACTATCAGTCCTGAACCAAAGCTGGAAAAGGGGTATTGTACCCCAGGCATGGAAAGACGCAATACTGGTACCAGTACCAAAAACAGGAAAGGACAAAACAGATCCGAATGGATACAGGCCCATAAGCCTACTGAGCTGTGTCGGCAAGCTGATGGAACGGATGATAAACACCAGACTGATGTGGCATCTGGAAGAAAAACGAATACTAATTCCACAGCAAGCCGGCTTTAGACAGCACAGATCCACTGAGGACCAGGTCATCCTCATAGCCCAGGAGATAGAAGATGCCTACCAGGCACAGAAACACACAGTAGCTGTTTGGGTGGATCTGGAAAAGGCATTTGACAAAGTCTGGAAGGATGGACTTAGAGTCAAGCTAAGAAGAAGTGATGTTTGTGGGAAGATGTACAAGTGGATCAACCACTACCTCAAACAAAGAACGGCCAGAGTCCAAGTACAAGGGCAGATGAGCAAAAAGGTGACACTCGAGCAGGGAGTACCCCAAGGGGGAGTACTGTCACCCACACTCTTCCTGGTATATATAAACGATATTACAGAGAATATACCAAGAAGAGTCCATAGCTCAATGTTTGCATACGATCTGGCTATGTGGACCTCTGAAAAGAATCTCACCATAGCAAGAAATCGGATGCAGACGGCCCTAACATCGCTGGAAGAGTGGGCGAACTCATGGCTGGTCAAAATAAACGAGGAGAAAACCACGTGCACAATATTCTCGCTCTCATTAAAACCCCAAAGTACCAAATTAAGCCTAAATGGCAAAATCCTGCAGCAAAACGACAACCCAACCTATCTGGGAGTCACATTTGATCGGCGCATGACATGGAAAAGTCAGATTGAGAGAAACCGAATGAAAGCCAGAGAAAGAATGGCGATCATGAGGAAACTTGCTGGCACAAGCTGGGGAGCAGACGAAGGCATACTAAAGAAACTGTACACTGGAAGAGTGAGACCAGTTCTCGAGTATGGCATCGCGGCATGGACAACAGCAGCGAAGGCGAACTTCGATAAAGTTAACAAACTTCAAAACCAAGCCATGAGAATTATAACAGGTGGCATGAAGTCAACGCCAATTGTAGAACTTGAAAAGATTACAAAACTGCAATCCATGACCGACAGAAGAGACTGCAGAGCCCAGCTGCAGTCAGAGAAACTCCGAAGACTGACGGACCATCCAATGTACCAGAGGCTAAACAATTTGGGAACTGGGAAACTAAAGCGGAGAAACTTTGCAGAAATAGCCAAAGCAAAGATGCACGAAGATCCCATAAACGCACTAACAACACCAAAACCCATCACTACTGTACGAAAACCTACTTGGAGGCAGGATATATTTCCAGAGGTGGTAGAAAATATACCAGGTATTGCAAACAAAAACTGCCAGACCGAAAAAGAAAGGAGAGACACTACCCTAAGCTTCATAACGAAAAGCTACCCAAGCATGGACTGGACCCATGCATACACCGACGGTTCTGTAACAAACACTACACAGAACGGAGGGGCAGGAGCATTCCTGAACCTACCAAATGGCAGAAAAATAACACTGTCATTCGCTACTGGTAAGTACACAAGCAATTTCAGAGCGGAGGCAGAGGCACTGAGGGCGGCAGTGGAAGAAATGGCAACACACAGTGAAAATGAGAGCCACATAGTCTTGCTGACAGATGCTCTCGCCGTAGTCACAGCGCTAAAAAGCCAGAAAAACACTGAGCTTAATGACTTAAGAGCAGCACTCTGCAAACTGTGCCAGCTGTCCGCACCAAAAAGGGTAGTGGTACAGTGGGTTCCGTCACACTGCAACATCCAAGGCAACGAGGAGGCAGACAGACTGGCAAAAGAAGGTGCAAGGCTACCACAAACAGATACCAGTATGACGTACGAAGAGTCAAAACGGCTTATCAAAGCCAGGTACATGACCAAATGGGAAACCGAACATACTGGTTACACCAAAAACGATGCCTATTACCAGTTGAACCGAAGAGAGCAGGTCGTTGTCTTCAGACTTCGCACTGGCCACAACAGACTGAGGTACCACCTATTCAACAAATTGAAGATAGGGTGTACCGACGAATGCCCGTGCGGTACTGGTAAAATGACCACTGAACATCTGCTGCAGAACTGCCCGACATACGGGGATCAGAGAGAGCAGATGTGGCCATTGCCAGTGGAACTGCAAGACAAGCTTTATGGTAGTGGCGAGAGTCTCAGGATGACCGCCGCTTTTTTCGAAAAAATAATGGTTACTGTCTGACTGTGTACGCAGAAGAAGAAGAAGAAGAAGAAAGTTGCCTGCAGCTTAGCGTAGATATTCAATACTGATGTTATTAAATTTGCAAGGAGACTCAAACAGATTACACATTACATTGAATGACCCACACCTTATAAGATCTGATATTATTGAGTCAACAGTAACAAAGAAGACATGGATTCTATACTGCCAGTCAATTTTAGAATCATTAGAGGTAAACTGAAATAATGTACTGATATTCTAACTCTGTGCCTGCAATTTGGCCGTATTCAAGATTGAGTCCTACTGTTCACGAACCTGCTGGATGTCAACAATTGGGCTTTCAATGTTGCTTCTCTCAATATCAAGCGTAGCATTACAAGTTTGTATCATCCGATTAGGCTGGTGTATGATTGTAGATAACTTAGCCCACAGGAATATAATGACGTGTTTCAATAACACGATTAGGCTGGTGTATGATTGTAGATAACTTAGCCCACAGGAATATAATGACGTGTTTCAATAACACGATTAGGCTGGTGTATGATTGTAGGTAACTTAGCCCACAGGAATATAATGACGTGTTTCAATAACACGATTAGGCTGGTGTATGATTGTAGGTAACTTAGCACACAGGAATATAATGACGTGTTTCAATAACACGATTAGGCTGGTGTATGATTGTAGGTAACTTAGCCCACAGGAATATAATGACGTGTTTCAATAACACGATTAGGCTGGTGTATGATTGTAGATAACTTAGCCCACAGGAATATAATGACGTGTTTCAATAACACGATTAGGCTGGTGTATGATTGTAGGTAACTTAGCCCACATGAATATAATGACGTGTTTCAATAACACGATTAGGCTGGTGGATCATTGTTGGTAACTTAGCCAACGTAGTCATTAGAACAAATTAACATTTTGATGTACGTATTTCTCAGATAGAAGTTATCTCAGTTCGAGCCTGTCCAGTGAGATTGAGATCTGCCAGTTCACTCAAAGCCTTACCTACTTCATGTATTTGATGTGCAATTGAACTTGATTCATATATCCTTGCAGTGTATATGTCGTCAACGATCTGCTATGCTGTAAAAGAAACTTTGGCAACCTATGCCAAATACGTGCACAGGCTTCATCGACGGCGCCTGCTATCCATTCTTGGAATTACATGGAGGGACAGAGTGACAAATGCAAAGGTGTATTTTCGTACAGATATACAAAGCATTTACACTTACCTTAGACGGTGAAGACTACGATGGCTTGGTCTTGTTCATCGCAAAGGAAATTATCTATTTTATACTGTCGCATTCCCAAGGATATCCTCTATGGACAGTTGGCGGAGGCAATGAAATAGCCATCCCACCACAGCTGAGGTTCCAAGATGTGTGCAAGTGTGATATGAAAGACCTGAAAATGAGTCAAGATATCTTTGGAAGACAAAGCTGGAGACCGATCCAAGTGGAGATGTACCCTGAAGTACCACCTCACGCTTGGCGAAGAAAAGCTCTTGCAACACAGAAGTCAAACGACAACGCCGTAGAGGTTGATTTTTTTTTTTTTTTTTTTGCGTTCGTCTTTTTCTCAAATCCCAAAGACGGTGTGCGTTGCTCTGTGGTTTTATTTTTGCGCCTGTCGGTCCAGTGCATTCAGCTTCAGCATGTATTTTGTGTAAGGGCCTGCTTCTTCCTGCATTTTCAAAGGGTTAATTTGCACTGGGTAACGGTCGGTGCTGTGATGGGGATCGAACCCACCACCTTCTGGTTGTAAGCCGTGTCACTTAATCACTAACCCACGCGTCCCCTAACTGGAGGTTTAAAACCCTAATTTCCTCCAAAGGACTTCTCTCAGCGGTTCTGTCATTGTTGGAAGCATTTCAGGAAGGTCTCTTTTGGAATGGAGTACAGCTGGATCGTCGCATTCCGCATGTCCTCTCGTGACTCAAATTGCGTCCCTTTCAGCTTGAGGAAGAGCCGAAAATTGCAAGGAGCAATGCTCACAGTGTTCAGGAAGTCTGGGTCCCCGTTAACCCAGTCCGGTATGTTCTGTCAGACTCAGGTGTAGTTACGTGTACTAGATCGTTAGCAGTTTCGGCACGAATTATTGGACACTCTCTGCGTAGCCAAGTTCACGATCAAAATGAAAGAGTATCGAGCCAATGCTTATCCCCACCTCATCCTCGCTCAAAATGAAGTGTATCGAGCCAATGCTTATCCCCACCTCATCCTCGCTCAAAATGAAGTGTATCGAGCCAATGCTTATCCCCACCTCATCCTCACTCAAAATGAGGTGTATCGAGCCAATGCTTATCCCCACCTCATCCTCGCTCAAAATGAAGTGTATCGAGCCAATGCTTATCCCCACCTCATCCTCGCTCAAAATGAAGTGTATCGAGCCAATGCTTATCTCCACCTCATCCGCTAGTTCTCCGATGGCGACACGACGGCTCGTAAGGCCAAGGTCCGTATTTGGTCAATGACTTCATCATTTCGGCTTGTTGAAAGCCTACCGGAACGTGATCCGCTCTCCACCAATGTGCGGCCATCTTTCAGCGGTTGTACCACTCCTTAATTTCTGTGATGCTCATGACGTCGACACCGGAAGCCTGTTGAATCTTTCGAATGGTTTCCACTTGGGTATCGCCTAGCTTTAGCCAAAATTTGATGCGGCGCAGCTACTCAATTCTTTCCGTCATTTCGTGGTAAATGAAAACCTGACGAATGCTCACTACACTCAACCTTGAAAGATTGACTTCTAGCGACTGACAAGTGCTCATTACACTCAACCCTGAAAGACTGACCTCTACCGACTGACGAATGCTCACTACACTCAACCCGGAAAGACTGACTTCTAGCGACTGACAAGTGCTCATTACACTCAACCCTGAAAGACTGACTTCTAGCGACTGACAAGTGCTCATTACACTCAACCCTGAAAGACTGACTGCTATGAACTTACGCAATCCGCGCGTGGAAAAAAAATTGCTGCATGCGCATGGCGGTCCCTTGTACTTCCCAGTCAAAGAACAACACACAGGCTTCATTCTTTCACGCGAAAACAACAATTAAAATCGAATACTTTTTGAACACACCTCATACTGCTACATCATTGCAGACCATTCTGTTTTTGAAATATAATGAAGTCAAACAAGATGATGTTGCTTTAAGATTTCTCATCTTTGAGGGCAGAAAC
The DNA here is from genome assembly GCA_036924085.1 of Ariolimax columbianus. NCBI lineage: Eukaryota > Metazoa > Mollusca > Gastropoda > Stylommatophora > Arionidae > Ariolimax > Ariolimax columbianus. The sequence goes on along the minus strand of JAVGWX010000016.1, from coordinate 35,097,714 downwards.
TAAATAAATTGTACATTTGCTAGATTTCACGAAAATACTTGACTGTCTGTTTGCATGTTTCAGTACAGTAAACATTAAAATTGTTGAATGTGTGGTTTGCGCATCTAGATAACATGCATGTAGCGATGTACTCAAGCAGAATTAATTGTACACTGTTATACATGCCAGCCATGTTCGATTCAGTATGATAACCTTGACCGATGTAGTATTGACAGTCTAGCCTCATCTCTTACAGAATTGCCAGAACTCAAGCAACAATTTCCCTTTCAGTCTTCTTAGTGAAATTGTAACATAAATACAAAATTGCTCTTCGATTGAAAATGTTGAACTGTTATTGAACATATGTACGTGTCCAATCATGGTAGTGGTTTGTTCTTTGTTAGAATTATTTGGCGCATATTGTCTACAATTGTTTAAAAGTATTTTACCTTTTGGATCTCATTAAGAATATATTATTGTGCAAATTATCTACAAATACTAATGAATTTATTCTGGATTTGTGGATGATGTGCGTGCATGCGCTTCTGATACTTCTCAGACTCTCTAACATTATCACAATGTTCACAGCTGTAGCATGTTACTCTCTCTTATCTACTGTTCATAGCTGTAGCATGTTACTCTCTCTTATCTACTGTTCACAGCTGTAGCATGTTACTCTCTCTTATCTACTTTCTGTCTTGCAACGATCACTGTTTTACTCAAAACTCTAATGATAACACTCTAACAACACAATTGTAACGTGAACACTCTAACAACTTTGGAGCTGCAGCAATAACAAATGAATGTTTATTTTACACCAATCGTATTTAACATTAGTTTATTTTTTGTAAATATTGTTTTGGGGCGTTCGCCTTATTTCTTTATTTTCTATATGTGTATGTTGGACCATGTTTTTTATGTTGTGGTTGTCGGTCCAGTGTATCCGACTTCGGCATTCATTTTATGTAAGGGCCTGCTTCCGTCTGTATTTTCTAAGGGTTTTCTTCCCCGGTGTACCGGTCGGTGCTGTGATTGAGTAGCGAACCCATCACCTTCAGTTTGTGAGCCGTGTCACTTAACCACTAGTCCCCTTACATTAAAATCAGCATGTAAATCAAAACGAAACAAACTATACAGTTTATTAAGAGGTTCGTGCAAATAACACACGCCGTTCTCTTGTATTGTTCATCCTCAGTCTATCTCACTAAAATTGAAGCAAATAAAGGTGTCTACATAACTGGTTCTTGTCTGCTGTCATTCTTCTTGTTCGCGCTCGTCCGGTGGCATTCCGTTCTTCCCTTCTGCTCATATAACGTCTGGATCTGCTGATTCTCCTCTATCGTCCCCAAGTTTGGAACTCTCTAACAAACACAACGGGTTGGTCTGAGTCAGGACTCTGCGACAAACACAACGGGTTGGTCTGAGTCAGGACTCTGCGACAAACACAACGGGTTGGTCTGAGTCAGGACTCTGCGACAAACACAACGGGTTGGTCTGAGTCAGGACTCTGCGACAAACACAACGGGTTGGTCTGAGTCAGGACTCTGCGACAAACACAACGGGTTGGTCTGAGTCAGGACTCTGCGACAAACACAACGGGTTGGTCTGAGTCAGGACTCTGCGACAAACACAACGGGTTGGTCTGAGTCAGGACTCTGCGACAAACACAACGGGTTGGTCTGAGTCAGGACTCTGCGACAAACACAAAGGGTTGGTCTGAGTCAGGACTCTGCGACAAACACAAAGGGTTGGTCTGAGTCAGGACTCTGCCCCAAATACAGCAGGTTGGTCTGCTGATTCTCATGTATCATCGTATAGTCAGGAACTCTGCGACAAACACAACGGGTTGGTCTGCTGATTCTCATGTACGCTCCCCAAGTCACGAACTCTGGGACAAACACAACGGGTTGGTCTGCTGATTCTTATGTACGGTCCCAAAGTCACGAATTCTGCGACAAACACAACGGGTTGGTCTGCTGATTCTCATGTATCATCGTATAGTCAGGAACTCTGCGACAAACACAACGGGTTGGTCTGCTGATTCTCATGTATCATCGTATAGTCAGGAACTCTGCGACAAACACAACGGGTTGGTCTGCTGATTCTCATGTACGCTCCCCAAGTCACGAACTCTGGGACAAACACAACGGGTTGGTCTGCTGATTCTTATGTACGGTCCCAAAGTCACGAACTCTGCGACAAACACAACGGGTTGGTCTGCTGATTCTCATGTACGGTCCCCAAGTCAGGAACTCTGCGACAAACACAACGGGTTGGTCTGCTGATTCTCATGTATCATCGTATAGTCAGGAACTCTGCGACAAACACAACGGGTTGGTCTGCTGATTCTCATGTATCATCGTATAGTCAGGAACTCTGCGACAAACACAACGGGTTGGTCTGCTGATTCTCATGTACGCTCCCCAAGTCACGAACTCTGGGACAAACACAACGGGTTGGTCTGCTGATTCTTATGTACGGTCCCAAAGTCACGAACTCTACGACAAATACAACGGGTTGGTCTGCTGATTCTCATGTATCATCTTCCAGTCAGGAACTCTACGACAAACACAACGGGTTGGTCTGCTGATTCTCATGTATCATCTTCCAGTCAGGAACTCTACGACAAACACAACGGGTTGGTCTGCTGATTCTCATGTATCATCTTCCAGTCAGGAACTCTACGACAAACACAACGGGATGGTCTGCTGATTCTCCTGCCTCGTCATCCAGTCAGGAACTCTACGACAAACACAACGGGTTGGTCTGCTGATTCTCATGTATCATCTTCCAGTCAGGAACTCTACGACAAATACAACGGGTTGGTCTGCTGATTCTCATGTATCATCTTCCAGTCAGGAACTCTACGACAAATACAACGGCTCTTGCAACGTGGGGATTCTCTAAAAAATAGTAACGACTTTGATGTCAGGGGGTTCTTGTGTTGACGACAGCGGTTCTTATACTGTAGGTGTCAGGTCAAGAACAACACGATTGGTGGGGAGGACAGGTAGAGACACTGATGTCAATATATTTGACGGATGAAAGAGGGATTGTACCAGATTGGTGGCGGGGAGGACAGGTAGAGATACTGATGTCAATATATTTAACGGATGAAAGAGGGATTGTACCAGATTGGTGGCGGGGAGGGCAGGTAGAGATACTGATGTCAATATATTTAACGGATAAAAGAGGGATTGTACCAGATTGGTGGCGGGGAGGACAGGTAGAGATACTGATGTCAATATATTTAACGGATGAAAGAGGGATTGTACCAGATTGGTGGCGGGGAGGGCAGGTAGAGATACTGATGTCAATATATTTAACGGATGAAAGAGCGATTGTACCAGATTGGTGGCGGGGAGGGCAGGTAGAGATACTGATGTCAATATATTTAACGGATGACAGAGGGATTTACCAGATTGGTGGCGGGGAGGGCAGGTAGAGATACTGATGTCAATATATTTAACGGATGAAAGAGGGATTGTACCAGATTGGTGGCGGGGAGGGCAGGTAGAGACACTGATGTCAATATATTTAACGGATGAAAGAGGGATTGTACCAGATTGGTGGCGGGGAGGGCAGGTAGAGACACTGATGTCAATATATTTAACGGATGAAAGAGGGATTGTACCAGATTGGTGGCGGGGAGGGCAGGTAGAGACACTGATGTCAATATATTTAACGGATGAAAGAGGGATACAAGAAGTGAGGCGTATTGATGGATGGAAATTATTGACAATGTCAATGAAAGGGAGGTCAGCCTCTATCAATTTGTTTCGACATACACACAAATCAAATCGTCTGCTTCAAAAAAAGCAGGGCACACTGGCTACGAAGAATGGATCGAAGAGAAAACGCTAACCAGTACTCAAAAATGCCTACTGCAGTCGGGTGTGTCGGACCAAACGGTGCTGTAAACTACGATAAAAAGCATTCCGTTTTTTCATGACAGCAACCTGCTACTTGCTAATCACTTTTCAGGGTTTATGTTAGCAGGAGATTGAGAATGAACAAGAAGATGAATATAAAGAAGAAAAAGAAGAAGAAGAAGGAGAAGAAGAAGAAGAAGGACGAGCTAATATATCTATTTCTTGAACAATGTCTTCGTACTCATTTAATATCATTGAATTAATAGTCCTCGAACGTGCACAACTTTTATTGCCCAAAGCACTGTCGGTTTGGTGGCATGAGTCCAAAAAATGAATCAATTGATCTCGATAATTTAGCCACTGAGTTATCTGCTATATTTAGCTCCATTCCTTGCTTGTTCCATTTTCAAATCTCCTTTTCTAAAGGAATGGTGAGTTGTGATATATGTATGGGATTCAACAATCAAATTTGCAATAAAAAAAAAGAAAACATTTAAGAATTAAAACATTTGGAAAAGTACTGTAAATAATAGTCAACTGACATTCGTTATATTGTTGCTGGACTTGAATGCGCACAATGAGTAGAATTACTCTTTTGCGCGCAATAAAAAGGGACGTCAAGTTGTGGGTTGTCGTAGCTTTCATCACATCACAAACCTGCTGATGAAGGTGGACCTGGGCACTCCAGACGTGTGTGCTGTGCTTGACTTCATCTGCGTGTCGATCTCTAATACGGGGATCACGTAGATCCCTCACCTCGTTAGCCAGGCTGTCATAAATACACTCCGTTTCAAGGGAGGACTACGAAAAAGCCCAGGTCAGCGTCTTGACCAGTATATTTTGCCTGACCATAACATGTCTGATCAGTGCCTGATCAGACGTTAGTCTTCCTCTGCAATCTATTTTCGTAACCATTTTTGTATCTTTGTTAGAAGAAACATTAACATATATTTTTTGTTGAAGATTTCAAAACTGCAGTCCTCCATCCCCTTAGGTTATATTCCAAGTCAACATTATTTGTCAACCTCCTTACAAACTGAATGAATATATTGTTGTATGTATAAATGAAGAGGACTGAATGTAAATGGAGATTAAGTATTGTTGTATTCTGTTGTACTCTTTCCTGCGGCAGATTAAATGTAGAATTTGCAGGCAGGAAAATAATTAAAATACATACATGTATAATATGAGGCGTGTTCAAGTGAAACCGGACCAAACTGCAACAAGTGAACATACGTACTATACACATGATGACGTCACTTCTGGTGTAATCAGCACATACCAACCTTCAAATTTGCAAAATTTCATTATCCTTCGATTCATAGTTTCTTCAGCAGCCATTTGAAAACATGATGGGTGTGCTGCGGAATCAGTCCAGAATTGATCAGCGAACGGTGATTCGGTTTCTAAGAGCTGAAGGATGTCGACCAGTTGACATTTATCTCAGAATGCAGGCAGTGTATGGTGACAAAAGTGTGTCGAAGACAGCAGTAAGGAACTGGACAACAAAGTTTAAAGAAGGACGTGAGTTAACGCAACAATATGCGCCTGACCTGGTCTCGGACGTGAGTTAACGCAACAATATGCGCCTGACCTGGTCTCGGACGTGAGTTAACGCAACAATATGCGCCTGACCTGGTCTCGGAAGATCGTCCGTTAAGTCACGTCCTTCTTTAAAGATCGTTGTCCTCCGTAGGCGTTTGTCCTAACGCAGCGAAGTATTAAGCTGCTCGAGCCTAGGCTGCTAAGCAGGAAACCCTTCTCCCAGCTACATTCAGCTCATACCAGAGCTGGGGGAGGGGGCCTGCATAGGGGCATCTGCATTCGTAGAAGTACAGGTCGACTAAGACTAAGACTAAGATATATATATGCAAAATGTGTGGCACAATTTTAACAAAGAATTACAATTGAAGATCACCAGAACATGGTGGTAATGTACGAATGTGAGACATGGACCATCACACAAATATTAAGAATGAAGATCGGGGCTTTCGAGACGAAATGGTTCAGGAGAATCCACAAAATACCTTGGGTACAGACAATTAAAAATAAACCCATCCTGCTAGATTTGAGTGTATTGGAGAACTGGCTTATAAACCGCGTTATGTCTTGGAGATTAAGGTCTTTCGGTCACAACAAGCGCTTTGACTAACTGGAAAAGGCAGTTCTTGAAGGTATTGTTACAGGAAGACGAGGCAGACGTCGACCAAGACGTAGATGGACACAAGGCATCAAGGACACCCTAAACATGAACATGGGCCAGGCGGGTAGACTGACTGCTGATCGAGACATCAAGGACACCCTAAACCTGAACATGGAGCAGGCGAGTAGACTGACTGCTGATCAAGACATCAAGGACACCCTAAACATGAACATGGGACAGGCGAGTAGACTGACTGCTGATCAAGACATCAAGGACACCCTAAACATGAACATGGGACAGGCGAGTAGACTGACTGCTGATCGAGACATCCAGAACACCCTAAACATGAACATGGAGCAGGCGAGTAGACTGACTGCTGATCGAGACATCAAGGACACCCTAAACATGAACATGGGACAGGCGAGTAGACTGACTGCTGATCAAGACATCAAGGACACCCTAAACATGAACATGGGACAGGCGAGTAGACTGACTGCTGATAGAGACATCCAGGACACCGTAAACATGAACATGGGACAGGCGAGTAGACTGACTGCTGATCGAGATTTCTATCGAATGTCAGTGATGAGAGCAACGTTCTATAACATGATCATAATGATATTTATATATCTTATTTCCAAATGCTCTGATTGATTGATTGTAAGAAGCTAACGGACTGCAAGTGACGTTTAAATATCGCATTCAAACTACGTGTTACTAAGTGATGGCAATAATACCACACTAGACCAACAATTCGTGAGTTAGCTGCGATAGTAACGGACAATAATTAATAACATATTTAGCACTTGTCGGTCATCAAAGATATGTAGGATTTCACCATTCAGACAAAACCGAGAGAAGGACGGAAATAAATGAAGCAGAGGTCAATCTGACGTCATAGCTATCTTTCTAGAGTAGACCTAGATACCGCCTCACGCACTTTCTGTACCTCTATTTTTTAGACACGGCTGCAGCACACGTTCTTAAGCGATGCCTTCTATCAACATGTTATAATGACCTATATTTGGTTTGCTGAATTCACTGTTCAACCGTTAAAACAATAGATTTGAGAGCTTTAGAAGCATACATATGCAAGTACATTCTATGTTTGCAAATACATATTAACAACATATCCATTTATCATCAGCACAATCGAGAACATTCACCAAACGGATCATTTTTAAAGTATGAAACTATTTACGGATCAGCAATGACGTCATTAGATGTATTTTTTTGTTACTTTTCGGGTATTATATTTCTTTTCCAAGGGATACCCTCTCCCATGACCTTGCCTCGTAGATTTTGGCAACGAGGTTCCCTCAGACGGTGATGGCATGACGAGATCATGTCATGACCGTGACGTCAAGCGTGTTACTATAAATATTCAGGGTTCAGTCACAGTCAATAATTATAATATAAACGTGCTTGACAGGTCAGCAGATGTGGGGGAGGACATGGCACAGGGAGGTAAATCAAGTACAAGTTTAGTTTGGAACCCCAGCAAACCGGGAAATAGCTTCGTGTCCAGTTTGATTGGACAAGTCGGAGATTGTTTTCGATATGACCACTTTTCCATGTACAGAGAGAATTGGCAAAACTCATTCATATGTGTCTCAGTCTCTGTAGAAAATGCGCGTGGCACCCCGTGAGTAGCGTCTCGTGGCGCAAGTCTGGGCGCTGAATATAGAGACCCTGGACTGTCCAAACTGCAGGATCCCCCCTCTCGGCCTCGCTGGTGTAATCGAAAGGAATGCAAAGCATAATAACTTGGCACCAGCTCAACTGCAGGAGCTGCCGGAATGAGTTTTCGCAATTTTGAAACCATGCGCCTTAAGTGCTCTGGATTTTCTGTCTGGGTTTACTCCCGTAGCCCTACCTTCTCCCGAGGTTTCCACAAGGTAGTGGAGTCGTTGCCCTCCGATGATAGTTGCTTGAGACATCCAATGATACTCTCATCGTCCCATGACTAGCCAACACTCCCTAGCACTTGTGGGTTTACAATCAGAGTTCCTCCTCTCCTAGGCGAACTGCCTGAACAGGCCAACGAGCTTCGTCTACCCGGGTTTAGAGCCAGAGTTTACCTTCTCTTAGATTGGCTGCCAACCAAGGTTAATGAGGCCATTCTGCCCAACCAGTTAAACCGCCGGGTACTCGGTCACACCAGACAGCAGGCTCTGTAAGAAACTACTGCACTGCATAAATGCCTAGTGTAACACATTACAAACATGCTGTAAGAGTTCCAGCCGGAGCATGAATGTTTAGGGTTTAGGGCAAGGGCGATGCGGTCAGCGACTCTGAGAACAAATGTACCTGAATGTGTGCCAAGGTCACTCACCGTCTCGACACTAAGTCGACAAAGGAAAACAGGGGAGGGGGGTGTGTTGGGGGAAATAATGTGTCTAGTACAGGTAGGGACTAGATGCTGATCACTCTGGCGTTCCGATTTGGGTAGTGTGGGATTAGTGACAGACAGATACCAGCAGAGGATGCTGCGACATTTTGATTGACAGGAATTCAGAGTGATTCGCTCCAATAACAACTAAATGGAGGTAAATCCGAACTAGGTGATGGCTGGAACAGACAAACCCACAGAGGTCGATTGGACAGCTCTGATACTGCTTGAAACTATACAATACTAGACAACGTTTAACTCAAGCAGACTGGCCACGGAGAGAGAGAGAGAGAGAGAGAGAGAGAGAGAGAGAGAGAAATTTAGCTAGGAGTCTGTTTAGCTCGCCGACTTTATAGAAGAGCGATTGATAAGCTGTTTAACGAATGTTAGTGAGATAGTATGGAATACAGGGTGGCTCAACCAGCATACGCCTTTGAGTCTTGGCCAGTCGCTCTATAAGGTGTGTGGTGGGCTCCCGCTGTCTAAAAGAGATCTGAATGTGTGTTGTACGTGCAGGACACCTTGTGAACGATGTATGTCTTGAATCGTTACAAGAGTGTACAGATCGCCTTGGAGAGATCTGGATGTGTGGGTGGTGTGTGAAGGACACAGAGGGAACGATGTATGTTCTAGAGTGTGTATACGCAGATCGATTGAGTGTGTGGTCACATGTGAGTATACGTTGAAAAGATTGGATGTATAATGTCAAGATCACCCATCTGAATCGATCTGAGTGTGAGTGACTGCACAGAATACGATCGTGAAGACGAGTTTTTGAGAGGGTATTGAAGGTGCAGATAAGGGTGCGGCTAGAACTGGGTTGGGGTAGTTCGGAGCAATATTCAATAGCTTGTGCTTATAACCTCCGTGTATCTATTTAGTTAAGATGCATTTCTTGTGTTCTTTGTAATCTCATTGCACTCACTTTAATAGTTGTATGAATATGATGTAATAAATCTGCCACCTGCTGCGTGCTATGTTATTTGCTGTGTGTGGTCGTGAATAATGTGGATGCATGTGGTAACATCCTAGATAGAAAAACCCCAGTGAAAACCTGGACTTTGCTACAATACATACACGGGTACATTCACTGGCCACAAAACAACAGGACTGGGATTGGAACGTGGCATGCTTTCGTCAGTAGAATCCAGAAAAACAAAACCTGTAAAAAAAAACCCAACCAAAATCAATTCCTGTCAAATTATGATAAAATTAAAGTTATCATTGATTCTGTAATCTTTATGACACAGATAAACCGAAGGACTTTCCTTCTGGCAGATATACGATTTAATGCAGGCTTATCAAGACGTCCAAAGCCGGGACAACTTTGAATACTTGAAATCCTGGTATTCAAATAGGCTTGTTGATAATGTATGTTGCCATGCAAGCGAAGGCTATCCGTAGTAGGTATTATACTGCGGCTAACTTGCCCTGGGGGAAGGTAAAATAATTTAGGTACATTTTTTACTAGAATTTTAATAATGTGTTTGGGTAGCGCTTGTTAAACAAACACTTTTCGATTTCTAACCGCCATGGGGTTTTTAACGTGCCTGACACTGACCCCGGGAGTCCGATCTCACAAGCCAGAGATCAGGAAAATGTTTACCAGAAGATCCACGTGAGAAAAATTCCAGTCTGCACCATTAATTCGAACCCGCAATCTCCGGCACCCGAGACGGACACCTTACTTCAAGACCACTGAGTCCACCACCCGAGATGGACACCTTATCTCGAGACCACTGAGTCCGCCACAAAAGACGGACACCTTACCTCGAGACCACTTAGTCCGCCACCAAAGACGGACACCTAACCTTGAGACCACTGAGTCTCCCACCCGAGACGGACGCCTTACCTCAAGACCACTGAGTCCCCCACCAGAGACGGACACCTTACCTCGAGCCCGATGAGTCCCCCACCCGAGACGGACACATTACCTCGAGACCACTGAGTCCCCCCCCCCCCCGAGGCGGACACCTTACCTCGAGACCATTGAGTCCGCCACCCGAGACGGACACCTTACCTCGAGACCACTGAGTCCCCCACCCGAGACGGACATCTTACCTCGCGACCACTGAGTCCCCCACCAGAGGCGAACACCTTACCTTGAGACCACTGAGTCCTCCACCCGAGACGGACACCTTACCTCAAGACCACTGAGTCCCTCACCCGAGACGGACACCTTACCTCGAGACCACTGTGTCCCCCACCCGAGACGGACACCTTACCTCGAGACCACTGAGTCCCCCACCAGAGGCGGACACGTTACCTTGAGACCACTGAGTCCTCCACCCGAGACGGACACCTTATCTAAAGACTACTGAATCAGAAGAAAATACTGATAATTAACTACATTCTAGATCAGATCTCCCCAAAAATCTCAACAATATACCGGAAAAAAACAGCAAATCGGGCTTAGGATTCTGTAAAAGAACAACACAAGATGGCATAACATAACGAATTTGTAAAAATTAGGAAAATAAACCACAATAAATGGAGTCCAACTCACTCCATACTGCAGGTATATCGGCTTGCAAACTTTCTTACAAATGCTGCAGAGCTGATATATCGACTCGAACTACTGTTACGTTTATATTTAAAAGATTCTCAATTACGTATCGCCAATGTTTAAATGCACATATAATTCGTAACAGGAGTTTCACGTTTCAAAAACTTACGTGCCCATGATTTAAAAATATATCGGAATGCATGTGTTAGGTTCAATAAGGGACAGGTACAGAAAACAGTATAGGCATGTCAACAAGGAAAAAAAAGACATTAAATCCGACCCAACACGCACAATTTCTTGGATTTCTTGGACAGACAGAAGAAGCAGAGCAAGTGAATGAATGCAATTTAGTATGCAACATAACAAAACACTACACGTGGAAAACGAGGTATAAACAACACTAGACCAGTGAAAGATAAACATCGAAATCTCACCACTACAGAGCTGGTCCATAGGGGTTATTGTGTGTGACAAGGACAAGAATAGCACTACTGTCGTAAGAGGCGACTAACTGGGTGACATGACGTAACATTGGACATTGTTATGTGGTTTGTTTAGAGCTGCATATATGCGCCTAAACAGGCTGCGGGTCTGCTTTGCTCTAGAGTCTATTAAAATGGACTCGCACATTCGTTAACATTGTTATTGTTTGTTGTTATTTAATGCCCAAAATGACAAGTTTACTCTTTCGTGGACCCTGAAATGGGCGTTAAGTAGCGAATTGTACTAGCTCTCCTCATATCCTGCGGATCAAGGTGGACCGCAGTCCTCCAGGCAGTTGTGCTATGCTTGGCTTCATCTGCGTGATGCTATTTACTTTGGAGGTCACGTCGATCAACATCTCGTTAGTCAGACTGCCATGGGGATAAAGAAGCTGAGCAGCGCATGAGCTGCAGTAGTCAGCGACCCATAGCTGACTGCTGGCGTCAGGGCAAGCGAACCATTGCTGCCAAGATCCTTCTACACCTCCACGTGGTGATCCTGGATAACAGGCTGCAGTAGGGCAGACTGGCTAAGGAGAAGGGATCGAAGAGGGAATGCTAACCCGGTACTCAAAAAATGATTGCTGGAGTCAGATGTGTTGGACCGAAAGGTGCAAATATCGCAGCCAAGCTGTAAACTACGACACAACGCATTCAGTTTTCTGGACTACATTTTGCTACTTAAGCCCTTTCAGGGTTTGGTAGTGGGAGATTGAGAACGAACGAAGAAGAAAAAGACTGCCATGACAACAACCTGTTTCCAGTGATCGCTACATGAAGGAGAGATAGTGGTCTTGGGCACTGTATTGTCATATGCAAGACTCACAAACAGAGGAACAGAAAAAACGCATAGTTTCAAATTACATCAACCAAAAATTTCTACAAACAGCCTGGGCGCACGCCTAAAAGGATGGCTTAGCCAAAGATGCCATTGGAAACGGGGGAGGAGGCATCACTATAAAACTAAAAAGCAAAGTACACTCAGCAGCATTTGCTACTGGGAGACGCTGTAGGAACTTCACTGCCGAAGCTAGTGCTATGAGACAAGCAGCTGAACCCCTTATAGACCATAAGGTGCAGGCAGAAAAGCAAGTTGTCATTTTCACAGACGCACTCGCAGTGTTAATGGCGCTCAAGAACCAGAACAAAAATATACTCGGTGCTCTGGCAGACTCGCTCGAACGCCTGTCCCAGTGCTTCCCCAAAAAGCACAGTCCAGTAGATACAAGCCCACTGCGTCATTACAGGCAACAAGAAGGCGGACAGACTTGTCAGAGAGGGAGGAATGCTGCAGCAGAGTGATACAGAAATCACATACAATGAGACAAAATCATTCATCAGGGCAACGTACAGTGCAAAATGGAAAAAAGACCACCCTGGCCACATAGAAAACGATGCCTACCATCAACTCTCCAGGCGAGACCAGGTGATCATTCTCCGGCTACGCACAGGTCACAACAAACTTAGATCTCATCTGTACAACAAGTTCAAGATTGGCACTACAGACCTTTGTGCCTGCGGCACGGCGCCCATAAAGGCAGAACATGTTTTGCTGTCCTGTCCACTGTATACCGACAAAAGAAGTAGCATTTGGCAACAGCCAGTATCCTTCCACGAGAAGCTGTACCGAAGCATACAGAGCTATGAGTCAACTGCTGTCTTTGTTAGAGTCATTGAAGTTGAGGTCTGAAGATGAACGAGGTAGAAGTGTTATGCCTGACCCTGACGAAACGTCCTGGTCAGTAAGTTGTGCCTGACCGGACTAATCACTCATTTCCCCTTGTCCCAACGTAACGGAAGTAATAAGCTTCTCGAGCCTAGCAGGAAATCCTCCTTCCGGCTACATTCAGTTCACAACAGATCGGAGACATGCACAGGAAGTGTAGAAGTACAGGTCGACTTAAGACTAAGATAAAGCTGGTACAAGAACAGAGATGGATGAAACATTTAAGAAGAACATTGAAACGAACTTACAAACGCAACAGGACATTCTTGAGTACGAAATGAAGCTAGATGTAAACACATGACACTTATCAAATGGATTAAATTTTCAAAAGCATCTAAAGGTCGAATAACAGAAATGTCCTAGGTTTTGTCAACTTAAGTGCAGAGCCTTTGTAGAAGTATTTCAACTTCTAGTCCTTCAAGACAAGATGGCCAGAATGGAGTGAAGAACGATTTTCAGATTAATAATAGTTGCCCATCAAAGGCGAAGATAGCAACAGCATCAGATTTGTGCTGCGTGATGTGATCTCATCATTATCATCTCCATCATCACCTTCATCATCATCATCAGGTACCTTGCCGGTTGGAGTTGGCGTTTCTGGAACTCAACCCGCTTCTGTCACTTATGTCGTTTATCAGCTCTGTTGTTGATTGTTGCCCGTGTCATTGTGTCAGGCTGTCCAACATCTCCTCTCTTTGCCTTCCTCTGTCTCTCTTTCCTGCTATCTTTCCCGTTGTCACAACGTGCCCCATACCGCCTCTTCTCACAACATGCCTGAAAAAGGATGATTACCTTGTTCTGATCTTTGCAATAATCTTTGTGTTTGTGCCTCATCGAGTACCGTATCATAAGTCTTCCTTGCAGTCCATGAAATCCGCAGCATTTTTCTATAAAACTACATCTACGTTGCTTCCAAAAATCTATGCGGTTTCTTGCTTGTTGTCCACGATTCATTACCATATCATATGCCAATACTTGTTCCACGTAGCATCCAAGTACTCTCTTTCTCAGTTCCAACGACAAGATTTTGTTGCATAAAAACTAATATAACTGCAAAAGTCCACTTCTGCCACGGCAGACTATGCTGTGCTTCGGAAATACAGACAAATAGCAAGTTCAGACAGTTTAATTCCAATGCCAAGTCAGTACTCCTGTACTGAGCAGAAACTTGGAAAATCACAAAAGCAATACACAGGAAACTCCAGTCGTTCAGCAAAACATAGTCAAGAACGAAGACATGAGAAAGAATCCAACAACAATCAGTAGAGAAACAGATCAAAAGTAGAAAATGGGGTTGGATAGGACACACTACGAAGATCACTATACAATGTGGCCAGGCAGACTTTGACATGGAATCCACAGAAGAAGAGGAACATAAGTACACAAAGAATAGACTCTAAAAATGAACTTTAATACCTGGATAGAGACAGAAAATCCAGCTCAAAATCGAACTTGCTGAAGGAGACGATACCTGCTTCGAAACGAGCGACGCACATGGATTGATTGATTGATCAAGTAAAGACACATGTATACATTGACGAACACACGATATTGATAATCCGGCATGCCCTTGCTGAAGCCGATATATCAGCTATATAGCATTGTCAGAAATTTGGTGAGCCGACATTTCGGCTCTACGTAATGAATGAGTTAATCAACCTTTGAATGTCAGTGATAGTCTTAACGACGCAATGTAAGAACCACTTTTTATGACAGGGTCAGGTCAAACCTGCAGTCCAAGTTTGCCAACCTCTCGTCTTCCCTCGTCGCTCTCCCAGACACAGACTGCGTTACAGTAGCGAACAAAATAGAAATCGACACTGGGATTTCTATGGTGGTGAGTCTACTGGGATACCTTGAATTTCACTACAGCCAGATTCCCCTTCTTCAGTATGTCTCAGGATATGAGAAGAAACATTGAAATCCGCCACAAAAGAACTCATCTCAGGGCGATTAACTCCGAAGTGAACTTATCTCAGAGTCTCAGAGCGAATAACTCCAAAGTGAACTCAAACTCTGAGCAAATAACTCCGAAGTGAACTCATCTCAGAGCAAATAATCCCAAAGTGAACTCAACTCAGCATGAGTAAATCTGAAGTGAACTCAACTCAGAGCGAATAACTCCGAAGTGAACTCAACTCAGAGCGAATAACTCCGAAGTGAACTCAACTCAGAGCGAATAACTCCGAAGTGAACTCCACACAGAGAGAATAACTCCGAAATGAACTCAACTCAGAGCGAAACACTTCGAAGTGAACTCAGCTCAGCACGAATAAATCCGAACAAAAAAAAGCAAACTATTAAAAGGAAGAGCTACATCATCTTAGTGATCTGGCAGTAATGTAACAGTTCCCGCCGGAGCAAGGGGAGTTTAGGATGCATGAACATGTTAAAGCCTAAAGCTACCTGAATGCATGTCAAGGTCACTCACCGTCTCAGCAAAGGAGAACAGAGTTGGGTTAAGGAATGTGGACAGATAGAAACTGACCACTGGCCTTCCGATTTTGGTTGGGGGAGATTGATTGACAGACGAAATTGGCAGCGGGGCTTGCTGCGAGAGAAATGGAGTGACAGGTGTGCAAAGTGTTTCGGTCCAATTGGATTGAAGATGACCATACCTGAGATCGATTGGTCAAGTTCTGGCCTTGCTTGAGGATATATAACTCGAGACAAAGTTTAGCTCAAGAGGCTAGAGGAGAGATGGAGAGTGAGGATGGAGAGTGAGGGAGGGAGTGTGAGAGAGAGAGAGAGAGAGACTGAATGTGGATAGTATGTTTAACTCACCGACTTAGATAGAGGAGCGATTGATAGACGGTTGGACGAATGTTTAGTGATAGAACAGGATCGCTCAAATAGGTGTGTGAGTTTTGCATTAATAGATAATCTGAACGTGTGTTTGTAAGCAAGGACACATTGTGAACGAGTTATGTCGAGATCGCCCGCCTGAGGGGATTTCAGTGAGGAGGAGTATTTGATAAGGTGTGTTGAAGACGCAGTTAAGGCGATGTGTGTGTGATGTAATTGCAAGGCAATAGGACTGGGTTTTTAGATAGTTGGGAATTCCATCAATAGCTAATGCTTACAATTCCAGTTTTAGTAGAATGTTTAGTTAAGATATGCATTATATTGTGTTTGTAATTTCTCTTCTCATTCTATGATATGAGTATGATATAATAAATATGCCACCTGCTGTGTGATATGTCATTTACTGAGTATGGTCATGATGATGTGGATGAGTGTGAGAATGTTCTAAGTTAGATCACGGCAGCAGAGGGTCTGCTACAGTAACAAAAGAAACACTGATAAGACCTTGACTTAATAGCAAAACGACTGACGTGATGGTCATTTCTATGAAACTGCATTTCCCAAAACACAGCATCAAAGCAAATAGAACACAGTGGAAACAGATCCAGGTAATGATATACCTAGTTCTAACTACACTGACAATATAAGGGCTGTTTGGTTTCACATAGTTTCTAAAACGCATATTAAGAGATGATGGAGAGATTATGTCTTTCTAAGTGGTAATAGGGGTATTATAATCAATGATATGACAGTTCATGTCATCAAATTTGGCCATGATCAAGGCAGCGTTGGCAGATATGTAGCAATGTTGGAAAGGTTGCTTTAACAAATTAACAGTGCAGCCAAAGATTTTGGCATGCAAATAAACACTTTGAAAAGACTTTGATAATATTCAAGCAACATAGTCAAATAAATATAAGCGATCAAGATGCGGAGCAGCGCATGAGCTGCAGTGGTCAGCGACCCATAGCTGACTGCTAGCGTCAGGGCCAGCGAATCAGAGCTGCCAAGACCCTTCTATACCTCCACGCGATGATCGTAGATAACAGGCTGCAGCAGGGCAGACTGGCTAAAGAGAAGGGATCGAAGAGAGAATGCTAACCCGGTACTCAAAAAATTCTTGCTGAAGTCGGATGTGTTGGACAAATATTACAGTCAAGCTGTAAGCTACGACACAACGCATTCCGTTCTCTGGACTACATTCTGCTACTTAAGCCATTTCAGGGTTTGGTAGCGGGTGATTAAGAACGAACGAAGCCAAGCCAAGCCAAATAAATATAATCATCAGTGAAGAAAGAATAAGTACAGAAGTTTACATGTTTAGGGCAAACCATGATAAAAGATACCTGCAATAAGACGGAAATTAAGAACAAAGATTGAGTTTTAAAAAAAAGGCATTTAGAGAAAAACAGAAATTACTAACCTCAAAGAATACCAGAACAGAACTGAGGAAAATAACAATCAATGCGCATATAGGCACAATTGTACTGCTTGGAGCTCAAACATGACTAGAAAAGGATGAAAAAACTGAAATGTTTGAAATGTGGTGCTACCGTACAACGGAAGGAGTGAGATGGACAGAAAGAAAATTCAATGGCAATGTGATTAACGAGGTAGGCACACAAGGGCATATATTCAAATGATACAAAAACGAAGATTGAGTTAACTGGTACACAATATGCGGTATGAACGTCTTCTATAGAAGATACTGGACAACAAAATCCAGGGAAAGGAAAAATGTTAATTGTTTGTAAGTTTGACTTTATTCTGTGTAATGTAACTATCCAGTACCTTCTGTTTTGATCAATCTTTGTTTTTCCCGGTAGTAAATTTGCTTTTTGTCACAATGTTCTCTATTTAATCTATTCATCTTCGTTAAAAAAGAACCAGCAACATATAAATGATCGAATGAAACCTATCACTGCTTCTTTCTTTTGGGCGTATACCACTTCTTTGTGCATTCACTTCACTGAGCCTATCCTCAGGCTTCATTTGTGCATTCACTTCACTGAGCCTATCCTCAGGCTTCATTTGTGCATTCACTTCACTGAGCCTATCCTCAGGCTTCATTTGTGCATTCACTTCACTGAGCCTATCCTCAGGCTTCATTTGTGCATTCACTTCACTGAGCCTATCCTCAGGCTTCATTTGTGCATTCACTTCACTGAGCCTATCCTCAGGCTTCATTTGTGCATTCACTTCACTGAGCCTATCCTCAGGCTTCATTTGTGCATTCACTTCACTGAGCCTATCCTCAGGCTTCATTTGTGCATTCACTTCACTGAGCCTATCCTCATGCTTCATCTTAGCTGTTCATGCACATTTATTTCTGCATCCTGTTTTTCTGTTCCTTATTTTTATACCCGTATGAAACCGACGCAAATATCACACGTTGAAGGTGATCTGATATCCCAGCATTATATTTTAACACTTCTAACAGAGTCAATGACCGTGCCCTGTATAGACGGTAGTAACTGTGCATACAAATCGCGGTGGATTTCCAAAAACCGGTACGTCACAGCTGTAGCGAGGATGATCATTCTCATAAATCGTTTGGACGATTCAGCGTTTTAAGTACATCAATAATTGTAACTTCTTCTTCTTCTTCTTTTTCTTCTTCTACTTTTTCGTTTTCATCTTCTTCTTCTTCGTCTTGTTCTCCTCTTTCTTTTTCTTCTTCTTCTTCTTCTTCTTCGTCTTCTTCTTCTTCTTCTTCTTCTTCTTCCTCTTGTTTCTTCTCCTTTTTTCTTCTCCTTTTTTAATCTTTTTTTTCTTCTTCTTCCTCTTCTTCTTTTTCTTCTTCTTCCTCTTTTGTTTCGGCTTTATCTTGTCTTCATTTTTCTTTTCCTTTTAAAATCTTTTCTTCTTCTTCTAACTCTTGTCTTTTTCTTCTTCTTCTCTTTCTTCTTCGTCATCTTCTTCTTCTTTTTCTTCTTCTTTGCCTTCGTCTTATTTTCATCTTCTTTTTCATCGTCTTCTTTTTCTTCTCTTTCATAATTTTCGTCTTTATCTTCGTCACTTTCTTCTTTTTCTTCTTCTTCATCATTTTCTTCTCTTTTTTCTTCTTCGACATCTACGCCGTCGCTTTTGTTGCCGATCGTCCTGAAAGGAATATTTTGCTACAATGTACCATAGTTTGAAGCAAGGCTGCAATATTTGCTCATTTCGGCCTGTCATATCTTGTTCTAACGCGACATTTTTGCGACCAGGTTTACCAGAGTCATCTGCGCTATACAGATACACTTTACATTTCAGTTTACATGTAATTATGTATAATGTCGGTTCATAGAAACCCAAGCTAAGATTTAAGGGCTGTTGTCTATCAAACTTCTTCAAAGTCTTCCTCACAATCATCTCTTCTATTGTAATCTATCAAACTACTCCATAGTCTTCCTCACAATCATCTCTTCTATTGTAATCTATCAAACTACTCCATAGTCTTCCTCACAATCATCTCTTCTATTGTAATCTATCAAACTACTCCATAGTCTTCCTCACAATCATCTCTTCTATTGTAATCTATCAAACTGCCCCAATAGTCCTCAACCATATCCTCTGTTGCTATATGCGCGCAGTAATAGATAAACTGTTTCAAATCTTCACGAGAAAGCTCAGCAATTTGATGTTCTGTCTTGCTGCGAGTTCACTGATCGTAGGGTTGGTAGTGGTTAAAGTTCTTATCTCTCGGTATTTTACCCGGGTTTGATTCCCAATCTCGACACGCTAAAGTCTACTCAGACGGGAATGAACAACTGACTTATTGTTACAAAATTAAATGCAGCTATGATGCAAACCATTCTTTAAACAAAATGCTGATACGGACTACAACGATTACTCTGACACTTCATCCTCAACGGCACCGACTGATACTGAACTAGCTTGACCTTTGTGTTCTTAACAAATTGTAGTTCCGGCAAATATTACACATGTTATCATGTCTAATTCCGCCTCTCCTATTGATAATCTCAACCAGCCAATAGACAGACAACAAACAGCACCTTTTGGTAACCTCTTTAGCCAATAACATGTGACGTGGCATACATCCGCAACAAACCTATTCATTGTAAGAAAGATTGCGGATAGTTTCAACTTTAACAAGAAAAACATACAAATGATTCGGCGAGTCCTGTTTGAAATGGAAAAATAAAAAATAAAAAAATGTTTTTGGTTGACGTCCTGTTTTTGTTGTTTGATGTGTAACATAGAGTTGTAATTTCGAGTGCCCACAATGAGTAGGTTTACTCTTTTGTGGGCTCTGAAGAAGACGTTAAATGGGCGATTGGGGGGGGGGGGTTGCAGTAGCTTTCATTACATCTCGAGCGTGCTGATGAAGGTTGGCCGGGGTCCTCCCGGGTTGTGCTACTCTAGCTTAATTTGCTTGCCGCTCACTACTACGGGGATCACGTTGAACCCTCACCTCATTAGCCAGGCTGTCACGAAAACGGCATGTTTCCTAGGAGGCCTACGAGAAGACCGAAGTGAGGGTCTTGGCCAGTATATTTTGCTTGACCCTGACTAACATTTCTGATCAGCATATTTTGCCTGACCAGACGTTAGTCTTCCTTCCCTGTGTAAGAAGGAGAGACTGGATCAGAAACGATGACATCAGGAGACTGGTGGAAACAACGCCAGTATTAGAAAACATCTAAAGGCAGCAACTAATATGGATTGGCCACGTAACAAGTCTACCACCACACAGCACCCCACCCCACCCCACCCCACCCCCCCCCCATCCACCCCAACAAGCAATGCTATTTAGATATATTGGATTCAAGGTAAAAGGTGGTCCACGTAAAAAGTGGCTTACGGAAATGGCGGTGAATGCCACTTTGCACGCGACATACTAAGCTTCATAGTAGCTCTCTGTGGAAACGGATTGCTTTACTGGCAGTCTGGCTAATGGGGCGAGGGATCGACGTGATCCCCGTAGTAGTGAGTGACAAGCAGATGAAGCCAAGCATAGTACAACTGCCTGGAGGACCCCGGTCCACCTTCATCAGCACGCTCGGAATGTGAAGAAAGCTACTGCAACCAGCCACTTAACGTCCTTTTCAGGGCGAACTAAAGAGTAACCTACTCACTGTGGGCATTCGCAAATAACAACAAACAATATATCAACACAAGCGGGCCGCGCCTAAACTAGTTCGCTGTGTGCATCCCAAGCTCGTCACTAGGTGTTTAGTATTATGACAAGGTAGCCAATGATACACACACACACATACACACACACACACACACACACACGCACACACACGCACGCATACGCACGCAGGCACGCACGCACACACACAGATATATATATGCATATATATATATATGTATATGTATATATATATATATATATATATACATGTGTATATATACATGAATATATACATGTATATATATATATATATACATATATATATATATATATATGTACATATATGTATGTATATATATACACACATATATATATATATATATATATACATATATATACACATATATACATACATATATTAATACATATATACATACATTAATATATATATATATATATATATATATATATATATACATATATACGAAGATATACATACATTCATATACATACATACATACATACATACATACATACATACATACATAAATATACATACATACATACATACATACATACATACATACACACACACACACACACACACTGAGAGCGAAAGAACGAGAGTCAGAGATCCAGTGAGACAGAAAGACAGAGAGACACGTGGAGTGATAGCGACATTTAGACAGAGGCAGATTTTAGACACACAGAGATAGAAACATAAAATATAAGGGATCGACGAAAATAGATCAAGAAAATAGCATTGTTAAATTCACTTATTTGGGACAATCATCTGCTAGCAGTCTATATACTTAGCTCTCTCTCGCGTGACCTGATTAATACTGTTGTCAGCTTCAAATATCGATTTCCGTGCCAGAATTGACGAGAGACAACGGCGGTAATATAGTCTGGAATAATACCTGGCTTCCTTTATTAAACGTAATCCAGAGGATACGTGCAGAGGCGTACCTACCACTCAGTGAAGGGGCACAGCGCATATTCTAGTCCCCTAATACCCTCTGGACTCCGGAAAAATGTATTTGTTGCTAATATAAATTATTAAATAAGTAAGAATAGTGTTGTATTATTATCTGTGGATGAAGACTAACGTCTGGTCAGGCAAAACATACTGATCAGACATGTTAGTCAGGGTCAGGCAAAACATAATGATCAGACATGTTAGTCAGGGTCAGGCAAAATATACTGATCAGACATGTTAGTCAGGGTAATTGAAAATATACTGACCAGGACCCTCACCTCGACTTCCATGCAGTCCCCCATGGAGCGGGATGTTTTTATGACAGCCTGGCTAACGAGGTTAGGGATCGATCTGATCCCTGTAGTAGTGAGCGACAGGCAGATGAAGCTAAGCATAGCATAGCCGCCTTTAGGACCCCGGCACACCTTCATCAGCACGCTCAGAATGTGAGGAAAGTTACAACAGACCGCCACTTAACGTCCTTCTCAGGACTTACAAAAGAGTAAATCTACTCATTGTGGGCATTCAATAACACAACAACGACAAAACAATCTCTCTGTTTCTCTCTCTGTCTCTCTCTCTCTGTCTCTGTCTTTCTGTCTGTCTCTCTCTCTGTCTCTCCCTCTCTGTCTCTCTCTCTCTGTCTTCCCCTGTCTATCTCTCTCTCTCTCTCTTAATTTATTTATTTGTGCCGTGATGAGTCGGGGTGAGATTCAGTTGTCTGTCTAAGACCAGCCGCGCTGCTGATGTTGTCGACATTTCCTATTCATCTTTTTTCTCAGTCTTCCACGGTTGCTGAAGCTCTATCGACGTAGGTTATAGGCGCACAGTGATACCTTGAAGGTTGCATTCACAATAGATTCGCGAACCACTTGATTATCTTCCTATCCATGTGTTCGATGCATGCTTTGTTTTCACAATTTGTCAGATGTCATCCATCTTCATTCTGTCTCTCCCAGGAACGTTGATGGTTTTTCTCAAGCATCTCATGTAACCGGTCGCAATCTTTTTCTTGTAACAGATCTTAGCTGTTGGGAGGAAAATAGGAATAGGTTAGAGAACTATTTTTTCTTTCTCTTTCTTGGGATTTAAAGTACTAAGTCACTGCAGCTGAACTCAGTCCCGCCAGAATTTGAGAAACCGAAAACGAACCACGTACGTTTTTGTCTCAAAGTGCGCAGCTATGTGTCCACACGGGCCGATAGTGGTGGTAGACGGGTAGACTTGTTGCCGCCCACAAACCCGCGTTGTCTGGAAACTACGGGAACAGGATGGGGGTTTAATGGCAAACTAGCGGACTAAACGCCACTCGTTTTAGAAATCACGCGATCTGGGGATGCAGATCGAATATAAATCCAATTGGAGAGACAAGAGGTACATTACAATTTTTAGACTTTCAAAATAGACGCTTGGTGGAAAGCAGGTGACAGCGATATGCAATTGAGGCAGGTTTGAGTTGAGAACCACAGAGAGAGAGAACATTTCACTTCAGAGACAGAGAGAGAACACTTCACTTCAGACACAGAGAGAGGACACTTTACTTCAGACACAGAGAGAGAACACTTCAGACACAGAGAGGGAACACTTCACTTCAGACACAGAGAGAGGACACTTCACTTCAGACACAGAGAGAGGACACTTTACTTCAGACACAGAGAAAGAACACTTCACTTCAGACACAGAGAGAGAACACTTCACTTCAGACACAGAGAGAGGACACTTTACTTCAGACACAGAGAGAGAACACTTCAGACACAGAGAGGGAACACTTCACTTCAGACACAGAGAGAGGACACTTTACTTCAGACACAGAGAGAGGACACTTTACTTCAGACACAGAGAGAGAACACTTCAGACACAGAGAGAGAACACTTCTCTTCAGACACAGAGAGGGAACACTTCGCTTCAGACACAGAGGGAGAACACTTCACTTCAGACACAGAGAGAGAACTCTTCACTTCAGACACAGAGCGAGAACACTTCACTTCAGACACAGAGAGAGAACACTTCACTTCAGAGACAGAGAGAGAACACTTCACTTCAGACACAGAGAGAGGACACTTTACTTCAGACACAGAGAGAGAACACTTCAGACACAGAGAGGGAACACTTCACTTCAGACACAGAGAGAGGACACTTCACTTCAGACACAGAGAGAGGACACTTTACTTCAGACACAGAGAGAGAACACTTCACTTCAGACACAGAGAGAGAACACTTCACTTCAGACACAGAGAGAGAACACTTCAGACACAGAGAGGGAACACTTCACTTCAGACACAGAGAGAGGACACTTCACTTCAGACACAGAGAAAGGACACTTTACTTCAGACACAGAGAGAGAGAACACTTCAGACACAGAGAGAGAACACTTCACTTCAGACACAGAGAGGGAACACTTCACTTCAGACACAGAGGGAGAACACTTCACTTCAGACACAGAGAGAGAACACTTCACTTCAGACACAGAGAGAGAACACTTCACTTCAGACACAGAGAGAGAACACTTCACTTCAGACACAGAGGGAGAACACTTCACTTCAGACTCAGAGAGAGGACACTTCACTTCAGACACAGAGAGAGGACGTTAGATTGCTTTGGAAAGAGATGCTCAGGTGACGGAGATATGCAGTTGAGATAGACACACAGAAAGCAAGGTAGCTACCCTCATAGAAGGTATTGGTCGTAATTACAAGTCGTCAGTAGCTTATAGAGGCAGTCTTCCAGTCATCCCATACATCATATTGAAGCAGTCCCACCGATAACGTTGACATCACCTTGATCACGTGAATGTAAGTCGTCAGCCGCAGCTAGAGGCAGTTTTCCAGTTATCCCATGGATCATAGTTGACGCAGTCTATCTTGATCACGTTGAAACCACTTTCATCTACTGTCGACAAAGAGGAACAAGAGAACGGACATCATACCTAGGTTTTGAACCTACTAGCTTCCCCACCAGCGGCAATCTGCGGAAAAGCTCGATTGCAGCAGGCCAGATTAGGTGAGGAGAAGGAACCGGACAATAACAGTATCGATAAGGTTAGGTTTAGCGGTAGGAGTGTTTTAAATACGCGTATGAGAGAAAGAATGTAAGTTGTTAGAAGTTTATAGTTAGTAGGCTTACTCGAATAAAGAAGTTGTTGTATTATGTTTATATTTAGTGTTACTTGAATTTGTTTAGAGTGAGTGAAGAGTGCAATAGAATAGAGCAGACCGCTTTACCGTCTGCGACAGAGCTCCATCAAATCGATCGGCTCTGGTACAGTCTCTTGAGTCTTTGTTAATGTCCATGTTTGACACTGATAACAGAATATTAGCACGAATATACCGTTGATCAATAGTTTTTTAGTGGATATTTTAACGTTTGGGTGTTTCAGCAGTGGGGGCAGCTGATGTGCGGTTACGTTCGCCTTCATGCAGCGAGCCTCGCTTTTTCTGTCTAATCTAGTATTATGAGTAAGGATGCAGGTTAAGTGTTTGTTTTCCTGTCCTTGATTAATCTTTGCTTTGTTTACCACACTGTGAAGGTTTGTTTACCACACTGTGAAGGTTTGTTTACTACACTGTGTAGGTTTGTTTACCACACTGTGAAGGTTTGTTTACCACACTGTGAAGGTTTGTTTACCACACTGTGTAGGTTTGTTTACCACACTGTGTAGGTTTGTTTACCACACTGTGAAGGTTTGTTTACCACACTGTGAAGGTTTGTTTACCACACTGTGAAGATTTATTTACCACACTGTGTAGGTTTGTTTACCACACTGTGTAGGTTTATTTACCACACTGTGTAGGTCTCCATATAATCTAATTATCCGCAGAGTTTCTGTCTTGGATATGTTGATTTTCCTGTGTTTGAGCAGGTAATATACTGGTCATATGTCCGAGTTGTGTTTTCGGTCCACATTTCTCTGTCTTCTTGCTGTGAACTAGAACATGTGTAAAACACCGCCCAATGGTTGTAGAATTAAGTTGACTGTGACGAAATATAATTGGACTGTCCCCATGACGTGGCTTCCCCTATGATGTGACTTCCCAATGACGTTGAATTTTCCTTTGACGTCACTTTCTCTATGACGTGACTTTGTCTATGACATGACTTTCCCTATGACGTGACTTTCTCTATGATGTGGCTTTTGCTATGACGTGACTTTCCCCATGATTTTCTCTATGACATGACTTTCCCCATGATTTTCTCTATGACATGACTTTCCCTATGACGTGACTTTCCCTATGATGTGACTTTCCATATGATGCTACTTTCCCTATGACGTGACTTTCCACATGACATGACTTTCCCTATGACGTGACGTTCCTTGTAACGTGACTTTTTCCATGACGTGATTTTCACTATGACGTGACTGTGTCTATGACGTGACATCCTGTGATGTGATTTTCCCTATGACTTACAATTTCCATATGACGTGGACTTTTCTAATGACGGGACTCTTCTGTCTCGTGACCGAAATTAATAGCCAAATACGATGAAACAGCTGGAAGAATGGTTAGGGACACTACAGCTGGGTATGGCATGTGTATACTTTCTGAATGGTCACTGAAGTTAGATCCAAGGTACACTTGGAAAAAAAACAAAGATTATGACAATAAAAACACCCAACGAAAATCAAACTGTCCTGTGAGACAGGGAGTTAAATTTATTCATATTTCTTAGCAACTGCTGTGTCAAGAAGACAAGATCGGAAACTGATAGAGATATCAAAATAAGAATCTGAAAGACGAGAAAGTAATGCTTTAGGGGATTTATATAAATTGAAAGTCCACTACAAAAATGAAGATATTCAACACAAATGTCAAGTTTGATATATTGTTTGGCTCTGTGATATAGAGGCGTCATGCAAAGAAGCTGAATCACTTTCACACACTTTGTCTCAGGAGGGTGATTAATGTCAAATGGCAAGACAGGGTCCCGAACACTGTTGTTCTTGAGAGAGCTGGTATTCCTAGCATTGATACCATCATGATGCAATCACAGATTCGCTGGGCGCGTCATGTGGTTCGTATGCCAGACTATCGGTTGCCAGAAATAATCTTCTATGACGAGATGCAGAAGGGCGACCGCTACCAAGGAGGCCAAAAAAAGCGCTTTAAAGACACAATAAAAACGTCTTTAAAAGCCTTCAGCATAAACCTCGAAACATGGGAAGATGCTGCGAAAGATCGTACAGCCTGGCGTATAGCTCTCCGCAGTGTCATGCGAGACTTCTAGAAAGACTGCAGTAGAACAACGGAGAAAACCCGTGAAATATCACAGACTCGCGAAGCGAACTTTCCATGCCCTCACTGCCTGCGAGTATGCAGATCCCAAATTGGACTTGTCAGCGCCAGATACATGACCAAATGGGAAACCGAACATACTGGTTACACCAAAAACGATGCCTATTACCAGTTGAACCGAAGAGAGCAGGTCGTTGTCTTCAGACTTCGCACTGGCCACAATAGACTGAGGTACCACCTATTCAACAAATTGAAGATAGGTGGTACCGACGAATGCTCGTGCGGTACTGGTAAAATGACCGCTGAACATCTGCTGCAGAACTGCCCGACATACGAGGATCAGAGAGAGCAGATGTGACCATCACCAGTGGAACTGCAATACAAACTCTATGGCAGTGGCGACAGCCTCAGGATGACCGCCGCTTTTTTCGAAAAAATAATGGTTACTGTCTGACTGCGTACGAAGAAGAAGAAGAAGAAGAAGAAGGACTTGTCAGCCATCTCCGCACCCATCCACAACCCGGCAGTACAGAATATTCGACTGGAAGGACTGGCTAAAATGAGAAAAAGGAAAGGTCCTCATCACGCGTGATGGACGAACAAGAACATAGAGCCAACAAAACGTTCTCATATCGGGCACGATTCACAGGCTCTGGTAGGTCCCATGTAGGCACTGGATCGGTCGGCTTGCACATCTCCTGGACGAAGACGAAAATCCGAACTTAACAAGTGTCTCTCTGCGTTGAACATCACCGTGAACTACAACCCTGAAGCAGCCACCGAGGACTTCGTCTACTTAAGCAGCAGACAGACCTCTGACGCACGCAGCAGCCACGACATCACCTGTAAGATGGACTTAGTAGCTTCATCCATGTACTCGCTCGGCAGAGTCTGGCCTCAACGGAGTCCCTCACTGGAGACCATCCTTCGTATATATAGTCCTTCTGCACCGTCCTCATTCTTTTGTACGACTCCGATACCTGGACTCTATTACAGCAAGACCTACAGCGTCTTGAGACCTTTGACCTGCGCACCAGAGTCGCATCCTTGGGTTCCACTGGCAGGACATGATTTCCGACAGTCAAGTAGTTCGACGTACTCAACTTACAGTCATTGCTTCAACGATTGATCACCGTAGCCTCTCCCTCTTCCACACGGTGCTCTTCTCTCTCGGGAAGTTCCGGCCCACGAGATGCTCCGGCAGACTGTGGGGTTGAGGGAAGGGAAGTGGCCCTACTCATCCTGGAGATGTGTCCATTCCGCCCTCGCAAAACCTGGATAAAATAGCGAGCTGCTAGCTCCGAACCTATCAGCCTGGCGCATTGCATCACACAAGGTGCTTGCACCAATGAGCAGAGAACCAATACAGAGGCGCAAGAAAATCAAGCTGCACGAAAATACAGAATGACAATCGGCCCAATTACTAACGCTGTTCACGCGTGCCCTACTGGTGGTAGAGTTTGTCACGCTCAGATCGGACTACAGTCATATGCGGTCACATCTGAATAAACATCTCTGTCGCTGGCTTCGTTTGCCATGGCAACTAACTAACTATATCTGTCCCTATATTTCTAACAGTTCGACCTTGGTGACTGCATCGTACGATTTAAAACCAAGTATTCTAGCCAGACATTTGTTAATGGATATTTGTACTTGTCCAAGTTAACGTCTTTTTGCTGTATGTCAATCCTCCGTGCCTTTTAGGAGTACCGACTTTACGCTGCAGCTGACAATGTAAATTTTCGTGTGGGACCTGTTTTCTCTGGAGTCGATCATTGGTTTCCATTGGGAAAAAAGCTTCTCTCGCCTTCCGTATTCTTAACCGCATATTCTTTCATGTACCTGCACCCTCGCTTTTGATGTTTTCTAAATAACTAAATGATTCCATCTCTTGGAGTTAGCTATCTCCCAACATTATATCAATGTCGCCAGCTGTAATTACTCAGAGAGTCTAGTTTCTTTCTATATATAAATCAAAATCAATCAATCAATCATCAATCGCTTCAACTCCCAATGTAGCATAGGTTACTAACAAAAACTGGCCAAGAGTTCTTGTCATACGCCATGACTGCTAGCTCCGGTAGAGTCGTTTCTGCCGTTTTCAAGTTTGTCTCCACACTCCCACCTTCAGGAGTGATTAGGTCTGTCCCTACTTCTCTTACCTTGACGACTCCAGAGCAGTGACTTGTAGTGGTGTCAGGTGTTATTCCCAACGTGTGTCCTATCCATCGCCAGCTCCTTGTATTCACCACGAGTCTTACTGGCATCTGTCCTGTTCTGTCCCACAAATTAATATTAGTGACTAAAATCATTGTATTTTCTCAGTTCGGCGTTAGGCACCCATCGATGAAAGATTGGACCTCTTCTGTGGTACTTTTCAATGAACAGCTTAGGAGACCAGGGCCCGTCACGTCCAATGACCATGTCCAGGACCACGTCTGATGGCCGCGTCCCAGGCGACCTGCAGTTCTGTTGGGAAGTTTGCGATCTGTTTTAGCCAGGTTTTGCGAGGGCGGATTGAGGACGTCTCAAGGATGAGTAGGGCTACTTTCCTTCCGGAGCATCTCGTGGGCCGGGACTTCCAGAGAGAGAAGGGCAACGTGTCGAAATAGGGAGAGCCTACGGCGATCAATCGATGAAGCAATGACTATATGTTGAGTACGTCGAACTACTTTACTGTTGGAAATCATGTCCTGCCAGTGGAACCCAAGGTCGCGATTCGGGTGCGCAGGTCGAAGGTCCCAAGACGCCGCAGGTATAGGAAAATCAGAAGGACAATCAGATTTGGTGGTTTCTTGGTTTCAGATCTATGCTCCGCAAACAGTTGAAGCGTTTAGATTGATTGTCAAAGTCCAAATTAGTTGAAAATCCACGTGAGGCCTTGCGTTTTTCTGTCGCAGGGGACATTTAAAATGACCTTGTACATTTTTTGGCTACCGCAATGACAGGCGCACTCGTTCGAGGTGGAGAGAGCTTTGCAGACAGGTGTTCTTTGAAATAGCAACAGGAACCGTGATCTGAGGATAAACGAAGTAGAAATCGAAGAAGAAGAAGAAGAAGAAGAAGATGAAGAACAAGAAGTAGAAGAAAAAGAAGAAGTGGACACAGAAAAAGAAGCGGAAGAAGAGGAAAAAGAAGAAGAACAAAAAGAAAAGGAAGAAGAAGCAGAGGAAGAAGACCAAGAAGAAAAGGAAGAATAAGAAGGAGAAGAAGGAGGAGAAGAAGAATAAGCAGCAGAAGAAGTAGAAAAAGAAGAAGAAAAATGAATATCCTGAAAGAGTCAATTGTAAGAGAAATCTTTGTACGAGATCGCGGCTTTTGTGAGATGCGTAGTCCATCTTCAACGGTCTGCTGAGGAAACTATGAGTCGGAGGATAATGCAATTTTGCAAACTTGACGGTCGGTATATGCTGGT
This sequence comes from Ariolimax columbianus, assembly GCA_036924085.1. Classification (NCBI taxonomy): domain Eukaryota; kingdom Metazoa; phylum Mollusca; class Gastropoda; order Stylommatophora; family Arionidae; genus Ariolimax; species Ariolimax columbianus. Next base: position 35,067,101 of record JAVGWX010000016.1, on the reverse strand, counting down.
TACACCAGAAATGACGTCATCGTACGTATGTTCATTTGATGCTGTTAGGTCCGGTTTCATTTGAACACGCCTCGTATTTGGCTAGAAGAGCAGAGGCATACCAATGCACGTGGAAAAGATAAGTGAAGTGAAATATGAGGGACGCAGGACAGACCAGCAAATGAAAGAAGACATGCAGATGTTGGATGGGAACACCAACAACACCTTTACCATGTATTTGTTGACTTTAACAAGACGTCTGGCATGGTTAATAACAATGAAGATATATAACATTAACAGTAACATTGTGAGAGTTATCAGCAATCAGTTTGATAATGTAACAAGCGCAATCTTTGTGGTTGGAGAAAGGGGTGAATGGTTCCGAACATCCGTCGGCGTAAGACAAGGGTGTATACTCTCCCCGACACTCTTCAATATATCCCTAGAAAGAATTATGAGTGATGCACTTGAAGATCATGTTGGCACCGTAAGGATAGGGAATAGAGCAATGACCAACTTACGCTTTGCAGATGACATTGGCGGGCTGGCGGGGACTGAGACAGAACTTATGGCATGGTTATGAACGCAGAAAAGACCATGTTAACGACCAACAACACTGAAGGAATCAACGCAATTAACGATGTGATCAAAACAAATGGACAGGATCTTGAAACAGTGAACCGTTTAAAATATCTGGGCTCAATAATCAGTGATGAGGGATCAAAACCAGATGTCCTGGCCAGTATAGCAAAAACAAGAGCAGCGCTTGCACGGTTGAAACATATATGGATAGATAGACGACTCTCCCTCGTCATAACGGTCATACTAATGAGTTCACTGGTTCTTTCGGTCTTCCTCTACGCCTGCGAAACATGGACAGCAGACCTCCAGAGAGTTATCGTCATCATGAGATGTTGTAGAACTCCTAAATGCCACCTACAAAGACCGTATCAATGATGAAGTGCCTAGTAGAATCGAGAATGCAAGTGGACTGTACGACGACCTCATCAGAACGATCACAATTTCGAAAGCTGACTTGGAATGACTACGTCTCGAACCATCCTTTTTTTTTTTTTTTGCTTAAATGTTTGCCTCACTAGTTTCTACTGGCGGAGGCGCGCCATTTTCCACCCCAGACCGTAGTCCATTGGGCGATATCAGGACGCATAAACCAGTGCTTGGATGCATGCGTCCGAGAAAACGATGGGAAGACAGCATCTACTCGAGGAGGTACAACAGACAACCGCGGACAGAGAGAGATGGCGCAGGATTGTGGAAGTGTCAGCACGGGTGTCGCAATGATCTCAAGAGGACACGGGAGGAACTGAACTGGAATTGGGGGACACAATCGTTGTCCGTAAGCGTGAACTTGTATTTCTCTTATTTTAACCAACTTCCGCATAACCTAGAGAGTTGCAATTGTGCGCAACACTTTTACAAATGCGACCTGTTAAATCTATCAAATTTGAATTAGTATTTCTGCTGAAGACGGATGTGTCGGACCGAAAGGTGCAAATGTCGCAGTCAATCTGTAAACTAGCGGCACAACGCATTCTGTTCTCCAAACTACATCCTGCTACTTGCGAAGCCCTTTTCAGGGCTTGGTAGCGGGAGATTGAGAACGAACGTAGAAGAAGACGCAGAAGAATGAATTAGTATAAATAAATGCTTGTGCCGAACAAATTTTACCAAAAATATGTGCTTGTTATCATGCTATTTTATCTGTCAAACAAAAATATGTTTTTCTTTTTCGTTCTGAAACGCTACGAATACGAAGTCCTCTACTTCTTCTTCTCCGTTCATTCTCAATTTCCCGCTACCAAGATCTGAATAGGGCTTTGATGGTAGCAAGGTGTAGTCCAGAGAACGGAATGCGCTGTGTCGCTAGTTTACAGCTTGATTGCGATACTTACAAATTTCGTACCCCGATATATCTGACTTCAGCAGGTATTTTTGAGTACTGGGCTAACCTTCCGTCTTAGATACCTTCTCCTTGGCCAGTCTGTCCTCGCTTCTCCTTATCCAGTCTGTCCTCCCTTCTCCTTAGCCAGTCTGTCCTACTTTTTCCTTAGCCAGTCTGTCCTCCCTTCTCCTTAGCCAGTCTGTCCTACTTTCTCCTTAGCCAGTCTGTCCTCCCTTCTCCTTAGCCAGTCTGTGCTCCCTTCTCCTCAGCCAGTATGTCCTCCCTTCTCCTTAGCCATTATGTCCTCCCTTCTCTTTAGCCAGTTTGCCCTGTTGCAGTCTATTATTCAGGATCACCAAGTGAAGGTGGAGAAGGGTCTAGACAACTTTGGGTCGCTGACCGCTGCAGGTCATGCACTGCTCAGCATCTTGATCCAAAGCAGTTATATTAGAAGAACACCGAGGTTATACCACATGAAGGAAGTCTGTACCGAAGCAGGTATGTGAATCTATTGAAGAGGTTTTACTGAACATTGTTTTGCATGATGAGGTTGCAAGCCTCATGCACAACCCTCAATTTTTACTACATATATAGTAGGATGCAGTAGCCCTATTTATGTACTCTGGATGTCGTATATGGATTATGGTTATGAGGAAACAGTTAAATAAGAAACGTTGCTCCGTTACTTTGCGCCCAGGATATCTTACGTTATTGTTCCGCCCCTGTAGCTTGGGGAGAAGAGCGGGGGAACTGTGAGTCGGTGAAGAAGAGCTTACCAAACCTAACACATTAAAAAAAATGAAGGTATTGACCGTGTTGTGCATTTTTATTCATTGTTTTTTATTAGTACTACAGGTTCTCAAACAAAAAAATAAGAATAACAAGTTTATAAAAATCGTGGGAGAGCTAGCTAAATGGGGCAAGAAAAACAGATTGAATTAGAACGTGGCTATCGTATTGGCGTTGCTTGTTTGTGAGCGCGAGTGCCAGGAAAGTCCTGAGTCCGGGGAATTGTGGCTCGTTATGCCGTAAAATTGATAACTTATGTAGAGATGGAGCCACAAGAGGATGCTAGATTTACCACGTGTTAGATAATGTTAGATAATGAAATCAACAGAAAGATAACTTTATCGTAGAAAAATGAAATGATTGTAACGTAGTGAATTATTTGAAGGAGTTATACCCGCTGGTAAGGAAAGGAACAACTCAAATTTAGAGTTTGAAGACATGTTCAAATGGATAAGCCAAATTCTACAACATATATACTTCAGAATGAAGGCACAGGATCACTTCCGTTTTATTGTATGGAGTAGGAACCTGGACACTGACAAAGGCCATTGAAATGTGCGTATTCAGAAGAAGGGCGAGTTTCTTGGAAAGATAGGAAAACCAATAATGAGGTTTTGGAATAACTCCATGTAGAACAGACCAGATCCAGGTGGAACAGACCAATTCCAGATCGAACAGATTAACTCCAGGTGGAACAGACCAACACCAGGTGGAACAGACCAACTCCAGGTGGAACAGACCAGATCCAGGTGGAACAGACCAACTCCGCATAGAACAGACCAACTCCAGGTGGAATAGACCAACTCGAGGTGGAACAGACCAACTCAAGGTGGAACAGACCAACTCCAGGTGGAACAAACCAACTCCAGGTGGAACAGACCAACTCCAGGTGGAACAGACCAACTCCAGGTGGAACAGACCAGATCCAGGTGGAACAGACCAACTCCGCATAGAACAGACCAACTCCAGGTGGAATAGACCAACTCCAGGTGGAACAGACCAACTCAAGGTGGAACAGACCAAACACAGGTAGAACAGATCAACTCCAGGTGAACAGACCAACTCCAGGTGGAACAGACCAACTCCATGTGAACAGACCAACTCCAAGTGGAACAGACAATTCTGAAGGAAATAAAAATCATATATTTTGCTTATGTCAAGCTGTTCTATTAGCCAGCTCATCAGCCATAGTCACTGATCTCGAAAGCGTGCTTTCGAGGTCGACCCATTTTTCAACCGCTCGTAATTTATGTCCCCTCACTGTAACTACTGGCTGTTTATGCCATTTGCCTGGTGCCGGTTGATACATGACCTTAGTTTTCTTTGTGCTAATTGTCAAGCCAAAGTTGCTACAAGCAGCAGAGAATCGGTCCATACGCTCCTGCATTTTCGGTTCTGAAAACATCACACTGAAAAGTGTCGGAGCAAGTACATATCCCTGTTTCCCACCGTTGTTGACCTCGAATTGTCCCACTCCTGGCGATTGCCTTTCTCTTGTAGATATGCACTATCAACGCATCCGTCATTTCCTGTAGGACTACTCCTTCAGCCCACATCGAGCAGAAAAGTTCAGTGAGCCTTTAGGTGAGACATGTTCCCGCTGCTGTATACACCTCTGGTGGTATTGCGTCAGCTCCAGGGGCTTTTCCAAGAGAAAGAGATTTGATGGCTCTGTCTACTTCATCCTCAGTTATGATATCATCCATGGCCGTGTTCATTTCTACCTAGGGCATGTGTTGGATGTCCTCTTCATTTATGGATGATGGACTGCTAAGATCGTTGCAGAAATGTTCTGCCCATCTGTCGAGGATCTGAACTTTCTATGTTATCAGTAATCCATCGGCGTTGCCAACTGGAGAGTTACCAGAAGGCTGTGTACCATATAGTGATTTCAGCGCCGCATAAATCCCGTTGGGGTCATGGTGCACGTCAAACGCCTCTATCTCGCCTGCCTGTCTGCTTAGCCAGGAATCTTGTAACTCCCTGAGTCTCTTTTGAACTGTTCTTCGAGCACTAGTAAAGGTCATTTTATTAGTCAAGGACGATGTGTCATTTTGAAGAGCCCTGTGCGCTTTTCATCGAGAAGATTCTTAATTTCGCCTCATTTTCGTAGAACCAGTCTTCGTGCTTTTGTGTGGATGGGTCAAGTGTTTTAGCGCTGTAGAGTAAACAGTGTCCCTTAAGGTCGCCCAGTTTTGATCGATGCTGGAGTTTCCATGCTGAATCTTATCCAGTCTGGTTTCTAGCTCAGCAGCGGAACAGTTTCTAGTAGGTTCCCACTTCAGCTTCTCAACATTTAGTTTCTAGCTCAGCAGCGTAACAGTTTCTAGTAGGTTCCCACTTCAGCTTCTCAACATTTAGTTTCTAGCTCAGCAGCAAAACGGGTTCTAGTAGGTTCCCACTTCAGCTTCTCAACATTTAGTTTCTAGCTCAGCAGTGAAACAGTTTCTAGTAGGTTCCCACTTCAGCTTCTCAACATTTAGTTTCCAGCTCAGCAGCGAAACAGTTTCTAGTAGGTTCCCACTTCAGCTTCTCAACATTTAGTTTCTAGCTCAGCAGCGAAACAGTTTCTAGTAGGTTCCCACTTCAGCTTCTCAACATTTAGTTTCTAGCTCAGCAGCGAAACGGGTTCTAGTAGGTTCCCACTTCAGCTCCTCAACATTTAGTTTCTCTGGTGCCATTGCCCACTGAGGACGCCTCTTGGGTTGGACTTTTAGAATCAACTTGGTTACCACGAGACGATGGTCAGTCCAACATTCCGCGCCAAACAGACTCTTAGTTATCTTCACATCACTTCTGTCCCGACGTCTGACAAGGATGTAGTCGATTAGATGCCAGTGGCGAGACCTGGGATACATCCACGTTGTTCTTTCTTTAGTTGGGAGTCGGAAGATGGTGATGGTTATGATAAGCAGATTTCTGGCACATGCCTTCAGTAGGAGCAGGCCCATGCCGTTACATGTATGCCATTTCGACCAATGATGACATCCCAACCAGTATAGTCTTCGCCAAGTATGACGTTAGAATCTTCAAGCAGACTCACTTTGTTAGGTCTTTGAACGGTAGCTATAAGCGACTCGAGATCTTCATAGAACTTATCTTTGGCGGAGTCTGGATTTGTCAGAGTTGGTGCGTAGACATTTATGATTGTGGGCTGACGTTCCCCTGTGAGAGGAAGCAGCATTATCATGAGACGATCGCAGATCTTTTTAGGTAGACTATTTGCTGTACGATTGTGGACTTTATGGCAAATCGAACACCAGCCTAACGTCGCTCCAGATTGATGCGGCCGCTCCAGAAAAATGTGTAGCCAGCACCACCCTCTGAGAGTTGTCCCTCCTTCACCAACCGCGTCTCGCCCAGAGCGGCTATCCTGATGTTGTATCTAGCCAATTCCCTTGCGACTAGGGAAGTCCTCCGTTCTGGACTGTAAGCCCTATTATTGTCCATAGGCGTGCGCACATTCCATGTGGGAAGTGTAGTTGGCACTACACTTTTGTTATTTATATTTCGACAGTAATATAGTGGGAGCCCCTTCAGCCACGGCATGCTGGTCAGAGAAGGAAGAAGAAGACGTGTGATGAAAACAAAATAATAAAGAATCTTATTCTTCTTCTTTTTATTATCATCTTCTTTCAGGTATTGTACGCAGTACCATGGCCCACTGACTTGCATCGTTCTGTTTATCCTTAACTTCAGCTGTACCTCCGCAATCACTAAAAATTGGTCTGTGGCCACATCTATCCCCCCCCCCCCCCCCATTTTCGTCCACCTTCTTCTTAACCCCGTCCAAGAGAAGTAAAGATCTCGTTAACATGCTAGAGTGGAATATAGAGAATATCTTTCTTGTCAACTGCATACTATGCTTTATATCGGCAGCCTTTACTTTCCCATGTTGTTCTGATGCCAAATTGTTGAGGCTGGGTCGATTCCAGGTCCGGTTCTGTGATCAAAATAAAATCTTACACCAACTGGGAACCGAACCTCGATAACACGGTTGGGAATTCAGTGCACTAATCATCGCGTTACTTTGGCTATATTTAACCCCTGGTTGAGGGGAACTGAGACGCTAGTCCTGTCAGGCACAATATACTGGCGTCAGGGTCAGGCAGAATATATTGACTAGGACAGGGCGTCTTGTCAGGGTTAGACACAATATACTGACCAGGACAGGGCGTCTTGTCAGGGTTAGACACAACATACTGACCAAGACAGGATGTCTTGTCAGGGTTAGACACAACATACTGACCAGGACAGGGTGTCTTGTCAGGGTTAGACACAACATACTGACCAGGGCGCCGCGTCAACATACTGACAACGATCACTATCGCTATTCTATGTAGCGTTCCCCAGAAATAGGCCTTTTTCAAATCAGTCTGGTTGACGAGATGTGGATCGACGTGATCCCCGAAGTAGTGAGCGTCACACAGATGTATCAAAGCATTAGATTAGTTGAATGAACAAGAGCTGTATCGGGACTATGGCTGACAGAGAACAAGTGTATGAGGTCTAGTTGATGTTACTAGAGCTGTGCAAGGACTAGTTGATGTTACTAGAGCTGTGCAAGGACTAGTTGATGTTACTAGAGTTGTCGAAAGATTAGTTGATGTTACTAGAGTTGTGCAAGGACTAGTTGATGTTACTAGAGCTGTGCAAGGACTAGTTGATGTTACTAGAGTTGTGCAAGGACTAGTTGATGTTACTAGAGTTGTGCAAGGACTAGTTGATGTTACTAGAGTTGCTAGTTGATGTTAATAGAGCTGTGCAAGGACTAATTGATGTTACTAGAGCTGTGCAAGGACTAGTTGATGTTACTAGAGCTGTGCAAGGACTAGTTGATGTTACTAGAGTTGTGCAAGGACTAGTTGATGTTACTAGAGTTGTGCAAGGACTAGTTGATGTTACTAGAGCTGTGCAAGGACTAGAGGATGTTACTAGAGTTGTGCAAGGACTAGTTGATGTTACTAGAGTTGTGCAAGGACTAGTTGATGTTACTAGAGCTGTGCAAGGATTGATGATGTTACTAGAGCTGTGCAAGGACTAGATGATGTTACTAGAGCTGTGCAAGGACTAGTTGATGTTACTAGAGTTGTGCAAGGACTAGATGATGTTACTAGAGTTGTCGAAAGATTAGTTGATGTTACTAGAGCTGTGCAAGGACTAGTTGATGTTACTAGAGTTGTGCAAGGACTAGTTGATGTTACTAGAGTTGTGCAAGGACTAGTTGATGTTACTAGAGTTGTCGAAAGATTAGTTGATGTTACTAGAGCTGTGCAAGGACTAGTTGATGTTACTAGAGTTGTGCAAGGACTAGTTGTTGTTACTAGAGTTGTGCAAAGACTAGTTGATGTTACTAGAGTTGTCGAAAGATTAGTTGATGTTACTAGAGCTGTGCAAGGACTAGTTGATGTTACTAGAGCTGTGCAAGGACTAGTTGATGTTACTAGAGTTGTGCAAGGACTAGTTGATGTTACTAGAGTTGTCGAAAGATTAGTTGATGTTACTAGAGCTGTGCAAGGACTAGTTGATGTTACTAGAGCTGTGAAAGGATTAGTTGATGTTACTAGAGTTGTGCAAGGACTAGTTGATGTTACTAGAGTTGTCGAAAGATTAGTTGATGTTACTAGAGCTGTGCAAGGACTAGTTGATGTTACTAGAGTTGCTAGTTGATGTTACTAGAGCTGTGCAAGGAATAGTTGATGTTACTAGAGCTGTGCAAGGACTAGTTGATGTTACTAGAGTTGTCGAAAGATTAGTTGATGTTACTAGAGCTGTGCAAGGACTAGTTGATGTTACTAGAGTTGTCGAAAGATTAGTTGATGTTACTAGAACTGTGCAAGGACTAGTTGATGTTACTAGAGCTGTGCAAGGACTAGTTTATGTTACTAGAGCTGTGCAAGGACCAGTTGATGTTACTAGAGCTGTGCAGCGACTATTTGATGTTACTAGAGCTGTATAAGGACTAGTTGATGTTACTAGAGCTGTGCAAGGACTAGTTGATGTTACTAGAGCTGTCGAAAGATTAGTTGATGTTACTAGAGTTGTGCAAGGACTAGTTGTTGTTACTAGAGTTGCTAGTTGATGTTACTAGAGTTGTGCAAGGACTAGTTGATGTTACTAGAGTTGCTAGTTGATGTTACTAGAGTTGTGCAAGGACTAGTTGATGTTACTAGAGCTGTGCAAGGACTAGTTGATGTTACTAGAGCTGTGCAAGGACTAGTTGATGTTACAAGAGTTGTGCAAGGACTAGTTGATGTTACTAGAGTTGCTAGTTGATATTACTAGAGCTGTGCAAGGACTAGTTGATGTTACTAGAGTTGTGCAAGGACTAGTTGATGTTACTAGAGCTGTGCAAGGACTAGTTGTTGTTACTAGAGTTGCTAGTTGATGTTACTAGAGTTGTGCAAGGACTAGTTGATGTTACTAGAGTTGCTAGTTGATGTTACTAGAGTTGTGCAAGGACTAGTTGATGTTACTAGAGCTGTGCAAGGACTAGTTGATGTTACTAGAGCTGTGCAAGGACTAGTTGATGTTACAAGAGTTGTGCAAGGACTAGTTGATGTTACTAGAGTTGCTAGTTGATATTACTAGAGCTGTGCAAGGACTAGTTGATGTTACTAGAGTTGTGCAAGGACTAGTTGATGTTACTAGAGCTGTGCAAGGACTAGTTGATGTTACTAGAGTTGTGCAAGGACTAGTTCATGTTACTAGAGTTGCTAGTTGATGTTACTAGAGCTGTGCAAGGACTAGTTGATGTTACTAGAGCTGTGCAAGAACTAGTTGATGTTACTAGAGCTGTGCAAGGACTAGTTGATGTTACTAGAATTGTGCAAGGACTAGTTGATGTTACTAGAGCTGTGCAAGGACTAGTTGATGTTACTAGAGCTGTGCAAGGACTAGAGGATGTTACTAGAGTTGTGCAAGGACTAGATGATGTTACTAGAGCTGTGCAAGGACTAGTTGATGTTAATAGAGTTGTGCAAGGACTAGTTGATGTTACTAGAGTTGTCGAAAGATTAGTTGATGTTACTAGAGCTGTGCAAGGACTAGTTGATGTTACTATAGTTGTGCAAGGACTAATTGATGTTACTAGAGTTGTCGAAAGATTAGTTGATGTTACTAGAGCTGTGCAAGGACTAGTTGATGTTACTAGAGTTGTCGAAAGATTAGTTGATGTTACTAGAGCTGTGCAAGGACTAGTTGATGTTACTAGAGTTGTCGAAAGATTAGTTGATGTTACTAGAGCTGTGCAAGGACTAGTTGATGTTACTAGAGCTGTGCAAGGACTAGTTGATGTTATTAGAGTTGTTGAAAGATTAGTTGATGTTACTAGAGCTGTGCAAGGACTAGTTTATGTTACTAGAGTTGTCGAAAGATTAGTTGATGTTACTAGAGCTGTGCAAGGACTAGTTGATGTTACTAGAGTTGCTAGTTGATGTTACTAGAGCTGTGCACGGACTAGTTGATGTTACTAGAGCTGTGCAAGGACTAGATGATGTTACTAGAGTTGTGCAAGGACTAGATGATGTTACTAGAGTTGTGCAAGGACTAGTTGATGTTACTAGAGTTGTGCAAGGACTAGTTGATGTTACTAGAGTTGTGCAAGGACTAGTTGATGTTACTAGAGCTGTGCAAGGTCTAGAGGATGTTACTAGAGTTGTGCAAGGACTGGATGATGTTACTAGAGCTGTGCAAGTACTAGTTGATGTTACTAGAGTTGTGCAAGGACTAGTTGATGTTACTAGAGTTGTGCAAGGACTAGTTGATGTTACTAGAGTTGTGCAAGGACTAGTTGATGTTACTAGAGTTGTCGAAAGATTAGTTGATGTTACTAGAGCTGTGCAAGGACTACTTGATGTTACTAGAGTTGTGCAAGGACTAGTTGATGTTACTAGAGTTGTGCAAGGACTAGTTGTGTTACTAGATTTGTCGAAAGATTAGTTGATGTTACTAGAGCTGTGCAAGGACTAGTTGATGTTACTAGAGTTGTCGAAAGATTAGTTGATGTTACTAGAGCTGTGCAAGGACTAGTTGATGTTACTAGAGTTGCTAGTTGATGTTACTAGAGCTGTGCAAGGACTAGTTGATGTTACTAGAGCTGTGCAAGGACTAGTTGATGTTACTAGAGTTGTCGAAAGATTAGTTGATGTTACTAGAGCTGTGCAAGGACTAGTTGATGTTACTAGAGTTGTCGAAAGATTAGTTGATGTTACTAGTGCTGTGCAAGGACTAGTTGATGTTAATAGAGTTGCTAGTTGATGTTACTAGAGTTGTGCAAGGACTAGTTGATGTTACTAGAGCTGTGCAAGGACTAGTTGATGTTACTAGAGTTGTCGAAAGATTAGTTGATGTTACTAGAGCTGTGCAAGGACTAGTTGATGTTACTAGAGTTGCTAGTTGATGTTACTAGAGCTGTGCACGGACTAGTTGATGTTACTAGAGCTGTGCAAGGACTAGATGATTTTACTAGAGTTGTGCAAGGACTAGTTGATGTTACTAGAGCTGTGCAAGGACTAGTTGATGTTACTAGAGTTGTCGAAAGATTAGTTGATGTTACTAGAGCTGTGCAAGGACTAGTTGATGTTACTAGAGTTGCTAGTTGATGTTACTAGAGCTGTGCACGGACTAGCTGATGTTACTAGAGCTGTGCAAGGACTAGATGATGTTACTAGAGTTGTGCAAGGACTAGTTGATGTTACTAGAGCTGTGCAAGGACTAGTTGATGTTACTAGAGTTGTGCAAGGACTAGTTGATGTTACTAGAGTTGTGCAAGGACTAGTTGATGTTACTAGAGTTGTGCAAGGACTAGTTGATGTTACTAGAGTTGTCGAAAGATTAGTTGATGTTACTAGAGCTGTGCAAGGACTAGTTGATGTTACTAGAGTTGTGCAAGGACTAGTTGATGTTACTAGAGTTGTGCAAGGACTGGTTGATGTTACTAGAGTTGTCGAAATATTAATTGATGTTACTAGAGCTGTGCAAGGACTAGTTGATGTTACTAGAGTTGTCGAAAGATTAGTTGATGTTACTAGAGCTGTGAAAGGACTAGTTGATGTTACTAGAGTTGTCGAAAGATTAGTTGATGTTACTAGAGCTGTGCAAGGACTACTTGATGTTACTAGAGCTGTGCAAGGACTAGTTGATGTTACTAGAATTGTCGAAAGATTAGTTGATGATACTAGAGTTGTGCAAGGACTAGTTGATGTTACTAGAGTTGCTAGTTGATGTTACTAGAGTTGTGCAAGGACTAGTTGATGTTACTAGAGCTGTGCAAGGACTAGTTGATGTTACTAGAGCTGTGCAAGGACTATTTGATGTTACTAGAGTTGTGCAAGGACTAGTTGATGTTACTAGAGTTGCTAGTTGATATTACTAGAGCTGTGCAAGGACTAGTGGATGTTATTAGAGCTGTGCAAGGACTAGTTGATGTTACTAGAGCTGTATAAGGACTAGTTGATGTTACTAGAGCTGTCGAAAGATTAGTTGATGTTACTAGAGTTGTGCAAGGACTAGTTGATGTTACTTGAGTTGTCGAAAGATTAGTTGATGTTACTAGAGTTGTCGAAAGATTAGTTGATGTTATTAGAGTTGTGCAAGGACTAGTTGATGTTATTAGAGCTGTGCAAGGACTAGTTGATGTTACTAGAGTTGTGCAAGGACTAGTTGATGTTACTAGAGTTGCTAGTTGATGTTACTAGAGCTGTGCAAGGACTAGTTGATGTTACTAGAGCTGTGCAAGGACTAGTTGATGTTACTAGAGCTGTGCAAGGACTAGTTGATGTTACTAGAGCTGTGCAAGGACTAGTTGATGTTACTAGAGCTGTGCAAGGACTAGTTGATGTTACTAGAGCTGTGCAAGGACTAGTTGATGTTACTAGAGCTGTGAAAGGACTAGTGGATGTTACTAGAGTTGCTAGTTGATGTTACTAGAGCTGTACAAGGACTAGTTGATGTTACTAGAGTTGCTAGTTGATGTTACTAGAGCTGTGCAAGGACTAGTTGATGTTACTAGAGCTGTGCAAGGACTAGTTGATGTTACTAGAGCTGTGCAGGGACTAGTTGATGTTACTAGAGTTGCTAGTTGATGTTACTAGAGCTGTGCAAGGACTAGTTGATGTTACTAGAGCTGTGCAAGGACTAGTTGATGTTACTAGAGCTGTGCAAGGACTATTTGATGTTACTAGAGCTGTGCAGCGACTAGTTGATGTTACTAGAGTTGTACAAGGACTATTTGATGTTACTATAGCTCTATGTGAAATTACTCGAAAGCCTAAGATGGCAGCTTATCTAAGAGAGGAAAACTGATTTGAAACCACCTGAGGTCTTGCAGATAAGATACTGTCCCATCTAATCAGCTCTTGTCAGATATCTCTGAGGTCATGTAGATAAGTTACTGTCCCATCTAATCAGCTCTTGTCAGATATGCCTGAATCCGTTCAGATAACTTACTGTCCCATCTAAGCAGGTCTTGTCAGAAATGTCTGAGATCGTGCAGATAAGATACTGTCCCATCTAACCAGGTCTTGTCAGATATGTCTGAGATCATGCAGATAAGATACTGTCCCATCTATCCAGCTCTTATGAGATATGTCTGACATCATGCAGATAAGATACTGTCCCATCTAACCAGGTCTTGTCAGATATGTCTGAGATCATGCAGATAAGATACTGTCCCCTCTAATCAGGTCTTGTCAGATATGTCTGAGATCATGCAGATAAGATACTGTCCCATCTAACCAGATCTTGTCAGATATGTCTGAAATCATGCAGATAAGATACTGTCCCTTCTAACCAGGACTTGTCATATATGTCTGCGATCATGCAGATAAGATACTGTCCCATCTAACCAGGTCTTGTCAGATATGTCTGAGATCATGCAGATAAGATACTGTCCCATCTAACCAGGACTTGTCAGATATGTCTGAGATCATGCAGATAAGATACTGTCCCATCTAACCAGGTCTTGTCAGATATGTCCGAGATCATGCAGATAAGATACTGTCCCATCTAATCAGGTCTTGTCAGATATGTCTGAGATCATGCAGATAAGATACTGTCCCATCTAACCAGGTCTTGTGAGATATGTCTGAGATCATGCAGATAAGTTACTGTCCCATCTAACTAGGTCTTGTCAGATATGTCTAAGATCATGCAGATAAGATACTGTCCCATCTAACCAGGTCTAATTAGGAATCTCCGCCATGGCTTGTCCTAAGCCCGGATGAGAAAGCTTCCCCACCTCGTCAAAAAAACAAAACAATTGCTACAACAACCAAAACAAACCAAATGCCGTCATTGAATGGAAAGGTCCCCTCAGCAGAACCTATGGCGTGGCTCAGCAAAACCCGAAAGGAAGCTGGACTGCCAACTACTTTGCTTTCGACAAGGAAGCCTTCCAGAATGATAGAACCATGTGGGAGGAGGGGAGGTAAGCGCAGATTGCAAAAGAGAGGGAACGATATGGCATTAGGATTCTTAGGCTGAGTGAGACTAGATGGACTCAGTCAGGAAAGGTACTATTGGCAACAGGGGAGACTGTGATATACTCAGGACAGGAGGAAGAGAAGACCGCATCAGACACAGAGGGAGTGGCCCTAATGAGCGGAGACCCAAAGTGCTTTCATTGAGTGGAGAGCAGCCGGATCACGACTGTTGATGGCTACATTTAGAACATAGAACAAGAAAGGTTAAACTTAAAATAATTCAGGGATATGCCCCAACAATTGAAAAAGGAAGAAATAGTTCAATAGCTTTTCTACAGCAGATTACAGCAACTAGTAGAGGAGACAGGAAGGAGTGACATTATGATACTTATGAGAGATTTCAAAGCAAAAATAGGACTAGTAACAGGGGATATGAGGAGATCATGGGGAGGCAGAGACGAGGAGATCATGGGGAGGCAGAGACGAGGAGATCATGGGGAGGCAGAGACTAGGAGTCCTAAACGAAAACGGAGAGCGGTTTGCAGATTTTTATGCGGGCAACAAATTGATCATAGGCGGAAGTATGTTTGCATACAGAGCCATTCATCAGAAAACATGGGTATTCCCAGAACAGAAAACGAAGAATCAGATTGCCTAAAGTCTAAATTTAGACGATCATTATTAGATGTCAGTGTCTACAAGGGGGGGGGGGGGGGTGGGGGGGGGTGCAGATGTGGCCTCAGACCACTTTTTAGTGAATGCGAAGGTACATCTGAAGTTAAGGATAAACAGAACGATGCAAGTTAACAGGCCACGGTACTGCGTACAATACCTGAAAGAAGATGATAATAAAAACGAGTTCCGTATAACACTCTGGAATAAATAGCAAGCACTGGAGCAGCTAGATGAAGGGGCCAGCATTAGGTATACATGAGAACAAGTACAAAGTGCATGCGAGGAAATGCTTGAAATGAAGAAAGGCAGCATAAAGAATGGATAACAGCAGAAACAATCACTAAGATCGAGAAATGGCGAAATAAAAAATTGGCCCTACTAAATATTAAAACGAGAGCCACAAAAAGCACAGCACAGAAAGAATATGTAGAGAGCAGCAAGGGGATTAAAAAGAGCATCAAGGCGGACACAAGATGGACTGGCTGAGGAAGCGGAAGAGACGGCAGGAAGGGGAAATATGAAAGGTCTATATGAGGCTACGAAGAAACTATCGGGAAAGTATCAACAATAAGGAAGACCAATCAAAAATAAACTTGGGGAAAAGATAACTAACCTTAAACAATAGAAGAAAAGATCAGAATAATTTGCAGAACTTTTGAACAGACCAGCACCAGACAACCCATCATAAATTTCACCAGCAGAGGAGGAACTGCCGATAAACTGTGATAATCCAAGTAAAGAAGAGATTAGAAGGGCAATAGAGTTTCTAAGGAACGGAAAAGCAGCAGGACCTGATGGGATACCACCGGAAGTCATAACATCAGATGTTGAAACATCTACTAACATGCTCGACAACTTGATAGGCGCCATCTGGGAGCAAGAAAACTTACCAAAAGATTGGAGAGAGGGCTACCTGGTGAAATTGCATAAGAATGGAGATGTACAGGAATGCGAAAACCATAGAGGAATAATGTTATTATCAGTGTCGGGAAAGGTGTTAAATAGAGTAATACTAGAAAGGTGTTAAATAGAGTAATCCTAGAAAGGTGTTAGGACATTGCACCCTCTGCCCTATTGTGCCAACCTCCCAGGTGGCGGGGAATGCTAGGCGTACCATCAATGCAGATGAGCCGAGAAAATACAAGGAGCAAAGAGATACCTCACTCACATGCATATGCTACGTTTCTGGCAGGACGTGACGATCCTGAGACACAGTCATACTGGACTGCCTCTCTTCCGGGATAGTACAAACTAGTACATAGTCCATCATATCATATCATTGTCAAACCCTATAGACACGAGTGGGGAAGACTCGATAGTCCTGCAAGACAACTTCCCAAAGAGAGACAACTCTGACCAAAAACAACTGCTGCCTTGCAGTTAGGCTGGGGACAGCCAAAGGCTAAGGAGGGCAACCCTACAGAAACGCCTGTTGAAATCGGATGCACTGAGCCACAGGCTTAACAAAATAAAACAGTGCAACGTAAATATCGCTGTAAACAGCGTACGATGAAGAAGAAGAAAATCTCTCTTTCTCTCTCTCTATCTCTCTCGATCGCACTCTCTTACCCTCTCCCTATCTGTATATCTATATCTCTCTCACCTTAATCATTATCTCTCTCTCTCCCTCTCTATCTCTCTCTGTCTACTTTAATCATGTCATTTGTCTGTAATCTCAACATTCATCTCAGATTAAAAGGCTATTAAGTACATCTGTGACATTCCAACATTCGCATTCCACTACAAGTTAAGGGGCAACATGCAAACACAGACGAGTAAGACTCCCGCATATCAACACAGACGAGTAAGACTCGTGAACATCAACACAGACGAGTAAGACTCGTGAACATCAACACAGACGAGTAAGACTCGTGAACATCAACACAGACGAGTAAGACTCGTGAACATCAACACAGACGAGTAAGACTCGTGAACATCAACACAGACGAGTAAGACTCGTGAACATCAACACAGACGTGTAAGACTCGCGCACATCAACACAGACGTGTAAGACTCGTGAACATCAACACAGACGTGTAAGACTCTCGCACATCAACACAGACGTATAAGACTCTCGCACATCAACACAGACGAGTAAGACTCGTGAACATCAACACAGACGAGTAAGACTCGCGAACATCAACACAGACGAGTAAGACTCGTGAACATCAACACAGACGTGTAAGACTCGCGCACATCAACACAGATGTGTAAGAATCTCGCACATCAACACAGATGTGTAAGACTCTCGCACATCAACACAGACGAGTAAGACTCGTGAACATCAACACAGACGAGTAAGACTCGCGAACATCAACACAGACGATTAAGACTCGTGAACATCAACACAGACTTGTAAGACTCGCGCACATCAACACAGATGTGTAAGATTCTCGCACATCAACACAGACGTGTAAGACTCTCGCACATCAACACAGACGTGTAAGACTCTCGCACATCAACACAGACATGTAAGACTCGTGCACATCAACACAGATGGACAAACTACCACCTGTTAGGACTATCGGCACTATTATTATTATTATTTTAGATATGATTGCAACTTTGTCAACTCGCTGTTTAAATGCCATGTATCCTAATTAAGTATATGTAGTTTCATAAAACGCAGTATAGTATGTGATGACGGGTTAGATACTTTCCTGTAAGAGGTCCAAGTTGATGTGAGGTGGTGGCGATCAGTTGTCCTTCTAGCTTGTTGTCTTACTTGTCACAAAGAGATACAATTAGTCAATAATGTTAGTAACCAGGTACAAGAAACTTCCTTGTTCGAGACCACAGCTTTTATTAGAACCAGTTCGCATACTCTTTGTAATGCCTTCTCTAATAATCAATCAAGTATCCATTTACAGCTGGTTTGGATAGAACGTATCGAAGCTTTGAAACTAACCCTATACCTTCGCATATGAAGCAACTGCCATAACAGCGATATATTAGCTCTATATGCATGTTGGGTGGTGTTACAAAGCTATAGTTTTGTTTCCTAGTACATTATCACGACTCTATGAGAACTAACAACATGTTTACATGTTTCTTGTTTGAATGAGCAATTATTCCATTGACGCTTTGACTATCGAATTCATTATTTGCTAGTAAGTTATCGATGCTTGTTGCCAATAAAAGAAGTTCAAAGCGAGGTGTGTAGTCTATTTGATATATTTGGCATATCTTCACATAATCTACATAAAATGTGTGAAAGACTGAAATTGTAATGTCTATGATATTTCAATTCCAATAATTATTTTTAACGCTAAAATGAAAAAAACAAGAATTCGAAGAAATGTATTTCAAAATGCACCAAGGGACACAACCACATAAATGACAAAACACAAATAGAAACAAAGATTACCTTCCCCTGAAACATGTAAACCCTTGCTCCCTCCCCTCCCCACCAAACAAAATACCCAAACCAGCAGAGGTTGTACATTTGACATTTCTCCGCTCTTGCCTAGAACGCGTGAGCTATGGTCCTGTACGAACATACAATTTGTGAAATGCGTACTGAAGACGTAAGGTTTAAAATTTACACTCGACCAAATTTCTCCTGCTCGTGTTCGTCATCGATACATGACATATTTGGAGGAATCAACTCTGACCCCAAGCACTTGTGTAAGAATGGCTTACTTACACTGAGCTAAACCTTGAACCTGACAGTTGGAGCCGAAGTCATGGCACTGACTATACCAGTGGCTAACAGAACACAACATTGGCTGGCCCTGTAGTTGAGTCGAAGTCGTGACACTGACTATACCAGTGGCTAGCAGAACAGAACATTGGCTGGCCCTGTAGTTGTCAATACTTTTGTTCCAAATAATAATTGAAATAATAATTTCTTAATTCTGCTGGTGAAGAACGGCCCTTACCATCCCCAGACCGTAGTCCTTTGGATAATATCAGGACGTATTGGCCAGTGCATGGATGCGTGTGTGTATCTGTTTGTAATGTGCACGTGCTGGCCAGTGTTATAGATGCGTGTGTGTATCTGTTTGTAATGTGCACGTGCTGGCCAGTGTTATAGATGCGTGTGTGTATCTGTTTGTAATGTGCACGTGATGGCCAGTGTTATAGATGCGTGTGTGTATCTGTTTGTAATGCGCACGTCCTGGCCAGTGTTATACATGCGTGTGTGTATCTGTTTATAATGTGCTACACTATGGCAGTTTTGCAGTACAGTAGTTTTGCCAACCCCAACTAAATGATCTCATGGCGTGCGTCTCATATAGCCTTTGAAAACATCGTCCATCTCCTGGCCTTCGTGAGGCAGAACTGTTTTGATTAACAGGAGAAGGGGCGGAAGGCGAGCCTCTGGCGCCTTAAAACCAACAGTTTCGGGCAGATGGGACTCGAAAGCCTAGGAAGGCAGCTCATCTCTCTCAATCTCTCTTCTCTCTCTCTCTCTCTCTCTCTCTCTTTCGCCTTCTATTACCCAGGGGTGTTCACGCCATCAACCAACCCTCGCCAAGCAGCTCTATCCTGTGCCTTCTACCACCCAGGGGTGTACATCAACCAACCCTCGCCAACCAGCTCTATCCTGTGCAATCTTTTCCACTTCCTTCCAGCTTCTCCGTGTTTTCTTTACTTCAGCCTACAGATCTGGTCTCCATGTATTCCTTGGTCTGTCTATGCCACTCCTTCTCTGGGGGTTCCATGACAGGGATTGCCTTAGGGATACTGGTCTGAGGCTTTCTTAATGTATGACCCATCCATCTCCACTTTCTTCCTAAGATTTTCTGTTCCAATGTATCTTGTCCCACTCTCTTCCACAGTCTGTCGTTTCTAACTTTGTCAAACCATTTTATACCAGGAATCTTTCTCAGGCATCTGTTGACAAAACCCTGCAGTCTCCTGTCATTACCTTTGGTCATCCTCCAGGCATCTGTTGACAAAACCCTGCAGTCTCCTGTCATGGCCTTTAGTCATCCTCCAGGTTTCCGCTCCATACAGCATGTCTGACTTCACATTCGAATTGAAAATAATTATTTTTGTCTTCCTTCTTATTTTCTTGGAATATGGCTTTCAACTTTTCGAATGCAATTCTTGCTTTTTGTATTCTTGTTTTTATATCCTCGTCTGTCCTTTCTTCCTTGTTGAGGATACTTCCTAGGTATGTAGGCAGTCCATCTATGAGAAAGAAAACTCCAATTTCAAAATACCTGAAGCCTTCCAAAATTTCAAAATTAATTTATTAATATACATAGAATGCAGCTATATGTTACAACGTACCTCAAAGAAGTTTGTCTCCTAAATTGAATGATATCATTATATGAAATTAAAAGTCCGTATTTGCTTTGATAAAATAATGAATAATTTAATAATACTGTATGCGAATTTTTGAATTATCATCCTTTGATGTTTAAAGGGCGTCAAATGATAGTCACGTTCTTTAACTTTCTTCAAACATTCACAATGTGATAACAGTACATGACTAGGCCGTGTAGCTGCTGTCTGTGTACTCGGATATCCTATACTGAGTGATGTGTTGGATGTAAATACAAGAATGTGCTTATACTGAAAACGTGTGTGTTAATTCTTGTATTGTTTGAGTATCGGATTCAAACCGGATGTAAGCAAAAGTTGTATCAACTTTTGTAATACATTTTATCTAACAAATATAAACTGGTAATCTCACTGTGGCAAGGAAATAAGAAGGATAACTAATTAACATTTTTCAATTCAAATGTGAAGCCAGTCTTGCTGTATGGAGCGGAAACCTGGAGGATGACTAAAGGCCATGACAGGAGACTGCAGGGTTTTTGGTACAGGTGCCTGAGAAAGATTCTTGATATAAAATGGTTTGACAAAGTTAGAAACGACAGACTGTGGAAGAGAGTGGGACAAGATAAATTGGAACAGAAAATCTTAGGAAGAAAGTGGAGATGGATGGGTCATACATTAAGAAAGCCACAGGCCTATATCACCAGGTAATCCCTGTCATAGAACCCCCAGAGATGCATAGGCAGACCAAGGAATACATGGAGACGAGATCTGGAGGCGGAAGTAAAGAAAACAGGAAAAAGCTGGAAGGAAGTGAAAAAGATTGCGCAGGACTGAGCTGCTTGGTGAGGTTTGGTTGATGGCCTATGCACCCCTGGGTGATAGAAGGCGAAAGAGAAAGAGAGAATCTCACTGCGCCAAATCTCCAGACATTACACTGACCTTTTTCACACACATAATATACAATACTATCTTTATAGTAATACTAAAACCAGTCTCTCTACCATGCAGTGTTCCCTAGAAACAAGCTGTTTTCAAGGCAGTCTTGCTGATGAGATGTGGATCGATGTGATCCCGGTAGTAGCCAGCGCCACGCAGATGAAGCAAATCATAGCACAACGGCCTGGATGACCGCGGCCCACCTTCCTAAGCATGCTCGGTATGTGAGGAAAGCCACTACAACTCGCCACTTAACGTCCTTTCCAGGGAGCACAAAAGAGTCAACTTACCCATTGTGGGCATACAACAATAACAATAACGTAAACAAACAGCTGACAATTCACATATCCTCACAGTCCAGGCATTGACACACAAAAAAGCGTTAATGTCAAGTTGTAAGCATACCGTTTTTTGTTTTGAAATAATGCCATTAGTAAATTATACATCGCCCTGGAGAGTTTCGACCCAGCCTGGTTAGCAACATGCACAAGACACATCGTTCACACGCTGTGATGCCTCTATGACCTCTTGGTGTTACGGAAAAGACAAGGCAATGAGTAGAGTAAACTGGTTGTATACAGACTCTGCAGTCTTCTAAACCAGGATAATTATATTAAGTTAAGTTATACTCGTGTAAGTCCTGGCAGTCATACTGATCTAAGGATACTAAACATACATACCATGCGTGTTCAAATGAAACTGGACCTAAATGCACCAAGAGCACATACGTACGATACGCGTGATGACGTCATCTCTGATGTAAATAGCACATACCAAACGACAAGTTTGCTTAGTTTTATTATCCTCCGACTCCTAATTTCCTCAGCAGACCGTGGACAACATGGCCGGTGTGATACGAGAGTTGGTCAGCGAGCGGAGATTCGGTTTCTAACAGCTGAAGGATGTTGACCACTTGACATTCATCTCAGAATGCAGGCAGTGTTTGGGGACAAAAGTGTGTCGAAGACAACAGTGAAGAACTGGGCAACGATGTTTAAAGAAGTAAGTGAGTTAACGAAAGATCTTCCGAGACCAGGTCAGGCGCACATTGTTGCATCATAAGATGCCATCGTCAAAATTGATGCAGCAATTCGGGTGGACCGTCGCCGGAGCTTACGCTGGCCACACTTTTGTCACCTTACACTTGCTGCATTCTGAGATAAACGTCAATTGGTCGACATCCATCTGGGCTAGTTGTCTCGCCGCGGCGACTCAATTTCAACCAGTGTTCGTAAAGCGATCTCAGTCCCGCCAGGCGGAGCGATAGCGCGGGCTTGCGGAAAACGCTCGCCTGCCTTTCCCCGTAGTGCGAATTGGGTGCGGTTTGTGGTAGTGGCTCCTCCACCGAGGTGCGCTAGTCTGGTCCGTATCAGGAAACGTGGTCCGTCCGTGGTGATTTATCTAAGGCTTATAGCAGAGCTCGACAGTACGTCTCGCTGGTGGTCCGACTCTCGCAAAGAGCTTGTGACCGGCAAATGGAAAGCAGGAATCGTTGCCTCGAGGCCCTGCGTTCTCCCTACGGAGAAGAAGGGCAGGCCAAATTGTGTCTCTAGTCCCAGTGAAATTCGTCGCCGAGGTCGTTGGGATCCGTTCTGCACAGAGCGCTGCCATCCCTCCTCGAGCGAGCCCGGTCGGTCGGTCGTCTGGTGCGTGTGGGAGGCCCCTGTCAGGCGGTCCTAGGTCGACGGAGTGAGGGACGGGTGGAAAAAACCGTCCGTCCCGTCAGTCGGTCCCTGCGGCCGTCGTCCCAGCGAGGCTTTTTACACACCCTTCCTCCGCCGACCGGTGTGTGCTGTACGTACGTCTCCGACAGATATCTGGTTGATCCTGCCAGTAGTCATATGCTTGTCTCAAAGATTAAGCCATGCATGTCTAAGTTCACACTGTCTCACGGTGAAACCGCGAATGGCTCATTAAATCAGTCGAGGTTCCTTAGATGACACGATCCTACTTGGATAACTGTGGCAATTCTAGAGCTAATACATGCTTACCAAGCTCCGACCCTCGCGGAAAGAGCGCTTTTATTAGTTCAAAACCAATCGTCGTTTCCCCTCGCGGGGTTGCGGCGTCCCCACTGGTGACTCTGGATAACTTTGTGCTGATCGCATGGCCTCATGTGCCGGCGACGCATCTTTCAAATGTCTGCCCTATCAAATGTCGATGGTACGTGACATGCCTACCATGTTTGTAACGGGTAACGGGGAATCAGGGTTCGATTCCGGAGAGGGAGCATGAGAAACGGCTACCACATCCAAGGAAGGCAGCAGGCGCGCAACTTACCCACTCCCGGCACGGGGAGGTAGTGACGAAAAATAACAATACGGGACTCTTTCGAGGCCCCGTAATTGGAATGAGTACACTTTAAACCCTTTAACGAGGATCTATTGGAGGGCAAGTCTGGTGCCAGCAGCCGCGGTAATTCCAGCTCCAATAGCGTATATTAAAGTTGTTGCAGTTAAAAAGCTCGTAGTTGGATCTCAGGCGCAGGCGGGCGGTCCGGCTCGCGCCGGTTCACTGCCCGTTGTCTCCTGCCCTACCGTCTGCCGGCTCTCTCCCACGGGTGCTCTTCGCTGAGCGTCCTGGGTGGCCGGCGCGTTTACTTTGAAAAAATTAGAGTGTTCAAAGCAGGCCTCGGCTGCCTGAATAATGGTGCATGGAATAATGGAATAGGACCTCGGTTCTATTTTGTTGGTTTTCGGAACTGGAGGTAATGATTAACAGGGACAAACGGGGGCATTCGTATTGCGGCGTTAGAGGTGAAATTCTTGGATCGCCGCAAGACGAGCTACTGCGAAAGCATTTGTCAAGAATGTTTTCATTAATCAAGAACGAAAGTCAGAGGCGCGAAGACGATCAGATACCGTCGTAGTTCTGACCATAAACGATGCCCACTAGCGATCCGCAGGAGTTGCTTCGATGACTCTGCGGGCAGCTTCCGGGAAACCAAAGTGTTTGGGTTCCGGGGGAAGTATGGTTGCAAAGCTGAAACTTAAAGGAATTGACGGAAGGGCACCACCAGGAGTGGAGCCTGCGGCTTAATTTGACTCAACACGGCCAACACCGAAATGATTGACATGCCGAGACCACTCTTCTGGAGTCTAATAAGGAACTGGTGCTGGACTTAGACCCCCAGAAATCTGGGGTTATGTCCCCTGTGGCTCGGTTTTGCCTGCATCCAGTGTTTAATAAAGGAATTGACGGAAGAGCACTATCAGGAGTGGAGCCTGAGACCTAAGTTAACTTACCACGCCAATACTGCAGAATGACTATCAAAAAGTACACCTTCGTGGGGTCTAATAGAGAACATGTGCTGGAATTAGACCCTCGAAAATTTTTGGGGCTACCCTTTAAGAAACTTGATTGTCTCGCTAAGGGAATTGACGGAAGGGCACCACCAGGTGTGGAACCTGCGGCTTAATTTGACTGAACACGCCAATACTGTAGAACAACTGACAAATTGAGAGCACTGCCGTTTGGGTCTAATAATGAACGTACGCTGGTATTAGACTCACGGACGACAAGTCAGCTCTCAAACACTCAAATGAAAGAACGCTACGGAAATCGTGTTTAACTCCGCAGAAACCGCAGATTTCAAATACCTGGTCATTGACAAACAAAAGCCCTCAATAAACTCGTCTGACCAAATAGTGAACGGGTGCTGGAAATAGATCTGAAGACAGGTCAGTTTTACCCTACAAATGACAGGGCGTTGCTACGGAAAACCAGCTCAAATCGAGAGGAGCCGCAGACACTTTGGTTCACGTACCAGGCTGATAAGCCAAGGGCGCGAGGCTACCATGTGGGGGATTACGGCCGAACCCTTGTAAGCCGCAATCCCGCCCAAAATCTCAGCACCACTGCAATGGGAGGCTCCTACATGCTCGGGACCTGGGGCTTGCGCCCCAGCCCTATCAGGTAGAACCACAGTAAGAGGTCCTTGCCGCCCGCAAATCAAAGCGGGCGGACAACTGCTTGATACTCACCCTATACGGCGATGGGGTGCGAAAAACACCAACCAAAGACTTAGAACCTGGTCGGGGTGTCGAAAACAGTAGAGCAGCCACCACACTGTGAACTGTCAAGACTCAACCACTGACCATGAGAGTTGTCCGCACACCAGGCGATCAACATCTCTGTGACATTACCAGGCTTGTCCTCTGGCTAAATGCACTCCGGTTACGATATCTACCTCTGTACGTTATCAGCCATAACTATCATGCTGGACGCAGAAGAGATGCAGACCAGCGGACATTGCACACCTGCCCCACTGTGTCAACACCCCAGGTGGCGGGGAATGCTAGGCGTACCATCCCTGCATAGAAGCCAAGAAAATAAAGGGAAAAAGAGATACCCCACTCACATGCAAATGCTACGTTTCTGGCAGGACGTGACGATCCTGGGATACAGACACACTGGACTGCCTCTCTTCCGGGTAAACCAGTCCATCTCATATATCACATATCATCATTGCACCCTATAGACACGAGTAGTGAAGACTCGATAGTCTGGTAAGACAACTTCCATAGGAGAGAAAACTCCGATCGTAAACAACTGCTGCCTTGCAGATAGGCTGGGGACAGCCAAAGGCTAAGGAGGGCATCCCTACAGAAACGCCTGTTGAAATCGGATGCACGGGGCCGCAAGCCTAACAAAACAGTGCAACGTAAATCACAGTATGATGGCAGCACAACCTATTCGAAAAACGCATGGCGCTCATCCTGAGGAGACCCGCCAGGCAGCGATAGCGCCGGGCCCCACGCCTCGAAGGGGCCCACCCTTGACTACTGGTGGTCACCCACCCATGTGTCATGGAGTCAAGGCACATGGCTATGGGGTAACGTCTATTGGCCAAAACCTCAAGACCCTCAAAATATTACAGTGGAATGCGGAGGGAGTCATTAACAAAAAACTTTCCCTAACACACCACCTGCATGAAGGTAAGATTGACGTGGCATGTATCCAGGAAACGCACCTCAACAATAACCATAAATTCTCAATCAGAGGATACCAGACCTTCCGTCTAGATAGAGAAGGCCACAAAGGAGGGGTCCTGATACTGACCAGAAACAGCATACCGAGTAGCGCGGTACCTGTCAATCACACCGGACAAGCAGAAATTGTAGGAGTTGACATAATGGCTCAAGAGACGAAGCTCCGCATTTTCAATCTGTACGGACCACCAAACAGAGACCTATCGCTCTCGAGTATGGAGGTCAGAGACTCCAACTGCATAGTAGTTGGAGATTTCAACAGCCACTCGGAGAGATGGGGATACTCTGACACAGACAGCAGAGGTGACGAAGTGGAAGATTGGGAGATAGATGCAAATCTATCCCTAATCAATAGGCCGGAGGATAGCCCTAGCTTCTATTCAAGAACATGGCATACAACCTCGACTCCAGATTTGGCCTTCTCCACACAGGACATACACTATAAAATAGACCGCCAGGTGCTAAACCAACTGGCAGGTAGCGACCACAGGCCGATCAGGCTAACCATTGACATGGAAGTAGGCCCACAGGAAACAAAACCGCTCCCACGTTGGAATTACAAACGAGCCGACTGGGACAGTTTTGCAATCCTGACAGATGGGCTGTTTGAAACCATCAACACACGAAACACCAAAATGAAGCCCATGGTAGAGAGCCTAAGCAAGGCAATAATGCAAGCCGCCACTGAAACCATCCCAAGAGGAGCTAGGAAAAACTATAAGCCCTACTGGAATGATGAGTTGCAGAAAGTGGAAGATGCAGTAACAAATGCTAGGAACATGGCAGAACGAGAAAAATCCATGGAGGCAAACATCGCCCTCAAAGCCGCCGCGGCTAAGTACAAACACACTCTCAAGCAAACAGCAAGAGAAAGTTGGAAAAATAAAACGGAAAGTTTAAACCTGGACAAAGAAGGGAACAAGCTATGGAAGCTAGTCAGAGCCATGAACGACGAAACCCCGTCTAATAAACAAATTACTATCAAGCAGGGCGAGAACTTGATCACAGGTAAGAAAGCCGCAAACGCCTTTGTCGATCACTATGCCAGAGCAAACCACATCGAGGTCCCTGCAGAAAAGCATACAGACATTAGCGAAGACCTAAAGGGACACGAAAACATAAATACGGCTCCTGAAGAGCACATGATGGCCAAACTAACAATGCGCGAAATGGAAGAGGCTATGAGAACACTTAAGAAAAGGAAATCTCCCGGAAAAGACGGGATAACAAACGAAATGCTGATGGGGCTGGGCCAAACAGCGAAAAAAAAACTACTATCAGTCCTGAACCAAAGCTGGAAAAGGGGTATTGTACCCCAGGCATGGAAAGATGCAATACTGGTACCAGTACCAAAAACAGGAAAGGACAAAACAGATCCGAATGGATACAGGCCCATAAGCCTACTGAGCTGTGTCGGCAAGCTGATGGAACGGATGATAAACACCAGACTGATGTGGCATCTGGAAGAAAAACGAATACTAATTCCACAGCAAGCCGGCTTTAGACAGCACAGATCCACTGAGGACCAGGTCATCCTCATAGCCCAGGAGATAGAAGATGCCTACCAGGCACAGAAACACACAGTAGCTGTTTGGGTGGATCTGGAAAAGGCATTTGACAAAGTCTGGAAGGATGGACTTAGAGTCAAGCTAAGAAGAAGTGATGTCTGTGGGAAAATGTACAAGTGGATCAACCACTACCTCAAACAAAGAACGGCCAGAGTCCAAGTACAAGGGCAGATGAGCAAAAAGGTGACAC
This sequence comes from Ariolimax columbianus, assembly GCA_036924085.1. Taxonomy (NCBI): domain Eukaryota; kingdom Metazoa; phylum Mollusca; class Gastropoda; order Stylommatophora; family Arionidae; genus Ariolimax; species Ariolimax columbianus. The sequence continues at coordinate 35,039,412 of JAVGWX010000016.1, read as the reverse complement.
TCGAGCAGGGAGTACCCCAAGGGGGAGTATTGTCACCCACACTCTTCCTGGTATATATAAACGATATTACAGAGAATATATAAAGAAGAGTCCATAGCTCAATGTTTGCAGACGATCTGGCTATGTGGACCTCTGAAAAGAATCTCACCATAGCAAGAAATCGGATGCAAACGGCCCTAACATCGCTGGAAGAGTGGGCGAACTCATGGCTGGTCAAAATAAACGAGGAGAAAACCACGTGCACAATATTCTCGCTCTCATTAAAACCCCAAAGTACCAAATTAAGCCTAAATGGCAAAATCCTGCAGCCAAACGACAACCCAACCTATCTGGGAGTCACATTTGATCGGCGCATGACATGGAAAAGTCAGATTGAGAGAAACCGAATGAAAGCCAGAGAAAGAATGGCGATCATCAGGAAACTTGCTGGCACAAGCTGGGGAGCAGACGAAGGCATACTAAAGAAACTGTACACTGGAAGAGTGAGACCAGTTCTCGAGTATGGCATCGCGGCATGGACAACAGCAGCGAAGGCGAACTTCGATAAAGTTAACAAACTTCAAAACCAAGCCATGAGAATTATAACAGGTGGCATGAAGTCAACGCCAATTGTAGAACTTGAAAAGATTACAAAACTGCAATCCATGACCGACAGAAGAGACTGCAGAGCCCAGCTGCAGTCAGAGAAACTCCGAAGACTGACGGACCATCCAATGTACCAGAGGCTAAACAATTTGGGAAATGGGAAACTAAAGCGGAGAAACTTTGCAGAAATAGCCAAAGCAAAGATGCACGAAGATCCCATAAACGCACTAACAACACCAAAACCCATCACTACTGTACGAAAACCTACTTGGAGGCAGGATATATTTCCAGAGGTGGTAGAAAATATACCAGGTATTGCAAACAAAAACTGCTAGTCTGAAAAAGAAAGAAGAGATACTACCCTGAGTTACAATACGGAAAACTACCCAAGCATGGACTGGACCCATGCATACACCGACGGTTCCGTAACAAATACAACACAGTATGGATTGGCAGGAGCATTCCTGAGCCTACCAAATGGCAGAAAAATAACACTGGCATTCGCTACTGGAAAATACACAAGCAATTTCAGAGCGGCGGCAGAGGCACAGGGCGGCAGTGGAAGAAATGGTGACAGGTAAAAGGAATGAAAGCCACATAGTCCTGCTTACAGATGCACTGGCCGTAGTCACAGCACTGAAAAGCCAGAAAAATACTGAACTTAATGATGTAAGAGCAGTACTCTGTCAACTATGCCAGCAGGCCGCACCAAAAAGAGTAGTGGTGCAGTGGGTCCCATCTCACTGCAACATCCAAGGCAACGAGGAGGCAGAGAGACTGGCAAAAGAAGGTGCAAAACTACCACAACCCGATACTAGTATGACATACGAAGAGTCAAAACGGCTTATTAGAGCTAGATACATGACCAAATGGGAAACCGAACATACTGGCTACACCAAAAACGATGCCTATTACCAGTTGAACCGAAGAGAGCAGGTCGTTGTCTTCAGACTTCGCACTGGCCACAACAGACTGAGGCACCACCTATTCAACAAATTGAAGATAGGGTGTACCGACGAATGCCCGTGCGGTACTGGTAAAATGACCACTGAACATCTGCTGCAGAACTGCCCGACATACGAGGATCAGAGAGAGCAGATGTGGCCATTGCCAGTGGAACTGCAAGACAAGCTCTATGGTAGTGGCGAGAGTCTCAGGATGACCGCCGCTTTTTTCGAGAAAATAATGGTTACTGTCTGACTGTGTACGCAGAAGAAGAAGAAGAAGAAGGTCGACATCCTTAAGCTGTTAGAAACCGAATCATCATTCGCTGATCAACTCTGGACGGATTTTGTATCACACCCGCCATGTTTCCAACGGTCTGTTGAGGAAACTATGAGTCGGGGGAAAATGAAATTCTGCAAATTTGACGGTTGGTAAGCGCTGTTTACACCAGAAGTGACGTCATCATGCGCATCGTACTTTTCTCCACCAGTTTGGTCTGGTTTCATTGAACACGTATCGTATATGTACACTCTTATATTTGGGCTTGCATGTGTTTGTGTCGTGTAACGCCATCCACTACTGAAGGGTCTCAGACACTTGCTCTACTCCCTACATTTAGTTTACGCTGGCTGTTACAGAGGCTGTTACAGAGGCTGTTACGCTGGCTGTTACAGAGGCTATTACGCTGGCTGTTAAAGAGGCTGTTACAGAGGCTGTTACGCTGGCTGTTAAAGAGGCTGTTACAGAGGTAGCTCTATACAATAATCAATGAATGTTATATGTTAAAAGAATTACAATAGTAAAAAAAATAGTTGTTTCTGTGAAGAAATGGCGTCTTTGAAGATGAAGCGAATGTGTCGGCGTGTGTGTGTGTGTCTGAGTGTATGTCTGTGTATCTTACGCCTAGCATAGTCTAGCAAAACATACAAGAACAGGTAGGGTTCAAATTACGATGGAGACCGGCATTTTTTCACGTGGATTTTCTGAAATTTCTTTTGATCTCTGGGTAGTTGAGATCGAATGTCCGTGTGCAGTGTCGTGCATGTTAAAAATTCATCAGCAGTTGGAAATTGAAAAGAGTAAGCTTAACGGTCGCTGCCAAGGCAAAATTAAAAATCTACCCAATCTATTTACGGAATTCGTGCACTGCGCTGAGATGTTTCCAAAATATTTAAGAAAAACAGAGCACAAGGGTTAACCTGCGTGCAATGACGTTGGTTCTTCGATTAACTAAACTGAAATAAACTAAAACAATTACAACAATAACAACAATCACCCCAGAAACAGCTGAGACCTATTATAATAGCATCCCCAACACGTCATCCACGACAACGGAGTCTACTTAAGAAGCATATTCACGTTGCCTATTGTATATATGAAAATAATCAATATCTTCAGACGAACTGCGCTGGACAGTTCTCCTGTCTCGTGAGTTAGACCACTCCTGAGACATCTTCTGTGATCAGATCAAGTTCTGATGTTCCTATTCTGGCTACCTCCAAACACATCCCATTCCGTTTAACCAATACCAGGACGTCGAGAAAGGGTGAAACTCTAGCTGTCCTTCAGACTACACGAGATAATCAACTCCCATGCGACGCCTCGGGCTAGGGAAGCCAGTTTTACCCAATTCTTGATTGGGCCGGCACTCTCCATGTTACTGGAATTCGTGAAAGATTTATTTTTAGTTGCTGGTCGTCAAGATGTGTTGTAGTCCTAATGAAACAATTTACTTCAGGTGTTTGTTACAAGTGTCTTTTTGTGCTATTGTCTTTTACATGTCTACATAGTGATGAATTTTGGCGTCGGCAGTGAAACACGGAAGGTGACATCAATCGTTGAGTCAAACTATCCACAAACCGCAAAATTTGAAATTCGACTTGAATATGATGGGATAAGTCTCTGAAATGATAAAGCAAGACTGCGGGCGACCAGAGAGCTACATTAGCTATGAGTACTGAAACTCTTGACAATATTCTAACTGGTTGAGTATCCAGAGGTCTACCAGAAGAGATTTACGTGTGTGCATCACATAACATAGCATACAATAACAGAGCATATTATAACTGAGCATTTAACATCATAACTTACCATAACAGAACAGAAAATATATCAGAACAACATAACGTAACATAACGTAAGGTAAAATAACGTAACATAACAGGACATTAAATAACATCAAGTAACATCAGGTACAATTTGGTAACATAACGTCACAGAATATATCAGAAAAGAACATAACACTATGTAAAACAACATAAGATAAGATTAATTAAAGTAACATAACAAGACATAGCATAACATAACATAACACAAGGTAGCATAACGTTAGTAACATGACGTAACATAACCACCATCATCATAGTCGTCTCGGTCTCTGTAGATCATGCGCGTGGCGCCCTGTCAGTTTTGTCCAGCTCTGTCTCCTGTATTTCGACACTGTTTGCTATGGTTGTAAAGGCCAATCCACGAGTGACAGCCCCTGCCCCAGATCATACAACCATATTGAAGAGGCTGGCTTGCCTGGCTGTTCCTTTATCTCTTCAGTCTTTCTCTTTTCTCTGAAGGCAGAATATCACTACTAACGTGAGCAGCCCCAATGTCCCCAACTGACTGTCTCCAGATAGCTCGATCCTGAGCAACTTCTTCCCAGCCCTCGGATGGGATGTCACATGACGTATGTCCCTCTTGCAAACATCCTTAAATCGCAGTGTGGGACTGTTGATTCTTCTATGTCCAATGGCGAGCTGTCTATAAATGATATCCTTTGGCAGCCTCTCGTCTTCCATGCGATAAACATGTCCCAACCACCGCAGACGTCGCTCGCTCAACATCGAGTACATGCTGTGAGTGTTTGCTATCTTTAAAACAGTATTATGAGGCACTCTCTCTTGCCATCCAATCCCAATATACGCCGTAGACACTTCATGTGAAAGGTGTTTAACCGTTCCTGTTTAGTGTAAGTTTTCCAAGCCTCGCTTCCATACATGAGAGTTCCAAGAACACAGGTCTGATAGACTAGGACCTTGGTGTAGTGAGACACCTCAGTGTTTCCTAGACTCTCTTGGTCAGGCAGACCAAGACATTACTAGTCCTGCCAAGCCTGCTGTCTATCTCCTTCTCGAGCGAGAGAGTGTTGCTGATGGCAGACCAAAGATAAGTGAAACATAACATTATGTAACGTAACACAACGCAAAATAGCGGAACAGAACATAACAGAATACAACAAACGATAACATAACATAACAGAATTAGCATGAGACCGATATATCAACAACGACTGTTTCCCCGTGCTTATACTGGGGTCCCCATATGCGAGAAGAGAGAAGAAAGAACAGGATCACTGCACGTTACTCTGTGCATAATAAAGGCGCTTAAAGGGGGGGCGGGGGGGGGGGGGGTTGTGTAGGGATCTGGAAACGCCAGCATGTAAAGCCAAATGTTATTAACACCACAACTGCAGGAGCAAATATGCAAATGTTTGGACACGATTCGAGCAAGAATACGAAATGGCAGGTGTTGGTTATTTGATAGTGATCATAACGGCCTTGTCATTGTACCCCGATGGTTAGTAAAGGGAAGGAAGGAATTGGTGTCAGGTGAAACATACTGATCAAGGTGGGAGTGAAGAGTAATCAGGGTCAGGTGAAACATACTGATCAAGGTGGGAGTGAAGAGTAATCAGGGTCAGGTGAAACATACTGATCAAGGTGGGAGTGAAGAGTAATCAGGGTCAGGTGAAACATACTGATCAAGGTGGGAGTGAAGAGTAATCAGGGTCAGGTCAAACATACTGATCAAGGTGGGAGTGAAGAGTAATCAGGGTCAGGTCAAACATACTGATCAAGGTGGGAGTAAAGAGTAATCAGGGCCAGGTCAAACATTCTGATCAAGGTGGGAGTGAAGAGTAATCAGGGTCAGGTCAAACATACTGATCAAGGTGGGAGTGAAGAGTAATCAGGACCAGGTCAAACATTCTGATCAAGGTGGGAGTGAAGAGTAATCAGGGTCAGGTCAAACATTCTGATCAAGGTGGGAGTGAAGAGTAATCAGGGTCAGGTGAAACATTCTGATCAATGTGGGAGTGAAGAGTAATCAGGGTCAGGTCAAACATACTGATCAAGGTGGGAGTGAAGAGTAATCAGGGTCAGGTGAAACATTCTGATCAACGTAGGAGTGAAGAGTAATCAGGGCCAGGTCAAACATACTGATCAAGGTGGGAGTGAAGAGTAATCAGGGTCAGATCAAACATACTGATCAAGGTGGGAGTGAAGAGTAATCAGGGCCAGGTCAAACATACTGATCAAGGTGGGAGTGAAGAGTAATCAGGGTCAGGTCAAACATACTGATCAAGGTGGGAGTGAAGAGTAATCAGGGCCAGGTCAAACATACTGATCAAGGTGGGAGTGAAGAGTAATCAGGGCCAGGTCAAACATACTGATCAAGATGGGAGTGAAGAGTAATCAGGGCCAGGTCAAACATACTGATCAAGGTGGGAGTGAAGAGTAATTAGGGCCAGGTCAAACATACTGATCAATGTGGGAGGGAAGAGTAATCAGGGTCAGGTGAAACATTCTGATCAAGGTGGGAGTGAAGAGTAATAAGGGTCAGGTGAAACATTCTGATCAAGGTGGGAGAGAAGAGTAATCAGGGTCAGGTAAAACATACTGATCAAGGTGGGAGTGAAGAGTAATCAGGGCCATGTGAAACATACAGATCAAGGTGGGAATGAAGAGTTATCAGGGTCAGGTGAAACAAAGTGATCAAGGTGGGAGTGAAGAGTAATGAGGGTCAGGCGAAACAAAGTGATCAAGACCACACGTCTAGTCCACGCCTCCCTAATGGAACTATGATGTGTCACATCAGTCAGGGTTAACGAGTTGGGAATCCCCACTGGTAAACCTCATGATGCTGAGCTTATTGAGGAAATTTACATTGCAATATAGACAGAATCCTCTGTACCTTCATGCCGAAGGACATCACCCATGCTTCATTTGCTTGCGCGGAAAAAAAAAAGTAAGGTCGGAAACTTTTTGAACACACCTCATATATATATTTATATATCATCATGTAGCATGTCCTTTGTAGAACGTCGCTCCCATCACAGTCTGTCTTACAGAAACTCTTTCCATTGCCAAAACTCCAGCCTCCGCCACAGTCATACCCAGGCATTCCAGGATATCTTGGTGCCGTCGTCTTCTTGGTCTACCCCTTCCTCTTTTGCCGGGCACCAAACCTTCCATCACCGTTCTCTCGAGACCATTGTGTCTCTTGATGTAACCAAAGTATTTGCATTTTCTAGCCAGAATGGAATTGATAAACCAGTTATCCTTTATGCTCAACTCTTACCGAATGTCTGCATTTTTTTGGGTTTTTTCTTCGTCCAGGTTATTCTGAGGATCTTTCTGTAACATTTTGATCGAAGGATTCGATTCTTTGTTTAGACGTTTTAGTAATCATCCATTCACAGTCATAAGCTGCCACAGGAAAAACACAGGCTCTCAAGACTTTTACTTTTATCATTTTGCTGGTGCCATAATTTCTTCAGGCTGTTCAGTCTCTGCATTGCCACAGTTAGTCTTCTTCTGATTTATTTCGAGGAGTCGCCATTTTTGTCAATTCTGGAGCCCAGATATTCAAAATGTGTGACCTGATCTATTTCCTCACCACCCACAGTAAATTTATGCTGACATTGTGTTTTGTTGGTGGTCATTATCTTTGTTTTATTTATGTTTATGAACAGATTTTGATCTTTACTATGTCCATTAACGGCTGAAAGTAGCTGCTCTAGCCCTTCTGCACTTCTGGATAGTATCACTGTGCCATCTGCGTATCGTAACTCTGGAATCTCGTACCCCCCATCGTAAATGGGTCCAAACTTTCAATGTTCTCGTCTTCTCGAACATTTCTCATTATACATTCCGCATATATGTTGCACAGATAAGGTGAGAGGATACATCCCTGTCGTACTCCCTTTTGTATTGCAAACCAATCTGATGTTTGCTCAGATATATATATATATATATTGATGTCTGAAAGCGTTAACAGAGTAAAGACAAGCTCTACCTTTGCCATGGAGCATGTCCTTTTCAAGTCGTCACTCGGGCACTCTGATCAGTCCCTGTGTACGTATATCATTATCAGTGTTTGTCCACATCACTCCTATCTCCATCTATACCTTCAAAACATGCACTCTGCCGCCTGACTCCAGGTGCAATACCGTCTAGCAAGGATCCACCTTTTTAAGTATAGCTCGAGATGAAAGAAGAGTCATTGCAACATTGACTGCAAGGTCTCCTGGATGTCTTAGACCATCACATTCTTATTTGAGCCAGTCATGTACGTCAAGATGGCATCTACAAATGTTAGTGCAGCTCTATGTGTGGAATATTTGCCCCTTTTATTGTGTATCGAATACATTGTTAAATAGTATCGGTAAAAGTGGTGATCTTTGCCGCAGTCCTGGGCAAATATTTGTCTCGACTTTGATTTGTCCTAGATACACAGCGGAGTGCAGCTGTTCTCTCCATCAGTACAGCTGACATCCAGCTCACCAGCCATGATTTGATTAAGCACTGCTTCAAAGAGTACAGCAGGGTCCCAACAATCGGCTCGGTTATATGCATCCTCGAGGTCTAGAGCAACTGCGACCGTAGTCTGTTTGTACTAGAAGACCTCATACACATCATATGCGAATATCCCAGCATTATCCCAGGTAACTCCTTCGTCGGTATGTAACTGCCAGAGGTATCAGGTAGAATAAGAACGTTCTAGATAAGACATTATTTTTTTTGGCCACTATCCTCTATCATCTTGTCATAGACGTTATAAAGAGTGATTGTTCTACAGCTACCGAGAAGCGTAGATTCCTTGTCAGGTTTAGGGTGTGGTTTCAGATAGATATGGAGCATGTCTTCAGGAATTGATACCGTTTTTATACTGGTATTGAAATCATTAACTTACTTACTTTTACCGTGAGCTGTAGAGGTTTGCCAGAGAGAACACTGCTCTATCAACCCTCTTTTTCCGGGCCTCTTTCCAATCCAGCCCTCGGTCACTTAGGGACTGTCGTATATTGTCATCCCAACGTACTTTGGGACGTCCTGTGGGTCTGCGTCCTTGACTTTTGGAGTTGCTGATGTGCATTCCTCTCTTCTTCAACTTTTCTTCCCAGACCTGCAAGTTGATCTGGAGATGTGCCTCGGATTTCGTGATCAGCGCCACATCATCTGCAAATGCTAGTTCCGATATGTAACTCATCTTCAAGTACCCTACTACATTCTTTTTTGTTCATTTCTTGCAGGCTTTGATGACTTCATCCATGAGGAGTATGAAAAGGTACTTTGATAGAATGTCACCCTGTCTTACTCCGCTAGTAGTCATGAACTCTCCTTACTTTTGATTTGATGTCCGCATTTAATTTCGTCATGTTTTATAGAAACTTTGTATGGCAGGGATCACGGGTCCTGAGATGTTCTTCCTTGTCAGGCACTCCCAGAGTTTGTCCCAAGGGACTTTATCGAATGATTTCTCCAAATCCAAAATCTTTATCATATTGAAGAGACTTTTCACTTAGCTGTCTGAGTGTAAAGATAAGGTCTTGAGTACTTCTGTTTGCCCTAAACCCACATTGAGTTTCATCCATATTTGGCTCTGCTAGACCTCTTAATCGCCGTTCTAGAATCCTAGAGTAGACTTTCCCGGGAACACTGAGAAGGGAATTAACTCTGTGATTTTCACATTGTCGATTGTCACCCTTTTTAAATATTGGTATTATTATGACAACCTCCCAGTCTCTTGGTATCTTCTTGTGGCGCAAAGCTGCCTTGAGAATCTTCATGAATAGTCTCTCTCTCCTGCCGTTTCCATGTATTTAACCATTTCTGGTGTTATACCATCATGTCCTGCTGCTTTACCAATCTTAATTTTCTCCAATGATGCCTTTAGTTCTTCCATTGTGATATTATCGTTTCCCTCCATGGCTCCCTCTTCTTGAATTGGGACTGTTACTTCCAGAGCTTGATTTTCCTCCACTCCAAGGAGATCTGAGAAATATTCTTTCCATCTGTTCATTACCTCTTCTGGGGCAGTCAACAGCGCACCTTGTTTATCTTTAACAAATTTCAGGGGGCATTCCTTTTCCTTCCTCATGTTCTTTAAGGTCCTGTAGAACAGTTTCTGGTTTTCTCCACCATTATTTTCCAGTTTCTCTCCAAATTCCTCCCAGGATTTCTGTTTGGCCTTGAGCACAGTCTTCTTCGCTTCTGTTCTAAAATTTACATATTCTTTATATTTCTTTGTTTGTTCTTCTGTATTCCTAGCCCCTAGGTATTGCTTCCATGCCTTTTTCTTTTCTTGTATTATTCTTTTCACTGCTTCTGTCCACCATGGTGTACTCTTTCTCTTCCACCCTTCTTTGGTCTGACAGCATGGCTCTACTGCAGCCTCTTTCAGGATGTCTTTTAATTTTACCCAGAGCATTTCCATCTCTTCTTCAGATTCCTCTAACTTTCCTATTGCTGTTGGTATCTCCCCTTAACATCTGGTTCTCTTAGTTTATAAGCCTTAATTTGATTTTCTTCTTGTGTGTTATTATGTTTCTTGCTTGCTGATGGGCGTTGCCTGGCTGGATAACTTTTTTTCGATTTCTCCTTTTATTTTAACTTGGTAGTGGTCACTTCCAATCCCTAGTCCTCTGAACACTCTATCATTCTTCACATGCTTCAAATCACTTTTCCTCACTTTTGCAAAGTCGATTATGGATCCTTCATTTCTTGCCGGGTCGCAACTTGTCTAGGCATGGATACGCTTGTATGGAAACCTTGTATTGGTAATAACACAGTTTTGTTCTCTGCAGAATCTCAGCGGTCGTTTTCCATTGTCATTTAAGCAATCCTGTCCATCTTTCAGTCACGGGAACCTCGCTGTACAGTAACACGTGGCCATCATGGTTCAGTGCGTTCTGTCCCTCTTTCCTTTTTTCTGTAAATGCCAGGACTGTCAATTTTGCTCTCTTCATCTCGTCTATTAGTTCATGTTCTTTTCCGTTTATACTTCTTACATTCCATGTTCCGTAAATCGTGGTCCTTAGTTCCCGCCTGTTCGTCGGCGTTGAGGTCAGTCCGGTTTTCTCTATATTTTGACTTGTAATCGCTTGTTAAGACAAACATGTGATTAGCCTACTGTGTCTTTGCATGGTGGAGGGGCTGCCTCCTTACAGCCTCCATGCTTGCCGTCCCGTTTTTGTCCACGGCTTCGTATTTATTCGCAGCTAACCTCCAAATTAGAAGGCCGTTTAGCAATCCGCAACTCTGTTGACGCGCCTGGAAGGAGGTAGGTTTCTCCCCCAGGGAAATCATGAACACAATTTATCATCTCTGCTTCACCCAGCTGCTTAATGTGGCGATACTGTACTGCATTGGGACTTGGGGAGCGTATAATCTGCATTACCTATCAAATGTTCATAAGTAATTTTCTTGATAGCTCTGAGTGTCTAGAACGTATTTGTGGTTTGTCATCAAAGTGGTTAAGCCGTCGGTCTCGTGATCAGTGGTGTGAGTTCGACTCCGAACTCCGCCGTCTTTTTCACGGGTGCTTGATGCGGAGTCCCCTGCACCTGGTAGTCGTCCCCTAGTTGTCTTGTCCTTGACTTGCCACTGGGGTCGGCGGCACGAGACGAGAGAGTGAGGACAAAATGTAGCGCAGTTAATCCTTACTAAGAATATTGCTAGCGAAATAAATTATGCGATCATCGTCTACGATGGACGGCGGCCTTTGCCTTTGCCTTTTTGGTCTAGCCACACACTACATCTATTTTCCTTTGCTACTTTCTACATCACGTGCTGGTGAAATTTAAAGAATCATCCGAGAAAAATTAAAACGAAGTCGACCATTGCAAAGAGACCAATCAGAGACATGATCAGAAACGATGACATTAGGAGACTGGTCTTGGGCTACATCAAATTCGATTGTCAGTGATGGAGGATCATTATGTGAAGTGTTGGCCAGAATAGCCCAGACAAAAGCGGGACTTGCAGGGCTTAACAAAATCTGGTAAGATAAACGGTTAGTACTATGTACGAAAATCAGATTAATTCGTACATTGGTCCTGTCAATATTCCTCTACGCTTGTGAGACATGAATGGAGATGAAATGTTTCTGAAGACTTTCAAACGTCACTTACAAAGATATAGTTACAAGTGAGGAAACATAAGATAGAGTTACAACTGCAATAGGGCCTTTTAAAAACCTCTTTGTAACTGTCAAAAGAAGGAAACTCACTTGGTACGGTCACATATCGAGATCAAATGGTCTTGCAAATGTGATCCAGCACGGAAAGATGCAAGGCAGACGACGAAGAGGCCGTCCAAAAAAGAGGTGGGAGGACAACATAAAAGAATGGACCAATCTCCGACAAGACGAGGCAGAGGGAGCGGCAGCTGACAGAGAAGGATGGTGTAGGGTTGTGAAAACGTCTTCATGTGTGCTCCAACGACGTCACTGGTTACGGGATGACCTGACATCAAATGACAGCAAATAAAATCGTTTGGCAGCGTAACAAAGCTAGCACTACATTTGGGCTCACAACAAGACTACCACTACACTTGGCCTCACAACAAGACTACCACTATACTTGGCCTCACAACAAGACTACCACTACACTTAGCCTCACAACAAGACTACCACTATACTTGGCCTCGCAACAAGGTTTGCACTACACTTGGCCTCGTAACAAGGCTAGCACTACACTTGGCCTCGTAACAAGACTACCACTACACTTGGCCTCGCAACAAGGCTAGCACTATACTTGGCCTCGCAACAAGGTTTGCACTACACTTGGCCTCGTAACAAGGCTAGCACTACACTTGGCCTCGTAACAAGACTACCACTACACTTGGCCTCGCAACAAGGCTAGCACTACACTTGGCCTCGCAACAAGGCTAGGACTACACTTGGCCTCGTAACAAGGCTAGCACTACACAGCACCCCTCCCCCCCCCCCCTGTTCCACGGCACAAGTAACCCTATTTATATATACTGGATTCAAGGCCAATGGCCGACCACGAAAAATATGGCTTGCGGAAATACCTGAGTCAGTGAATACGACTGTGAATGAGGCACCACCGGAGTGGTCTCCCGGGGTCTTTGTGAATTACAAGGACGAGAATAGCACCACTGCCTCACAGAGAGCATGTCGTAAGAGGCGACTAACTGTGTGGTATGGCATAACACCGGCCATTATTATGTGGTTTGTTTAGAGCAGCATATATGGCGTCTAACAAGCTGCGGGTCTACTTTGCTATAGTGTTTGAGTCTTATTAACATTGACTAACACATCGGTTAACCACCCCCTGTAAGCGCTTGTCCCAACGCAGCGGAGTATTAAGCTTCTCGGGTCTACCCCGCTAAGCAGGAAACCTTTCTTCCGGCTACACCAGAGCTGGGACCTGCAGATGGGCATCTGCCCTTGTAGAAGTACAGGTCGACTAAGAACTAGGGATGAGGCACACAGTAGACTCGATCCAGAGATCTCTACATAACCTGACGTTTAAAGGCAAAAACCATGAACAGAAAGAAGGTCAGCCATTAAATGGGACACGTCACTCCTCAGCTGAATTGAGTAGCTATATATTAACTACCGGTACATGCTTTGATGCTAAGAGGTCTTAACTCTTCCTCAAGTTTGTTTCTATCCGACATAGTGGTGCCATCTTCATTCTGTTGATTTCATAAGATACTTCAACTGGTGAAGTTCTTTTCTACCTCTGATAACGCTTTGTTTTATCAGTGCTTCTTTAACTAGTTTCTGCTATTTATGATGCTCATTGTATCTCTATGTCTTAAATATATATATATATATATATATATATATATATATATATATATATATATATATATATATATATATATATATATATGAGGGGCGTTCAAGTCAAAACGTGACTTCTTTTTGTAAGGGAAAAACATGGTGTTTCAAGTAATCAAAATGCCACTTATTTTTCGATATAATACCCTGCAACGTTTATGCACGCATTCCAACGTTTAACTAATGCTTGAAAAGCTTTAGCATAGAACGCGTTGTTAGTATGTCTGAACCAATCAAGAACAATCTGTTTCACTTCGTCATCAGTGCTGAAATGCTGACCTCCTAGAAATTCTTTTAGAAGTCCAAAAAGGGTAATCGCTTGAAACGAGGTTTTGGTTATAATGTTTATGTGGCAATGCCTTATAGCCGAGTTGCTGTAGTTGGCACATAGTGCGGTGAGCCATATGAGGTCGAGCGTTATGTTACAGGAGCAGAACGCCCTTCGTTATCAAATCAGACCGTTTAAGTTATGCACATCAACAAAAACAAAAGGCAAAGGCCGTCGTCCATCGTAGACGATGTTGGCATAATTAATTTTGCTAGCGCTATTTTTAGTAAGGATTAACTGCGCTACTTCTTATCCTCACTCTCTCGTCCCGAGCCGCCCGATCCCAGTGGCAAGTCAAGGACAAGACAACTAGGGGGCGACTACGAGATGCAGGAGACGCCGCATCAAGCACCCATGAAAAAGACGGCGGAGACCGGAGTCGAACCCACACCATCAATCAAACCCCAAAACACCAAATTAAGTCTAAACGGAAAATACCTACAGCCAAACGACAACTCAAACTATCTGGGAGTCAGATTTGATCGTCGCATGACATGGAAAAATTAGATCGAGAGAAACCGAATGAGAGCCAGAGAAAGAATGACAATCATGAGGAAACTTGCTTGCTGGCACAAGCTGGGGAGCAGACGAAAGTATACCAAAGAAACTGTACACTGGAAGAGTGAGACAAGTTCTCGAGTTTGGCATTGCGGTATGGACAACAGCAGCAAAGGCGAACTTCGATAAAGTTAGCAAACTCCAAAACCAAGCCATGAGAGTTATAACTGGAGGCATGAAGTCAACGCCAATTGTAGAACTTGAAAAGATTACAAAACTGCAATCCATGGCCGACAGAAGAGACTGCAGAGCCCAGCTGCAATCAGAGAAACTCAGAAGACTGACTGACCACCCAATGCACCAGAGACTAAACAATTTCGGAAGTGGGAAACTAAAGCGAAGAAACTTTGCAGAAATAGCCAAAGCAAAGATGCACGAAAACCCCATGAACGCACCAACAATACCAAAGCCCATCCCTACTGTACGAAAACCTACCTGGAGGCAGCATATATTTCCAGAGGTGGTAGAAAATATACCAGGTATTGCAAACAAAAACTGCTAGTCTGAAAAAGAAAGAAGAGATACTACCCTGAGTTACAATACGGAAAACTACCCAAGCATGGACTGGACCCATGCATACACCGACGGTTCCGTAACAAATACAACACAGTATGGATTGGCAGGAGCATTCCTGAGCCTACCAAATGGCAGAAAAATAACACTGGCATTCGCTACTGGAAAATACACAAGCAATTTCAGAGCGGAGGCAGAGGCACAGGGCGGCAGTGGAAGAAATGGTGACAGGTAAAAGGAATGAAAGCCACATAGTCCTGCTTACAGATGCACTGGCCGTAGTCACAGCACTGAAAAGCCAGAAAAATACTGAACTTAATGATGTAAGAGCAGTACTCTGTCAACTATGCCAGCAGGCCGCACCAAAAAGAGTAGTGGTGCAGTGGGTCCCATCTCACTGCAACATCCAAGGCAACGAGGAGGCAGAGAGACTGGCAAAAGAAGGTGCAAAACTACCACAACCCGATACTAGTATGACATACGAAGAGTCAAAACGGCTTATTAGAGCTAGATACATGACCAAATGGGAAACCGAACATACTGGCTACACCAAAAACGATGCCTATTACCAGTTGAACAGAAAAGAGCAGGTCGTGGTCTTCAGACTTCGCACTAGCCACAATAGACTCAGGTACCACCTATTCAACAAATTGAAGATAGGGGACACCGACGAATTCCCGTGTGGTACCGGGAAAAGGACCGCTGATCATTTGCTGCAAAAGTGCCCGACATACGAGGATCAGAGAGAGCAGATGTGGCCATCACCAGTGGCAACACTAGACAAGCTCTATGGCAGTATCGACAGCCTCAGGATGACGGCTGCTTTTTTCGAAAAAAATAATGGTTACTGTCTGACTGCGTACGAAGAAGAAGAAGAACCCACACCACCTGATCAGGAGGCCGACGGCTTAACCACTTCGCCACGGAATCCATAAATGCACATCACTCAACATCCATATGTACTGTTCACTGTTATATATTCACATGATAGTGGCACCACGGATTAGAAAATCGACATGAATGATGCCAAGTTTGTCCCAGAAAACACTCGCCATCACATTAGGGGTTAAGAGCCACTACGGCCGGGATCATCACTCACGGATTTACGGCCTTTTCTGAAGCGATTGCACCACTCAAATGTATTACTGGGTGTCTTATCACCGCATTGTGATTGCAGTCTTCTGTAAATTTCCGCAGGTTTCACGCCTTCTATCACAAGAAACTTCATCACAACGCGCTGTTCTATGCAAGCACTAACACTGTTGTCCGCCATTTTCCATTTTCAGTTATCTGTCATGTGATTGGTCCATGGCAAGTGGGCCACTTAACAGTAAAAGGACACTAGTGCCCCTAACTTATGACAGTAGTACCAGCACGCTGTAATCCATTCAGGTAGAACTAGAACAAAAAGACACGGTTTGATTTTAACATCCCTCTCTCTCTCTCTCTCTCTCTCTTTCTCTCTCTCTCTCTCTATATATATATATATATATATATATATATATATATTAATATATATATATATATATATATATATATATCTCCTGCTGCCTTGCGAGATACCTGTTTACGGGAAAGGCTTAGGGAGTAAACCCTGAAGAAAAACCTGCATCCTGTACTTTCTTCAGTCCTCTTCATGTATGGCCACTCGCCACAAGGAGATTGAGGTTGGCATATCGCGTAAACCTTCCTCACTTTCATATCATCACGTAAGTCACCCATTTCAGCGGACAAGGCAAGATAATAGGTTGTCCACACGGCTGAACTGAGAGAGTGGTCTTCATCACACATTATGGACGAACAACATCAACATAAATATATATGAACTGATGCATGAGCGGGTTAGAAAAAAACTCTACAAAGATATATAAATAAAATCATCATGTAGCATGTCCTTTATAGAACGTCACTCCCATCACATTATGTCTGAAAGAAACTCGTTCTCTTGCCAAAACTCCACTCTCCGCCATAGTAATACCCAGGCCTTCCTGTATATCTTGGTGCCATGGTCTTCTTGGTCTACCCCTTCCTCTTTTGTCGGGCACCATACCTTCCATCACCGTTCTTTCAAGACCGTTGTGTCTCTTGATGTGATCAAAGTAGTTACATTTTCTTGCCAAAATGGAATTGATAAACCAGTTTTCTATTTTCAACTTGTTGAAAATCTGTATTTGTCTTTTTCTCTGTCCAGCGTATTCTGATGATCTTTTTGTAACATTTTAACTTGGAGGATTCGATTCTTTGTTTAGATGTTTTGGTAATCGTCCGTGATGCGCAGCCATATGCTGCCATAATAAAAACACAGGATCTCAAGACTTTTACTTTTATCGTTTTGTTGGTGCCCTGCCATAATTTATTCAGGCTGTTCAGTCTATGCATTGCCATAGCTAGTCTTCTTCTGATTTCTTTCGAGCAGTCACCATTTTTGTCAATTCTAGAGCCCAGATATTCAAAATATGTGACCTGATCTATTTCCTCACCACCCACTGTAAATTGATGTTGACATCGTGTTTTGTCGGTGGTCATTATCTTTTGTTTTCATTAAGTTTAAAAATAGGTTTTGTTCTTTACGGTGTCCATTTACGACTGAAAATAGCTGCTCTAGCCCTTCTGCACTTCTTGATAGTATCACTGTGTCGTCTGCGTATCGTTACTCTGGAATCTCGTACCCGCCAATCGTAAATGTTTTAAAACAGGCAATTTTCTCGTCTTCTCGAACATTTCTCATTATACATTCCGCAAATGTTGTATAAATAAGGTGAGAGGATACATCCCTGTCTTACTCCCTTTCGTACTGCAACTACAACTGATATTTGCCCAGATACTCGGACAGCGGCTCGATGATCTTGGTATAATGTTTCAATGATTCAGGTAATATGTACATAAAACCCCATTTTTCAAGAAGTTCAACAGATTTTGATGTTTTACCGTATCGAAGGCCTTGGTGTAATCAATGAAACACGTGTACGTGTCTGCATTAGACGCTCTACATTTTTCGTAGATATTTCTCGTATTGAAGATGTGATCTCTGGCTTCTCTCTCTTAGCTAGTGTGTTATCCTCTTTGAAATTGATGACATGCGGAACCGGTCGGAATTCCCTTATAGTCTTAAAGGCACCTCTCTTATAATCTCTAATAATATCAATAAGGCAGCAATGCTAAGGGTTATTTTACTTTTTACTAATAATCTCACGTTAATTAAATAATTGCTTATTTCTGAAATGCTCAAATTGAGGTTTGAAGTCGTGCGCAGAAGAAAAGAACCCGTATTCCTTAAGTAAATATTTTTTTTTATCAATCACAGTTGCATTCCAGAGTTAAGCATCAGACATATAGGCTTTTACTGCCTTAAATATATGGTAAAACAACAACAACAACAACAACAGCATAAAGCAATGGCATGTCTTACAGTACACGGAGTTACTTTAATAAATTGACCTCTCGTTTGAGAATCCGGACATGCGCATTAGATGGCGTCATATTAGTTCTAGTAACTAAGGGAGTAGAAGTGATTAAATGGAGGGCAAAGCAAATTGTATGCCGTGTATGGTAGCTGTTAATAGAGTTATTGCAATTTGCGGGAAGATCACGCGCGAGAATTCTGATTTTCGTTTCTTCAGGCACTTGTGGGAAACGCGGAGACAATAATAACTCTCGTCTACCAAATAAGGTGATGAAAGTATGTATCTTGTCGATGTTATCATTTTATTAGTAAAGTCATTATCACCACCACCATCTTCTTCCTTATTTCTGTCCATTGTTATTGTCTTCCTTGTAAAAAGATTGCTTCAACGAGTTCTGTTTCTGCTCAAAATGGCCCACAAATCCACTTGGATCATGTAGCTTAATACGAGGCGTGTTCAAATGAAACCGGACCAAACTGCAACAAGTGAACATACGTACCATGCGCATGATGACGTCACTTCTGATGTAAACAGCACATACCAACCGTTAAGTTTGCAGAATTTCATTATCCTCCGACTCATAGTTTCCTCAGCAGACCGTTGAAAACATATCGTGTGTGATACGAAATCCGCTCAGAGTTGACCAGCGAGCGGTGATTCGGTTTCTAGCAGCTGAAGGATGTCGACCAGTTGACATTCATCGCAGCATGCAGGCAGTGCATGGTGACAACAGTATGGCGAATGTATGCTTCGTCACGGTTACCGGAATTGCTGCATCAATTTCGGCGATGGAAATCTTCTGACGCAACAATGTGCGCCTGACCTGGTCTCGGAAGATCCTTCCTTAACTTACGTCCTTCTTTAAACACCGTTGTCTACTTCTTCGCTGTTGTCTTCAATACACATCTGTCACCATACACTGTCTGTATTCTGCGATGAACGTCAACTGGTCGACATCCTTCAGCTGTTAGATACTGAATCACCGGCCGCTGATCAACTCTGGACGGATTTCGTATCACATCCGCCATGTTTTCAACGGTCTGCTGAGGAAAATATCAGTTGGAGGATAATGACATTTTGCAAACTTGACGGTTGGTATGTGCTGTTTACACCAGTAGTGACGTCATCATGCGCATCGTACGAATGTTCACTTGTTGCAGTTTGGTCCGGTTTCATTTGAACAGCCCTAGTATCTTTCCATATTTTTATTATATATCCTCTGATGTGTTCATTCCTTCGTCCGTATCATATTACGTGACATCAAAACTTACCATAACATAACAGAACATAAATTAGAACGCAACATAACGTAACATAACGTAAGGTAACATAACATGACTTTATATAACATCAGGTAACATCTGGTAATATTAGGTAACATAATCACGCAGAGCATACCAAAGAAGGACATAATGTGATGCAAATGAGAACATAATATAAGGTTAAATAAGATAACATAGCATAACAGAACATAACATAACATAAGAGAACATAACATAACAGAACATCACATAAGAAAACATAACATAACATAAGAGAACATAACATAACAGAACACAAAATAACAGACCATAACAGAACAGAACATAACATAAAATAACAGAACAGAACATTAGAGAACATAGCATAACATAAGAGAACATAACATAACATAGCATAACATAAATGAACATAACATAACAGAACATAATATAACAGAACATACCCGAACATAACATAACAGAACATAACAGAACATAACAGAACATAACATCACTTATATGCGTATTGTCAAATATCATCGATGAAGGCCTTTTAGCCGTAATGTGGATGATATTTCCTGTTTATGTTCCAGCGCGGCATCTCAACTCTAGTTAACCGTGTTTGTATACATTTATTTGAATCAGCAGAACCGCAGTCTCGCCTCATGTTTTGTAGATTATGTGGCAAATCAATGAGTAGTGTACTACACGGCTTTGTTCTTTCTCCAATTTTATTAATAATTCATATGCATAAAGTCAGCTAGTTAGCTAATCCCCGTGAGGGGGTCCTAAATGAACTGTCGCTTGTTGACGATCATGTTAGACAAAATGTGCAACATCACCTAAACTCTTTCAATTTCGCTTGTAACGAATATGTAATAAACAAAATAGAAACCTATAAAAGGGGGAGTAAGGCAAGGTTGTGTCCTGTCCCCTGACATGTTCTCTCTATGCAGCGAGTTTACTTGAGAGCCATACAGACAATGCCAGGAATATCAATTGGGGGACAGAACATTAACGATGTATGATATGCTGATGATATTGTATTGATAGCCGTCTTGCAGGAAATGGTAGACACAGTAGCTCAGCAAATTGAAAGCAAAGGCCTCAGTTTAAGTAAAAATAAATCCGAGGGGATGGTAGTTACTAAGAAACTGGATTTTCCCAAATTCTGCGTCAAAGCAAAGGGACAAGTTAACAAGAGATAAGTTACCACGTTTAAATACAATGGCAGATACTTAACTTCAGATGGAATTACGAAATACAATGCAGAATTGCCCAAGCTAAATTGGTCTTCCAGACCATGAAGGGAATCTTGTACATCAAAACAGTGTCGCTGGAACAGAAAAGAGTTCTAGGATGCTACGTGAAACCAGTACTTACCTATGGCAGTGAATAATGGAAAATCAGCACGCAAACGCATAGATCTTTGGAAGCAACGGAGGTGGTTTTACAGAAGAATGTTGCGAATTCCATGGACTGCAAAGAAGACTGATGATACAGTACTCGAGGAGGCACAAACACAAAGAAGACTGATGATACAGTACTCGAGGAGGCACAAACACAAAGAAGACTGATGATACAGTACTCGAGGAGGTACAAACACAAATAAGACTGATGATACAGTACTCGAGGAGGCACAAACACAAAGAAGACTGATGATACAGTACTCGAGGAGGCACAAACACAAAGAAGACTGATGATACAGTACTCGAGGAGGCACAAACACAAAGAAGACTGATGATACAGTACTCGAGGAGGGACAAACACAAGGAAGACTGATGATACAGTACTCGAGGAGGCACAAACACAAAGAAGACTGAAGATACAGTACTCGAGGAGGCACAAACACAAAGAAGACTAATGATACAGTACTCGAGGAGGCACAAACACAAATAAGACTGATGATACAGTACTCGAGGAGGCACAAACACAAGGAAGACTGATGATACAGTACTCGAGGAGGTACAAACACAAATAAGACTGATGATACAGTACTCGAGGAGGCACAAACACAAAGAAGACTGATGATACAGTACTCGAGGAGGCACAAACACAAAGAAGACTGATGATACAGTACTCGAGGAGGCACAAACACAAAGAAGACTGATGATACAGTACTCGAGGAGGGACAAACACAAGGAAGACTGATGATACAGTACTCGAGGAGGTACAAACACAAGAAAGACTGATGATACAGTACTCGAGGAGGCACAAACACAAGGAAGACTGATGATACAGTACTCGAGGAGGCACAAACACAAGGAAGACTGATGATACAGTACTCGAGGAGGCACAAACACAAAGAAGACTGATGATACAGTACTCGAGGAGGGACAAACACAAAGAAGACTGATGATACAGTACTCGAGGAGGCACAAACACAAAGAAGACTGAAGATACAGTACTCGAGGAGACACAAACACAAAGAAGACTAATGATACAGTACTCGAGGAGGCACAAACACAAGGAAGACTGATGATACAGTACTCGATGAGGCACAAACACAAGGAAGACTGATGATACAGTACTCGAGGAGGCACAAACACAAAGAAGACTAATGATACAGTACTCGAGGAGGCACAAACACAAGGAAGACTAATGATACAGTACTCGAGGAGGCACAAACTCAAAGACAACTTATTTCAAGGATCAGAACAACGCAGTCATTCTTTTGCGGGCATGTTATGAGAAGAGGTGGCTTGGAGCACGCTGTGGGAAAGATAGCGCCAACCGGCAGGGCACCTAATGATGACAAATATGACATGAAGATCAACACAGACAAGACTGAGACATGGAACATGTGAGCACGTTCATATTTCCCAAGTGGTCCGCCGGGGTCTTTGTGTATGACATAGACAAGAATAGCACCACTGCCCCACAGAGAGCATGTCGTAAGAGGCTATTAACTGTACCACATGGCATAACATCGGCCATGATTAGGTGGTTTGTTTAGAGCAGCATAGATGGCGCCTAACAAGCTGCGGGTCTACTTTACTCTAGTGTTTGAGTCTATTAAGATGAACTCGCACATCAGTTAACCACCCTTGGCGTCATTTGCCCCAACGTAGCTGAGTAGTAAACTGCTCGAGCCTATCCCGCTAAGCAGGAAATCCTCCTCCCGACTACATCTAGTTCATACCAAAGCTTGGATCTGTAGAAGTACAGATGGACCAATAACTAAGAAGAAAACGAATTTTCATACTGTCCTTCACACGCAGACTTGAGCGCAGTCAGATGTTGTTGCAGATCGTCTTCACTTTCATTTTATTGATCATCCTCTGTCCTACCTTAATCTGCATTTCTTGGCAGCTGCTCTAATTTGTAACTGGTGAACGGGTAAAACAGACGACAAATTAAGTTACGTTGCGAGGCGATACATTTGGTTAATTTTAAAACTGTCCTAGGTGAATACTTGTGTAAGTCACAAGTCATATCCATTGTAATCTAACTAATGTTGGTTAGTATGATATTTTTTGCATTATCTAATTACTTACATCATAGAAAGGACCTTGTGACTAACTAAAGAAATAAAAGTAATTTAACAATTCGGGATAGAGCGCAAAAAACGTCATATACAGAAACATCTCAAGAAAAAACAGAAGAGAAATTTAGAAAGATAAGAAGCACATATATTTTACACTTGCAGAAGAATAGAATAGTTGTACAGACAATGAAAGAAGAAGACACGTTTAGCGAGGAAAGAGGTAGACGAGTTCAAGGCAAGAGGTAGACGAGTTCAACAAAGAAAGGACGACGCGCTCAACAATGAAAGAGGAAGACGAGATCAAATAAGTAAGAACACTAACTGTTTCAAACCGTCATTATATATAATAAACGATGAAGATAGAAATGCAATGACACAGAGCAAGAATATATTGGAGAGAATGAAGCAATATTGTAAAGCAATGTTCGAAGACACAGGAAACGCCGTAGCAAAATGTCTAATAACTCGGACAAAGAGCCACAGCCTACGATTAATGAGGCTCGAAAATAGCAATACAAAGCTTGCATGCAGTATGGGAATTCACCGGAATTGAATGATATACCGACTGAATCTTAGAAGATGGACGAAGACAAAACAGCCTTACCAACAAGGGTGTCTTTTGTAAGAGAAACCGGGACCTTGATCAGAGGATGAACGAAGAAAGAAAGAATCTTATATTTTGTTATTGCTCTTCGGTTTGCAGCTGACCTTAGTTGTCCCAAGTTTAGCTGAACGTCTTTATACTGGTTTAGAAGACTCTGCCTAATTTGTATGCAACCATTTTCTTTTACATTCACTTGTTTTACAAATAACTGCGCACCCAATCTATTCTTGAATTCGTTAATTGATCAAATTGATGTAAACGGTTGTACATTGAAAACCTTGTTATAGTCTAATTGATTCTTTCCGTTGATCATCTTATAAACCTGTATTAAATCTCCTCCAACTCTTCTCTTCTCCAGACACTGTAGGTCGGTTTTGAGCGTTTCTTCATAGCTATATTTCTGGAACGTCATTATCAGTTTTGTCGCTCTTATTTGCATCCTTTCCAGAAAGTCTATATCCCCTGTACGAAATGGACTCCACACCAGTACACAGTACTCCAATCTAGGTCTACCTAATGGTTTATACACTTAAATCACTATTGTTGCAATGTCTCTTGCTTTTACAAATGTATTGATTTTATGCAAGATCTTTTACCATTTGTGTGCAATTTGACAGTCTCTCCGGCTATTTCAATATTAATTTTATTTTATTTGAATTTTCTCTTGTCTCTTCACCATTTTGTTTACATCTGCATATTCTTTTATACATTTTTCACATTTGTTGCATTCTGATTTGATTTGATCTAAAAGATTTGTCTTTTGTTTCCACTTCTTAAAATGGAAATTGATTTGATCTAAGAGGTTTGTCTTTTGTTTCCACTTCTTAAAATGGAAATTGATTTGATCTAAGAGGTTTGTCTTTTGTTTCCACTTCTTAAAATGGAAATTGATTTGATCTAAGAGGTTTGTCTTTTGTTTCCACTTCTTAAAATGGAAATTGATTTGATCTAAGAGGTTTGTCTTTTGTTTCCACTTCTTCAAATGGAAATTGATTTGATTGTATATTCACTCTTCGTGTTGTCCTTTGGTGAAGACCTCGATGCTTTTGTATGTTCGGTTCAGAGTTCAACTTCTGACTCGCTTGCTGCTTCTTTTTCGTCTACTTCTTCTTCTGTTTCGTCTTCTTCTTCTTCTTGTTCTTGTTCTTGTTCTTCTTCTTCTTCTTCTTCTTCTTCTTCTTCTTCTTCTTCTTCTTCTTCTTCTTCTACTTCTACTTCTTCTTAGATCAACTGAAGCCGTGGTTCTAGTCCAGTGAGGTTCACGAAGTAGACTATGCGTTTCAGGTACTCGCCGTCCGCCACATCTTTTCGAGCATGGTCGCTTCCCTGGGCCGGGTTGCCTGTTTTTGGTCTTCATAAGTGGAGCAGTGCTGCAGGATATGTTCTGGTGTTTGCTTGAGTGCTCCACCTTCGTACGTGGCAGTGTCTCTGAGACCCATTCTGTATAGGGAGCCCTTGAGTCTGCATTGTCCCAATCTGAATCTGAAGATCTTCGTCTGCCAATTTCTGCCAAGTTTGTCTATGCTGTCATTTTCTAGTTTGTATTCTTTGTGTTGGCCTCTACAATCCTTCCTCGTGGATCGTTCGACTAGTGTCTTTGCTTCTTTATAGCTCTGTCTATGGGGATTCTGCGTGCCGCCACTTCTGGCTTTTGCGAGTTCATCTACTTTCTCGTTTCCAAGGATCCCACGGTAGGCTGGAATCCACTATAGGACTAAATCTAATTTTGTGGGACAGCAATCCGATGTCTTTTATTTAATGTGAGAGTCCATCCTGTTTGCGGCTTGAGATGGTTTGGAGTACGCTCTTGGAGTCTGTTGGAATGACGGTTTTCTTTGCAATAGTGTTTTGCCTCATAAGAATCTGAGTTGCAGAATGCACAGCTATTGCTTGAACTCTGAAATTGGTGCAGGCCTCACCTGCTGGTTTGGAGTGATTTTCTATGTCGTTTTTGGAGTGTGCGATGTAGATTCCACTGCCTCCCCTTTTTTCGCTCACCGAGGTCGATCCATATGTGACTAGCAATCTAGCAACTTCTGGCTATTTGGTCCCAGAAGGATGATGTTACGGATGGATTTATTTGAACACACTCCGTATCTCATTAAATCACTGGAACACGCAACGGTCTTCATCTTCAGCCCTGTATCTCTTGGTTTAGGGTGTAGTGGGGAATACTTGTTTCATGTTGTCTTTAGTCTAGAGGTTTTCAAACTGTGCGACGCGGCTCCCAGGAGCGTCGCGGCCCTCAGCTAAGGGTATCTCTTTGGCTTAGGAAAAATGTTTTCTATCTGTCTGTCTGTCTGTCTGTCTGACGGTCGTTCCGTCCGTCCGTAAGTCTGTCTGTCTGCTAGTCTGTCTGTTAGTCTGTCTGTCTGTTATCTATCTCTAACTCTCTCTGTCTGTCTCTTTCTGTCTCTCTCTGTCTCTCTATCTCTGTCCGTCTATTTCTTTCTGTCTAAATATCTATCTCTATATTTCTCTCTATCTCTCTATATCTCTCTCTGTCTCTCTCTGTCTGTCTGTCTTTCTATATGGCTGTATATCTGTATGTCTGTATATCTAATCTCTTTCGCTATCTATCTATCTATCTATCTATCTATCTATCTATCTATCTATCTATCTATCTATCTATCTATCTATCTATCTATCTATCTATCTATCTATCTATATATCTATCTATCTATCTATCTATCTATCTATCTATCTATCTATCTATATGTCTGTCTGTCTGTATGTATGTCTGTATTTCTATCTAATACCCTGACAAGGGTAATTGAAACGCTAGTCCGGTCAGGCACAAAATACTGACCAAGACCACTATCACTTTTCCATGTAGCGTTCCCTGGCTGACGCAATCCCCGTAGTAGTGAGCGTCACGCAGATGAAACCAAGCATAGCACAGCCAACTGGAGGACCTTCATCAGCACGCTCGAGATGTAAGAAAAGCTACTACAACCCGCCACTTAACGCCCTTGTCATGACGCACAAAAGGGTCAAATTCCGTATGGACATTCAACAACACACTGACGAATGACACACATATCCACATTAACTCAAAGCCAACACACTGACGAATGACACACATATCCACATTAACTCAAAACCAACACACTGACGAATGACACACATATCCACATTAACTCAAAGCCAACACACTGACGAATGACATACATATCCACATTAACTCAAAGCCAACATACACCAACACTAGTCCCCGGCTCCACCACACCCCCCACCCCTATAAATCACCCTGGGGTCTATAGCGTGAGGTCAACCTTAGTGAACTTCTTCTAATGCCATAGTGGAGGGCGAGAGCTAAATGCGACTTGTCCTATTTTCTGACCACGCAGTTATCTCAAGACTTTTTCCCACAGTGAGATCATGTGCGCGGATTGATTTTGAGATTTTTAGGTAAACATTTAGGATTTTCTCGTCTGTTTAGATAACGTTTTTTGTGTGTTATTATTAACTTCCATTCTGTTAACAGAAGCACAGGTTAACAATATATTCAATGGACAAAAATTAACCGTAAAAAAAATTAAGTAATAACGTCAATAAATAGGCAAAATTGATTACTTGTTTTATAAGAACATAAATAATTGTGTCGTTTCTAACAATGATATTGGTATCGTTATTATATGGCATGTAATATGGTGGAGTTGTTTACTGGATGGATATGTGTGTGGCAGACGCGAGAGAAGGTCTTACCTCACGCTGAGATCATCCTATGAGGAGGAGCTAACTGTGCTGTCTAACCCCTAAATGGTAGAAGACTATCCACCAATGGTAAGGCGAATTCAAACATTCATCATGATCATGTCATTCAGCTCTGAGACTAGTTTGCAGGTTAAGTATTCCGTCTTTTCCATTTATGCCTGTCAGCAGCGGTCTTTAGCTCGGCATAAGTCTTTACCGCCATGTTTCTGCGTGCTTGTATCACAAAGGTCTGCCCTTTCCTTTCTCTCTCTCTCTCTCTCTCTCTCTCTCTCGCTCTCTCTTCTTGTATTCTGTCATTCAAGATTTTCTTCACTGAACCCTCTTTACGTAATCCGTGGCCCTGCCAGGCCAGTCGATGTTTTTGTATCTTTTGTAGCATCTTTCTTTCCTCTTCCCCTTCCGCCAATACCCTTTCGTTTTATTTTCTCTCTGCCCAGCTACTTTGTTCATCTTTCGGAAACAACATATCTCAAAAGCTTCTAAATACTTCTCATCTTTTTGCGTTTATTGTCCTTGTTTCAGAGCCGCACAATGCCACAAACCAGGCATATTTGGTCATGATTCTTTACGTAGTTTCATATTCATTTCACCTGATATCAGGACTCTGTTTATTTCTCAATGCTTTCTTTGCCAACGAAATTCTGTTCGCTTTGGTAACGTACATCTTCTGTTATGATTTGACCCAAATATGGCAACTGGTATACTTATTCAACTTTTTTTAATTCGATGGTTGTTTCCTTGGAAATGATCATTGTCTTGGTCTTTTATATATTTAATTTCATTACGAAGTTTCTTTCTGTTTCCATGATTTTATTGAGCAGTGTTTATAGATCTTCCTCCGTCTCTGCTATATTGGCTCGACTTGATCATCTTCTATCGTCTCCCACAAATTGTATTTCTTTATAGCCTTTATGCTCAAATCTTGTTGAATGTCTACATTATTACTTTTCTTCTGCTCAAGGTATTCTGATAACCTTCCTATTACATTTCGACTCGAATGAATTGATTCTCTTCTCGGAGGTTTGAGTAACTGTCCATGTTTCGCATCCCTATGCTATCAGGTAAAATACACAGGTTCTCAAAATTGTAACTTGTCTTTGTTTTGCTGGTATTCTGCCACAGTTTCATCAGGTTGTGTAGCCTCTGGTATTCTGCCACAGTTTCCTTAGGTTGTGTAGCCTCTGGTATTCTGCCACAGTTTCATCAGGTTGTGTAACCTCTGGTATTCTGCCACAGTTTCATCAGGTTGTGTAGCCTCTGGTATTCTGCCACAGTTTAATCAGGTTGTGTAGCCTCTGATATTCTGCTACAGTTTCCTTAGGTTGTGTAGCCTCTGGTATTCTGCCACAGTTTCCTTAGGTTGTGTAGCCTCTGGTATTCTGCCACAGTTTCCTTAGGTTGTGTAGCCTCTGGTATTCTGCCAGGGTTTCCTCAGGTTGTGTAGCCTCTGGTATTCTGCCACAGTTTCCTTAGGTTGTGTAGCCTCTGATATTCTGCCACAGTTTCCTCAGGTTGTGTAGCCTCTGGTATTCTGCTACAGTTTCCTTAGGTTGTATAGCCTCTGGTATTCTGCCACAGTTTCCTCAGGTTGTGTAGCCTCTGGTATTCTGCCAGGGTTTCCTCAGGTTGTGTAGCCTCTGGTATTCTGCCACAGTTTCCTCAGATTGTGTAGCATCTGGTATTCTGCCACAGTTTCCTAAGATTGTGTAGCCTCTGGTATTCTGCCACAGTTTCCTTAGGTTGTGTAGCCTCTAAATGACAATTGCCAATCTCATTCTGATTTCCTTTAAACAGTCGACATTGTTGTACAATGTGGAGCCCAGACACGCAAAGTTCGTGACCTTTTCTATTTGCACACCCCTGAATTTATGTTGTCTATCTGTTTTGTTGGTGGTCACTCTCTCTGTCTTGTTGGTGGTTACTCTCTCTGTTTTGTCGGTAGTCACTCTCTCTGTTTTGTTGGTGGTCACTCTCTCTGTTTTGTTGGTGGTCACTCTCTCTGTTTTGTCGGTGGTCACTCTATTTGTTTTGTCGATGGTCACTCTCTCTGTTTTGTTGGTGGTCACTCTTTCTGTTTTGTCGGTGGTCACTATCACTGTTTTGTCGGTGGTCACTCTCTCTGTTTTGTTGGTGGTCACTCTCTCTATTTTGTCGGTGGTCACTCTCTCTGTTTTGTCGGTGGTCACTCTCTCTGTTTTGTCGGTGGTCACTATCACTGTTTTGTCGGTGGTCACTCTCTCTGTTTTGTCGGTGGTCACTCTTTCTGTTTCGTTGGTCATCACTCTCTCTGTTTTGTCGGTGGTCACTCTCTCTATTTTGTCGGTGGTCACTCTCTCTGTTTTGTCGGTGGTCACTCTCTCTGTTTTGTCGGTGGTCACTCTATTTGTTTTGTCGATGGTCACTCTCTTTGTTTTGTTGGTGGTCACTCTCTCTCTGCTTTGTTTATATCTTGACGAAGAAGTTTTGACCTTCGCTGTATCTGTTTCCGGCTGCTTTAAACTGACTTTGCAATTTAAACACATGTACTTCTTCTTCTTCTGTGCTCGTTCTCAACCTCCCACTGCCTGGAAGACTGGGAGATACACATACATCTCTATCTTATCAATAACCCACAGGACAGCCCTAGCTTCTATTCTAGAACATGACATTTCACCTCTACTACAGACTTGGCCTTTTCCACGGTGGATATTCACCATAAAATAGACCACCAGGTGCTCAAGCAATTGGCAGGTAGCGACCACAGGCCAATTAGGCTAGAAATTGATATGGAAGTAGGCCCACAGGAAATAAAACCGCTCCCACGATGGAACTATAAGCAAGCCGACTGGGACAGATTTGCAATGCTAACAGATGGGCTGTGTAAAACCATCAACACACGGAATAACAATATAAAACCCATGGTGGAAAGCCTAAGCAAAGCAATAATGCAAGCAGCCACCGAAACCATCCCAAGAGGGGCAAGGAAAAACTACAAGCCCTATTGGAATGATGAATTGCAGAAAGTGGAAGATGAAGTCTCAAATGCTAGGATCATGGCAGAGAGAGAACAATCTATGGAGGCAAATATCGCCCTCAAAGCCATCACGGAGAAAAACAAAAGAACACTAAACCAAATAACAAGAGACAGCTGGAAAAACAAAACAGAAAGCTTCAAGTTAGATAAAGAAGGGAACAAACTATGGAAGTTAGTCAGAGCCATGAATGACGAAACTCCATCAAAAAAACAAATTACCATCAAGCAGTGCGACAACATGCTTACTTGAAAAAAAGCAGCAAACGCCTTTATAGAACATTATGCCAGAGCAAACCACATTGATGTCCCTACAGAAAGGCATACAGGCATTAGTGAAGAACAAAAGAGCCACGACAACATCAAGATGGCACCAGAGGAGCACATGATGGTAAAACTAACAATGGATGAAATGGATGAGGCCATGAGAACTTTAAAGAAAAAGAAATCGCCCGGAAAAGATGGGGTAATAAACGAAATGCTGATAGGGTGGGGTAAAATAGCAAAGAGGAAGTTACTATCAGTCCTGAACCAAAGCTGAAAAATGGAAATTGTACCTCATGCATGGAAAGACGCTGTACTTATACCAGTACCAAAGAATGAAAAAAATAGAACAGATCCAAATGGGTACAGTCCTATCAGTCTACTGCGCTGTGTAGGCAAACTGATGGAGCGTATGATAAACACCAGACTGAGTGGCATCTAGAAGAAAAACATATACTAATTCCACAGCAAACAGGTTTTAGACAGTACAGATCCACTGAGGACCAGATCACTCTCATAGCCCAGGAAATAGATGATGCTTACAAGGAGCAAAAACACACAGTAGCGGTTTGGGTGGATTTAGAGAAAGCATTTGACAAGGTATGGAAAGAGGGACTTAAAGTCAAGCTACGAAGAAGTGAAGTTTGTGGGAAAATGTACAGATGTATCAGCCACTACCTCGAAAACAGAACAGCCAGAGTTCAAGTACAAGGGCAGATGAGCAAAAAGGTGACACTTGAGCAGGGAGTACCCCAAGGGGGACTACTGTCACCCGGACTTTTCCTGGTGTATATAAACAACATCACAAAGAATATACCAAGAAGAGTCCACAGCTCCATGTTTGCAGACGATCTGGCTATGTAGACCTCTGAAAAAAATCTCACCATAGCAAGCAATCGGATGCAGCAGGCCCTAACATCGTTGGAGGAGTGGGCGAACTCATGGCTGGTCAAAATAAATGAGGAAAAAACAACATGTATGATATTCTCGCTTTCAAACAAACCCCAGAACACCAACATAAGTTTTAACGGCAAATATCTGCGGCCAAACGATAACCCAAACTACTTGGGAGTCACATTTGATCGGCGCATGACATGGAAAAGTCAGATCGAGAGAATGGCAATCATGAGGAAACTTGCTGGCACAAGCTGGGGAGCAGACGAAAGTATACTAAAGAAACTGTACACTGGAAGAGTGAAACCAGTTCTCGAATATGGCATTGCGGCATGGACAACAGCAGCAAAGGCGAATTTTGATAAAATTAGCAAACTTCAAAACCAAGCCATGAGAGTTATATCAGGAGGCATAAAGTCAACGCCAATTGTAGAACTTGAAAAGATTACAAATCTGCAATCCATGACCGACAGAAGAGACTGCAGAGCCCAGCAGCAAGCAGAGAAATTCAGAAGACTGACAGACCATCCAATGCATCAGAGACTAAATAGTTTTGGAAATGGGAAACTAAAGCGGAGAAACTTTGCAGACATAGCCAAAGCAAAGATGAGCGAAGACCCTATGAACACCGTAACAATACCAAAGCCCATCCCTACTGTACGCAAACCTACCTGGAAGCAGCATATCATTCCGGAGGTGGTAGAAAATATACCAGATATTGGAAACAAGAACAGCCAGACTGAAAAAGAAGGAAGATACATAACCCTGAGGTACATACGAAAAACTACCCAAGCATGGACTGGACCCATGCATACACCGACGGTTCTGTAACAAACACAACACAGAACGGAGGGGCAGGAGTATTCCTGAGCCTACCAAATGGAAGAAAAATAAAACTATCAGTGGCAACTTGAAAATTCTCAAGCAATTTCAGAGTGGAGGCAGAGGCACTGATGGCTGCAGTAGACGCAATGCTGACAGGCGAAAGCAATGAAAGCCAGATAGTCCTGTTTACAGATGCCCTGTCCGTAGTCACAGCACTAAAAAGCCAGACGTTTGACAGCGTACGAAGAAGAAAAAGAAGAAGAAGAAGAAGAAGAAGAAGAAGAAGAAGAATCTCCCACTACCAAGCCTTGAACATGACTCGCAAGTAGCAAGATGTAGTCCGGAGAACAGAATGCGTTGTATCGCTAGTTTACAGCTTGACTGCGATATTTGCACCTTTCGTCGGAGCATGCTCTTAATATGTGTAAAAGTAAACCAGGTATAGTTACTGCAGATGGGGACAAATATGTTTAGGTTCTAGGCCTCAGGTGAGAAATATAAAAGTCATGCTCAGTGCTGGATGAAAAGTATCTCGTAGGGTTGTATAAGATGTCAAAGGGTGTAGGTGACTTGTTCTTGAAAATATTAATTTGCACAATTAAATTATGTTCAAAGCAATACTAAACTTTTTCTGCTATTCATTTTTTGTGTCATGCCATCGGTGCCTTGTAGCATGATGACGACAGTCTGACCTTGAAAGTTGGCGAAAAGAAGAAATTAAGCGGGAAAATATGATATCTTGTTGCTCTTCAAACAAGGGGGGAATCTGCGAGAAGGAAACATTTCTGGTCGAGGCCACAACAAAGAAGTGCGTGAAGATGATGTACACTGTTTTGGCCAGTTTCGTCATTTAAACAAATAATTCGAAGCAAACATGAAGGATATTGATGTTTCTGTTTCTTGCAATGTAACATGGAATCATTATTGTAGCCTGTGTTGTTGTTGGTGATGTTGTTGTTGTTGTTGGTGTTGTTGTTGGTGTTGTTATTGGTATTGTTGTTCTTGTTTGTGTTGTTGTTGTTTGTGTTGTTGTTGGTGTTGTTGTTGCTGTTGGTGTTGTTGTTAGTTTTGTTGTTGGTCTTGTTGTTAGTGTTGTTGTTGGTGTTGGTGTTGGTGATGTTGTTGGTGTTGTTGATGGTGTTGATGTTGTTGTTGCTGTTGTCGTTGGTATTGTTCTTGGTGTTGTTGTTGTTATTGTTGTTGTTGTTGTTGTTGCACACAATGAGCATGTTTTTTTTTTTATGCGCCCTGAAAAGTGTGTTAAGTGGTGGGTTGCGTGATGATGAAGGTGGCCAAGGGTGTTTTAGGCTGTTGTGCAATGCTTATTTCAGCTTATGTAAGAACGAAGAGTTGTTATCAGAGCCATTAATAATTACTCAATTCTTGTCTTCCATACCCCCATCTCCTGAAATACATTTTTGACACAATGAAGATGCAGTAGTACAAAGATATAAATTCTCTTACTATTGATTCAGTTAAGGCAAACGTTCTGATAGAATTCAATGTCAGTGGCGGGCCATGTAGAGAGACACACGGCCACCATAAAGTTTTTCTCCGTGTCCATCACGTGTTGCCAGCTTAAAGTTGTTTTTATGTGATATCGCTGCTTCCACAACGTCCCGAAGCAGATTTTGATGTCGAATTTCTTCGTTCTGAATCTTATTCAAAAATGTATGCGATAGCGAGATGGACTGATCAAAGAGCTATGCCTGCATTGGTACAGAACTGCAAACAATCGGGTCGCGTACGGAATATTGTTGGCTTCCTCGCATCTGTCGGACTGATGCCGGGGATAATGTCATTATGTGAATGTGAATTATATAAACATTTCGATTCAATTTTATAAAAAAAGCTCAGATCTAATCAGAAAGATTGCATGCGTGAAAAAATGCAAAAGAATGCAGATACATGCAAATAAAGTGCACTGACAAAAAGGAAAGTATTTTTGTATTCTTACCCTAAAAATATTTTTCACATACAGGTTTGCGGCAGTTCAGGTCAGGTCAGGTTCTCCCATAACCGGTGAGGTCGTTGGGGCACACATGAAGATATCCCCACAACCCCTAACCATCCCTCTCTGTCAGCAGCCCCGACAGTGTCTAAGAAAGGGAAGAATTCGAAGTGAATACATGTTGATAAGATAATCAAAGGAAAGGTTAAACTAGAATATAACACGTTTTTTTTCAAAATACAACCGCCTATAAGAATGTGAGGGCATAGCTACAAATTAACTAAAGAAAAGTCTAGATTAGATATTAGGAAATATTTTTTAGTCAGATAGTGGTGAATGCTTGGAATGCATTGCTACATGACGTAGGAGAAGCAAGAATACTTAATGCATTTAGGAATAGAATAGATGCCAATAGCTTTTAGAGAAAGAAAATGGAAATGAAACTGATTGTAAATAGACTATGCAGAGTCTTCTAAATCAATATAAAGACGTTAAGTTAAGATAAGTTAAGTTAAGTTAAGTTAAGATTGGTTCATTCCTTTATGTTGTCCTCCCCCTTCTTTGTGAGATGAACTCTTCGCCTGGCATCTTTTAGTGCAGGATCGTATTAGAAGTTCATTTGATCTCGATCTATATCTCGAATCGAGTTTCCGTCTTTTGAAAATAAATGTCTATCTGTCTGTCTGTCTGTCTGTCTGTCTGTCTATCTATCTATCTGTCTGTCTGTCTGTCTGTCTGTCTGTCTATCTGTCTCTCTGTCTGTCCGTCCGTCCGTCTATCTATCTATCTATCTATCTATCTATCTATCTATCTATCTATCTATCTATCTATCTATCTATCTATCTATCTATCTATCTATCTATCTATCTATCTATCTATCTATCTATCTATCTATCTATCTGTCTATCTTTCAATCTATTTATCTATCTATATCTATATATCTATCTATTTATCTATCTATCTATCTACCTATCTATCTATCTATCTATCTATCTATCTATCTATATATCTATCTATCTATATATCTATCTATCTATCTCTATCTATCTATATATCTATCTATCTACCTATCTATCTATCCATCTATCCATCCATCTATCCATCCATCTATCCATTTATGCTCTTTGAGCACCAAATACGGCGCATAATTCAGAAACAAATGATCTCCAGTAGGAACGGTGTGACGCCACTGTTTTTAGATCCTGTATGTTTCTGATACCCATAGTTGAGCCCTCTCGGATGATTGTTCTTCTGAGTGTTTCCTTGGGTCTCGCTCTTTTCCGATCGCGCCTTGGTGTCCATTACAGTGCTTGCAATGAAAGATGGCTGTTGGTCATTCTAAGAACATGTCCGATGTATGTCCATCGTTTTTTCCGGATGATGGTCGCACGTGTATTTGGTTTTTCTCTGTTCTTATCAAATCATTAGTTATAAACTGGTCCCAGCGTATATTCAATAATTTTATTAAACATTTATTTTCAAAGATATTTAGTTTGTTTTCCAGCGCTTTTGTTGTTTTCCAGCTTTCACATCCATACGCCAGGACTGATATTACGATT
The DNA here is from genome assembly GCA_036924085.1 of Ariolimax columbianus. Lineage (NCBI taxonomy): Eukaryota > Metazoa > Mollusca > Gastropoda > Stylommatophora > Arionidae > Ariolimax > Ariolimax columbianus. Next base: position 35,003,662 of record JAVGWX010000016.1, on the reverse strand, counting down.
GAGTTGAATAGTCCTGTCCATCATAAGTGATGTGTGGAAAGAGGAAAAACCACGACAACAGTGGAAAGATTGTATTATTGTAAAAATACAAAAGAAAGGAGACTTATCCAATTGTAACAATTGGCGTGACATAACACTCCTGCCAGTGCCTGGAAAAGTACTCTGCAGCATGTTATATGAGAAAGACTTAGGAAACAGGTAGATGTCACCATAAGAGAAGAACAGGCTGGCTTTAGGCCAAAGCGTTCTTGCATTGTTCAAATTTTCATACTCAGAAATATCATAGAAGATTCAGTAGAAATGCAATTACCACAAATCATCAACTTCATTAACTTTCAGAATGCCATTGACAGTCTACACCGTCCAACATTATGGAATATTCTAAAGAACTGTGACCTACCCTCAGAATACATAAATACTATCCAGGCCTTGTATGATAATTCACGATGCTGTGTTCGAACAACCGAAGGCAACACTGAATGGTTTAATATAAAAACAAGAGAAAAACAGGGATGTATTTTATTACCTGTACTATTTGGCAAAGCTATAGATTGGATTATGAAACACTATGCCTATGATAAGGATTTAGGCATATAATGTACAGATAACAAGACCTTAGGAGATCTTGATTTTGCAGACGACCTAGCGCTACTAAGTACCACTAATAGAAAAACACAAGAAAATATACATAGACTATGCCAATGTTCAGAACAGATAGGACTTTCAAGTAAACGCCTCAAAGACAAAAATCATGGCTTACACAACCACAACGTTTGATATCAAGCTACAGGGGAAATGTCTACAAAATGTCCAACACTACACATGCCTGGGGAGAAAAATGACAAAAGATGGAGATGCCACGAAAGACATTTCTAGTAGAATTGCTTTGGCCTCGTGCGCCTTTAAATAGCTCACCAACATCTGGAAATCAACGACACTAACCATACATACCAAGCTCAGATTATTCAAAATAAGTATGCATTAGTTAATTCTGCTCATTTAATTAATTTGAGATATTCAATTAAAATGTATAACACGTTATTAGTTTGTTAGTGACCCGCGTATTCGGTTTCCAACATCTGAAGGATGTCGACCAGTTGACATTCATCGCAGAATGCAGACCGTGTATGATGACTCGAATTGCTGCATTCATTTTGGCGATGACATCTTCTGACGCAACATTATGCGCCTGACCTGGTCTCGGAAGATCTTTCGTTAACTCAGTCCTTCTTTAAACATCGTTGTCTAGTTATTCATTGTTGTCTTCGACACATTTTTCTCACCATATTCTGCCTGCATTCTGCGACGAATATCAACTGGTCGAGATCCTTCAGCTGTTAGAAACTGAATCACCGTTCGCTGATCAACTCTGGATAGATTCCGTATCATGCCCGCCAAGTTTTCAACGGTCTGCTGAGGAAACTATGAGTCGGAGGATAATGAAATTTGACAAACTTGACGGTTGGTATATGCTGTTTACATCAAAACTGAAGTCATTATGCGCATCGTACGTATGCTCACTTGGTGCAGTTAGGTCCGGTTTCATTTGAACACTCCTCATAAATAAACATTTGACCAACCTATGTAAAAGGTTTCATGTAAAAAGACAATCAGGAAATTCCGAGAAATCCCATATTAGATCTGGTGTACAGCAAGCTTATGTGCATATCTCTATTACTGTTTTTCCCATATACAGACGCAATATGTAAACAAAATCGTTAACATTAGCGTGGGAAACAGCCTCAGTGATCACTTAAATGAACTGTCATTTGCTGATGGCCAAGCAATAATAGCAGCCTCAGAAAAATACCAACAGGAACATATCAGCGATGTTACCGAGGCCTGTAAGGATCACGGTATGAAAATCAACATTTACGATCGCAAAAAAAGAAATAGAAACAATAATTTTCATACAAAACCAACAAGTAAAGCAGGTGCAAAGGTTCACTTGCCTGTGTATTTTCTTCAGATGGCAAAGGTAACACAGAAATCCAAAACAGATGTAGTGAAGCAAATCAAATCATTGGGCAACGTTATTGTTGCTTAGATGTTTGCCTCACTAGTTTCTACTGGCGGAGGCGCGCCATTTTCCACCCCAGACCGGAGTCCATTGGGCAATATCAGGACGCATAAACCAGTGCTTGGATGCATGTGTGCGTCTGTATGTACCTATGCTAGGTTTGTGCGCCCTCAGAAGCTAGTCCAACCAAAGTGCAATGGAAGGGTCTCACCATGAGGGCGTGTGTGAAAGGTGTGCAGGAGTGTGGCTGTAGGACAGAGTCAAATGAAACAGAGTGAGGTAAGAAGAGAGAGAAGAGTTGCCCCCAGGGTAGAAGACCTGACTCAGTCCAGACCAATCATTGAGCAAATGGCCCGGATGTTGCTATTTAAACACGTGACCATGGATTTACCTAGATCGCTATTGTTGTTTTTGTTTTTTGGTTTTTTTGTGAGCTTTATTTTGAGTTCGCCTTATTTCTCTAATCCCCAAGACGGTGTGCGTTGCACTGTGGTTTTTATTTGGCGCCTGTCTGCCCGGTGCATCTGACTTCAGCATGCATTTTTATAAATGGATCTGCTTCCTCCTGCATTTTCTAAGGGTTTGCTTCCCCTGGGTAAATGCCGGTGTTGTGATGGGGATCGAACCCAGCACCTTCTGGGTGTGAACCGTGTCATTTAAACACTAGCCCGCGCCGTCCCCACATGTTGTTGTTTAATTCCCAGATTGAGGAAGTTAACCGTTTTGTGCGCCCTGAAAAGGACGTTAAGTGGCGGGTTGTAACAACTTCACTCATATCCCGAGCATGCTGATGAAGGTGGACCATGGTATTCCAAGTGGTTGGACTATGATTGGCTTCATCTGCGTGGCGCTCACTACTAAGGGGATCACATCGATCCACATCTAGTCAGCCAGGCTGGCTTGAAAATAGCCTGTTTCCAGGGAACGCTACATTGTAATTTTCGTCAGTGTATTGTGCCTGGCCCTGACACGACTTCCTGGTCAGTGCCTGACTGGACTAGCGTTTCTCTAATAGAACGCTACATTGTAGTTTTCGTCAGTGTATTGTGCCTGGCAATGACACGACTTCCTGGTCAGTGCCTGACTGGACTAGCGTTTCTCTAATAGAACGCTACATTGTAGTTTTCGTCAGTGTATTGGCCCTGACACGACTTCATGGTCAGTGCCTGGCCCTGACACGACTTCCTGGACGCTATACAGCATACTATTTCTATACCCATCATGCTATCAGGACCAGTATTGGAGATTAACGAACAAAGATAACAGAAATATCGTAACAAGAGAGATTAAATGTCTGCTCAGAATGCTTGGTGTAACAAGAATGGACAAAATCAGAAACGAAGATATTAGGAGACAATTATCCACAGTACCAGTGCTAGACCCCATCAAGGGACAGAAAACCAAATGGTTCGGCCACGTTACACGACAAACACCAGATACTATTCCTCAGAAATCAATGCTACACAGATACAATTAATACAAAGCCAAGGGCCGGCTACGCAAAAGATGGATAGCATAAATAAAAGAAGCAGTAGAGCTCCCCGTGTACGAACGACATACTAGGGCCCGGTCAAGAAACATCTTCATAACATGACGCTGAATAGCACAAGCAGGACAAAAATCGAAAGAAAAGAAAGACGATTTATGTGATTCACAAGCGCATAGTACTTGTCTGAAATTCTTTTATTACTTATTCGTACATTGGACTGTTCAGCTGAAAATATCGTTCTCAATTAATTTATTTTTGGGATGTCTTCGTTAGTTAATCTCACTAGAGCTAGGTCTCTGCTGCTATGGTTTCGTACCCCACTGTTCCCAGCTTTTCTGAATCTCAACTCGTATGTCCTATGTGGGTTCAAGACAACCGCACGTCTGGTTATATTGTCACGTTGCTCCTTGAAGGAATTGCATATTAGTTTCCGCTTTCTGTCATCAATCTCTAGCGGTATTACTTCTAAGCTGTTTTCCACCTGTCTGTGAAAGTAATTACTTCTGGCAATATCTCTTATTTGTCTTATTTGTCTTTTCTTCTTCTTCCTTCTCGCATTTTTCTTTTTCTTCTCCTTCTGTTTTTCCTTTTCTTCTTCTTCTTCTTCTTCTTCTTCTTCTTCTTCTTCTTCTTCTTCTTCTTAACTTAACGTCTTTATACTGGTTTAGAAGCCTCTACATTTTCTGTATACAACCAGTTTCTTGGAGGGTAGTTTAACCGATGTGCAAGCACATCTTAATAGAATTAAACACTAGGGCTAAGTAGACCCGCAGCCAGTTAGGCGCCATCAATAGCTGCTTTTAAAAATGAAAACAAAAGCGAAGAGCATTACTTTCTGAGGAACACTCGTGAAAGTATACCAACTCATGTTCATTTCCTTTCCCCTCATTTGACGGAGAATGGGCCCAACACTGCATCTGGTTGACCCTAATCCCTCCTTTGGCGGAGTATGGGTCCAACACTGCATCTGGTTGACCCTAATATCTCATTTGGCGGAGAATGGATCCAACACTGCATCTGGTTGACCCTAATCCCTCCTTTGGCGGAGAATGGGTCCAACACTACATCTGGTTGACCCTAATATCTCATTTGGCGGAGAATGGGTCCAACACTGCATCTCGTTGACCCTAATCCCTCATTTGGCGGAGAATGGGTCCAACACTGCATCTGGTTGACCCTAACCTCTCATTTTTCGGAGAATGGGTCTAACACTGCATCTGGTTGACCCTAATCCCTCATTTTGCTAAGAATGGGTCCAACACTTCATCTGGTTGACCCTCACAGTGAGACTACAATCACTTCTCCCAGTGGTCCGGTCATAGCTGAAAGCGTTTCACGAACATATTTTTGGGAATTGGGTACAGCTGGGCTGTCGCGTTCTGCATAAGGAGGTCATCACGTGACTCAAACATGGTCCCTTTCAGCTTGGGGAGCAGCCAAAAATCGCAATGAGCCATGGTTAAAGGGAGCAGCCAAAAGTTGCAATGAGCCATGGTTAAAGGGATCAGCCAAAAGTCGCAATGAGCCATGGTTAAAGGGAGCAGCCAAAAGTTGCAATGATCCATGGTTAAAGGGAGCCTGGAAAGCCAAGCGAATGTTGCGTTTGCATTCCGTGGTGCTGTGTGGTGCAAATGACCCACAATGTGGTCAACAGGAATTTGGCAGATGCATCATGACGACACGACAACGACCCATCTATTCTTTTCATCTGATACAGACTTTCTTGGCCAAACACAACATTTTTCTGGATCGTCAGGTCCCATATTCTCCCGGGACGGTATGGTCCTTGTAATAAATAAGTGACAAAGGGACACGTTATTTGTGTACATTCAATAAAAGTATATCAATGATATTGAGAACACTGATGCCAGTAGAAGGAAGTGATACTTGATTTGAGAATGGGCTACATAAATATCATCATCATCAGTCCCGTAACCTAAAAGGTCGTTGAGGCACCATTATTCCATTTTGTCGAATCAGTTCCGGCCATACGTCTCGACTTTTTGCCAATGTATTAGTTTCAGCTATATACCTTCCCGTCCACTGTTTTATATTGTCCTCCCATCTCTTTTTTTGGTCTCCCTTCCCCACGCCTCTCAGGTACAGTGCCTTGCAGGACGGTCTTGGTCAGCACAACCGATCGTGATATATGTCCATAACATGTCAATTTCGTGTTTTTACTATAGTCAGTAGTTTTTTATACTGGCCTAACTCCTTCCTAACAATTTCGTGTTTTTACTATAGTCAGTAGTTCTTTATGCTGGCCTAACTCCTTCCTAACAATTTCGTGTTTTTACTATAGTCAGTAGTTTTTTATGCTGGCCTAACTCCTTCCTAACAATTTCGTGTTTTTACTATAGTCAGTAGTTTTTTATGCTGGCCTAACTCCTTCCTAACAATTTCGTGTTTTTACTATAGTCAGTAGTTTTTTATACTGGCCTAACTCCTTCCTAACAATTTCGTGTTTTTACTATAGTCAGTAGTTCTTTATACTGGCCTAACTCCTTCCTAACAATTTCGTGTTTTTACTATAGTCAGTAGTTCTTTATACTGGCCTTCCTAACAATTTCAAGAACACTCTCGTTTATAACGCGATCCAGATATGAAATGTCAAGAATTCTTCACAAGCATCTCTTTCCATTGCATCTTTTTTTGTGTGTAGCCAGTGTGTTCTGCTTGGCCAAATGGGAAACAGAACACACTGGCTACACAAAAAATGATTCCTACTACCAGCTGAACGGAAGAGAGCAGGTCGTGGTCTTCAGACTCTGCACAGGCCACAACAGACTGACGTACCATCTATTCAATAAATTGAAGATAGGTGGTGCTGACGAATGCTCGTATTGGACAGGGAAAATGACCGCTGAACATCTGCTGCAAAATTGCCTGACGTACGAGGACCAGAGAAAGCAGATGTGGCCATCACCAGCGGCAACATTAGGCAAGCTCTATGGCAGTGTCGACAGTCTCAGGATGACAGCTGCTTTCTTCGAACAAATTCAAGTTGACGTCTGACGAAGAAGAATAAGAATATTTCCATTACGTAAATTTGACGTCCTAGTGCAGCTGTCAGAATCCAAGTCTCACACGCGTAGAGGTATACCGAGGTGACCATTGTAAACATTAAAGTTAACTTCGATTTAAGGCTAATGTTCTTGTCTTTCCAGATTATTCGCAGTCTGGGCATCGTTGTTCTTGACTGGATCTCCGTTCTAAGCCCCCTCCCCCTCATGCATTTCTGCTGCCAGATATTTGAACTGCATAACACTTTCAAGAGGTTTACCTTTGACCAAAATTGGGTTTAAAATATCCTCTGAGGAATTGACTATTATCTTACTCATCTCTGCATTGATTTCCATCCAAAAATTTCTTGGCAGCATTGTCCCGATTTGCGACTAGCCTTGCAAGTTCAGGTTCTGTTCCAGCCAGACCAGTAATGTCGTTGGCAACTCGGAGGTTGGGGAGGATGGGTCCACTTATACTGACCGTCCACTTATAATGACCGTCCACTTATACTGACCGTCCACCTATACTGACCGTCCACTTATACTGACCGTCCACTTGTACTGACCGTCCACTTATACTGACTGTCCACCTATACTGACCGTCCACCTATACTGACCGTCCACTTATACTGACCGTCCACTTACACTGACCATCCCTACGTGTTCATCCAATGCTTCTGACATAATGTGTTCTAGAAATATATTGGAAAGTGTAGGAGAAATACTGGGAAGGTACAAACGGAGGTCTAAGCCCTGGGTCTCGAAATATATATTACTACTATGTGACACTAGGAGAGCTTTCAAAAATGAGAAACCCACAACAACCGGAGCTGAAAAAATACAGAGCTATAAACAAGATTTTATGAAAGGACATGGCGAAAGCAAAGGAGAGGTGGATAATAGATCAGTGCACACAAATTCAAGACTGCATTGTCAAGAGCAATGGTAGAACAGATTACCAACTAGTTAGAAACCAGACAAAGAAGTTCACGCCCATCATAAAAACAATTCAAGATTAGGCAGGGAATACCATGACTACGGAAAAGGATGTCATGCAGAGATGGACGGAATATTGCGCTCAGCTGTACAATATGAAGTATCATAGGTATCCTAGATATGAAACCACAGCAGACCAACAAGATGAGGAAGATAACTGTAGCATCATGCGTAAAAAAGGGTAAAGCGGCCGGAGTGGATAACATGTCCGGCGAAATATTCATTCTTGGAGGGACGTTGGTGTTAGAGTATTCTAACAAAAACCGGTAACATGATATGGCAGACGACAGAACGGCTCACACGCTGGACACAATCTTTGATAGTAATACCGAAGAAGGATAAACTCCAAGAGTGTCACAACTACAGAACCATCAGTCTGATTAGCCACGCCAGTAAAGTTATACTCAAGGTTATCCTTAACAGACTGCAGCCACGAGCAAAGATAATTATTGCGGAAGACAAGCGGGTTTCAGAGCTGGTCGAAGCCCAATAAAACACATTCTTAACATGCGCTTGATCAGTGAAAAGTACACTCAGCACAAACAGTAATTGTACCAGCTCTTTTCGACTTTAAAAAGGCTTTTGATAGGGTGGGACATGAGGTCCTTTGGGAAACTCTGAGCAAGTACAAGATAGGATGGCGGCTCACCCACGTCATTGAGAAACTAAACTCCGACAGTCGGCAGGTGTCAGGAGTGTCTTCTTTCTCCGACACTTTTCAATGTTTATATATTTAGAAAGAGAGAGTGAGCGAGAGAGAGAGAGTGAGCGAGAGAGAGAGAGAGAGGGAGAGAGAGAGAGAGAGAGGGAGAGAGGGAGATAGAGTGAGAGAGAGTGATAGAGGGAGAGAGAAGGAGAGAGAGAGAGCGAGAAAGCGGGAGAGAGAGGGAGAGAGAGAGGGAGACAGAAGGAGAGAGGGAGAGGGGGAGAGAGAGGGAGAGAGAGGGAGAGAGAGAGGGAGAGATAGAGGGAGAGAGAGGGAGAGAAGGAGAGGGAGACAGGGGGAGAGAGGGAGATGGAGAGAGAGAGGGAGAGATAGAGGGAGAGAGAAGGAGAGAGAGCGAGAAAGCTGGAGAGAGAGGGAGAGAGAGAGAGGGAGACAGATGGAGAGAGGGAGAGGGAGAGAGAGAGGGAGACGGAGAGAGGGAGAGAGAGGGAGACAGAGGGAGAGAGAGAGGAAGAGAGAGAGGGAGAGAGAGAGGAAGAGAGAGAGCGAAAGAGAGGGAGAGAGAGGGAGAGAGAGGGAGAGAGAGGGAGAGAGAGAGGGAGAGGGGGAGAGAGAGGGAGAGAGATGGAGAGAGAGAGGGAGAGAGAGAGGGAGAGATAGAGGGAGAGAGAGGGAGAGAAGGAGACTGAGACAGAGGGAGAGAGAGAGAGGGAGAGATAGAGGGAGAGAGAAGGAGAGAGAAAGCGGGAGAGAGAGGGAGAGACAGAGAGGGAGACAGATGGAGAGAGGGGGAGGGAGAGAGAGAGGCAGAGGGAGAGAGAGGGAGACAGAGGGAGAGAGAGGAAGAGAGAGAGGGAGAGAGAGGGAGAGAGAGAGGAAGAGAGAGAGCGAAAGAGAGGGAGAGAGAGAGGGAGAGAGAGGGAGAGAGAGGGAGAGAGAGAGGGAGAGAGAGGGAGAGGAGAGGGAGAGAGAGGGAGACACAGGGAGAGAGAGAGAGGAAGAGAGAGGGAGAGAGAGAGCGCTTACTATCTACATTTTCTGATGCCCGCTGAGTTCGGGTTAACAATCAGCAAAAAGAAAACACAAGTTATGGTCCAGGGAGCAAACAAGCCACGAGTAATCTCCATTGATGATGAGGACCTCGAGGTAGCACATCATTTGACGTACTTGAGATCCTCAGTCAATAATAAACTATCCCTGGACCAAGAGATCAATTACAGGATAGACAAAGCAGCAACAACAATGAGCCGATTAACAAAAAGGGTCTGGGAGAACAAGCAGCTCACTGTTAAACAAAAAGGGTCTGGGAGAACAAGAAGCTAGCTCACTGTTAAACAAAAAGGGTCCGGGAGAACAAGCAGCTCACTGTTAAACAAAAAGGGTCTGGGAGAACAAGCAGCTCACTGTTAAACAAAAAGGGTCTGGGAGAACAAGCAGCTAGCTCACTATTAAACAAAAAGGGTCTGGGAGAACAAGCAGCTCACTGTTAAACAAAAAGGGTCTGGGAGAACAAGCAGCTCACTGTTAAACACAAACACTCGTTTACCAGGCATGTGTCCTCAGCATCCTTCTTTGTGGCGGTGAGACATGGTCTACCTACATGCACCAGGGAAGACGGTTAAACAGCTATCACATGAGAGCCTTCGCAGAATCTTGGGGGTTGGGTGGCAAAACAAGATCACAAACGCAGAAGTGTTGGAGAGAACAGGCACTGTCCCAATCTTTGCATGCTTAGTCTTCGAAGGCTCCGATGGCTGGGACACACTCGGAGGACGGATGATGGCAGAATACCAAAATATCTTCTCTATGGGGAATTACAGTTGAGGAAAAGGTCTCGTTGCCGGCCACTACTTCGGTATAAGGATGTATGCAAGCCGGATATGAATGATGCAGGCATCAATATGGAATCATGCGAACAGGACGACATGGATCGTGTTACATGGAGTGGCAGAATTAAGCTTCGAATACAGACAAAGGAGATACTAATTGCTGATAGGCTAAAGACTCAGTTTGAGAAGGCAGATCATGCGATGCTGCAAACGGTCCTTTCTTTGCACACACTGTGGAAGACGCTTGCCTACCCGGATTGGTATTACAAGTCACATTCCTTACCGTCATGGACTGTAGTTACATACCTTTTTTCAAAGCACAATTACTATCGTCTGACAAGATGGAAAGAGCCTGTGATATATTACGCACTCCACATTATTTTTGAAAAAAATTTGACCTAATTAATTTTCTTAATTAGTCGCTGTGGTAGTCGTCTTTCAAAATTTGTAACTTTTATGTTTGTTTGTCAATAAATATGATTTTCTGGTGTGTAGATACACAATAGCATAACGAACATGTGGGTGTTATTGTTTTTGTTGTATGTTTGTTAGTTTTTGAGATTTAAAAAGATGAAGTTGAAAATTTATGAAAATCTCGGGAAAAATTTGGGCTCGATCACTAGGCCTAGTCGCTTCGATAGAAAACCATGGAAACCACAACAACGTATCGATACTGTGTTTACAATATCGCCACAACTGTTAGTTTCCAATTCAAACGTAGTTCTTTCATTTAAACAAACAAAATAAACAGATCTACGCGATAAAAATCTTTCTCAACAACCTACTTCCCCTTTCGCAAAAAGTCGGCTTGCTCCAAACAGCATATACAAAATTAAAACTGTTCAAAAGCCATTTGTAATCGAACACACGATACTTTAACCGGCAAAATATCGTGTATATATGGAGGGCGTAGTCAGCAGTAAAAAATGGCTGTCAGGAGTGACTCCGTTCAACAAAAAAAAATTTTTTTCCGCACACCGTTTTTGTAGGCCTAGCTGGTTCAAAGAGAACGGACAAGGGCGTGCTACAGGTTAACAATAATAATAATGATAACAATAACAATAATAACAATAATAATGATAATAATAATGATAATGAAAATAAGGATAATGATGATGATAATAATAACAATAATAATATTACTGATAATACAGAAATAAATGGATGTGCGCTTAGTTTGTACCGTTGCTTTATTGTGGTTCCAAATTTACTTAATTCACCATTTTTAAACTGTATCACCCCAGCTCATCTCCGAGCAGACGCTAGGACATACAAACAAACTTTCGAGTTCATGAGATTGTGTGTGAAATACAATTGTTACAGTGTTTATTGTTACGGAATTTGGCAGTTAGCGGCTTTCTATTGAAACATATACATATTCTACAGTGCACAGAACCATATCACTTTTTGGTAAGAAGATAATTTTATTTCATCGCTCAAAGTGTGTTCTACGCTGTTTTCGTGACCTATGTCAACTGTGTGTAGGGTCTACACGATTTGTCAAGGACATGTGTGTAAAGTAGTTTAGTAGGTAGGGATATGGAGCTAGTCGGAGAATAACTTACCTGGTTCTAGTCTTTAAAAGGTAATTTGGTCAAGAGCTGACTCAATTACGGTATTAAAAATAGAGAAAAGCATACCTGTTGAATGCATCATCATGTGCCCTTCTGGTGGCGATGGCCCTCATGTATCTCTCACCTCTTCTTACATGTGTGTCGTTTATCAGTTCCGTCGTTATTCGGTCCCATGCCACGCCTTCAAGTTGTCAAATATTTTCTCCCTTTTGACTCCCTATGTTTCTCCTTGTTTGCGATTCCACCCATTATCACTGTGTGCTCCAACCGGCCTTTTCTGATTACATACCCGAACAGGGATGACTGCCATGTAATGATTTGTGCCGTAAGCTGTCTTTGCTTCATCAAGAACCACGTTATTCTCAACTTTCTTATGTAAATTCACATTTCCGTTGCCTCGAATACTCCCTTCTGATTGCCTATGACTCGCTGCCGTATGTTAGTATTGGTTTCACTGGTTAATTATTATTACAATAAAAGTTTTAAAAAAATACTTTCCTTATTTTTTTGCCATTTCAATTTAAGTGTAAATTAAAATTATAAAAATTAATACAATGTTGAATTCAAGTTGTTTTTTTTTTTTTAAAGATCACAAAGAAAAAAAATCAGAAAACTGATGAGAAACATCAAATAAATGTTGCTCACTAAATTAGAACATAAAAGATGTGACTAATTACTTATTAAAAAAATTGTAATATTTTATTAACAAAAGACAACATAATTGCAAAAGGACGCTAATACATTTTTTTAGAATTATAAGCATATGATTTGTTGAGTAAGAAAACAAATAAAGTAATTATAACGGAAGAGAAACCTATGACATGATATTATCTACAAAACACATACACATTCAGACTAGCTCCTGCAGTATATAAAACAAACACATTCAGACTAACTATTACAGTATATAAAACATACACATTCACACTAACTCCTGCAGTACATAAAACATACACATTCAGACTAACTCCTGCAGTACATAAAACATACACATTCAGACTAACTATTACAGTATATAAAACATACACATTCACACTAACTCCTGCAGTACATAAAACATACACATTCAGACTAACTCCTGCACTACATAAAACATACACATTCAGACTAACTATTACAGTATATAAAACATACACATTCAGACTAACTCCTGCAGTACATAAAACATACACATTCAGACTAACTCCTGCACTACATAAAACATACACATTCAGACTAACTATTACAGTAAATAAAACATACACATTCAGACTAACTCCTGCACTACATAAAACATACACATTCAGACTAACTATTACAGTATATAAAACATACACATTCAGACTAACTCCTGCACTACATAACACATACACATTCAGACTAACTCCTGCAGTATATAAAACATACACATTCAGACTAACTCCTGTAGTATAAAAACATATTCATTCAGACTAACTCATGCACATATTTTACCCTGTTAATACGAAAATCAATGAGAAATTTATATTGAACAAATTTGATGATGAAAAAAGAGTGGCTAGCCGGGCGGTTTGAACAATCTGACAGAGAAAATAGGGTCTAAACCTCGGAACGGCATTGGTTTTTCTAAATATTGGAAGTGAAATAGAAACTTAGACTGTACATTGTATGGCGATTGCATCACAAAAGGGCCTTTATTCCTTAGGACTATAAATCCTCCTGGCGGACTTTAACAATGTGAAGAAAAAAAACAATTGTGGTAATTTTAGTCGATGATACAAAAACAAATTCTGCTGCGTAATTTTTCATGGAAACAGGCTGTTTCATGGTAGCCTGGCAAACGGGGGGAGGGGAGAGGAAGTAATCCCCGTAGTAGTGAGCGTCACATGAATCCAAGCATAGCACAGACGCTGGAAGAGCCCGGTGATTAGCACGCTCGGGATGTGAGGAAAGCTACTGTAACACGCTACTTAACGCCTTTTTTAGAGCGCACAAAAGACTAATTATACTCATTGTGGACATTCACCAACAATAACATTAACAACAACAACATCAACAAATTATAATAGTTACGTTGAAACTCAGGACAAAGAAATGAAGAGTTTGTGTGTCTTTAACAAAATTTATGTAATCTGTGATCTTGGGATACAATCAGACAAAGGAATTGCATTATGGCAGGTAGTCAAATGTTGTTTCTTATTCTTCTCCGTTCGTTCTCAATTTACCGCTACCAAGACCTCAAAAGTAGTATAGTGTAGTCCGAAGATCGGAATCAGTTGTGTCTCGGTTTACAGCTTGACTGCGATATTTGCACCTTTTGGTCTAACATATCCGACTTCACACCAGACGTATTTGAGTACCGGGCTGCCTTCCCTCTTCGACCCCTTCCACTTAGCCAGTCTGCACTACTGCAGCATTGTTATCAAGGATCACGGCGTGAAGGTGTAGAAGGGTCTTGGCAGCTCTGGTTCTCTGGCATTGACGCTAGCAGTCGCTGACCTCTGCAGCCCATATGTTGTCAGGCATACGCATCACATGCCCCGCCCATCTGTTGTCAGGCATACATATCACATGCCCCGCCCATCTGTTGTCAGGCATACATATCACATGCCCCGCCCATCTGTTGTCAGGCATACATATCACATGCCCCGCCCATCTGTTGTCAGGCATACATATCACATGCCCCGCCCATCTGTTGTCAGGCATACATATCACATGCCCCGCCCATCTGTTGTCAGGCATACATATCACATGCCCCGCCCATCTGTTGTCAGGCATACATATCACATGCCCCGCCCATCTGTTGTCAGGCATACATATCACATGCCCCGCTCATCTGTTGTCAGGCATACATATCACATGCCCCGCCCATCTGTTGTCAGGCATACATATCACATGCCCCGCCCATCTGTTGTTCATAACAAAGAAGTATCTATGACGTCATTAAAGGTGGTCAGGCGCCAGATTTTTGTGTGTTAGGGACCAAAGGTGTAGTACAGTGAACGAGCTGACAGTAGCCGGCGACGCATATCTGTCAACTTGTTTCAGGGTCAGTGAAACAGTGCTGACCAAGACCCATTCTGCCTCCAAGTGGTGACACTGAAAGCAGACTACAAACATGCAGCATGGATAAGAGTATTGAGATCAAAGAGGGGAAGGAAACATAGTGTCCACAAATGCCAGATGAAATTGAATGCGTCGTGCCGAAAGGCGCAGATAAAGCAGTCTCACTGCAGTCGTCACTTTCAGGAAGAACACAGAAGAAAAAACAAACATAAAAATTGTTCAAAGAACACCACATCATGCAAACGTTAGCGGGTTATAATCCCCGCACAACTGTAAGATTGTCTGCAAGGTATCCTGTATGCCTCTGACAATCGCATGGCCTTTCTAAGTCAGTCCTGTACATCGGGATGTAATCAGCAAATGCTAGAGTTCTCCCTGACCATGTGGGTGTAATGATGGCCACCGTTATTGTGTAGATGTTGAACAGTACCGACGATAGCACAGAGCCTTGCCGCAGTTCTGGCCATATTTGTATCAGTTCTGTTCTCGAAGATATCAAGCGGCGTGCAACTGCTCTCCATTAGGGCAGCTTATATCAACCTCGCCAACCATCAGTTAATTCCACACCGCTTCAAAGAGCGCATCGAGGTCCCAAAGTCGCCCCGGTTATATGCATCCTCCAGGTTATAAACAGTTGCTACTGCTTCTTGCATGAACCGAAAACCCTCATAGCCATCGCTTGCAAATGTGCCAGACTTATCTCCTTGATCAGTCTGTAACTGCCCAGGGAATAAAGTAGAATGCGTTCATGTTCCTAGATGGGACATACATTTTTCTGGCGACTATCTTCGATAGAAACTTGACATAGACGTTACGTAGAGTGATTATTCGATAGATAATGAGGAACGTGGAATCATTGCCAGGTTTGTGGAGTGGGCGCAAATAGCTGATGCCAGTCTTCAGGGATACCTTCTGTAGAGTTACTTTGACATCATTCCCAAAATGTATAATCTTTTCCACACCAGCTGCTTGATGTGGCAATACAGGACTTCCTCGGGACATGAGGCGGTGCTCTTACTGGAGAGTAACGTACATGCCACCTCTGTCTCAGCTATTAGGCTTACATAAACCTCTTCCCTGATGGCACTGTCTAGAACATATTTCCTAATTTCCCGGCGTACATCTCTACCCTCTTTGTCTGTCTGCGGAACATATCGATTAAAAAATACAGGGCCATTCTTTTAATCAATCGTCAGGGGCGTACCTGTGGAGTATTTGAGAATGAGCTTGCTAATATTGTTTTCCATTCACTTTTCGATACATATGCCATAACGTATTTCCAACCTCTGTTATAAATTCGTTTCACCTTTCTTTCTCTAATTTCCTCACTAAATTGTTAAAACAGTTGGTGGCTCTGTTTTCTTTTTCTCACTCATCTCGTTAACCTCGTCGACATTCTTAAGCCGTCTCTTTCGGGCTTTCCGCCACTGTCCTATTGCCATCTTTTTTGTTTGTCCCATGCATGTGCTATCGATTAATTTCACCAAAATGGTTGGGACAAAATGGGATTTAGTGGTCCTGGGCTAAAATGTCTAGAGCACTTTATACAAAATGTTTTTTTATTCTACGTTTTTCAGTAACAGCTTTTGTTTTTGAGAATTTCATTGAAAATGAGATCATTCTGTCTCGAAATGAAATGATGGACTGACTATTTTGTCAACGAACCATGTTTCTAAATGATACGTTTCTTGCTTTTTTACGAGCATCTCGCAGATTCCGGCGTATTGACAGTCGTCTTTCACCCTGGGTGATCAGTAGAGTGGCAAGTAATGGCTGAAGAAAACTGGGAAATTCACTCGGGATTTAACAGAAATGTAGTCACATGACAGAACAAAGAAAATATTTTAAAAACTACGCTTTTACATAAATTCTTTTCAATGACCAGTCCAAAATCCATGAACATTTTACATATTAAGAGATCGCATTAGTAGAGGTTGTAGACACAATTTCAGCTCTGGAGGTTAAAAGTTGGTTAAAATTGGAGAAATAGAAGTACAGACATTCGGACAACGGTTAAAAAAAGTTAAAAAAAACACATTAAAAAAACAACTTAATAAAGCATTGTCTTGGTCAAAGGCCTGATATCTAAAAAGATCTTTAGGTTTCCTGTTTCTGGTGGGTTTTCTTTTGCTATAAGGACGACACATGGCAGGTGGTCACTAACCTGTGCACAAAGTATATTCACGCCTGTGTACATCTGTGACTGACGTCTGCATTTTTCACTTTCATCTGTAGAGTCACGTACTGAAAATATGAATTTAGTCGGAATTGAAACAGGACCAACATGTAGTGCATCCTTTTGATATTCTTCTTCTTCTTCTTCTTAATCGTACGCTGTTTACAGCGATATTTACGTTGCACTGTTTTAATTTGTTAAGCCTGTGGCTCAGTGCATCCGATTTCAACAGGCGTTTCTGTAGGGTAGGGACTATCGAGTCTTCCCTACTCGTGTCTATAGGGTTTGGCAATGATATGATGGACTATGTACTAGTTTGTACTATCCCGGAAGAGAGGCAGTCCAGTGTGACTTTGTCCCAGGATCGTCACGTCCTGCCAGAAACGTAGCATATGCATGTGAGTGAGGTATCTTTTTGCTCCCTTTATTTTCTCGGCTCATCTGCAGTGATGGTACGCCTAGCATTCCCCGCCACCCGGGAGGTTGTCACAATAGGGCAGGAGGTGCAATGTCCGCTGGACTGCATCTCTTCTGCGTCCATTGGAATGACTGATAGCAGACAGAGGCAAAGAGCGAGGAAGGAGTGCATTTTACCAGGTGCATTCCTGCGGCTCGACCGGGCCGGGCTGAGACGCAAGCCCCAGCCATGTCGTAGCCTTGCCTCACAGCGGTGCTGAGATTTAGCGCGGAATTCTGGCTTAGAGGCGTTCGGCCGAAGTCCCTCAGATGGTAGCTTATCAGCCAAGCACGTGGACCAAATGTCAGCGACCTGTTATTCCTCTCGAAATAGTGCATTTGACCAGGGGACAAGCCTGGTCATTGCACGGAGATGTTGTTCGCCTGGTGCGGACATATCTCATGGTCAAGGGTTGAGTCTCAGCAGTTCGCAGTGAGGTAGCTGATCTACTGCTTAGGGCACCCCGACCGAGAACTAAGTCTTCTACAAATGGTTTCATACCTCATCGCCGTATATCGAGCAGCTTCCCGCCCGCTTTGATCGGCGGACGGAAGAGACCTCATTCTGCGGCTCGACTGGGCGGGGCTGGAGCGGGAGCCCCAGGTCCCCACCATGTCGAAGCCTCTCTTTGCAATCGTGCTGAGCTTTTCGGCGGGATTTTGGCTTAGAGGCGTTCGGCCGTAATCCCTCACCTTGTAGCCTCGCGCCGTTGGCTTATCAGCCTAGTACGTGAACCAAATGTCTGCGGCTCCTCTCGAGTTTGAGCAGGATTACCGTAGCAACGCCCTGTCATTAGTAGGGTAAAACTGACCTGTCTTCCGAGGGTCTATTTCCAGCACCCGTTCAATATTAGACCGGACGTATCAATAGATGGCTTTTTAGTTTGTCAATGGCCAAGTTTCTGGAATCTGTGATTTCTGCAGGGTAAAGACCAGATTACCATAGCAGACGCTCTTTCATTGGGGGGTTAAGAGACTGTCCTGTCTTCCGTGGGTCTAATACCATCACATGTTCACAATTAGACCCCACGAAGATGCTCTCGATTTGACAGTCATTCTACAGTATTGGCGTGTTAAGTCAATTTAAGCCGCAGGCTCCACTCCTGGTAGCGCTCTTCCGTCAATTCCTTTATCAAACACTGAATGCAGACCAACCGAGCCACAGAGGCATAACCCCAGATTTCTGAGGGTCTGAATCCAGCACCCGTTCCATATTAGTCCCAAGGAAAGTGGTCTCGGCATGTCAGTCATGTCAGTGTTGGCCGTGTTGAGTCAAATTAAGCCGCAGGCTCCACTCCTGGTGGTGCCCTTCCGTCAATTCCTTTAAGTTTCAGCTTTGCAACCATACTTCCCCCGGAACCCAAACACTTTGGTTTCCCGGAAGCTGCCCGCAGAGTCATCGAAGCAACTCCTGCGGATCGCTAGTCGGCATCGTTTATGGTCAGAACTACGACGGTATCTGATCGTCTTCACGCCTCTGACTTTCGTTCTTGATTAATGAAAACATTCTTGACAAATGCTTTCGCAGTAGCTCGTCTTGCGGCGATCCAAGAATTTCACCTCTAACGCCGCAATACGAATGCCCCCGTTTGTCCCTGTTAATCATTTCCTCCAGTTCCAAAAACCAACAAAATAGAACCGAGGTCCTATTCCATTATTCCATGCACCATTATTCAGGCAGCCGAACCTGCTTTGAACACTCTAATTTTTTCAAAGTAAACGCGCCGGCCACCCAGGACGCTCAGCCGTGGGAGAGAGCCGGCAGACGGTAGGGCAGGAGACAACGGGCAGTGAACCGGCGCGAGCCGGACCGCCCGCCTGCGCCTGAGATCCAACTACGAGCTTTTTAACTGCAACAACTTTAATATACGCTATTGGAGCTCGAATTACCACGGCTGCTGGCACCAGACTTGTTTCTCCAATAGATCCTCGTTAAAGGGTTTAAAGTGTACTCACTACAATTACGGGGCCTCGAAAGAGTCCCGTATTGTTATTTTTCGTCACTACCTCCCCGTGCCGGGAGTGGGTAAGTTGCGCGCCTGCTGCCTTCCTTGGATGTGGTAGCCGTTTCTCATGCTCCCTCATGCTCATCGAACCCTGATTCCCCGTTATCCGTTACAAACATGGTAGGCATGTCACGTACCATCGACATTTGATAGGGCAGACATTTGAAAGATGCGTCGCCGGCACATGGGGCCATGCGATGAGCACAAAGTTATTCCGAGTCACCACTGGGGACGCCGCAACCCCGCGAGGGGAAACGACGATTGGTTTTGAACTAATAAAAGCGCTTTTTCCGCGAGGGTCGGAGCTTGGTAAGCATGTATTAGCTCTAGAATTGCCACAGTTATCCAAGTAGGATCGTATCATTTAAGGAACCTCGACTGATTTAATGAGCCATTCGCGGTTTCACCGTGAGACAGTGTGAACTTAGACATGCATGGCTTAATCTTTGAGACAAGTATATGACTACTGGCAGGATCAACCAGATATCTTTCAGAGACGTACGTACCGCACATACCAGTCGGCGGAGGACGGGTGTGTAAAAAGCCTCACTGGGACGACCGCAGGGACCGACTGACGAACGGACGGACGGTTGTTCCCCCCCCCCCCCGTCCCTCACTCTGTCGACCTAGGACCGCCTGACAGGGGCCCCTACACACACCAGACGACAGAACGACCGACCGGGCTCGCTCGAGGAGGGATGGCAGCGCTCTGTGCAGAACGGATGCCAACGACCCCGGCGATGAATTTCACTGGGACTAGAGACAATTTGGCCTGCCGGCCTGCCCTTCTCCCGAGGGTTGGTCCCCGGGAGAACACAGGGCCTTCAGGCACGATTCCTGCTTTCCATTTGCCGGTCACAAGCTTTTTGCGAGAGTCTGACCACCAGCGAGACGAACTGTCGAACTCTGCTATAAGCCTTAGATAAATCACCACCGACTGACAACGTTTCTCGATACGGACCAGAGCAGCGCACCTCGGCGGAGGACACGCAGAAAAAACCCGCATCCCAATACCTCTACGGGGAAAGGCAAGCAAGCGTTTTCCGCAATCCCGTGCTATCGCTCCGCCTGGCGGGACTGAGATCGCTTTACGAACACTGGTTGAAAGTGAATCGCGGCGGCGAGACAACTACCCCAGATCTTTTCATATTCAAATCTAGGAAGTTTTATGGCACATCCTTTTCAAATTCAAATCTAGGAAGTTTTATGGCACATCCTTTTCAGATTCAAATCAAGGACATTTTGTAGTACATTCTTTTCAAATTCAAATCAAGGACGTTTTGTGGCACATTGTTTGTCGAAGACTTTTAAATAGAAAAACTTAACATCAGACGTATTGTTAAATGATGAAGCTGAAATGCCTTCTTTTTCCTTTCCTGGCTTGAGTGTTGGCATGATTGGAGATATTCTTGGCATATTTTCAACACATTTATGTGAGACTTCATTCCGGTCAGGTACAACATACTGACCAGGACGTCGCGTCAGGCACAACATACTGGCCAGGACGTCGCGTCAGCGTCAGGCACAATATACTGGCCAGGACGTCGCGTCAGCGTCAGGCACAATATACTGGCCAAGACCACAGCTCTCTTCCAAGTAGCGTTCCCTGGACACATGCTGTTTTTAGGGCAGTATGGCTGACGAGATATGGATCGACATGATCCCCGTAGTAGTGAGTGTCACGCAGATGAAGCCAAACATTGCACAACAGCCTGGAGGGCCCGGTTCACATTCAACAGCACGCTCAAAGTGGGAAGAAAACAGCTACAATCCACCACTTAAAACAATTTCAGGGCGCTCAAAAGAGTCAACTTACTCATTCTTCATCTTCTTCTTCTTTTGTCCTACTGCCCTTGCCATACGGCGTCGCAGAGTGGTGGGACGCGTAGATTTCTTGTTATCGCCAAGTGGTAGGCTTGTGCTATCTTTAGGTGTAACTCCCTGAGTGTGTCAAGACTCCCTCAATCCATCGAAATCAAGGTCTGCCTCTCGCTCGTGGACCAGAGACCTGCATATATGCTCTTGATGCAGGCTGAACATAATACATTCTGACTAAATGATCAAACCACTTGATTTGTTGACAGTCCTTCGTAGGCACTAACTGGGTTTGTCCCATCAGCGTGGGGTTGCCGATTCGGTCACGGGTTGTCTGTGTATTACATGCACGGTGTTGCACCCACCTTCTGTCTGATTATTTCGTTTCGTACCCTGTCCAGTCTTATGATCCCGGACAGCCTTTCCCAAACACCTGATTTCGCATACCCTGATTTTTCTTTCTTGTGCCTTGGTGAGAGTCCATGTCTGACACTGTTAGCAGAGTTGGCAGCCATTGTTCATTCTCAGCCAAATCTACAATTTCCTTAGTGTCACTGTTTCTTTCGAATCAACCACAAAATAATGTCTCGCTGTATTAGCCTCTTTGTCAAAACTACAGTCTGCTTTCTTCCACAGATCTGGAGGTACTTGCGTCTTAATTCACCTCAAACAAAAGAAATATAAATACTAGCACCGAATTTGAGGTCATGACGTCACAAAATAGTCCACATATTAACTGTTTTTATGGGGGGGGGGGGCAAATATTCTGCGAGAAAAGACGATAATTTCAGCTTCCGCTTATTCCTGCCGTCGTAGCAATACATTTCCTGAATGTCTCAAAGTTGGTCCATGATAAGGAGGGTAGTTTCCAGTTTCTACAGGAGCATGACATTATCCAAGCCGTGAAACCCTAGCTCTAGGCCTAACTCTAATTCTAACCCCAAATCTAACTCTAACCTCAAACCTAGCCGTAATTCTAAGCCTAACCTTAACCCTAACTCCTCACAAAGCTGAATGTAACCATCTTTTCTACACTTCTAACTTTATCGAAGTCTCAACTTATTTATTTAAAATAAAATTATATCACCCTGTTCTCCATTCGTCCCGAAATGGAATGTCCCGTTACTTACGATAGCGATAGGAACCCTCGGTACTCTGTTTGAGGTGAATTAAGACGCAAGTAAGGGGAGGAAGACTAACGTCTGGTCAGGCACAATATACTGATAAGACATGTTTGTCAGGGTCAGGCAAAATATATTGGCCAAGACACTCATCTCGGCTTTCTCGTAAGCCATCCCGGAAACCGCCCGTTTTCATGGCAGCCTGACTAATGAGATGAAGGATCAACGTGATCCCCGTAGTAGTTAG
Organism: Ariolimax columbianus; assembly: GCA_036924085.1. NCBI lineage: Eukaryota > Metazoa > Mollusca > Gastropoda > Stylommatophora > Arionidae > Ariolimax > Ariolimax columbianus. The sequence continues at coordinate 34,981,237 of JAVGWX010000016.1, read as the reverse complement.
CGAAACGCAGATGAAAAACATATCACAACCACTTGTAGGACCCCAGTCCACCTTCATCAACACGCTCGGGATGTGAGGAAAGCTACTGCAACCAGCCTTTTAACGTCCTTTTCATAGCGCACAAGAGTAAACATTGTTGGCATTCGAAACAAACAACAAGACGCAAGTACCGTCTTGGACCCACCGATAGAATAATGACTGTTGACTTAAACCCAGAGCGTGCATTATTATATTTTCTGGATTTGAAATGGAATGATAAAGACTCCCACACATAATCCTCTCTACAAACACAGTGGTACATCTTCGTTCCAAAGTTTTGGAGTGCTGCGAATGTCATCTTCAATTACATTGTGATATACAGTAAATAGAATGTGTTACACGACTTTGAAAATTATGTTGGCTTGCCATAATGACGTAGACTCCAAAAGTTTCAAATTCATTGTGAATATTTTGAGGTCTGGCGTTTCCCGCAAAACACGTGGAAATTGGGGTAAATAAATGTGTTCGCAAAAAATAATTGCCACGGAGAAATTGTTAAAACAATGAAAAGACTTATAAGAGAAGCTGTGATGGTTTCGGTATTCTGCAAAGGAACAAAAATTGGAAACCTCTGCTTGGTTTCACATTCAACAAAATGTCACCATAACGTCACAAAGATTAACCGTTTATATGCACAATTTCAAAAGTATCGGTCAAATGGTTGATGTGTTAAAATAATTTAATTAAAGAGCGGCAAGAGCTTTGAAACTTACTGTAATATAATATCAGGTACATTACCAACTACATAATAGAAAGAAAAGGCCTCAGAAATTTACAAAAAAACATGTTATGGCAAGATAATATCATTACAGCAAATAAATGTGTACAAATGGTGAGTGTTACACGCCTTAGACAATGATGTAGGCTTGCCATAATGACGTAGACTCTCATCATCATCATGTAGCATGTCCTTTGTAGAACGTCACTCCCATCACAGTCTGTCTGAAAGAAACTCGTTCTCTTGCCAAAATTCCAGCCTCCGCCACAGTCATTCCCAGGCATTCATGTATATCTTGGTGCCATCGTCTTCTTGGTATACCCCTTCCTCTTTTGCCTGGCACCATACCTTCCATCACCGTTCTCTAAAGATCGTTATGTCTCTTGATGTGACCAACGTATTTGCATTGCCTAGCCAAAATGGAATTGATAAACCAGTTCTGCTCAATGCTCAACTCTTGCCGAATGTCTACATTTGTTTTTTTCTCTGTCCAGGGTATTTTGAGGATCTTTATGCAACATTTTGACGAAGGATTCGATTCTTTGTCTGGAAGTTTTGGTAATCGTTCATGATTCACAGCCATAAGCTGCTACAGGAAAAACACAGGCTCTCAAGACTTTTACTTTTATCAATTTGTTGATTCTCTGCCATAATTTCTTCAGGCTGTTCAGTCTCTGCATTGCCATAGCTAGTCTTCCTCTGATTTCTTTCGAGCAGTCGCCATTTTTGTCAATTCTTGAGCCAAGATATTCAAAATCTGTGACCTGATCTATTTTCTCACCACCCACTGTAAATTTATGCTGACATTGTGTTTTGTCGGTGGTCATTATCTTTGTTTTATTTATGTTTACGAACAGGTTTTGATCTTTACTATCGCTGACGATTACGAAATGGATGATTTTTATAACACCTTGCAAGAAAGGATGGAAAAAGTTGAAAAAAAAGATATCGTGATCACCATTGGCGATTTCAATGCGAAAGTCGGAGAAGAAAGAGCCGAAGAGGAGAGAAGTGCTCGGGGACCTTTTGGTTTGGGACACAGAAATGAGCGAGGAGAAAAACTGGTTGAATTCTGGATGGAAAACAACCTCTCCATTGCCAACACCTTATTCAAACAACATCCACGTAGACTATACACGTGGACCTCTCCTGAAGGCAACAGCAGAAACTAAAATAGATTTACATCCTAGTGGAAATGTGTACGGTCATTCGGTCATTGGCGTTGTCTACGATCGGACTTAGGGGCACTGACGTGTTCGTTATGTGCCCGTTGATTCACTTAGCATGTCCTTCATTGATCACCAAAGATAGGTTGGTCCTGATTTGACTATCATAGATATTTGAGTTTTGTCCTCATTTGGCCATCACATATGTTTGAGTTTAGGCATTATTTGACTATCCTAGGTTTTGTAGTTTAGTCCTTTTTTGGCCATCGCAGATGGATTGAGTTTGGTCCGTTCATAGTTATCTTGGATGTTTGAGTTTGAATCTGATTTGATCATCATGGATGAAGGGTCTTGAGAAGTAAACAGACTATCAGTATAGCTTTCACATTGCTTAAATCTATCTGGCAGATGTAAAAGAATGAGGATTCAAAGACCGCTTTCCTCTGCAGTTGCCACTTTGCTTATCTCCGATAGAAAAAAAACCTAGGTGTTACCGAGGTTTTGAACTGAAATCCTCGAGACCAGAAAATAATTGCTCAAACCACGCGACCAACTGATTATCTCAAGATCCGTAAACCTTGACAAGAGAGATAGTCCCCGGAGGCTGGTATGAGCTTGAACCATGCTAATGACGTACGTGAATTGGAAACCCGGAAACTGACCCAACGTACAGGCACATGATTTTCAAAACGAAACAACTTTACCCCAGCTGTTAATGGCACTTAATTCCAGAGAGGTGGACACCTTCACATATGTGGGCAGCACGATTGATACTTCAGGGGGCGCAGAGTCAGATGTAAGGGCTAGAATTGGAAAGGCAAGAAGAGTATTCCTGTTCATCATCATCATCATCAGTCCCGTAACCTAGAAGGTCGTTGAGGCACCGTTATTACAATTTGTCGAACCAGTTCCCGACATACGTCTCGATTTCTCGCCAGGGCATTAGTTTCAGCTATAGACCTTCCCGTTCACTCTTTTAAATTGTTCGCCCATCTCTTTTTTCGTCTCCCTCTCCCACGTTTCCCAGGCACAGTGCCTTGCAGGACGGTCTTGGTCAGCCCCATCGATCGGGATATATGTCCATTACATGTCAATTTTAGTATTTTACTATAGTCAGTAGGTTTTAATACTGGCCTAACTCCTTCCTTACAATTTCAAGAAAACTCATTTGTAACGCGATCCAGATATAAAATGCCAAGAATTCTTCGCAAGCATCTCATTTCCATTGCGCAAATTTAACGAATTCCTGTTACTTAATAATAAATGGAAATCCACGGGAATAAAGACTAATACCAATTTATGATTGTTTCATTCCGATGTCAATTCAGTACTTCGGTGCGGAATAGAAACTTGTTGAACGACCAAGGTAACTTAAGTTGTTTGTGAATGATTCTCTGCGGAGGATAATGACTATAGCGTGGCAAGACATGGCGAGGAATGAAGACTTGTGCAAATAGGGCAACAACAACCAGTGGAGCAGCAGATAGAGCGTAGGAAACCGAGTTGGATAGAAAAACTACATAAATCCCCATAAAACGTGACCAGATAGGTCCTGTCATGGAATCCATGGGGGAAGAGAAGGAGAGGTAGACCAAGAAACACATGGAGAAGAGTGTGCAAATGAACCTCGGTCCCTGTACCTCAATTGTAGAGAGACAGTAGGACAGCTCAAAACCGAACATGCTGGAGGAGGGTTGTCGATGGTCTATGTCCCAAAAGGAGCGACGTGTAATGAGGATTGAATTTCAGAGAATATTTCTTAAATAGTAATCTGTATTCTATAATCCTGGTATTAAATCAGCCATAACACGCGCGTAACGTCGGGTCTAAATCTTATTTCAAGTCCCATTTCAGTCTTTTGCATTGGAGACCAATGTCATCTCTTAGCTTATCTCTCATCTCATTTGTGGACGTCCGATTGGACGTCCTAGTAGTAGGGTCATCAGGACGTCACTGTGCATGTCCATCTGTTGGCTGGCATGCGTACTACAATAGTGAGCATTTCAGAATATGAATATGTTCGTTTACTAATTCGTATATGAATTGTAACGTGCATATTTTGAAGCACAGATGTGTGTTAATATTGTATACAAAATCGACAGCACTACACACTTGGCAAACTCATAGCTGTTCAGACTCTTCAGCATATTACGAAGGATATCCGTCATCATCATCTGGTTGATCAGTCCTGAGACTGGTTCTTAGGTTGTCTGAGTGTGTTTTTCCATTTGGCCCTATCCTCTGGTTGATCAGTCCTGAGACTGGTTGTAAGGTTTTCTGAGTATGTCTTTCCATTTGGCCCTATCCTCTGGTTGATTAGTCCGGAGACTCGTTGCAGGGTTGTCTGAGTATGTCTATTCATTTGACCATATATTCTGCATTGCAGCTTCATTGTAGTTCGTACGTTAACGTTCCTGCATGCCTGAGATGTAAAGGTGAGTCTTGTTCAGTCCATGTCCTCTCTTCCCTTGAATCGAGCCATATAGAAGACTGTAGAAGACTTTCATGTCTCATATTGTGACCCAGTCAACTCAACCGACCTTTGTGTAACATATGCAGTATTTATATGTGTGCATCCACTTCAGTGAGTACATCGTCATTGGATATTCTTTCTGTTCATCTCACTCTTTCTATTCTACTGTAGCACCCCATTTCAGACGTTTCCACGCGTTTTTCATCCTTCTTTGCTAAAGTTGAATCATCATTCAGAGCAATTGACCATATACGATTAGCAATTATTATTTTCTTCAGTTCTATCCTGATATTCTTTGATGTTAACAATTTCTGTTTTTCTCTCAAGCCATTTTTTGTCATTGCAATTCTTGTCTTCATTTCTATCTCATTGCGAGATTCTTCTGTTATGGTTTGTTCCAAATTTATAAACTTCCGCTCTTGTTCGATTATTTCTCCGTTGATGGATATATTTATATCAACATGTTGGTTTGATATTACCAAGTTCTTAGTTTTCAGTGTGTTTATTTTTCATACCAAACTCTTTGGCTTTGCTATTAATTTTCCAAGCAACATTTGCGACATTGCTACGACCCTCCCACTATCGATTAGTGATCGGTAAATGTGTGGCTCTAACTTTCATACCACTAACATTGACAGCCCTATTTAAAACTCCGCATAACCTTGTCCATCGTCATCTCAGAATATGCGTTAAAGTGATTCGGTGAAAGCAAGAATCCCTGTTGTACCCCCTGTCAAATCAGGGTACCTTATAGGGTACCAGGTACAGAGCACAAGACTCAAATTCAGACATAGCTTCCTAAAATCAACACAGCTCATATAGACAAACCCTGAAAGTCGCCGTATCGAGAGATGGCACAAATTGATGCAGGTCCCAGAGATAGAACTGCCGGAAAAACCTGCCCCCGGACATCATCTACCATACACAACATGGAAGTCGCTGAATAGACTCCGAACTGGTGTATCACAATGCAAAAGGAATATGAAACGATGGAGATACACAGATGACGACACATGTGCCTATGGCACAATACAGGACCTTGACCATTTGATGACCTGCCTCAGTTTCCAGGAAACATGAAAGGTGCGACATGCTGGAGGACAATGACAAGACAATCCATGTCGCTGAATACTGGATGCACAATGTGTGACCTGGTGCTTGGACGCGGAAAGCAAGTCAGTATAAGGTATCGGTGCTACTAGTAAAGTTAGCATATGGTGTCTTGAGAAACATATCACAAAGTTGTTTGATGGTCCCAAAATAAAGCGAATGTCTAATGGAAATATATTGATCACATGTAAAGTGAGGTTGGGTGCGGTGGGGTGGGGGAGTAGGTGAACGCACTAGGACAAATTAATCGACAACAAGGCAAGTTATTGATTATATCTGTGCTGACGTGATACTCAAACACACAAAATGTCTTGTCTCCATCTAGCGGCATTTGGGTACACGCCCTTAGGATATATATAGAGATCAACTACATGTGTGTTCTACATCAACCCCTAGCTGAAGCATCAAACAATGTGTGTCATTGCTAAGTCGCGAGAGGACGAGAGAGCTGGCTTACCTATTAGACTTCGTCGGCTAAGCCTGGGGGACCAGAGCTTTTAGGGGCCAGAAAATAAGGTAAACACAAAATATTATATATATATTTGTCCATTATGTAAAAACCAGAGAATGTGTGCATTTTATAATCGCATTCATAATGTTGGAAAGGGACGGCTTAAAGTACGCGAAGCATAACAGCCAAATAAAAAAGATGCAAAAACATTCTGTTTTTCATAACCTTCACTTCTCGCAACGTTGATATTTAGTATTGATCGTATTATATATATATATATATAACTGGTTTTTTTCAGACCGCAATGGCTCCCGGGTCGACCCAGCCTTAAATGGGTACCTGTTCAGTCCGGGAAGTAAAAGCGGCGAGGGAGAGGAGATGGCTACCGCCCTCATACATAGCCGAGCCTTTGAAATGTGAGATCGCTAACACCTCACACCCCTACGGCAGTAATGCTATGGGATACTTTACTTTACTTTACATGTATATATATATATATTTTTTTTTTTTTGGAAAATTATTTATTTATATTTTTTATACCTACAAAAAGATACGAAACAAAATAATGTACAAGACACAAATCTGGAATACATAAGGAAAAGAAACAGCGTTTTCAGAAGAAGAGGCCAGACGCTGTGGCACCTGGATGCAAACAAACAGGACCAGATATTGGATTCTCACAGAATTGAAGTTAGTGAATGCGATGTCTTTCGAAACTAATAATAATCACAACAATGACAGAGATCAGCACAACTTTAGAAAAAAAACAGAACGTGGTGACAACATTTCTGGACATAAAAAGTAGGCTCTGGTTATGAAAGGACACCGTCTGCGTTGTCGTCTTCAACGAACAACGCATTGATCACATTCCTGCACGACAAGTCTGTGTGGAAGCCAATACATTTAATCTTTGAATTGAAAGTGAATCTTAAACTGTGGCCAGACAACATAACAGAGCATATGATTGATTTCTTGACAGGAAAAGGAAGTAAAGATTTATAAAGGAAAGTTATAAAATTGTCAACTCTTTTCAAATTGATCACCAAAAAAAAAAAAAAACCAATTGTATATTGCTAAATCTGTATTTTACCACTGCCTGCCAAAGGAGGGAAGAAAATTAGAAGCTGGTTGTGTTTTTCGCAGACCAATTGTATAGATTTTTGCCTTTCAGTGCAAACATTTTTCAGCAAACGAGATCCCCGTAGTAGTGAGCGACACGCAGATTTAGCCAAGCATAGCATAACCATCTGGATGATCCAGGTCGGACTTCATCAGCACGCTCTTGATGCGAGGAAAGAAACTACTTAACGCCCTTTTAGGGCGCACACAGAAGTAATCTTGCTTATTGTGGGGATTCAACAACAACAACAAATAGGTACTCACTTTTATTTTAATTCGAAGAAGGTGCTTCAATGGTGCCCCAATGATCAGGTCAGGTCATCCCGTAACCGGTGATGGGTGATGTCGTTGGGGCACACATGAAGACATCCTCACAACCCCACGCCACCCTTCTCTGTCAGCGGCCGCTGCCTGTGCCGCTTTTGGTCGTAGATTGGTCTATTCTTTTATGTTGTCCTCTCACCTCTTATTGGGACGGCCTCTTCGTCGTCTGCTTTGCACTTACCAGTGCAGGATCGTATTTACAAGACCATTTGATCTCGAAATGTGACCGTACCAAGCGAATTTTCTTCTTTTGACAGTTGCCAAGAGGTCTGCAAAAGGCCCTATTGCTGTTGTAATTCTATCTCGTGTTTCCCATTTGTGACTCCATCTTTGTACGTGACGTTTAAAAGTTTTCGGAAACATCTCATCTCTAAGGCCTGTATCCTTCGCTGAAGTTCAGCTGTAACTGTCCATGCCTCACAATCATTAGCAACGTTTTAGACACTCTGTCAGCCCGGTTTAATATCTCCTTAGCTGTACAAACAACTAAAGTAATTTGCGTATCCATTGCAGAACATCGCTTCTTACAACTGCATACCTATTTAGCTTTAATAAGTTCGTTGGCAAGTAGGTTGCCATTATTTTCCGCTCAAGGAGGATCGATTGCACCAAGAGAAAAACTACCGTGTCTGCCAAACTAGATACTGCGGATTTGAACCCGGTGCTTTGGGGTTGTGAAACCGAATTTTCACTCATAGGCCACGCTACCTCTCCTAGCTGTTCATATAGAGACATATAGCAACAAAGTCAAGGGTTCTGTATCTAACCAGTTGTAGATATTATGGAGGAAAACGTCTTTATGTGGACTCTACATCAGGTGTCGATGATGAGCTCTAGATATTTCGTAATATCCGGGATAGTGGTCACACAGATGAAAAATACGTTCAATTCATCAAGGTGAGGGGTCACTGTCTTGCAAAAGTTTTGCACACCGCATTTGGCCTTTTTGGTTTTATATAACATCTTCTTCTTCTTCTTCTTCTTCTTCTTCTTCTTCTTCTTCTTCTTCTTCTTCTTCTATTGCTTCATCTTCTTTATTTTCTGCGTACCTCAGGGACAGCGACATTTCTGGCTGTCTACCTCAGCGACTAATTGCTGTCTGCTTTCGTCAGCGACTAATTGCTCGCTGCTTACGTCAGGGTCAACGATTTATTGCTGGCTGCTTACGTCAGCTACTTATTGCTGGCTGCTTACGTCAGGGTCAACGACTTATTGCTGGCTGCTTACGTTAGTCACTTATTGCTGGCTGCTTACGTCAGCCACATATTGCTGGCTGCTTACGTCAGGGTAAGCGACTAATTGCTGGCTGCTTACGTCAGGGTAAGCGACTTATTGTTTGCTGCTTACGTCAGGGTCAACGACTTATTGCTGGCTGCTTACGTTAGCCACTTATTGCTGGCTGCTTACGTCAGCCACATATTGCTGGCTGCTTACGTCAGGGTAAGCGACTAATTACTGGCTGCTTACGTCAGGGTAAGCGACTAATTGCTGGCTGCTTACGTCAGGGTCAGCGACTAATTACTGGCTGCTTGCGTCAGAGACTAATTGTTGACTGCTTACATCAGCGACTAATTGCTGGCTATTTGCGTCAGCGACTTATTGCTGGTTGCTTGCGTCAGCGACTAATTGCTGGCTGTTTGCGTCAGCGACTTATTGCTGGTTGCTTGCGTCAGCGACTAATTGCTGGCTGCTTGCGTCAGCGACTTATTGCTGGCTGCTTACGTCAGCAACTAATTGCTGGCTGCTTGCATCAGGGTGTGCAAATCGTAGCTGACCAAAACTGTTTTTCTACCTCCATGTGGTAGCCCTGAAAACAGGCTGCCCCTGTTGTTGTTCGTCCATCGTAATCGATGAGGACCACTTTATCAACATTCACTGTTCACATGAATTCGAAGGTGGTTAAATAAGCCAATCATGGCCCGGAATTGTCTGTCACATTTAGTACAATGGAATAGGACACCCCCTACCACCAAGCTTGAAGAAGGGTTGATGTGAGCCAACTTGCGGAGCGATCGTCTCTGGATAGCCTCATTTATTCTTGATGCCTCATGTCTACGAACACACTCCGTAGAAGTGCTGAGTCAGTCTTTTGAATTGGTAACAATTCTTTCCCAGTCCTCAGTGACTTCTTCAGCGCGTCCTTGTACCGTTTCGCTGACCACCGCTTGCTCTCCCGCCATTTTGCAGTTCACCATTTAGCAACTCTTTTGGTAGACGTTAATCCGACATGCGTACCCCATGACCAGCCCATTTCAGCTGTGCTGCACGTATCATGGTATGTATACTTGTCATGCCGGACCGCGCTAGCACATCTGTATTTGTCACCATGTCCTGTCATCTAATCCTCAGTAGTTTCCGCAAGCAGTTCATGTGGAAGTGGTTTAATCTCCCGACGACTACAGACCGTACAGGTTTCACACGCTCCCGACAACTACAGACCGTACAGGTTTCACACGCTCCCGACAACTACAGACCGTACAAGTTTCACACGCTCCCGACGACTACAGACCGTACAGGTTTCACACGCTCCCGACGACTACAGACCGTACAGGTTTCACACGCTCCCGACGACTACAGACCGTACAGGTTTCACACGCTCCCGACGACTACAGACCGTACAGGTTTCACACGCTCCCGACGACTACAGACCGTACAGGTTTCACACGCTCCCGACGACTACAGACCGTACAGGTTTCACACGCTCCCGACGACTACAGACCGTACAGGTTTCACACGCTCCCGACGACTACAGACCGTACAGGTTTCACACGCTCCCGACGACTACAGACCGTACAGGTTTCACACGCTCCCGACGACTACAGACCGTACAGGTTTCACACGCTCCCGACGACTACAGACCGTACAGGTTTCACACGCTCCCGACGACTACAGACCGTACAGGTTTCACACGCTCCCGACGACTACAGACCGTACAGGTTTCACACGCTCCCGACGACTACAGACCGTACAGGTTTCACACGCTCCCGACGACTACAGACCGTACAGGTTTCACACGCTCCCGACGACTACAGACCGTACAGGTTTCACACGCTCCCGACGACTACAGACCGTACAGGTTTCACACGCTCCCGACGACTACAGACCGTACAGGTTTCACACGCTCCCGACGACTACAGACCGTACAGGTTTCACACGCTCCCGACGACTACAGACCGTACAGGTTTCACACGCTCCCGACGACTACAGACCGTACAGGTTTCACACGCTCCCGACGACTACAGACCGTACAGGTTTCACACGCTCCCGACGACTACAGACCGTACAGGTTTCACACGCTCCCGACGACTACAGACCGTACAGGTTTCACACGCTCCCGACGACTACAGACCGTACAGGTTTCACACGCTCCCGACGACTACAGACCGTACAGGTTTCACACGCTCCCGACGACTACAGACCGTACAGGTTTCACACGCTCCCGACGACTACAGACCGTACAGGTTTCACACGCTCCCGACGACTACAGACCGTACAGGTTTCACACGCTCCCGACGACTACAGACCGTACAGGTTTCACACGCTCCCGACGACTACAGACCGTACAGGTTTCACACGCTCCCGACGACTACAGACCGTACAGGTTTCACACGCTCCCGACGACTACAGACCGTACAGGTTTCACACGCTCCCGACGACTACAGACCGTACAGGTTTCACACGCTCCCGACGACTACAGACCGTACAGGTTTCACACGCTCCCGACGACTACAGACCGTACAGGTTTCACACGCTCCCGACGACTACAGACCGTACAGGTTTCACACGCTCCCGACGACTACAGACCGTACAGGTTTCACACGCTCCCGACGACTACAGACCGTACAGGTTTCACACGCTCCCGACGACTACAGACCGTACAGGTTTCACACGCTCCCGACGACTACAGACCGTACAGGTTTCACACGCTCCCGACGACTACAGACCGTACAGGTTTCACACGCTCCCGACGACTACAGACCGTACAGGTTTCACACGCTCCCGACGACTACAGACCGTACAGGTTTCACACGCTCCCGACGACTACAGACCGTACAGGTTTCACACGCTCCCGACGACTACAGACCGTACAGGTTTCACACGCTCCCGACGACTACAGACCGTACAGGTTTCACACGCTCCCGACGACTACAGACCGTACAGGTTTCACACGCTCCCGACGACTACAGACCGTACAGGTTTCACACGCTCCCGACGACTACAGACCGTACAGGTTTCACACGCTCCCGACGACTACAGACCGTACAGGTTTCACACGCTCCCGACGACTACAGACCGTACAGGTTTCACACGCTCCCGACGACTACAGACCGTACAGGTTTCACACGCTCCCGACGACTACAGACCGTACAGGTTTCACACGCTCCCGACGACTACAGACCGTACAGGTTTCACACGCTCCCGACGACTACAGACCGTACAGGTTTCACACGCTCCCGACGACTACAGACCGTACAGGTTTCACACGCTCCCGACGACTACAGACCGTACAGGTTTCACACGCTCCCGACGACTACAGACCGTACAGGTTTCACACGCTCCCGACGACTACAGACCGTACAGGTTTCACACGCTCCCGACGACTACAGACTGTACAGGTTTCACACGCTCCCGACGACTACAGACCGTACAGGTTTCACACGCTCCCGACGACTACAGACCGTACAGGTTTCACACGCTCCCGACGACTACAGACCGTACAGGTTTCACACGCTCCCGACGACTACAGACCGTACAGGTTTCACACGCTCCCGACGACTACAGACCGTACAGGTTTCACACGCTCCCGACGACTACAGACCGTACAGGTTTCACACGCTCCCGACGACTACAGACCGTACAGGTTTCACACGCTCCCGACGACTACAGACCGTACAGGTTTCACACGCTCCCGACGACTACAGACCGTACAGGTTTCACACGCTCCCGACGACTACAGACCGTACAGGTTTCACACGCTCCCGACGACTACAGACCGTACAGGTTTCACACGCTCCCGACGACTACAGACCGTACAGGTTTCACACGCTCCCGACGACTACAGACCGTACAGGTTTCACACGCTCCCGACGACTACAGACCGTACAGGTTTCACACGCTCCCGACGACTACAGACCGTACAGGTTTCACACGCTCCCGACGACTACAGACCGTACAGGTTTCACACGCTCCCGACGACTACAGACCGTACAGGTTTCACACGCTCCCGACGACTACAGACCGTACAGGTTTCACACGCTCCCGACGACTACAGACCGTACAGGTTTCACACGCTCCCGACGACTACAGACCGTACAGGTTTCACACGCTCCCGACGACTACAGACCGTACAGGTTTCACACGCTCCCGACGACTACAGACCGTACAGGTTTCACACGCTCCCGACGACTACAGACCGTACAGGTTTCACACGCTCCCGACGACTACAGACCGTACAGGTTTCACACGCTCCCGACGACTACAGACCGTACAGGTTTCACACGCTCCCGACGACTACAGACCGTACAGGTTTCACACGCTCCCGACGACTACAGACCGTACAGGTTTCACACGCTCCCGACGACTACAGACCGTACAGGTTTCACACGCTCCCGACGACTACAGACCGTACAGGTTTCACACGCTCCCGACGACTACAGACCGTACAGGTTTCACACGCTCCCGACGACTACAGACCGTACAGGTTTCACACGCATATAAAAGGATAGGTAGAACAATTACTGCGGAGACCTTCATTTTTGTTTGAGTTCTAATCCCTCGCCGATCCCACACCGAATTATGAAGTCTGGAAGTTATGATGCACCCGCCCAAGCTATTCTTGTATTCACCTCATCATCAGCTACGTGAACAATCTGAGACAGAGTACTGCCAAGGTACGTAAATAGGTTGACATTTTTTACATAGGGACAGTGTATCGTGATTGAATGTTCTGAATAGGCCATATCTGGACTCGGTTGATGTAGAATCTAAATCTTTGCGATAGAGATGGTGAGGTGGAAATTTACGGAATCTGTTGTGAACCGGTCCATGCATTCTTGCATGTCAACCTCCGTATTTAAATTTAAGGCACAGTCATCTGCATAAAAGTAAATCCCGTACATTCATTCACATAAAGTAAATCACGTACATTCACTCACATAAAGTAAATCACGTACAGTCAACCGCATAAAGTAAATCACGTTCAGTCACCCTCATAAAGTAAATCACGTACAGTCACCATGTGGATTTAAGTTTTGGTTGTGAACCGTTTCAAATTGTGTAGCCCGCCGTCAGTGAGGTAGTAAAGCTTTTAACCAACGTTGCAATGGCTGTAGGTGTTCCACAGCATGGCAGAGAACATGATTGTCAGGGCCAGCACACATCACTGCTTCACACCGTACAGTGTAGCTAAGAGGATAGGAAATTGGATGTACTTGGCCGAAAGACACAGATATCGCAGCTTTGCTGTAAATTACAACATAAGACGTATTTCAGGACGAACGCCAGAGAAGAAGAAAAAGAAGAGTTTAAAAGCAAAAAACGAAAACCTTATACACCATCACTTCATTCAAGTCCTTCTACACACCATACTTGACCTCCCCATTATCTTTACATTTTGAATCAGATTCCAATCAACATCATAATTATGTCATACCAACATTCCCAGCAAACACAATTTGTTTATGCCTAGATCACTTGTGTGTATTGTTGTTAAATGCCAAACATAAATTGGTTTGCTCTTTTGAGTGTATTGAAAGGGGTCCTCCAGGCGGTTATTCTATGATTGGCCTCATTTTGTGCTGCTCACTACTGCGGTGATCCCTCGCCTAGTTAGTCTGACTCCCATGAAGCATCCTGTCTCCAGGGACAATTGTGTGGACGAGAGATGGGGGGTCGGGTCAGTATATTTCGCCTGACGCTGGCTAACATTGCCCAATCAGAATGTTTGCCTGACCAGACGTTAATCTCTCCATCCATACCCCCCCCCCCCCCCTTGAATGTATAAAGCAGTATTATGTTCCTCCCGAGTGGTCCGCCATCATCTTTATGTATTGCAAGAATAAGAGTCGCATCACTGACCCACAAAGAGCATGTCGGAAGAGGAGACTGTGCCACATGGCATAACACCGGCCATGGTTAGGTGGTTTGTTTAGAGCAGCATAGATGGCGCCTAACAGGCTGCGGGTCTACTTTGCTCTAGTGTTTGAGTCTATTAAGATGAATTCGCACATCAATTAACCATCCTCCGCGTCATTTATCACAACGGGCCTAGCCTGCTCGAGCCTAGCTCGCTAAGCAGGAAATCATCTTCCCGACTACATCCAGCTCATACCAGAGCTGGGACCTGCACAATATACCGTACATATTATGAGGCAATGAATCCTCTTTTCTTTTTTTCAAATTCCATGGAGGCATATAACCGAAATGGTCCGCCACCATTTCGTGTTATTTTCTTGAGATTCATCCACGAAACACTCACTAGTTGTCTTGATTTCCCCTACCACAGTTTTTATAGTGGTTCAGCGTGTGTGACATTCTGACTTTTCTCTTACCTTCTTGGTTAAAATTAATTTAATGTCTGGCTATTTGATTAAATTCCTTTCTTACTTTATGTCACATCCATCACCACGTTCTCTCTCTAATCTCCAGGTCTATATGGGCGTGAATGATCAAAGGTTAATTTCAGACAAACGCCTTTTGATAACTGAAACAAATTACTGGGAGATGAATGCGATCTGAAACTTCTGAGACTGTTACAGATTCAAGAATAGACTTCTTGAGATCAGCTTCACAAAGCACTAGAAATGAAGAGGACGCAGTATACACTTGAGACCTGGTCACGCAAGTGATAAAGAATGATGGTTATCCGTTTGGAGGTCGCAGCTGTTATCATTCTGAACAGTATTCTGGAGTTAGTCACGCCAGGTGAGTACGATGTGATTCATGTAGCCAGGTGAGTACGATGTGATTCATGTATTTGTGTGTTCATTTTATTTTAAACGTTTATTCCGCCTTTATCTATGCGATTTTGTATATATTATATATTGTTTTCCTGCGTTCTCCTTATTTATCTAATCCCCAAGGCAGTGTGCGTTGCACTTTGGTTTATATTTTCCGCCTGTTCGCCCAGTGCATCCGACTTCAGCATTCATTTTATGTAATGGTCTGCTTCATCCTGCATTTTCTAAGGGTTTGCTTCCCCGGTGTGACGGCCGGTGCTGTGATGGGGATCGAAGCCAGGACCTTTGGATTGTGAGCCGTGTCACTTAACCACTAGCCCTCGCATCCCCATATATTTTATACCGCCATTATATATGGCGGGTGTATGCCCATCAGTGCTGACCATGTAACTATGAACATCTACATCTGAATGGCGTTGAGGTAATACGTCGGCCTCGGGTGCTGGAGGTCGCGGGTTCAAATCACGGTGGAGACCGGTGATTTTTTTACGTGGACTTCCTGACATTTCCCCTGATCTCTGGGAAGTAGAGATCGGACGACTGTGTGCAGTGTCGCGCACGTTAACAATTCCTCGGCTGTTCGAAACCGAAAAGAATAGGATTAGCGGCCATGCCCGGGAACACATTTCCGAATTATGTTAAAAATCTAGCCAATCTATTACGGGATTCTTGCCGGTGCTTAGGAGTTCATGCATTGGTTTGAGATTCTCCAAACAAAATATGGAGAAGAGCAGAGCACTTATGGATTAAACCGTGGACAATGACGTTGGTTCTTTTCCTAAACTAAATCTCTGTATCGTACTATATATTGAACGTTTCAATTGAAACTGTATTTATTGTGAGGGAGGCAATACGTGACCACACCGGAACACCACTCTGAGGCAGATTGTGAGACAAACCCAGTTAGTGCCTACATTGACGTCCACAAAATCCAGTGGTTTGATTATTTAGTCAGAATGCATTATGATCAGCCTGCAACAATATGCACCTGACCTGGTCTTTGAAGATCTTTCGTTAACTCACGTCCTTCTTTAAACATCGTTGTCCAGTTCTTCACTTTTGTCTTCGACACACTTTTGTCATCATACACTGCCTGTATTCTGCAATGAATGTCAACTGGTCGACATCCTTCAGCTGTTAGAAATCGAATCACCACTAGCTGATCAACTCTAGACGGCGGATTCCGTTATCACACCCGCCATGTTTTCAACAGTCTGCTGGGGAAACTATGAGTCGGAGGATAATGACATTTTACAAACTTGGCGGTTGGTATGTGCTGTTTACACCAGAAGTAACATCATCATGCGTTTCATGTGTATGTTTCCTTGGTGCAGTTCGGTCCGGTTTCATTTGAACACGCTTTATATGTAAACTTGTTTGCACTGATCATCAGCAAATTTATAACTATTATTATTAATCCTGTAATATTATTATTATTAATCATCCAACCTCAGAGATTAAATCTTGGGTATTCTAGTTAATAGTGTTGGGGGTCCCGTGGCTTTCATTCCCACCCTGGGCAGAAATCAGAAATGTAAATGGCTCCTTCCCAATCGTTGAGATGAGCGTCAACAAAATAGAGTTCCTAGTCACATCAGATGTTTCCGCGTGTGTATATGTGTGTGTATGTGTCTGTGTGTGTGTATGTGTGTGTGTGTCTGTCTGTATGTGTGTGTGTGTCTGTGTGTATGTATGTGTGTGTCTGTGTGTATGTATGTGTGTGTCTGTGTGTATGTGTGTGTGTCTGTGTGCATGTATGTGTGTGTATGTATGTGTGTGTCTGTGTGTATGTATGTGTGTTTGTCTGTGTGTATGTATGTGTGTTTGTCTGTGTATGTATGTGTGTGTGTGTCTGTGTGCATGTATGTGTGTGTATTTGTGTGCATATATGTGTGTATGTATGGGTCGTGCATGCTATCGTCGATTAGTTCATAAATGTTACCCTAGGCCTGAGGTTTTCAAACTGTATGTCGCGGCTCCCACGTGCGTCGCGGTTCACAGAGATGTCTCGGCTCTCAGGGCGTCGTGGCCCTCTGCTAAGGACGTCGCGGTGACTTGGGAAGAGTGTTGGACTCGATATTATGAGGCACATTCCTGCTTTCTCCCTAAATTTTAGCAATCATCCATCAAATATGGACGCAATTTTCCCTGCACCTCATCATTTTTCAGCACGGCACGTTTTTCTATGGTTGTTGACTTTGAGGGCTTGTAACATTTTCCTATGGTTGTTGACTTTGATAGCTTGTAACATTTTGCTAGCATTGTTGACTTTGAGGGCTTGTAACATTTTGCTAGCATTGTTGACTTTGAGGGCTCGTAACATTTTGCTAGGATTGTTGACTTTGAGGGCTTGTAACATTTTTCTATGTTTATTGACTTTGATGGCTTGTAACATTTTACTAGCACTGTTGACTTTGAGGGCTTGTAACATTTTGCTAGCATTGTTGACTTTGAGGGCTTGTAACATTTTGCTAGGATTGTTGACTTCTAGGGCTTGTAATATTTTCCTATGGTTGTTGACTTTGGTGGCTTATAACATTTTACCATGGCTGTTGACTTTGAGAGCATGTAACATTTTACTATGGTTGTTGACTTTGATGGTCTGTAATATTTTCCTATGGTTGTTGACTTTGGTGGCTTATAACATTTTACCATGGCTGTTGACTTTGAGAGCATGTAACATTTTACTATGGTTGTTGACTTTGATGGTCTGTAACATTTTACCATGGCTGTTGACTTTGAGAGCATGTAACATTTTACTATGGTTGTTGACTTTGATGGTCTGTAACATTTTACCATGGCTGTTGACTTTGAGAGCATGTAACATTACACTATGGTTGTTGACTTTAATGGTCTGAAACATTTTACCATGGCTGTTGACTTTGAGAGCATGTAACATTTTACCATGGCTGTTGACTTTGAGAGCATGTAACATTTTACTATGGTTGTTGACTTTGATGGTCTTTAACATTTTACCATGGCTGTTGACTTTGAGAGCATGTAACATTTTACCATGGCTGTTGACTTTGAGAGCATATAACATTTTACTATAGTTGTTGGCTTTATGAGCATGTAACATTTGTATTTGTTGGTCTATAAATTTGATTTTTGAAGACATCAATTAATAAATAACTTGACGGTATTGTTTTTGTTCTGTGTGAATGTGTGTGTTAGTTTCTAAGATATAAGTTTTCACTCGAGTTCTAGGTTCTTAGTCCACCTGTACTTCTACAGAGGCAGTTGCATCTGAGCAGGTCCCAGCTCTGGTATGAGCTGGATATAGCCGAGAGAAGGATTTCCTTCTTAGAGGGTTAGCCTTGAGCAGATTAATATTCCGCTGCGATTGGGAGTTAACCGATGTGCGAGTTCATCTTAATCTACTCAAACACTAGAGAAAAGTAGACCTGCGGTCTGTTAGGCACCATCTGTGCCGCTCTAAACAAACCACCTAACTATGGCCGGTGTTATGCCATGTCACACATTTAGTCGCCTCATACGACGTGCTCTCTGTGAGGCACTGGTGCTATTCTTGTCCTTGCCATACGCAAAGACCCCGGCAGACCACTCCATCAAGTATGTAATGTAATTACTTAATGACTTAAGTAACCTCAAGGTATACCAATAAATATAGATCTTCGTAGGACGACATGTTTACTCCGAGGTATTATTACATGTACCAATACGTGTCATTGATATCAGATGTAAAATATGCACATTCAGAGGTCATTCATCATTTTGGTGAACAACTGCTTATATATAACTTAACTTAACGTCTTTATACTTGTTTAGAAGACTCTACAGAGTCTGTATACAACCAGTTCCATTTACATCACCTTGCTCTAAAAGCTATACGCATCGAATCTATTCTTAAATGCATTAACCTTCCCAGCATTCACCACCTCACTTGGCAATGCATTCCAAGCATTCACAACTCTCTGGCTAAAAAAATACTTCCTAATATCTAATCTGGACTTCTCCTTGGTCAACTTGTAGCTGTCCCCTCTTGTTCTTGTTGGTGGTTGTATTTAAAAAAACTTGTCATAGTCTAACTTATCCATTCCTCTGATCATCGTATACATCTGTATTAAGTCATCACGAATTCTTCTCTCTTCCCGACACTGTAAGCCGGTTTTTAAAAATTTTTCCTCATAACCGAAATTCTGGAATCCCACTATCAGCTTTGTCGCTCTTTTTTGTATTCTTTCCAGCATGTCTATATCCCCTCTCTGATAAGGACTCAACACCTGTACACAGTACTCCAATCTAGGTCTAACTAATGCTTTATACAGTTTGACTATCACTTCCTTGCTCTTATGTTTAATATTTCTTTTTATCATCCCTAACATTGCATTTGCCTTTTTTACTGCTACCTGAACTTGCTCCCTCACCTTACATGTATGATCTATTATAACCCCCAAGTCCCTTTCTTTATCCATCTTTCAAATATTGTTCTCTCCCATTCTGTAATTATGTTCCATATTGGATCTACCCATGTGCATGACTGTATATTTATCTACATTAAACTCCATTTGCCAGATTACAGACCATTCTCGAATTTTATCTAAATCCGACCTCAATATATCCACTTCTGCTTTAGAGGAGACACTACTGCATAGTTTTATGTCATCAGCAAATTTTGCAATAATGGATTCCATACCTATGTCCAAATCATTTATATATATATCAAGAACAAAATTGGTCCCAAAACCGAGCCCTGTGGCACTCCACTTTTCACTTCACACCACTCAGAGTACTCCTTATTTATACCCACCCTTTGGCTTCTTCCCGTTAACCAATTTTCAATCCATTTGGCCACTTCCCCACCTATTCCATGTGATTTTAACTTTCAAAATCATCTTTGATGAGGTACTCTATCAAAGGCCTTTGCAAAATCCAGATACATAACATCCACTGGCTCCCCTTTATCTAACATTTTGGTAACCTCCTCCATGAATTCTAATAGATTTGTTAAGCATGATCTCCCTCTGGTAAACTCATGCTGACTATTTCTAATTAGATTAAATTTATCTAAATGCATTACAATGTTTTCTTTAATTATTGACTCTAACAATTTACAGACTATGCTCGTTAAGCTCACAGGTCTATAGTTTGCTGGATCTGCTTTTTTGCCTTTTTTGAATAAGGAGATCACTCCCGCATCTTTCCAATCCCGTGGAATAATCCCTTGTGCAAGTGATTGAGAACATAATAAAGCCAATGGTTTTGCTATTTGGTCTCGTATTTCAAACAGCAATTTTGGATGAATACCATCTTGACCTGGACATTTATCCACTTTCAACCCCTCAATTTTTTAAAAACCATTTCCTCTGTAATACAGATTGATTCTAATCCTACTGTATCCATGTCTCTTTGAAAAATATCTACAGGCTCTGTGATCTTGGAGCAGTCCTCTTTTGTGTACACTGTGCCAAAGTAGTGATTGAGTAGATTTGCTGCCTCCCTATTGTCACTTATTTTTTTCCCTGTGCTGTCTATGAGAGGGGCTACTTTGTCCTTCGATCTCTGTTTATTTCTAACATAAGAGAAGAAGCTTTTACTATCAGTCTTGATCCTCTGAGCAAGTTTCTTTTCGAAGTCTATTTTTGCTGATGGGGCTGGGCAAAAAAAGCAAAGAGGAAACTGCTATCAGTCCTGAACCAAAGCTAGAAAAGAGGTATTGTACCCCAGGCATGGAAAGACGCAGTACTTGTACCAGTACCAAAGAAAGGAAAAGACAAAACAGATCCACATTGATACAGGCCTATCAGCCTACTGAGCTGTGCCGGCAAACTGATGGAACGTATGATAAACACCAGACTGATGTGGCATCTGGAAGAAAAACACATACTAATTCCACAGCAAGCAGGCTTTAGACAGCACGGATCCACTGAGGACCAGGTCATCCTCATAGCCCAGAGGTCAGAGATTCCAACTGCATAGTAGTTGGAGATTTCAACAGCCACTCGGAGAGATGGGGATACTCTGACACAGACAGCAGAGGTGACGAAGTGGAAGATTGGGAGATAGACACAAATCTCTCCCTAATCAATAGGCCGGAGGATAGCCCTAGCTTCTATTCAAGAACATGGCATACCACCTCGACTCCAGATTTGGCCTTCTCCACACAGGACATACACCATAAAATAGACCGCCAGGTGCTAAACCAACTGGCAGGTAGCGACCACAGGCCGATCAGGCTAGACATCGATATGGAAGTAGGCCCACATGAAACAAAACCGCTCCCACGTTGGAATTACAAGCGAGCCGACTGGGACAGATTTGCAATCCTGACAGATGGGCTGTGTGAAACCATCAACACACGAAACAACAAAATGAAGCCCATGGTGGAAAGCCTAAGCAAGGCAATAATGCAAGCCGCCACTGAAACCATCCCAAGAGGAGCTAGGAAAAACTATAAGCCCTACTGGAATGATGAGTTGCAGAAAGCGGAAGATGCAGTAACAAATGCTAGGAACATGGCAGAGCGAGAACAATCTATGGTGGCAAACATCGCCCTCAAAGCCGCCACGGCGAAATACAAATACACTCTCAAGCAAACAGCAAGAGAAAGCTGGCAAAATAAAACGGAAAGCCTAAACCTGGACAAAGACGGGAACAAGCTATGGAAGCTAGTCAGAGCCATGAACGACGAAACCCCGTCAAACAAACAAATTATCATCCAGCAGGGCGAAAACTTGCTCACAGGTAAGAAAGCCGCAAACGCGTTTGTCGATCACTATGCCAGAGCAAACCACATCGAGGTCCCTGCAGATAAGCATACAGACATTAGCGAAGAGCTAAAGGGGCACGACAACATCAATACGGCACCTGAAGAGCACATGATGGCCAAATTAACAATGATCGAAATGGAAGAGGCTATGAGAACATTAAAGAAAAGGAAATCTCCCGGAAAAGACGGGATAACAAACGAAATGCTGATGGGGCTGGGCCAAACAGCGAAGAGGAAACTGCTATCGGTCCTGAACCAAAGCTGGAAAAGGGGAATTGTACCCCAGGCAGGGAAAGACGCAATACTGGTACCAATACCAAAAACAGGAAAGGACAAAACAGATCCAAATGGATACAGGCTCATCAGCCTACTGCGCTGTGTCGGCAAGCTGATGGAACGTATGATAAACACCAGACTGATGTGGCATCTGGAAGAAAAACGAATACTAATTCCACAGCAAGCCGGCATTAGACAGCACAGATCCACTGAGGACCAGGTCATCCTCATAGTCCAGGAAATAGAAGATGCCTACCAGGTACAGAAACACACAGTAGCTGTTTGGGTGGATCTGGAAAAGGCATTTGACAAAATCTGGAAAGACGGACTTAGAGTCAAGCTAAGAAGAAGTGATGTTTGTGGGAAAATGTACAAGTGGATCAACGACTACCTCAAACAAAGAACGGCCAGAGTCCAAGTACAAGGGCAGATGAGCAAAAAGGTGACACTCGAGCAGGGAGTACCCCAAGGGGGAGTACTGTCACCCACACTCTTCCTGGTATATATAAACGACATTACAGAGAATATACCAAGGAGAGTCCATAGCTCAATGTTTGCAGACGATCTGGCTATGTGGACCTCTGAAAAGAATCTCACCATTGCAAGAAATCGGATGCAGCAGGCCCTAACATCGCTGGAAGAGTGGGCGAACTCATGGCTGGTCAAAATAAACGAGGAGGAAACCACATGCACAATATTCTCGCTTTCAACAAAACCCCAAAATACCAAATTAAGTCTAAATGGCAAATTCCTGCAGCCAAACGACAACCAAACCTATCTGGGAGTCACATTTGATCGGCGCATGACATGGACAAGTCAGATCGAGAGAAGCCGAATGAGAGCCAGAGAAAGCATGGCAATCATGAGGAAACTTGCTGGCACAAGCTGGGGAGCAGACGAAGGCATACTAAAGAAACTGTACACTGGAAGAGTGAGACCAGTTCTCGAGTATGGCATTGCGGCATGGACAACAGCAGCAAAGGAGAACTTCGATAAAGTTAGCAAACTTCAAAACCAAGCCATGAGAGTTATAAAAGGATGCATGAAGTCAACGCCAATTGTAGAACTTGAAAAGATTACAAAACTGCAATCCATGACCGATAGAAGAGACTGCAGAGCCCAGCTGCAGTCAGAGAAACTCCGAAGACTGACTGACCATCTAATGCACCAGAGACTAAACAATTTGGGAAATGGGAAACTAAAGCGGAGAAACTTTGCAGAAATAGCCAAAGCAAAGATGCACGAAGATCCCATAAACGCACTAACAACACCAAAACCCATCACTACTGTACGAAAACCTACCTGGAGGCAGGATATATTTCCAGAGGTGGTAGAAAATATACCAGGTATTGGAAACAAAAACTGCCAGACTGAAAAAGAAAGGAGAGATACTACCCTAAGCTTCATATCGAAAAGCTACCCAAGCATGGACTGGACCCATGCATACACCGACGGTTCTGTAACAAACACTACACAGAATGGAGGGGCAGGAGCATTCCCGAACCTACCAAATGGCAGACAAATAACACTGTCAATCGCTACTGGTAAGTACACAAGCAATTTCAGAGCGGAGGCAGAGGCACTGAGGGCGGCAGTGGAAGAAATGGTGACACACAATGAAAATGAAAGCCATATAGTCCTGCTTACACATGCTCTCGCCGTAGTAACAGCGCTAAAAAGCCAGAAAAACACTGAGCTTAATGACTTAAGAGCAGCACTCTGCAAACTGTGCCAGCAGTCCGCACTAAAAAGGGTAGTGGTACAGTGGGTCCCATCACACTGCAACATCCAAGGCAACGAGGAGGCAGACAGACTGGCAAAAGGAGGTGCAAGACTACCACAAACAGATACTAGTAGGACGTACGAAGAGTCAAAACGGCTTATCAAAGCCAGATACATGACCAAATGGGAAACCGAACATACTGGTTACACCAAAAACGATGCCTATTACCAGTTGAACCGAAGAGAACAGGTCGTTGTCTTCAGACTTCGCACTGGCCACAATAGACTGAGGTACCACCTATTCAACAAATTGAAGATAGGTGGTACCGACGAATGCCCGTGCGGTACCGGTAAAATGACCGCTGAACATCTGCTGCAGAACTGCCCGACATACGAGGATCAGAGAGAGCAGATGTGGCCATCACCAGAGGAACTGCAAGACAAGCTCAATGGCAGCGGCGACAGCCTCAGGATGACCGCCGCTTTTTTCGAAAAAATAATGGTTACTGTCTGACTGCGTACGAAGAAGAAGAAGAAGAAGAAGAAGTACCCCAGGCATGGAAAGACGCAGTACTTGTACCAGTACCAAAGAAAGGAAAAGACAAAACAGATCCAAATTGATACAGGCCTATCAGCCTACTGAGCTGTGTCGGCAAACTGATGGAACGTATGATAAACACCAGACTGATGTGGCATCTGGAAGAAAAACACATACTAATTCCACAGCAAGCAGGCTTTAGACAGCACGGATCCACTGAGGACCAGGTAATCCTCATAGCCCAGGAAATAGAAGATGCTTACCAGGAACAGAAACACACAGTAGCGGTCTGGGTGGACCTGGAAAAGTCATTTGACAAAGTCTGAAAAGAGGGACTTAGAGTCAAGCTAAGAAGAAGTGAAGTTTGTGGGAACATGTACAAATGGATCAGTCACTACCTCAAAAACAGAACGCCAGAGTTCAATTACAAGGGCAGATGAGCAAAAAGGTGACACTTGAGCAAGGAGTACCCCAAGGGGGAGTACTGTCACCCACACTCTTCCTGGTGTATATAAATGACATTACAGAGAATATACCAAGAAGAGTCCATAGCTCAATGTTTGCAGACGATATGGCTATGTGGACCTCTGAAAAGAATCTCGCCATAGCAAGAAATCGGATGCAGCAAGCCCTAACATCGCTGGAAGAGTGGGCGAACTCATGGCTGGTCAAAATAAACGAGGAGAAAACCACATGTACAATATTTTCGCTATCAATCAAACCCCAAAACACCCAATTAAGTCTTAACGGCAAATACGTGCAGCCAAACGACAACCCAAACTACCTGGGAGTCACATTTGATCGGTGCATGACATGGAAAAGTCAGATCGAGAGAAACCGAATGAGAGCCAGAGAAAGAATGGCAATCATGAGGAAACTTGCTGGCAGAAGCTGGGGAGCAGACGAAAGTATACTAAAGAAACTGTACACTGGAATAGTGAGACCAGTTCTCGAGTATGGCATTGCGGCATGGACAACAGCAGCAAAGGCGAACTTCGATAAAATTAGCAAACTCCAAAACCAAGCCATGAGAGTTATAACAAGAGGCATGAAGTCATCGCCAATTGTAGAACTTGAAAAGATTACAAAACTGCAATCCATGACCGACAGAAGAGACTGCAGAGCCCAGCAGCAATCAGAGAAACTCAGAAGACTGACTGACCATCGAATGCACCAGAGACTAAATAATTTCGGAAATGGGAAACTAAAGCGGAGAAACTTTGCAGAAATAGCCAAAGCAAAGATGAGCAAAGACCCTATGAACACCGTAACAATACCAAAGCCCATCCCTACTGTACGCAAACCTACCTGGAAGCAGCATATCATTCTGGAGGTTTTAAAAAATATACCAGGTATTGGTAACAAGAACAGCCAGACTGAAAAAGAAAGAAGAGACATAACCCTGAGGTACATAACGGAAAACTACCCAAGCATGAATTGGACCCATGCATACACCGACGGTTCTGTAACAGACACAACACAGAACGGAGGGGCAGATGTATTCCTGAGCCTATCAAATGGTAGAAAAATAACACTGTCAGTGGCAACTGGAAAATTCTCAAGCAATTTCAGAGCGGAGGCAGAGGTACTGAGGGCTGCAGTAGATCCAATGCTCACAGGCGAAAGCAATGAAAGCCAGAAAGTCCTGTTTACAGATGCCCTGGCCGTAGTCACAGCACTAAAAAGCCAGAAAAATACTGAATTTAATTTTTTAAGAACAGTACTCTGCCAACTATGCCAGCAGTCCGCACCAAAAAGAGTAGTGGTACAGTGAGTTCCATCCCACTGTAACATCCAAGGCAACGAGGAGGCAGACAGACTGACAAAAGACGGTGCAAGACTACCCCAACCAGATTCTAGTGTGACCTACGAAGAGTCCACAAGGCTTATTAGGGCCAGTTACATGGCCAAATGGTAAACAGAACATACTGGCTACACATAAAATGATGCCTTTTACCAGTTGAACAGAAGAGAGCAGGTCGTGGTTTTCAGACTCCGCACAGGCCACAACAGACTGAGGTACCACCTATTCAATAAACTGAAGACAGGTGGCACTGACGAATGCACTTGTGGTACCGGGAAAATGACCGCTGAACATCTGCTGCAAAACTGCCCGACATACGAGGACCAGAGAAAGCACATGTGGCCATCACCAGTAGCAACACTAGACAAGCTCTATTGCAGTGTCGACAGCCTCAGGATGACCGCTGCTTTTTTCGAAAAAATACAGGTTGACGTTTGACAGCGCACGAAGAAGAAGATGACACAAACTCTCCCCTTTAACTACAACCTTTTTAGCAACCTATTGTAGGCCTATCTTTAGTCTCATACTTTGTGCGTAATTGTGTTGACTGGACGGAGGGTGTGTTGACCAAGGTCCATGTGGGATGCAGAGAGGGAACCCTGTACTCCGCTGCCTCGCGAGGAGGGAGAGTTTGATGAGTACTTTTCGCATGTGTCGGTGTGATATTTGTGGCTTTCTTTGTAGTGCCGAGTACCGTGTGGATTTTTTTAAAACTTTCTTATTCCACCTATTCTTCCCCTTTTGTTTTTTTTGCTTCCTTGTCCTTCTATTTTATATCTTTATATAGTATAGAAAGGAGCCACGGTGAATTATGCACAGGTCAAGGGAACCGCGGGCCAAATAGTTTGAAAACCTCTGCCTTAGGCCATTAACTCAAACTACGTGATAGCTATAGGAAGTGCATGTAATCGTTGAATTGTTCAATGACCTAGGCCATTAACTTAAACTACGTAATGGCCTCTTATTCTAAGTGCACGCCAAAAATCAGAGCTTCAGAACAGCCGGAAGCCCAATCTGTAACTGACAGACCTTTTAGGGATATTCATTTCTAACACAATTCCCATCAATGCAGTCTATGAGGTTGTGTCTGTATCTTATGGCTACTCGTTTCCTCACGTCTGTAGATCAACGTGTATGAGATAGGTCTTGCAGATTTCGATTAGCATTCTTATTACACGGATTTCACATTGTATGGAGAAAAGGGGACATGACTAAGAAGAGTTTTCGAAATGTTAATCAGTGGCGTGGGTATTTTAGTTTCTGACAGATCATTACTCGTGTGATACAGCAGGCAGGAGAAAGTCCTATTTCTTCTACTCTTACGGTTGAACAATATATTAATGTATATTATCAACGGTGCAGATATAGCGTATCATATATATATATATATATATATATATATATATATATATATATATATATATATATATATATATATAAATAAAATATACATACAGTATGATGTCCCAAGACGTCAGAAGTGAATTTTGGCAGTAAAGTTTGAACCTTCCCGCCAATATTTGTAACATTGGGTTTCGAACCGACAGATGGTAGAGAATGGGCAATCTAATAAAATAGCCTCTGTCATTGACTGCATTATAAACAGAGGTTACTGTATTACTGGACAACCCGTTTTTCATCGGCGGCTACAACGTTGTGTGTTCAACATTCCTTCCCATGATCTCTGTCTTGGGTCACGGTAAACATTGAATAATGAGTGGTCCATCTGTGACATCGGGAATGTTGCTGCGGGATGCAAGAGAGTCGGACCAATGTGTTGGTGGTCGTCCCCGTGGTCGGTTCGTGTCTCTGGAGTACCATATTGCCGACGCTGCGCTCCATCGATCGTCCGTTCTTAGCAGTTCGTGCCCCCATCCCCTCCCCCAGCGATGTTTCATCTAGTCTGCATAAATAGCTGCACCTTCCACCAGGGATAACCAACGTCTGTCCGAGTTATGTAGACCTTTTGTGCGCTGGCTATGATGCGTGAGGCCGACCAATGCGTCTCTCTCGAGAGAGGCTTGGGTCTTTCTGAGTTTGGAATGTCCATGTTTCTGCAGCATAGCATATTGCAGGTAGTATTGTGGAGTTGAAGAGATGTGTGCGCAGGCTCTGGTCGGGGATATTGTGCAGTACCGACTTTATCGAAGAGAAAGTCGCCCAACAGGCGCGTGACGTCGTCTTGTCAAACAGAGGTGCATTATTTAATTCCTCTATGCAGAAAAGCTGCACCAATCGACATTCATCGACGCTTGCTGATCTTTTACGGAGGTCAGCACAGTGAGGCGATGGGCTCTGCGTTTAAACAGTGGAGAAAGCGACGTGGGGGACACGCCACATTTCGGACGGTCATGCAAAACTGTCACATCACACAATGAAGAACGTCTCGAACAGCTCATCCGCGCAAATCTGATTACGACCAGGGAACTGTCTATGTAGCTGGATATCGACTTCAATGTGTTGGACCGATCATGACAACGTTGGAATATTACAAAGTTTTCGCCAAATGGATTCCATGAATGCCCACACAGGAAAATAAAGAATATCGTATGCAAGTTTGTCATGACTTCTTGAACCATTACGAGGATGAAGGTGACAGTTTCCTAGATCGCATTTTCACTGGTGATGAAACGTGGTGCTACTGCTACGATCCAGAGTCAAAACGGCAGTTCATGTAATTATGACATGTGAATTTCCCTTCGAGGAAAACGTTTAAGACGCGGCCGTCAGCGGGTATGGCGATGTGCACTGTCTTTTTGGGAAAGGAAAGGGGTAACCCTTCTTGATTTCCTGCAACCTGGACAAACTATAAATTTGACCGTTTTCATTGCGACGGTGGCTAAGCTGAAGGCTCAAATTTTCAGGGTCAGGCCAGAGAAGAAGACAACCTGTCTTCTGCCGCTTGAAGACAGCTGAGCACATTGTCTGTCTTCTCTGAACTGTCCTACCTCATCCACCGTAAAGTCCGGCTTTGGCGCCTTCTGACTTCCATCTGTTCGGGTCAATGAAAAGATGAACTGCTTGGGCAATATTTTCCAAGCATCGACATCGTCATAGCAGCTGTGAAACAGCGGGTCACCTCCGCTGGTGCAGATTTTTACGAGCGCGACATGGTTGCTTCATGTTTATCGTTGGAGAAAATGTATAGCCAAGTGTGGTGATCATGTTGAATAATAGTTTTTTGAACACAACACATTGCTCTATCAAATGGTGTTATTGTGATCTTCTTATCTGTTCTGACTTTCGTGGAATAAAATATTTGGCATTACTTTCGGAGCTTCCCTCGTACATATATGTAAATGAATATATGACAGAAAATGCATGCGTCTGTTTGTCCATCCTCTTAAAAACTCCGGAAAGGTTAAAAACTAGCGATGTGAAATTTTCAGAGGTCATTTTGTCCTGAATTTCTAGGTGAACTGCAACTGTTTTCAAATCTCTACGTAGTTTCCTCTCCGAGGTAGTTCACATTATCGAAGTTAAATAGTCAGCTGCACCAACTCTCCTGCTTGATTTGCCAAGCATCAAGGTGCGACATCAAGGTGCAAACATCAAGTAGCGCAGGTAAAGGCATACGCCAACATTGCCAACAACGAACACCACCATTTGCACCAAGACGTGAATACACTCAAAGCTAGGCGCATTAAGCGAGGAAAGTCATGGATTGCAGAGGCAGAAGACTCCATGAGGAGGGTCTGTGTAGTATGTAGTTCAGAGAACGGATTGCGTTGTGTTGTAGTTTACAGCTTGACTACGATATCTGCACCTTTCAGTCCAACACATCCGACATCAGCAGGCATTTTTTAGTTCCGGGTAGCCTTCCCTCTTCGATCCCATCTACTTGGCCAGTCTGCCCTGTTGTTATCCAGGATCACCACTTGGAGGTGTAGGTAGATTCGCCTTGGCAGCTCTGGTTCGCTTTTCCTGACGCTAACAGTCAGCTATGGTTCACTGGCCCTGACACTTACAGTCAGCTATGGTTCACTGGCCCTGGCGCTAACAGTCAGCTATGGTTCACTGGCCCTGACGCTTACAGTCAACTATGGTTCACTGGCCCTGACGCTTACAGTCAGCTATGGTTCACTGGCCCTGACGCTTACAGTCAGCTATGGTTCACTGGCCCTGGCGCTAACAGTCAGCTATGGTTCACTGGCAATGACGCTTACAGTCAGCTATGGTTCACTGGCCCTGACGCTAATAGTCAGCTATGGTTCACTGGCCCTGACGCTTACAGTCAGCTATGGTTCACTGGCCCTGACGCTAATAGTGTCAGCTATTGTTCACTGGCCCTGGCGCTAATAGTCAGCTATGGTTCACTGGCCCTGACGCTTACAGTCAGCTATGGTTCACTGGCCCTGACGCTAATAGTCAGCTATGGTTCACTGGCTATGGCACTAATAGTCAGATATGGTTCACTGGCCCTGGCGCTAATAGTCAGCTATGGTTCACTGGCTCTGACGCTTACAGTCAGATATGGTTCACTGCCCCTGACGCTTGCAGTCAGCTATGGTTCACTGGCCCTGGCGCTAATAGTCAGCTATGGTTCATTGGCCCTGACGCTAATAGTCAGCTATGGTTCACTGGCCCTGGCGCTAATAGTCAGCTATGGTTCACTGGCCCTGACGCTTACAGTCAGCTATGGTTCACTGGCCCTGACGCTAATAGTCAGCTATGGTTCACTGGCCCTGACGCTTACAGTCAGCTATGGTTCACTGCCCCTGACGCTTACAGTCAGCTATGTCTCACTGGCCCTGGCGCTAATAGTCAGCTATGGTTCATTGGCCCTGATGCTTACAGTCAGCTGTGGTTCACTGGCCCTGGCGCTAATAGTCAGCTATGGGTCGCTGGCCCTGGCGCTAATAGTCAGCTATGGGTCGCTGCAGCTTATGCGCTGCGCAGGGTTTTGATTGCTAATCCATCTTATCTGTGTTCTCTGTAGCAGCGTGTGGATGCCTGACAACTTTGCCCTGCTAAGGACTTCAGAGTTCTGAACTCGATCCTTCAAGTCGATCCATCTTGAGTTTTCTGGCATATCTATTGTAGACTGTTCATGTTTATAGAAGAATATTTAGCACCATAGCACGATATACTCTAATCTGGGAGAGGCAAGACACAACGATAGAAATCATCCCCCCCCCCCCCTTTTCCGCTATCTTGCGGGATACCTGTTTACGGGAAAGGCTTCGAGAGTAAACCTTAGGAAAAATCTACATCCTGTGCTAGCTCCAGTCGTCTCGATAATGGCTTGCCACTGTGCAAAGGTAGCTCGGGGATAGAGAATGATGTTGAGAAAAGGCGCAGTTTCTTCCTCACTTTAATCCAAATCACCACGCAAGTTACCCATTCCAGCGATCCCAGTAAGAGAAAAGACTGTTAACATGGCTGAACAAAGAGAGCAGTGTTCATCACATGTAATGGTAGAACATGGCCCTAACCTTGGTGGCAACACTGACTCCCTGCCGGTCATAACTCGCAGTCTTACAAAAGCAACGCTAGCCTTGACAATCCTGTTCTGGGCCCTAGAATCGATATCCACTTCTCTGGTGAGGGTACTGCCAAGGTAGGTACAACTATCATCTGCTTGAAGATGCTGACCTTGTACAGTGACGTTTGGTTCGATGTATGGCTTCCCAGTAGCAGGCAGAAACATTACTTCCGTTTTATCTGTATTGGTAGTGTAAAGTTAGTGCATGCAGAAAAGAAATGAATACAACCGAACTGCACGGATGATCATTCGACATGAATTGATTGTGTATTTTTTTTTTTTTTTGCTTAGATGTTTGTCTCACTAGTTTCTACTGGTGGAGGCGCGCCATTTTCCACCCCAGACCGTAGTCAATTGGGCGATATCAGGACGCATAAACCAGTGCTTGGATGCATGTGTGCATCTGTATGTACCTATGCTAGGTTTGTGCGCTCTCAGAAGCTAGCCCAACCAAAGTGCTATGGAAGGGCTTTACCACGAGGGCGCGTGTGAAAGTTGTGCAAGGGTGTGACTGTAGGACAGAGTCAAATGAAACAGGGGGAGGTGAGAAGAGAGATCGAAAGTCATTGATTGTGTACAGAGTGGCTATTCTTTATTGACTTCCTCCTGCGTTTTATGTACACTTTTGCTGCGAACTGGAACTGTGTTGCATTGGCTGTTGTGAGCCGTATTGTTGCAGGATTTCTTTATTCCATCTATCCATCGTTTATTTAGCCTTTCCCGTGCGGTTCAGTAACATCTTTTATTGCTATAGGTGCACATAGGAAGTTAACCGAGTTCAAATTTTGTGAGATAACGCAGTCATTTTTTTTCATCAGTTTGATTGTTTATTTGGCACAGACAATACTTTCCACGAGACCTTTGATTTCATCATGTTGCTTCTGTCATCTTATCTCCCGTGGTGATATCAATGATTACTCAAAGGGGTAAACATGGAGCCAAGCTGTAACGTTACTTATAGTCAAATATGTAAAATAAATCCACACACCGGGGTACTGAAGGATAAAGACAAGCGAATCGTTTCAGTACACAGCGACAACGTTCGCGAATATTCTGAGACATGATATTAATGAGATGTGATCTTCCTTTCCTTTGTTTGTGGATTTGGAAGAATAAATTCAGATAGATAGATTGGTAGGCAGATATATAGATTGGTAGGCAGATAGATAGATCGGTGGATTGGTAGACAGATAGATAGATTGGTGGATTGGTAGAAAGAAAAATTGGTGGATTGGTAGGCAGATAGATAGATTGGTGGATTGGTAGACAGATAGATAGTTTAGTGGATTGGTAGATAGATAAATTGGTGGATTGGTAGACAGATATATAGATTGGTGGATTGGTAAACAGATAGATAGATTGGTAGGCAGATAGATAGATTGGTAGGCAGATAGATAGATAGATAGATTGGTAAGGCAGATAGATAAATTGGTAGGGAGATAGATAGATTGGTGGATTGGTAGACATATAGATAGATTGGTAGGCAGATAGATAGATTGGTAGGCAGATAGATAGATTGGTAGGCAGATAGATAGATTGGTGGAGTGGTAGGCAGATAGATAGATAGATTGGTAGGCAGATATATAGATTGGTAGGCAGATAGATAGATAGATAGATTGGTAGGCCGATAGATAGATTGGTAGGGAGATAGATAGATTGGTAGATTGGTAGACAGATAGATAGATTGGTAGGGGGATAGATTGGTAGGCAGATAGATAGATTGGTAGGCAGATAGATAGATTGGTGGATTGGTAGGCAGATAGATAGATTGGTAGGCAGATAGATAGATTGGTAGGCAGATAGATAGATTGGTAGGCAGATAGATAGATTAGTAGGCAGATAGATAGATTGGTGGATTGGTAGACAGAAAGATAGATTGGTAGGCAGATAGATAGATTGGTAGGCAGATAGATAGATTGGTAGGCAGATAGATAGATTGGTAGGCAGATAGATAGATTGGTAGGCAGATAGATAGATTGGTAGGCAGATAGATAGATTGGTAGGCAGATAGATAGATTGGTGGAGGGGTAGGCAGATAGATAGATAGATTGGTAGGCAGATATATAGATTGGTAGGCAGATAGATAGATAGATTGGTAGGCCGATAGATAGATTGGTAGAGAGATAGATAGATTGGTAGATTGGTAGACAGATAGATAGATTAGTAGGCAGATAGATAGATTGGTGGATTGGTAGACAGAAAGATAGATTGGTAGGCAGATAGATAGATTGGTAGGCAGATAGATAGATTGGTAGGCAGATAGATAGATTGGTAGGCAGATAGATAGATTGGTAGGCAGATAGATAGATTGGTAGGCAGATAGATAGATTGGTAGGCAGATAGATAGATTGGTGGAGGGGTAGGCAGATAGATAGATAGATTGGTAGGCAGATATATAGATTGGTAGGCAGATAGATAGATAGATTGGTAGGCCAATAGATAGATTGGTAGAGAGATAGATAGATTGGTAGATTGGTAGACAGATAGATAGATTGGTAGGGGGATAGATTGGTAGGCAGATAGATAGATTGGTAGGCAGATAGAGAGATTTGTGGATTGGTAGGCAGATAGATAGATTGGTAGGCAGATAGATAGATTGGTAGGCAGATAGATAGATTGGTAGGCAGATAGATAGATTAGTAGGCAGATAGATAGATTGGTGGATTGGTAGACAGAAAGATAGATTGGTAGGCAGATAGATAGATTGGTAGGCAGATAGATAGATTGGTAGGCAGATAGATAGATTGGTAGGCAGATAGATAGATTGGTAGCCAGATAGATAGATTGGTAGGGAGATATATAGATTGGTAGGCAGATAGATAGATTGGTACGCAGATAGATACATTGGTAGGCAGATAGATAGATTGGTGCATTGGTAGACAGATAGATAGATTGGTAGGCAGATATATAGATTGGTAGGCAGATAGATGGATTGGTAGGCAGATACATAGATTAGTAGGCAGATAGATAGATTGGTGGATTGGTAGACAGATAGATTGGTAGACAGATAGATAGATTGGTGGATTGGTAGACAGAGAGACAGATTGGTAGGGATATAGATAGATTAGTAGGCAGATTGATATATTGGTAGGCAGATAGATAGATTGGTGGATTGGTAGGCAGATAGATAGATTGGTAGGCAGATAGATAGATTGGTAGGCAGATAGATAGATTGGTAGGCAGATAGATAGATTGGTGGATTGGTAGACATATAGATAGATTGGTAGGCAGATAGATAGATTGGTAGGCAGATAGATAGATTGGTAGGCAGATAGATAGATTGGTGCAGTGGTAGGCAGATATATAGATTGGTAGGCAGATAGATAGATTGGTAGGAAGATAGATAGATTGGTAGGCAGATAGATAGATTGGTAGGCAGATAGATAGATTGGTGGATTGGTAGACAGATAGACAGATTGGTAGGGATATATATAGATTAGTAGGCAGATAGATAGATTGGTTGGCAGATAGATAGATTGGTGGATTGGTAGGCAGATAGATAGATTGGTAGGCAGATAGACAGATTGGTAGGCAGATAGATAGATTGGAAGGCAGATAGATAGATTTGTGGAGTGGTAGACAGATAGATAGATTGGTAGGCAGATAGATATATTAGTAGACAGATAAATAGTTTGGTGGATTATGACAGGCAGATAGATAGATTGGCGGATTGGTCGGCAGATTGGTAGGCAGAAAGATAGTTTGGTAGTCAGATAGATAGGTTGGTAGGCAGATAGATAGATTGGTAGATTGGTAGGCAGATAGATTTGTAGATTGGTAGGCAGATATATAGATTGGTGGATTGGTAGGCAAATAGATAGATTGGTAGGCCGATAGATAGGTTGGTAGGCAAATAGATAGGTTGGTAGGTAGATAGATAGATTGGTAGATTGGTAGGCAGTTAGATAGATTGGTAGGCAGATAGATAGATTGGTGGATTGGTAGGCAGATAGATAGATTGGTAGGCAGATACATAGA
Source organism: Ariolimax columbianus (assembly GCA_036924085.1). Classification (NCBI taxonomy): domain Eukaryota; kingdom Metazoa; phylum Mollusca; class Gastropoda; order Stylommatophora; family Arionidae; genus Ariolimax; species Ariolimax columbianus. Next base: position 34,945,346 of record JAVGWX010000016.1, on the reverse strand, counting down.
TTGGTAGATTGGTAGGCAGATAGGTAGATTGGTAGGCAGAAAGATAGATTGGTATATTGGTGGGCAGATAGATAGATAGGTGGATTGGTAGGCAGATAGATTAGTGGATTGGTAGGCAGATAGATTAGTGGATTGGTAGGCATATAGATAGATTATTGGATTGGTAGATAGATAGATTAGTGGATTGGTAGGCATATATATAGATTGGTGGATTGGTAGACAGATAGATTAGTGGATTTGTAGGCATATATATAGATTGGTGGATTGGTAGACAGATAGATTAGTGGATTGGTAGGCATATAGATAGATTGGTGGATTGATAGACAGATAGATTAGTGGATTGGTAGGCATATAGATTAGTGGATTGGTAGACAGATATATTCGTGGATTGGTAGACAGATAGATTAGTGGATTGGTAGGCAGATAGATAGATTGGTGGTTTGGTAGACAGACAGATAGATAGATTGGTGGATTTGTAGACAGATAGATTAGTGGATTGGTAGGCATATAGATAGATTGGTGGATTGGTAGGAAGACAGATTAGTGGATTGGTAGGCATATAGATAGAATGGTGGATTTGTAGGAAGACAGATAGATTGTTGGATTGGTAGTCAGATAGATTAGTGGATTGGTAGGCAAATAGATAGATTGATGGATTGGTAGACAGAGATTAGTGGATTTGTAGGCAGATAGATAGATTTGTGGATTGGTAGACAGATAGATAGATTGGTGGATTGGTAGACAGACAGATTAGTGGATTGGTAGGCAGATAGATAGATAGGTGGATTGGTAGACAGATAGATTAGTGGATTGGTAGGCAGATAGATTAATGGATTGGTAGGCAGATAGATTAGTGGATTGGTAGGCATATAGATAGATTGTTGGATTGGTAGACAGATAGATTAGTGGATTGGTAGGCATATAGATAGATTGGTGGATTGGTAGACAGATAGATTAGTGGATTGGTAGGCATATATATAGATTGGTGGATTGGTAGACAGATAGATTAGTGGATTGGTAGGCATATAGATTAGTGGATCGGTAGACAGATATATTAGTGGATTGGCAGGCAGATATATTAGTGGATTGGTAGGCATATAGATAGATTAGTGGATTGGTAAACATATAGATTGACGGATTAGTAGACAGATAGATTAGTGGATTGGTAGGCAGATAGATTATTGGATTGGTAGACAGATAGATTAGTGGATTGGTAGACAGATAGATTAGTGGATTGATAGGCATATAGATTGGTGGATTGATAGACAGATAGATTAGTGGATTGGTATTCATATATATAGATTGGTGGATTGGTAGACAAATTGATTAGTGGATTGGTAGACAGATAGATTAGTGGATTGGTAGACAGATAGATTAGTGGATTGGTAGACAGATAGATTAGTGGATTGGTAGGCAGATAGATAGATTGGTGGTTTTGTAGACAGACAGATATATAGATTGGTGGATTTGTAGACAGATAGATTAGTGGATTGGTAGGCATTTAGATAGATTGGTGGATTGGTAGGAAGATAGATTAGTGGATTGGTAGGCATATAGATAGAATGGTGGATTTGTTGGAAGACAGATAGATTGGTGGATTTGGAGGCAGATAGATTAGTGGATTGGTAGGCAAATAGATAGATTGATGGATTGGTAGACAGAGATTAGTGGATTGGTAGGCAGATAGATAGATTGGTGGATTGGTAGACAGATAGATTAGTGGATTGGTAGGCAGACAGATTAGTGGATTGGTAGGCAGATAGATAGATAGGTGGATTGGTAGACAGATAGATTAGTGGATTGGTAGGCAGATAGATTAGTGGATTGGTAGGCAGATAGATTAGTGGATTGGTAGACAGATATGTTAGTGGATTGGTAGACAGATATATTAGTGGATTGATAGACATATAGATTAGTGGATTGGTATGCAGATACATTAGTGGATTGGTAGGCATTTAGATAGATTGGTGGATTGGTAGACAGATAGATAGATTGGTGGATTGGTAGACAGATAGATTAGTGGATTGGTAGGCATATAGATAGATTGGTGGATTGGTAGGAAGATAGATTAGTGGATTGGGAAGCAAATAGTTAGATTGGTGGATTGGTAGACAGATATATAGATTGGTAGGCAGATATATATACATTGGTAGATTGGTAGACAGATAGATAGATAGGTAGACAGATAGATAGATAGGTAGACAGATAGATGGGTGGGTGGATGGATGGGTGGATGGATGTCTTTTGGGGGAATGAATGGATAGATGGATGGGTTATATGGATGGATAAGTTTGGCCTTTTTTAGGTGGATTGGAAGTTAGGTAGGTACATAGAATGAAATAAATATAGACAGACAGGCAGACTAATTGACATTAGAGTTTAAAAAGCCCAAAGCAATCCCTTACCAGTTAGATATCAGACATAGTTTTCTATTCTTGAAACGGACTTCAATGGCAGAGTAGTCGAATATCATTCTGATAATAGTTATGGCTTGCGGCTTCCCGATTTACGGAGCAACGCCTCGTAAAGCGACAGCTCGTAAAGTCGTGATTACAAACGTTAATGTGACCACAGTCGTTGTTTACGGCTTCAGTTGGAAGTAAAGAGAAATTGAATTTCTGGGGTTTCTTTATTGTAATTTAGAACTGTGTTAAGCGGGGGAAATGGGTGGTTTAAGGAAGGGGTCTCAAACATTTGAACGGGAGCCACACACGACCGACAAAGTCTTATTCTGTAGTCTGCAGCCTGATTTGCATGACATTGTGGGAGGTTTCTAAATGTTCTCAAAACTGCTCATATTGAGTTCTTCGCTCTTGAAGAGTGTTCTGTGGTAGTCAGGTTGTGGTTTGTCGTGCTACTTTTTACATCCGGAATATATTGAGTGGTCCACCGGGGTCTTTCTGTTTAACAAGGACAAGAATAGCCCCACTGCTCCACAGAGAGCATGTCATAAGAGGCGACTAACTCTGTAACATGTTTTAACACCGGCCATGGGAAGGAGGACTAACGTCTGGTCAGGCAAGCATACTGATCACATATGTTAGTCAGGGTCAGGCACAACATGCTGGGCAAGACCCCCACGGCTTCCTCACAGCCCTTCCTGAAAGCGGACTGTTTTCATGACAGCATGTCTAACAAGGTGACTGATCGGCGTAGTCCCCGTAGTAGCATGCAACACGCAGATGAAGCCAAGCATAGCACAACCGTCTGGAGGACCTGTTTCACTACTGCTGTCACTACGTTGTGTGCTGGCTATGTTTGTTTATTTCACCGCTAATAGAAAAACAACATATACCTTACCGGGAATTCGATCCCCTTCCCTCTGTGTCAGCAGGCAGGTATCTTAACCATTCGGCAACCACGATTCCTACGTAGAAATAATTTCAGTAAAGAACGAGACAGGAACGCATTTAGCACATGAGGTGGGGGCGGATTGGTTAGCCCAGGACGTAAACCACCAGCTGGTTGGTTCTGCAGTTACATAGTCCTGCTCCTCATCCCTTTAATCTGGCCCCTCTCCAAGGAGCTGTCCGGCGTTGGCGATCCTGCCTTGAGTAGATCTCCTGTACCGTAGTTCCCTAGATTACTGGGACTTGTAAGCTTTCAAACCCTGGCAATGTAGACTTGCAAATCTAGAGCTCTCTAGATGTAGTGCAGCGCAATACGTTTTGGCATGCGCTCGCCTAGATTGATCAAAGTGTCGATTCCTATCTCGTTGACCAGGCTACCGTAACACAGTATTTTTCAGAGACACGGAATAGATTTCAGGGTCAACACCTGATCGCGAAGTTAACTTTAACACCTACCTGTGAGAAACTGCTCACTTAGAGGCTCCTCTTCTACCATTGAGTGCAGATGTTTGAGGGTCAACACCTGACCATGAAGTTAACTTTAACACCTAACTGTGAGAAACTGTTTACTTAGTGACTCCTCTTCTACCATTGAGTGAAGGTGTTTTCCAGAAATAATGTAAGACTTCTATGTTATGTTTCCGACTTGGCGTGGATCCAGCATAGTCATTGTCTTTCACAAAGGAATGTTTATGTTTGGAGCCACCTGTACTGAGTTAATATAACTCTGGAATACGTTTCTTTTGTTTCGGGTTACAGTGGTTCTTGTCACATTCCAAGGCGTACTTGAGAAGGCGGATCGGGCTACTCCTGGCTGTTATTCTCAGAGCTCCCTACAATGGGTATTAGAGAATCGATCTCTTCCTCGTTGTCCAGAGTGCTGTGATATCCTGCTCCAGATGCCCTGCGATTAAGTGAGGAAGGGGTCTTGATCAGTATGTTTCAGTTGACCCTGATGTTACTCTTCTCTCTCATAAACAGTCATAGGTTGTGTCCCTTTGAATCGTCCTGTCTCGCTTCGTCACTGGCTCATGAATTCCAATGAGTGTCTAGTGCAATTGTTAGGTCAAGTTAAGTTAGGTTAAGTTAAGTTAAGTTAAGTTAGGTTAAGTTAAGTTAGATTTAGTTAAGTTAAGTTAGGTTAAGTTAAGTTAAGTTAGGTTAAGTTAAGTTAGGTTAAGTTAAGTTAGGTTAAGTTAAGTTAAGTTAGGTTAGGTTAAGTTAAGTTAAGTATCGCCATTAGTAGGCGAAGAGCAAGACTGGCATCAATGGTGATATATATGAGTCAATGGTGACATATATGAGTCAATGGTGACATATATGAGTCAATGGTGACATATATGAGTCAATGGTGACATCTATGAGTCAATGGTGACATCTATGAGTCAATTGTGACATCTATGAGTCAATAGTGACATCTGTGAGTCAATGGTGACTGCTATCAGCTCACTCGCTGTGTGTATATTTAGAGCCAGGTTTTTGAACGAGGTGAACTGATCAGGATCCGCTCTTGCTGACTTCCCTTATAAAAGTCAGGTAACCAGCTAAATTTGGGTTGACTGAAGCGTGCTAACAATGGAAAGCGAAACCGGTACTTTCATTTCGAGATCGTTAAGTTCTAACTTCTCTGTCACTTCGATGCTTGTTTAAAAACCCAAGAAACAGACATATCACGCTTGGACCAAACCGTCATTGTCAAGTCCGCATGGAGGATTACTGTAAAGCGCTCTTGTGCCACTCAAACTTTCTTAACACAGTCATAGGGTCATCTAATTGTCAACACACGGATTTTGGATAATTTACAGTGTCTTTTTGCTTCCATAGGGCTAATTCTATTGGGCACATACTTTCCTTTTAACCACTGCAACTGTATTCATGTGCCTCTTGGCCCACTGCAATTGTGCTTACCTGGTCCTCATACAACTGAAGTAATTTTAGGCTAAATTAAAATAATTACAAATCAATCAGCCGAAGCTGCGGAATCACTGAAGGTCAGCAGGCCATTAACAAAGATATAGACGGTAACGGCCCAGTGATGGCACCAGGACCAAAACGAAACCGCCATTACGGCCACAATGCCTTCGTCAGAGAGAAAGGACAAACGAAAACAACTAACACATCACAAGAGAATGTATTGTATCGTCATATGTCATGTCCCTGTTTTTGTTGTGGTTTGTTCAATCATTCTTGTTTGATATTTTTCCCTAACGAAGGCTTGTAGTCCAAACGAGGGTTTTGTTTTGTTTTTACAATCTGCTGCTGCCATCTGATCACTACTACTGATACCTGGTCACTACTACTGCGATCTGGTCACTACTGCTGATACCTTGTCACTGCTACTGATACCTGGTCACTGCTACTGATACCTGGTCACTGCTACTGCTGATACCTGGTCACTACTGCTGACACCTGGTTATTACTACTGATACCTGGCCACTACTACTGATAACTGGTCACTGCAACTGATACCTGGTCACTGCTGCTGATACCTGATCACTACTACTGATACCTGGTCATTACTGCTGATACCTGGTCACTATTACTGATACCTGGTCACTGCTACTGATACCTGGTCACTGTTGCTGATACCTAGTCACTACTGCTGATACCTGGTCACCCCTGCTGCGATCTGGTCACTTCTGATGATACCTGGTCACTGCTACTGATACATGGTCACTGTTGCTGATACCTGGTCACTGTTGCTGATACCTAGTCACTACTGCTGATACCTAGTCACTACTGCTGATACCTGGTCCCCCCTGCTGCGATCTGGTCACTTCTGATGATACATGGTCACTGCTACTGATACCTAGTCACTACTGCTGATACCTGGTCACCCCTGCTGCGATCTGGTCACTTCTGATGATACCTAGTCACTACTGCTGATACCTAGTCACTACTGCTGATACCTGGTCACCCCTGCTGCGATCTGGTCACTTCTGATGATACCTGGTCACTGCTACTGATACCTGGTCACTGCTACTGCTGATACCTGGTCACTACTGCTGATACCTGGTCACTACTACTGATACCTGGTCACTGCTACTGATAACTGGTCACTGATATCTGGTCACTGCTGCTTATATCTGGTCACTACTACTGTGACCTGGTCACTACTACTATGACCTGGTCACTACTACTGTGACCTGGCCACTACTCCTGATACCTGATCACTACTACTGGGATTGATCATCACCACTACTACAGAAGTGTCAGTACACCAATTCCCGAAAGAACACCAAAACATTGCAAAAATACATTCATGTAGACAAAAAAACCTTAGAAATATGCCTTAGCATAAATAAAAAGTTTCTACCGTAAAACATTGAGGCTTTGGGGCCTAGGGCTGAAGCGCCCTTTTCACAATCCCAGCGCACTGGGTTCTATTCCCACTCGTGTCCAGTTTAGCAGACATGGTTTTTGTTCGCTCCCCCAGGTACTGAAAGTAATGACAACCTACCGTATGTGCCAAAAAACCTTATATCAGCCAAATATCTTGGCAGTTGTCAGAAGCAACGTTCTACAAAGGACATGCAACTTACTTTTACCGTAAAACGTAATTCTAAAAAAATATTAACTTGTCCTGGTGTGGTCACTGAACAAACTGCATGTTTTAGATGATAACAAACCTTAACTTCTGTCCTTGATTATTCAAATAACTTCAATTGGCCCTCTTCATGGCTTCAACTTGAGAGCCGTGATGCTGAAGGTCCCCTGCAGGGAGCACGGGTACCGATTTGTGGCTATGATTTATGACTGCAATTGGTGAACGGCTAACTCACTTACTCTATATCTGACCCTTTTGAGCTGGTAAATGGTAGCTGGAATTGTTCCTCTGAGATTACTGTCCAGACGAGGATCAGAGCAATCAATTTTCTAACCTATATATGCTGTGCGCGCCCTTGCATACGCGCACTGGAGGCTGCAAAGATAATAAAGATATGTAGCATCATATACACAGAGCATTATTTTTATGTTGTCCAATCGATTTTTTGTCGAATTTCTTAATCATTTAATCTGTAACCGTTCTTGATCAAAATTCATTGTAGGCAGCTGTCTTGTCGTCCGTTCTTTCTTCCTTCTGTCTTTACATAAAGTTGTTTCATTAGTCCGGCGGCTGGCTCGGGTTTACAGTCCAAGAAATTAGACCTGGATGTCGACTATTTGTTAGAAGTCGAAGAGATTAGGTCTGGATGTCGACTATTTGTTGATTAGTGACACGACCTGAAATAGCCAAGAACTGAATATTGCTGAAAGAAGCGCTCCGTCGTTAGAAGAAAATGTTCGAATCTTCTCTTGGTAAGTCCACCACTCTTAACTGTGTTTCTCTGGCAGATGGAAATACTGGCTCTTCATTTATGATGAGGCGTTCTGAAGAAGATGTGAAGGGTCTCCTAGCTGTATTGCAAAATGAAACTTCTGAGTATGCTCATAGCTATTGTGACGTCAGTATCGATAACGACATCGTTGCCCAGGTTACTGTAACACAACATGGTTCCAAGAACACGACGCAATATGTTTCATTAGTCTTCATAATCATCCGTTAACCTTCATTGTATATGTCTCATCATATGTCCTGCATTTGGTTTACTCTACCCGTCTGTTAGGGGATCCTGTATGTCTTTGTTTCTAGTGCACTCTCAGTAGCAATGGTTTTTACTCGATCCACATGAGATTAATGATACGGGATCAAGGTCAGATACTGAACGTTGCATAAGCAACCGGTTTGCGATCGAAAGCTGACTGCTATTGTCAGGGCCAGCGAACCAGGGCTCCAAAGACCCTTATACACCTCCACGCGGTGATCTTGAATAGCAGGTTAAAGCAGAGCAGACTGGCCAAGGAGAATGAATTGAAGAGGGAAGGCTACCCCGATACCCAAATATGCCTGCAGAAGTCGAATGTGTCTGACCAAAAGCTTGCAAATACCGCAGTCGAGTTGTAAACGCATCGCATTCCATTTTCCAGACATCATCCTGCTACTTGCAAATCCATTTTAAGGGCACGGCTGCCTGAGTTTGAGAAGTAACGGCAAAGAAGAAAGAAGAATAAGATGAATGATATCAACGAGCGATTTTTATCCGGATATCATGAGTTCAAGTATTTGGGCAGTATTTTTTTTCGGCTGGCGTGCTCGACAGAGACATCGAAACTAGATATCAGACACAATCTACTATCACTTATCAGTTGTCACATCTGCTTATACAACCGAGTATTAGTTTGGCAACAAAGCGACAGCTGATATTGTTGTTTCTGACGCCTACAATGAGTAGGAACACTCTTTTGTGCGCCCTGAATAGGACATTAAATGGCGGGTTGCAGAAACTTTCCTCACATCCCAGTTGTGCTGATGAAGGTGGACCGGGGTCCTTCATGCGGTTGTGCTATACGTGGCTTTATCTGCGTATAACTCACTACTATGGGAATCACGTTGATCCCTCAACACGCTAGCCAAACTGCTAGGAAAATATCCCGTATCCAGGGAGGACTGCGAGGAAGTCGAGGTGAGAATCTTGGCCAGTATATTTTGCCTGACCCTAACCAACATGTCTGATCAGTATGTTATACTCGACAAGACGTTAGTCTTCTTCCCTAGCAATGGCTGATAAACTGTATATTTATGCCAACTATGTGATACCAGTGCCAACTATGTGATACCAGTGCCAAACATGCCTCTGTCCAAGGCGCGTGAGAACAACATTTCGTGTGTGAAATGCCATGTTTGAAGGTCATCGGTGTTAGCGACAGAGTGCGAAACGAGTGCATTCGCAGTATGGTCGGCACTACTTCTTGTGCAGAATACATTTCCATGGATACAAACGCTGGTTCGTTCATCTCATGAGGATGCTCCTTCGTCAACTACTACTGATGGCTTACAACGCTGGTAGATCTAGCTACAGGGTAAGAGAACGGCCGCGAGGCAGGTGGATAGATGACATTAGAGTGATTGTGCAACGACATGGGCAACGCACTTGGCGCAGGATAGGCGACTTGAGCTCTCCACAACGCTCAACGGAATACATTTAAAGACAACTACTAACTACTACACAGGATGCTGGGTATAACGTGGCAGAACATGGCGAGGGATGAAGACCAATGGGGAACGAATCAACAACAAATTATGAACAGAAAATGGAGTTGGATAGGACATACATGAGAAAAACATCGTCGAAAATATCTAAGCAGGCTCTCACGTGGAATCCGTAGGGGAAGGGAAAGAGGGCAGGCTTAAAAATAGATCGGTGAGAGAATATGAGAGGGAACTACGATTACATGGTTCCACATGGGAAGAGGCAGAAAGAGCAGAAAGGGTTGTGCATGGTGATGAGTGCTTGCGTTATCTTGTGTTTTGTTGGTGGGTTTATATTTACACCCAGAGGTTCCTTTTGTGGTTCTATGTTTTCTTCTTTTTCTTCTTCTTCGTCTTCTTCTCCTTTTTTTTCTTTTTCTGATTCGTTTGTCTTACTGCTCTTGCCTTGAAGCGTCGCATAGATGAGGAGGTATGTGTAGGCTTCAGGTTTGCGCTAGGGGGGAGGCTTGTGTTTCCGATATGTTGAAATTTTGGAGGGATTCACTGTCCATCGTCGATTTGGTCAACCTCATGTTCGTGGCCTTGAAACGTCCATGTAGTGTGACCTCGCAGTAGGTTGATAATACTGCATCCTCGTTAAATGTCCAGACCACTTGATTTGATGTGTTTCAGTTTAGTTATTAATCGATGTTATTCCAACAATTGTCTCAACATGCTATTGGGAATTTTGTCGCTAATTGTCTTTCCTGCTGCACTTCGTATACAACGCAGCTCTCAGGTCCCGGTTTGACGTTTGTTCCTCTCTAATAGTTTGACACTAATAACATAACGTAGGTATAATCAGCGTGTTTTACCAGCGCCTCTTAAGTGGATATATGAACACTTGGGCGTTTCAGTTTCGGTGCTAGCTTGTAGTGCACATTATTACATTAGTGCACTGAATCCCCAGGAAACCAAATGTTTCCAACAAATCAAAACCAAGTTTACTGTCTAGAACCATCTCGCACAGCTCTCATCGGTAGTCAATCTAATGATCCGATTCTTGTAAATAAACCAAATGGCAATCGTAATCGTTTGGATCAGTATATTTGATGTGTTCGTTAAAAGTAACAAAGGATGGTCGAAACGTTTTGCACGTTTGTATGACGTAGTCAAGGCAAAGGTCGCCGTCGATCGTAGACGATGATCGCATAATTAATCTTGCTAGCGCTATTTTTTAGTAAGGAGTAACTGCGATACTTTTTATCCTCACTCTCTCGTCTCGAGCCGCCCGATCCCAGTGGCAAGTCAAGGACAAGACGACTAGGGGTCGACTATGAGATGCAGCGGACTCCGCATCAAGCACCCGTGAAAAAGCCGGCGGAGTCCGGAGTCGAACCCACACCACCTGGTCACGAGGCCGACGGCTTAACCACTTCGCTACGGAAGTAGTAAAAGCACGTACCTGGAAATTGATGTGAACTTTGGTCCTTCTCTATGTATTCACTTCTATGTATTCTTCACTTTCTTGATGCCCTGATAGTAGAACTTCTCTGTGTGGGCCGGAAACCACGTTTTTGCAGTTCATTAATCAAGTTCTGAACGGCAGAAAAACGTCATCCACCAAACTCACCAGACCTGGTACCTAGTAACTTTCTACCTGTTCCCATCATGAGTAATCCCCTTCTTGGACGATGTTTTTGTTTTTGTTTACGCCCAGGTCTAATTTAATAACCGACTCTTTCATACTAAAGTGCATAACTGTTCGACCATCCTTCGTAGATCAACTATGCTCCCAGATTTGCCCAACTCGTGTTTGTTTTTGCAGCCAGACGTATTATCCACATGGGGGTACCTGGTTCGAATCCGGATTGTTTATTACTTTGTTTTCATTTCTGTTGTCTGATGTGTTTTCTGCGCGCATTGCAGTGGTTAGCGCACCGACTTCCCAGCCAAGTAATATAGGTTTAATTCCCAACTGCTGCGGGATGTTTTCTATTGCTAACGGTTCCCGGGGTGACCCAGACTTCAAAATTTGATAACGGAGCAAGACTGGGAACTAAAGGTGGCAAGTGTGGTGCTGACCATAACACCTCAATTGTGTCTAGTCAAGAAAATCACCACTTTCAGCATATCACCAATATGCCACATTGGCGTGTGAGCTGGATCATTCTATTTTAGTCTATGTCTTTGCGATGGCTATTACTTCATTATTGTTGTTGAATGCCCACAATGGGTAAGTTTATTCTTTTGTTTGCCCTGAAAAAGGCGATACGTGGTCAGTTGTACTAGCTTTCTCAACAACCCAAGCGGGCTGATGAAGGTGGACCGCGATCCTGCAGGTGGTTGTGCCATCTTTCGCTTCATCTGCGTCAGGCTCACTACTACGTGGATCATGTTGATCCATATTTCGTCAGGCAGATTGCCTTGAAAAAAGCCAGTTTTTAAGAAACACTACATGGAAGAGAGATAGTAGTGTTGGTCAGTATATTGTCCTTGAACCTGACGCAACTTCATGGTCATTATGTTGTGGCTGACCTGACTAGCGTCTCAGTTCCCCGTCGCTACATTCATTACAACATAAATGCATGGAAGAGTCTCACTGTATCTTTCATTGATTTCCGTCGCTCCTATTGAGATATAAGCCCTTGACTCCAGCAAGTTGGGTTATGAGCTGCCCTTTCTGCCTTCCTTCAGTTGAGGTACAAGGGGACTGGAGTGCATTTTCACAACCTCTATTCCAGGTCTTTCTTTGACTACCTCTCTTCCTCTTCCCCCGTGATTTCAATGTCAGGGCCTGTCTGACTACGTTTGATAGTGATCTCCGAAGCTGGTGTTCTATCCAACCCATTTCCCGACGTTTGATCTGTTGCCCCACTGGCTGTTGTTGGCTCCTTTCCCTTCATTCTCCACCGTGTCCTGCCAGCATTTACCGACTATCTTCCTGAGACGTTTCCTGGGGAATTACTGCAGTGTCCTCTGCATCGCTTAACTCTTTCTCCGCTTGTCTGCCCTGTACATGACCACTGGCCTGGCACTAGAATTAAACAATCTTATCTTGGTATTAGTCTTTATTTCCCTGAATGCCCATATATTATCCAGTTATAGGAATGATGCCCTTACCTGTCCATTTATTGCCCTTTCATCTGCTTCTGTTTCTCCTGAAGTACCAATTGTGCTACCGAAATATGTGAATGTGTTCACCTCTTCCAGTGCCTCACCTCCAACCATGAGTTGCTCGTTGCTTGAAGTATTGATATTTCCAACTAATGCCGAATATAGATTCAATGAAATGATATAGAATAAGTGACACAATGCAAGTGACTTCTGGGGGATTAATCCGACTCTAAGATGATCCAATATGGAGGATTAATCTTCTACAAGAGAACATCAGGAGGAAGGGCGAGAGGTAGATCCAGAAACAGGTGGATAGACAGAGTAAACGAGACCTGCTGTAAAGTGTCACTCAGACCACGAGAGAGGCGAACGACAAATACATACTGGGCTACAACCGGGTAGAAAGTGAGGCAGCAAAGGAAAAAAGACAAATAAATTAAATATATTGACCAAGACTCCACCTCACTTCCATGCATGTCTTCCTGGAAACAGGCTGTTTCATGACAGTCTGGCTAACTAGGTAAGAGATCGACGTTATCCCCGTAGTAGTAAACGTCACGCAGATGAAGTAAACTAGCACAACTGCATCGACGACCCCGGAACACCTCCATCAGCACACTCGGGATGTGATGAAAGCTACTGCAACCTACCACTTAACGCCTTTTCAGAGCGAACAACAAATGAACATACTCATTGTGTGCATTAACAAAAACAGCTTATCTCTCTCTTGTGGCAAGGCGTTTCCGTCATCTGGAGGTCTGGCATTCGAATTCCGTGGTGCCCATTATTTGACTTGATTTTCTCTTGGATGTCGAGTACAGATACATGCTGATCTTGATATCGTTGTCACGAACAAACATTTTCTGTTAGCTGAGGGCAACGGAATTCGGTCGAGGCCTCGTGGGCTTGGTGGAGGTGATAGACTGGCAGCGCTCCGGTACCAGCTCGCACTTTACTGCGCCGGGTGTAACCAACTCAGCATTACACTGCGGCAAACGTGTCCCTATGCCCTGTTGGTAAACTGAAACACGGCGGAGCTGACGAATCAGGTCTCCTCTCGATGCCTCGCATGTTGGGGAAAATGGTAAGCCCGCCAGGGCTCCTCGGAAAAATTGTTTGAACTCGGCACTCGACATTGAACACCGTCGAAACCATCAAGCTTCCGTCTGTGGTCGGCACATTTCTGGTTTCGGACAGGGGTTGGGAAGGAACATCGCAGGACCATAAGCTGTATTAATTAGAATCCGCAAAAGATAATCACGCAGGTTCGCTTATAATAGTAATAACAATAATAAAAATAATAATAACAATAATAATAATAGTAGTAGTAATAGCAATAATAATATTAAGTTTCCTGCGTCCTTTCTCCCTTATGTCAGACCTCAGATTCATTTGTGCTATGTTTATATTTGTGAGATCAAATCGGACGGTCCATCTTGAAAATGTGACTCATGTTTCCAATCGATATTATTCTGCATATGTGCAGAGGATAATAGATTTGGGAGTGACTATGGGACAGGGGAGAAAGTGTTTTCTGTCTGGAAAAATCCGAAGAACACGAAATCAACACATGAATGGGACTCTGAGTATATATTTATATATATGTACGCTTACCTGGCTGCTAATGGAGCACGTATGGGAATATCCAATTTCTGATGATGTTGGTTCCTAGATTCAAGAATTATTCTCGTGCTCTTCGTCCTGTTCTTTTCTTGCTCTCTGTACGGGGATACGGTGGCTTAGGAGTTGAGAGCTCGCTTTACAATCCAAACGTACCAGGTTTGAATCTCGAAAAGCTCAGTTTCACAGACCTAGCATGCTGAGAAGGGTTGTTAGTAGTGTGACCGCTTCTTTCAGTCAACCCAACTGTAAATTGGAACCTGACGCAGTCATGAAGCAATTTCAGATCCAGTGATGGAACTGCATAATTCGCACTCTGTCATTGGCACTATCGCAACCCAAGGGGCTGAGCACATATGGAGACTACCAGAGGAAATGAACTATATTCTTTGAACCATTTAAAAAACATTTTCTTATCGTTCTTCTTCGTACACACGCTCGTTATGCCTGTGACATAGTGCATAGATTCCATCAGGCATTGCTGTCTAGTGTTTCTTCTTTAACCTCCACCTGTCTGCAGGGCATTAAGTTTGACACTCGATTCGAGTGGCCTCTACTCTTCTACCTGTACAGTTTGAAAGGCCCTATTGGAAGCTTTGTTGTCGTTAGCACAGCAATGTAGGATATAGGGAGACACAGCCTCCTCTATTGTGCACTGTGAGGAAAAGGAGTCGGCTGCGGTGGAGAAAGGAGTCGGCTGCGTTTATTGTTTTAATGTTCTGGTTTCAGAGCATCTCATTGACAGAGTGGTAGAGCGCTTGCATTTCACCTGGAAGGTACCTGGTGGGATCTCCGTTATTTACACGCTATTGTCGACACTGCTGTAATTGGTACAAAGGTAAGTTAGTAAGTCGGCCACATACTGATCTGAGAATAGCTGGAAAATGTAGTTTGTAGTTTCTAGACAAGTCACTGGATGGTAGCAACATCCAACCATGTCGTTAGTGTAGATAGCAGACGCTAGGTGTCGCATGCACATGCGCAACTGAGATACAAAATGGCGTCCGTGCTCACAGAGTGTACAATCAGAAAACACGGCGTAATATTGTGCGTTTATGGGGAAGTGGAGAGGGGAGCGCAAACAGACTTTCTGTAAAGGATATTCATTAGGAATTACTTTCTGTTTATGGTGAGAGGTATTTGTTGTATACTTTTTTTTCAATGACGCTCTAAAAATTGTTGATGCAGCTAGTTCTGGTCGTCCTGTTCAAATTTCAGCTGTAGTACCTGTAAGGCAATGAGGAAGGGGGGAGGGTGGAGAGGGGGGGGGGGGGGGAGAGATGATTCGAGCTGACATCCGAGAATTGATACAGTGTAGCAACTGCAAAATGATGTTCACATGGTTTAGCCTACAGCATAATGCATGATCCCACCTTGGCAGAAGACGTTTCGCGACTGACGAAGATATTTAATTTTTTCTTTTTCGAAGACTGCCATACGTCGACTTGAATTTGTTCAAAGAAAGCAGCGGCCATCTTGAGGCTGTCGACACTAACATAGAGCTTGTCAAGTGTTGGCTCTGGTGATGGCCACATGTGGTTTCTTTGGTGTCGGGCAATTTTGCAGCAGACGTTCATGGATCATTTTCCCAGTACATCAAACGCACTCGTCAGTAGCACCTACATTCAGTTTATTGAATAGATGGCATCTCAGTCTGTTGTGGTTTGTGCGGAGTCTGAAGACCACCACCTGCTCGCTTTTTGTTTACAGATTGAAAAGTGCAAAGCTGGTTGAGACAGCAAACCAACTTGTGGGCTTCCATCCTGCAGATGTCGGTGCCCTGGTATAGCGATGGATTAAATGTGTCATCATCATAAAGTCATTTAATTCTGGGACTGGATATGCAAACTCACGATTCGGTTGTCCCATTTCTGCCTGCTATCTGCGGGCGTCGTCAGCTCAGTCTGTCTTCACCGCTATGTCTCTGCATGCGTGTGTCACAAAAGTATTTCTTGGTGTGCCCCTTTCTCTCATTCCGTGTGTTCTTTCTTCCAAGACTTTCTTCACTGGACATCATGGTGTATAATGTGGCGCAAATGTGGCCTGTTGTCGTTTTTTGTATCTTTTGTAACAGCTCTCGTTCCTCTCTGTCCTCTCCCACTATTTTCTCTCTGTCCATCTCACTTGTTCATCTTCCAGTTGTGCCACATCTCGCAAGCCTCCAAGTATATCTTGTCTCTTTTATTTACTGTCCATGATCGACACAAGCCTGTATTTATTAATTAGGCCATTTGCGGAATTCAACTTGATGGCACAGTGGCTCGCATTTATTCAGTTTCCGTCAATTTCAATGCAACATTTTGTTTTGCAGAATTATTAATGTATTCCCTAATCTAATTGTAAATTCTATACTGGTATTTATTACAAGAAGTTCACTTTTCTTTGTCATGGTTGTTTCCCTTGGTGTAATCCTTGATTACAAATCTATCAAGACCGATAAGCCGGAAAATATCTCTTGCTGTTCTCGTGAAAAACGTCAGCTACGTATGTTCTCACGTACATCGTCTTGAAACGTCTGTTACTGTTTTAACATTAAAGGTCAGTTAACGTCTGCTATTGTTATATGTAAAACATCTTCAAGCGTCTGTTATTGTTAACATGTAAAACATCAGCTACCATCTGTTATTGTTTTCGTGTAAAACGTCTTCAAACGTCTGTTGTTGTTATCATGTAAAACGTCAGCTAACGTCTGTTTTTGTTCTCATGTGAAATTGTTCCTGAACCCTGTCTGAATTTCAGTCAATATCTACAAGAAGGAGATATTTGTTAGACCAGACAATGGTAAACCTTCAATAAAGTGTCATAATTAGCATAGAAAGGACACAGGTTCAACTTTCTGATGTAGACTCTAGTCCTAGTTCGATCCAGAAATGTTTATCATCATTTTAATGATAAGTCCTAAGACTGGTAGTAAAGTTATCTCTCCACTTTACACTATCCTCTGGTTGATCAGTCCCAAGACTGGTTGGAAAGTTATCTCTCCACTTTACACTATCCTCTGGTTGATCAGTCCCAAGACTAGTTGGAAAGTTATCTCTCCACTTTACACTATCCTCTGGTTGATCAGTCCCAAGACTGGTTGGAAAGTTATCTCTCCACTTTACACTATCCTCTGGTTGATCAGTCCCAAGACTGGTTGGAAAGTTATCTCTCCACTTTACACTATCCTCTGGTTGATCAGTCCCAAGACTAGTTGGAAAGTTATCTCTCCACTTTACACTATCCTCTTGTTGATCAGTCCCAAGACTGGTTGTAAAGTGCTATCTCTCCATTTAACTCTATCCTCTTTATTTCAGCATAGGTTTGTTCTTTAATGTCCCTGCATGCCTGAGAAGTAAAGGTTGCTCTTGGTCGACTCCTTCCTATGATTGATTGTAAAAGAACAATATACAAATTAGGTCACTTCTTGGTTAACAAACAATATCACTAGAAACATGAATACAATACTTGTTTTATATTTTAAACTGATGTCGGCATAAGTTCCTTATTGTTGTATGTGCTCTCACTGATCCAGTCCCTGAGAAAGGCCTACTTAGATAAAAATGGCGGATAAACGTCTATTGCTGTTCTCATGTCAAACTTTTTCATCATCTGGTTGATCAGTTCAGTCCTAATATAGGTTGTAAGGTTGTCTGAGTATGTTTCTCCATTGGACCCTATCCTCTGGTTGATCACTCCTAATACTGGTTGTAAGGATGTCTGAGTATGTTTCTGCAGTGGACCATATCCTCTGGTTGATCACTCCTAAAACTGGTTGTAAGGATGTCTGAGTATGTTTCTCCATTGGAGCCTATCCTCTGGTTGATCACTCCTTAGACTGGTTGTCAGGATGTATGAGTATGTTTCTCCATTGGCCCCTATCTTCTGGTTGATCACTCCTAAAACTGGTTGTAAGGATGTTTCTCCATTGGACCATATCCTCTGGTTGATCACTCCTAAGACTGGTTGTAAGGATGTATGAGTATGTTTCTCCATTGGACCCTATCCTCTGGTTGATCACTCCTTAGACTGGTTGTAAGGATGTATGAGTATGTTTCTCCATTGGACCCTATCATCTGGTTGATCACCCCTAAAACTGGTTGTAAGGATGTCTGAGTGTGTTTCTCCATTGGACCATATCCTCTGGTTGATCACTCCTAAAACTGGTTGTAATGATGTCTGAGTGTGTTTCTCCATTGGACCGTATCCTCTGGTTGATCACTCCTAAATCTGGTTGTAAGGATGTCTTAGTGTATTTCTCCATTGGACCCTATCCTCTGGTTGATCACTCCTAAAACTGGTTGTAAGGATGTCTGAGTGTTTTTCTCCATTGGACCATATCCTCTGGTTGATCACTCGTAAAACTTGTAAGGTTGTCTGATAACGTTTCTCCATTTGACCCTATCCTCTTCAGATCTCTTTATTTCAGCATATCTTCCCACTTTAATGTCTGAGATGTAAACATTAGTCTTGGTCTGCTCCTTCCTATTTTCTCCCGGATCTTGTCATGTAGTATATTATATAATACTTTCATGTCACATATTGTGTCCCAGCCATCTCAATCTCGGTTTATATTAAATCCTAACACTCCTATTATCAAGCATATACCATATGGTACGTCTTCTTGTCTGATCGTTTCTGGTGTTATGTTTCTCATATCAGAAAACAATTTTGCAAGTTATTTATTTTTTCAGGCTGAACCATCAATATAAATGACGGAAGATACAGATCGAAGAATCCAATCTCACAAATGCCGACTTACGGGAACAATGAAATCAATAATAAACAAGATCTCGAGAACGGAACAGGGTATTTCACTCTTATCTTGAGCTAATCCAGTTGTAGGGATTTTGGACAAGCTAGAAAATCAATTGCAACTACAAAAATATAATTTGAAGAGAGAATGACACGCACAATGTGGGTAGGTGGGATATCCGCTTAGAATAGATTAGAACAGCAGTTCTCAACCGGTGTTGTGAGAACATTATGAGGGGGGTGGGGGGGGGGGGGGGGGGGTTCACCTGAAATCATGATGGATTTAAATGTAAGGGGGTCAAAATACTGTGCAGTGCGTGAACTGCAGCGGTCAGCGACCCATAGCTCGCTGCTAGCGTCAGGGCCAGGGAACCAGAGCTGCCAAGACGCTTCTACATCTCCACACGGTGATTCTGAATAACAGGCTGCAATAGAGCAGACTGGCTAAGGAGAAGGGATTGAAGAGGGAAGGCTAATCCGGTACTCAAGAATGCCTGCTGAAGTCGGATGTGTCGGACCGAAAGATGCAAGTATCGCACTCAACATGTAAACTACGAAACAACGCACTCCGTTATCCAGACAACCTCCTGCTACTTGCAGATAGCTCTTTTCAGGGCTAGATAGCGGGAGATTGAGAACAAACGAAGAAGAAGAAGAAGATTTATATAAAATATCATTACAAAATATCGTTTCAATATATCATTACAAAATGTCATTATAAAATATCCTTACAAAATGTCGTTACAAAATATTATTATAAATATCCTTACAAAATATCATTACAAAATATCGTTACAAAATATCATTACAAAATATCGTTACAAAATATCATTACAAAATATCGTTACAAAATATCGTTACAAAATATCATTACAAAATATCATTACAAAATATTATTACAAAATATCGTTACAAAATATCATTACAACATATCGTTACAAAATATCATTATAAAAAAATCATTACAAAATATCATTACAAAATATCGTTACAAAATAACCTATAAACTGTGGTCAGATACTGAGCGCCACCTGTTTATCAGTTGCTGTCTTAGTCTTAGTTAATTGTACACCTACAAGAGCAGTTACCCTTGTGCAGGTCCCATCTCTCGTGGCCAGTTAGTGGTAGCCGGGAGGTGCATTTCTCTACTTAGCGGGCTGGACTCGAGCAGTACTGCGTTTTTTGGTCTTTTGATTGTCCCAGCTCAGTTTCCAGTCGGTTCTTTTCTCTGGCACAGGTTGTCTAATGGATGGCTAGCTTGTTCGTTTCAGGATCGCGAGTGCAGCTTGGGAGAATCATGTCATCGAGTCGGGGGTCATTTGGATTCACCCGGTAGCTGGAAGTAGGCGAAATAAACCCAAACATTGACAGCGAGATATGGACGGTGTATAGTGGGCCTGCCAATCAGAAAAATTGTTTCCACATGAGCTGTCACGGAAGGCGCTGCTCAACAATAGGGGTGCAGGACAAAGTACCGATCTCTGAAATCCTTAACAGGTCAAACATTTTTAGTTTCCATATAATTCTGAAAATAGTCCAGATGAGATGGACCGGACATATTGTTCGTATACCCGACCAGCGCTTCCCCAAGCAGTTGCTATATGGTTGCTGTTGTTGTTGTTGTTATTGTTTTTGTTTCTGTTGCTAAATGCCCACAATGAGTAGGATTACTCTTTTGTGCGCCCTAAAAAGGACGTTAAGTGGCGGGGTCTCGCAGTGTTCCTCACATCCCAAGCGTGCTGATGAAGGTGGACCTGAATCCTCCTGGTGGTTGTGCTGTGCTTGGCTTTATCTGCGTGTCCTCACTACTACGGGATCATGTCGATCCCTCACATCGTTATCCGGGCTGTCATAACAGCCCGTTTCCAGGAAGGACTGCGAGGAAGCCGAGTTGAGGGTCTTTGTATTTAACCAGACTGACTAACATGTCTTATGAGACAGCTGTGCCGGCCCAGACGTTAGTCTTCCTTCCCCTGCTATACGATGAGCTTAGGACAAGCAGACGCCTGTCAGAGGAACATCAGATACTTCTACAGAGGTCTTAAAGGTGTCTTTAAAATGTTTAAACATTGAAGTCAACTCCACCTGACACGCTAGCATCACACAAGGTGCTTAAGTTACAAATCAAAACGACATCGTCACGGCTGAGAGAAAGCCAACCGCCCGACAGAACACAATGCACGATGACCCCACGGCGACTTCTAATATATGTGTCCCAAGTGCGGCAGGGTCTGCTGTGCCAGGATTGTATTTTACACAAATCTGATGCAGTCGCCATCTTCGCTTGTGATGGGCAACTATTAAACAGACATCCATTATTGGTCTATCATATTTTCAACTTACTCGTCAGCTCAGTTCACTTGTGCATTCCCGTGTACCAATGAACTTTGTAAGAGGCTAATTAGTAGAATTCTTGTATCAAAGGAATTGTGTCAAACGTTGTAAGATCATGTCGTTGAAGGATTACTCTTACCTCTATGCTTTTTCTGCGAGGTCTCCATCATCTCCTTATCGTAGAGGGGAGAGGATACAGTGCTGGAAAGCAAACAAATAAGAGCGGCAAAACCTATGGATTTCAGAATTTTTCCTATAGTTATGAGGAAAGACTTAGAAAAACAGGCCTGTGTCTAGAAATAAAGAAGAATTCGAGGTGATTTAATACAGGTTTATAAGTTAGTAAAGATAAATGAAACATTGGACTATAACAAGTTTTTGTTTCTTCAAAATACAACCGCCTACAAGAACAAGAGGGCACAGCCACAAATTAATTAAAGAAAGGTCCAGATTAGATAACAGGGATTATTTGTAAAGTCAGAGAGTGGTGAATGGAATGCATTGCCACATGAAATAGTGGAGGCAGGGTCAATCAATGCATTCAAATTCTAGAATAGATTGGATGCGCAGTTATTTTTAATCAAGTGAATATACGAGTAAAAGAAACTGGTTGTATACAGGCTCAGCAGAGTCTTCTAAACCAGTATAAAGACGTTAAGCTAAATCCCGTTTTGCGGGAACCTCTTGTGCTATAAGAAGGCAGTGGGAGTTGATGAGACGGCACTCTCATGAGATGACCAAACATACGTACATTCCGCCTTGAAATATATTAAACACATGGGGTAGTTCCCACCATGTTTCTAATGTCTTCATTTCTTATTCTATCTCTCCTGATGACACCGATGAACCTTCTTAGACTTTTCATTCACGCGTTGTTATTTTTTTCTCTTGGATCTTGGATAAGTGCCAAGTCTGACACTGGTAGCACAGAGTCTGGTATATAGACAATGTTTATCAGGAGTTGATTAGTTGTCAAGCTGATATTCGCGTGTTTTAGGAAGTGGCAATAATTGATGAGTCACATCAGAGCCTTTCTGATATCCCGTGTCTATATCTCTATCAAGACTTCCATCTTCAGAGTAATACTCGCCAGACATTTGTGCTCCCGGCTCCTCTGACGTTCGATATTGTTTGCACTTATAGTTACAATTACTGATCACTCAAACAAAACTGTGATCTCTCTATCTATCCCTCTCTGTCGCTATGTGTGTGTGAGTGCGTGCGTGCGTGTGTGTATATATATATATATATATATATATATATATATATATATATTGACAAAAATGACGACTGCTCGAAAGAAATCAGAAGAAGACTAGCCATGGCATAGCAGAGACTGAACAGCCTGAAGAAATTTTGGCAGAGCACCAACAACATGATAAAATTAAAAATTGTGAGAGCCTGTGCTTTTCCTGTCAGCTTATGGCTGCAAATCATGGACGATTACCAAAACTTCCAAGCAAAGAATCGAATCCCTCGAGTCAAAATGTTACAGAAAGATCCTCAGAATACCATGGACAGAGAAAAAGACAAATGTAGACATTCGGCGAGAGTTGAGCATAGAGGAGGACTGGTTTATCAATTCCATTTTGGCTAGAAAATGTAAATACTTTGGTCACATCAAGAGACATAACGATCTTGAGAGAACAGTTATGGAAGGTATGGCGCCAGGCAAACGAGGAAGGGGTAGACAAAGAAGACGATGACACCAAGATATCCAGGACTGCCTGGGTATGACTGTGGTGGAGGCATTTATATATTGTGCAGCTTATACGGGAACATTAAAACTCACTCCAAATCACTTGTAGTGTTTCCCAACCTGTAGTACGCGAAAAGTTCTAGGTGCGTTCGCGAATGAAATCTAAGCTGCTAATTTTACTTTCTAGTTGTTCGAAACTATTGGTTCTGAGTTGAGTTAAACCTTTATATTTATCTTCATAGCGACTTACAGTAGCTCTTCTTACATCACAAGGCGTAGTCAAGAAGGTGGACCGAGGTCCCCCTGGCTGTAGTGCAATTATGGTAAGCTCAAGTAAGCCTAAGTAATTTCACGTATATGGGGATAAATGTGTCAGTCTCACATAACGACGAAAGACAAAAGGTGGATAAGACGCGTCCTTATCATCGGCATCATGTGACCGTGTTCTTAACTTCGCTTAACTTAACTTCAACCTTTCGTCTTTATACTGGTTTAGAAGACTTTTCTGAGTCTGTATACAACCAGTTTCATTTACTCGTATATTCATTTGATTAAACATAACTATGCGCATCCAATCTATTCTGGATTTTGAATGCATTAACTGACCCCCTAAAAGTTATGCGCATACATTCTATTCAAGTAGTCTAGCTAATGTTTTGTTATTTTATCGTTGCTTTTCCTTCCCTGCTCATTAGTGACACATGTTTACACTCTCCATCGCTATCTGTTTCCGGATCTCTGTTGATCTCCGCTTATAAAGCGTTAGCTCCCTTTACCTCTCCTAATGCTCTCGTCATATGCTCTTTGTTCATCCTATTCTTCTCCTTTTATGTGGATTCTGATCCAACTTTGATTTGTTCTTCCTATTCTTCTCATCCCGTGTGGATTCTGATCCAACTTTGATTCATTCTTCTTATTCTTCTCATCCCTTGTGGATTATGATCCAACTTTGAGTCTTGTTATATTAATTGGTTTATTGTTCAGGGTGTGACCTATCCATCTTCACTTCTGCCGTTAGATTGAATTCCTTTAACACATTGTCACTAATATTCACCCTTCTTTGCCACGTTGGTTCCTCCTGTCTGGTTATATTGTTCGGGTTTGTCTGCGGCGTCTATGTGTCACCAGAACCCTGCTAGAGAACATAGAATTGTTACACTGTAACCTGTCAGACGGTTAAGAATCGATGAGCATTGGGCTGGTTGGCCGACCTGTAGAAAAACACACCTTTCTATCTCCGAGTTGGTTGGTTGGTTGGTTTCTAATGCCCACAATGGGTTGGTAATCATTTTGTGCGCCTTGAAAAAGACGGAACTTGTGGCAGATTGCTGTAGCTTTTCTGACATCCCGAGCGTGCTGATGAAGTGGACCGTGATCCTCCAGGCGGTTGTGCTATGCTTGGCTTCCTCTTCGTATCACTCACTATTACGGGGATCACGTCGAAGCTCACCTTTATTAGCCTGACTGTTGTCCTCGACAACAGCCCTTTCCAGGACGACCAACGAGGAGATCAGGTGAGGGTTTTGGCCAGTATATTTCTCTTGACCCTGACTAACACTGTCTGATCAGTGTGTTTTGCATCACCAGACGCTAGTCTCATAGTCCCACTATCCCCGAGTAGAAACATTGCAACTAAGTAAGTAGGTAAATAAGTTATGCTCTAGGGTGTGTCCAATCAATTTTCATTAAGTATCGCTCCAACAAAATTTGAAGGCTAGGGCGCTGTTAAGAACACATATACGTGTCAAACTCTTTATAACGCCTGCTGCATGTTGTTTATACTGGTTCCCATGGTTTCCTAGCTTCTGCAGACAACATGATAACCATCACATAGAAAGATAATTTGTTAAGGCCAGTGGATTCAACAACTATTTATTTGTGTCGTTTTTTAATGAGCATGCACGATCAAGCTAGCACTATTTAGTCACGCTAGGGGCTTAAAAAACTGATTAATAATGCTGGAGAGTATAGGACAATCTCATGTCTTTTCTTGGCTGAAAGTTATTGCCCATCGCAAGCGATTATGGTCCACAACACCAGACGGATTTGTTTAAATAATTTGATTTGCGCTGTATTTGGATTATATTGAGAACATGAATGCGCTGGTCATCAATCTCACTCTTGACCAGAGTTACCTTGCATCAGTGGCAAGACTATTGGTCGAGATGACTGGAGGTAACTCGGGATGCAGGCACTCTGGTCTTACCTCCCGTGAGACCAGCGGTCGCTTGAAACTTGCGGGATTCGATCGCCAACCGTTTCCATTCATCACTGTGAGAGGCGAGTGCCTTAACCTCTTGACTACAGCCACTCCCTGAAATACAGTATGTGTGTCTCATTTGTTTTTTTAATTTTTTAATTTTACGTGTTTGCCTCACTAGTTTCTACTGGCGGAGGCGCGCCTATTCCACCCTATACCGTAGTCAATTTGGGCGATTATAAGACTTATAAACCAGTGCTTGGATGTATGTGTGCATCTGTATGTACATATGCTAGATTTGTGGGCTCTCAGAAGCCAGCTCAACTGAAGTGCAATGGAAGGGCCTCACCCTGAGGGCGCGTGTGAAAGTTGTGCAAGAGTGTGACTTGGACAGAGTCAAATGAAACAGGGAGGTGAGAAGAGAGAGAAGGGGATCTTACAGAGTTACATGTCCAGTGTCTCATTTGTTCTGAGGCAAGGTTTTTTTACAGGAATATATATATGGGAAACTGAGACGCTTGTCCGGTCAGGTACAACATACTGACCAAGATGTCGCGTAAAAGTCAGGCACAATATACTGACCAAGACCACTATCTTTCTGTCATGTAGCGCTCTCTGGAAACTGTTTTCACGGCAATCTGGCAGACAAGATGTGGATCGATGTGATCCGTAGTAGTGAGTGTCAGATGAAACCAAGCATAGCTCAACCGCCTGAAAGACAGCGGTACACCTTAAACAGCATGCTCGGGATGTGAGGAAAGCTGCCACAATTTATCACTTAACGCCATTTCCAGGGAGCAAGGCAAAGGCCGCCGTCCATCGTAGACGATGATGGCATAATTAATTTTGCTAGCGCTATTTTTAGTAAGGATTAATTGCGCTACTTTTTATCCTCACTCTCTCTTCTCGAACCGCCCGACCCCAGTGGCAAGTCAAGGACAAGACGACTATGGGGGTGACTACGAGATGCAGGGGACTCCGCACTAAGTACCCGTAAAAAGACGGCGGAGTCCGGGGTCCAATTCAAACCACCTGATCACGAGGCCGACGACTTAACCACTACTTCGCCACGGAATCCTTTTAGGGGGCACATGAGAGTAAACTTAGTTATCGTGGCCATTCGCAAAACAATATATCTATAATTTACTCCTGTTGACTCTATCTAACGCTTAAACGCTGTCATTGGGTCAACGAATATATGCGAGTGTGTGTGCGCGTGCATTCGTGTGTGTGCGCGTGTGTGCGTACCGCAGTTGTTATCGAGCTGGCTTCGCATCTGAGTGGACCTTAGTTCATTCCCCAGTTGATGCGGAAATGATTTTTTCAGACCGCAACGGCGCCAGGGTCGACCCAGCCTTTAATGGGTACCGGTTCAGTCCGGGAAGTAAAAGTGGCGAAGGAGAGGAGAAGGCTACCGCCCTCATATAGCCGAGCCTTTGAAATGTGAAATCGCTTACACCCCATACCCCTACAGCAGTAATGATATGTGTTACTTGACTTGACTTTACTTTATTTTACTTGACCTGACTTGACTTTGACTCTCATCACAGCTGTCCTGTAAGACCCTCAATCTTTAGCCAGTTCTCGCAGGCCATTATGAAAATAATATCTTTGATGCCGTGTTTCTAACGTCACCTCGGTCTAACGTCTGTCTCGTTCTCCAGGTACCGTACACTCGTCTTGTACTCTCCAGTTTATTTTTTTTTTAGACTTTCAGAGTTTGATGAAGTCAAAATATGTTATTTTCCTGAACTTAATATATTACCTAATAAATACATATAATAAATGACCTTTTTCGTCTATGCAGACGGTCCTGAAGCAGGTATGTTTTTTTTTCACTAGACGAGTCTATACTCCTACCGACGTAAACGATTATTTTCGAGTTTCTCTCTCCGAGTAGCTTCAAATGTCGATAGGCCATTTCGGGGTGACGTCATCCATGTGGTTCGCACTGCGGTTGAGTTTTCCCAAGCATTGTGGTCGATGGAAAGGTCTGTCATTGATGTCTTGTGGTCGAGGGAAAGGTCTGTCATTGATGCCTTGTGGTCGATGGAAAGGTCTGTCATTGATGCCTTGTGGTCGATGGAAAGGTCTGTCATTGATGCCTTGCAAACATCTTTATATCTGAGCATGGGTCTGTCTGGGAGTCTCCTCCCCTCTGACAGCTCACCCTACAACACCTGTTTTGGAATGCGCCCATTGTCCATTCTACTCACGTGACCCAGCCAGGCCAGTCTTCCAGCAAGTAACAGCCCTTTAGCAGAAGGAAGATGTGCACGTTGCAGTACTCTGTGTTTGTTTTCTTGTTCTGCCACCTGATGTTCATAATTTTCAGCAGGCAGTGGAGGTGAAAAGTATTTAGCCATCTCTCATGCCTAGAATATGTCGTCCAAGTCTCTGAGGGGTACAACAGGGTGCTGAGAAGACATCCCAGATATATCTGCATTTTTTTGTTGGGTCTGCAAAGTCGCTTAAATATTTCTCTTAATACATACATATATATATATATTTATTTATTTATGACCTATCCTATATATTACCTAATATATAACGTAATAGATAACGTTTATTATATTATAATATATTACTGTTTACCACTCAATTATGACCATAGTTGCAGGAATATATGTCCAGCTATTTTAGGACGTCTGTGCTTTTATTTTTTTCGCTGTCCATGTTATTTTGAAAACTTTCCTGCAGCATTTTAAGTAGTGTTTGTGCAATTGTCCATGTTTCTCATCGGTACGTTAGCACAGCGAATATACATGTTCTCAGAATTGATGTTTTTGTTGACTTGTTCGTGTTCTGTCATACGTTTCTAATTTGATTTAACCTCTGCATCGTCATGGTCACTGTTCTTCTTGTCTCTTTTCTTTAGTATTTTCCATTGTTGCTTATACTGAAGTCGAGATATTTCGAAACTTGTGAAGTTTGTTAATTGCTTTCTTTATAGTTTATAGTTTAGGTCTGTTTTGTGTTTTGTTGCAGGTCATTATCTTGGGTGCACTGGCTATTAGGTAGTGGTGTTGTTATTGCCTTTGTTGTTGAACAGACAGGTTCATCGCATCTTGTCTCACTGCGCTCTTTAAGAGAGTAACATTCTTATCTAGATATATTCAGCGTCGATCGCTCTCAAACTCCCGATACCAATCCATGAAAAGGGTTTTATCGGGATAACGGTTTGCGTTGTGTCGTAGTTTACAGCGTAACTGCGATATTTGCACCTTTCGGTCTGACACATTCGACTTCAGCATGGCATGTTGGGATCGGGTAAGTCTTCTTTCTTGGATCCTTTCTCCTTAGCCAGTCTGCCCTGTTGCATCATGTTATTTAGGATCGCCACGAGAAGGGCCTTGGCAGGTCTTGGTGGCTGACACTGACGCTAGCAGTAAATTTTAGGTTGCTGACCGCTACAGACAGACAGACATATAGTTAGACGGACAGACAGATAAAGTAAGTAAACACACACATACATATTTATACAAATACGTGGGGTAGTAATAAGCAACATAAATTGTATTATAAAGTGCACGAAGGAGCATCTACAAGTGAAAAACTTATTCCAGGACACAAAATGACTCTTTAGGAATGATCCATGCAGAAATTATGGCGATCTAGGGGTAAGCGCATGCGCAGCGTAGCGTAGCGTACAATATGGTCGAATAGCAACGTTGAAGAACGAGACGTTGATACGTTTGTTTGATTGGGTTTTAGTTAAGATCAGAGGGTCTGAATCCTTCTCAAATCTACAGAAAATGGAGGTGCAGTGTGGAGACAGTTGATTGAGTCAGAGGACAGCGTATGAGGGGATAGGAAAGGGACAACAAAACGTCACAGCTCTGCGCACAATATTATCTAAGAGGGCCGAGGGGGCTCTATAATCAGGGCATCAGGAAAGTGAAGAACAGATGACAGATGTGCATCGCCTTGCAGAGGGAATTCAAAGAGAAAGACTAAAGCTCACATCAATTTCCAGGCAAGTGCTTTTACCCCTTCGTACAAAAGTACAAAAATGTTCGACCATCCGTAGCATTATCGTTGTGAAATTGCAACACCTCAACGGATAATACAGAGTCCCTATGGTTGGTTATTCTCAAATTGGCATGTGCTAAATTGTAATAAATAATTGAAAAAGTAAGAGGAGATTACTACTCGAATGGATTGATTTCTCTGCGGATCGAAAAACGGGCGTGAATAGCAGACAAGATTAGAGCAGAGCCGTAGCTCCGTGGTTGTCTGTTCTTGACCTGGCAGTTGCCATGACAGTCATTCCAGTGAAGTTAACTCTCCGTGTGTTGTCGGACCTTGAAAAGGACGTTAATTAAATTGTATGGTTCATTAGTAGACATCCTGCGTGTTATTTGGCCGAGAGATGGATTGTTCCAGTCCATATCGACGTTAGAGGAGAGATAGGTGTCAATACATCCTTCTTACTTGCAATTACTTCATTTCATTTTTGTAATGTCTTCTCTTCTTTTTATTGTTTTGTTCGTGTTTCTCTTTCTTCTTCTTCCTCTTCTTCTTCCATCTTGTCGTTTTCTTCTTGTTCTTCTTCTTCTTATTATTGTTACTATTATTATCATTATTATTAATATGTTATTATTATTTCTTCGTCTTTAAGCTTTTTGTCCTGCTTGTGCATTTCAGCGTCAGTTTATGAAGAGGTTTCTTGACCGGGCTCTAGTATGTGCTTCGTACAAGGGGAGCTTTACTGCTTCATGTTATTTCCGATATTCTTCTTTTGCGTGCTCAGCCCTTCACGTTGTATTCACTGTGTGTGTGTATCAAAGCTTTCTGAGGAATATTATTTGATGTTTGTCGCGTCACGTCAAACCTTTTGGTTTGCTGTCTCTTGATGAAGTCTAGCGCTGGTGTTATGCTTACTTGTCTCCTATCATCTTTGTTTCTGATTCCATCCATTCTTGTTACTCCATGGATTCTGCGCAGGCATTTCATCACTCAGTCTCTCTCTCTCTCTCTCTCTATTGTTACGATGTCTCTCTCTCTATCTCTCTCTATATCTCTCTATCTCTCTCTCTCTCTCTCTCTCTCTCTCTCTCTCTCTTTCTCCCTCTATTGTTACGATGTTTCCTTCATCTTTGTTAATTTTCAGTTCTGGTCTTGATAGCACAATGCGGATAGGAATTTCGTAAAGCGTTCTTTTTGTATTCATTGCCACGTGCTTACATTAAAATGTCGGGGACATTTGCCCAATGATTTGCCTTGTTTTATTCATCATCATCAACGTCACTCTCATGACAGCCTGTCTGTAGGAAACTCTATCTTTCACCAGTCTTCCGGTTTTCTCCAAGGTCAAATCCAGCGTCTCCTTCATGTCCTGAGTCCATTGTCTTCTCAGTTGGCCCCTGCTTCTCTTTCCAGTGACCATGCCTTCCATAATCGCTCTCTCCAGTTCGTTGTGCCGTTTGACGGGTTAAAAAAAACAATCTCAGTTTTCGAGTCATTAAATCATTTCTGAGCCAATTCGTCTCTACATTCAGATCTTGTCCGATGCATTTTTTGTTCTTTCTTTGTCCACTGCATTTTCATGACTCTTCTAAAGCACTGTGTTTCATAAGCACCGATCTTCGCTCTTAGCTTTTCTAATCGTCCATGTTTCACATCCATAGAGACAGGAAGAATGCATGTTCTTAAGATCTTTAGTTTTAGTTCTTTGTTTGTATTATGCCACAGGTCCTGCATATTCCTTATCTTCTGCAATGCTATAGTCAGTCGTTTTCTTACTTTCTTTGCATAGTCTCCATTGTTTTTCAGTATTGATTCCAGATATTCAAAATGTGAAACATTTTCAATCTCTTCGCCAGCTATCTCGATTTATTTGCTTTATTACATCTGGTTATTTTTTAGGATTCGATGTGGCATTATTCGTCTGCTGATATTATGTTGGCTAGATAGATGACATTTTCACCTGTTTTACTTGTTGATTTTGTATGATTGTTGTTTTTATTTCATTTCCTGCATTTGTCATAACTTTGGTTTTCTCTATGTTCATTTTCATACTGTAATCAAGACATGGGATCAAGACGCTGAGCAGCGCATGAGCTGCAGCGGTCAGCGACCCATAGCTGACTGCTAGCGTCAGGGCCAGCGAACCAGAGCTGCCAAGACCCTTCTATGCCTAGACGCGGTGATCCTGGATAACAGGTTTCAAACAGAGCAGACTGGCTAAGGAGAAGGGATCGAAGAGGGAATGCTAACCCGGTACTCAAAAAATGATTGCTGAAGTCGGATGTGTTGAACCGAAAGGTGCAAATATCGCAGTCAAGCTGTAAACTACGACACAACGCATTTCGTTCTCTGGACTACATTCTGCTACTTAAGCCCTTTTAAGGTTTGGTAGCGGGAGATTGAGAACGAACGAAACCAAATGTAAGAACAGAGCAACAGGCAATAATTGAAGCAGTCAAACTATTGGATGAAAAGGGGTTAAAGGATAAGAAAATAGTGTTATTGTGCGACTACATAGAAATTTTGCAGGCCACACGAAGAGAACCACGAAATAGTATGGAAAGGGAACTGATATGCCAGCTAAACAAACTCTCAGATCACAATAAAATCACCCTCCAGGGGATTCCAGCTCACTGCGGCATACCTGAGAATGAATGGGCGGACAGGCTAGCCAGGGAGGGAAGACAAAGAGAACAATTCACCCACCCAGTGTCACTGCCAGAAGTCAAGGCAAAAAAAATTTAAACAACAGTGGATAGAGAGAAAAAACAGTAAATACCCAAAGGACCCAATCAATAGACTGAATAAGAAACAGTATACCACAATTTTTCGCCTCAGAACAGGTCATTGCAGACTAAATGCACACATGCATAAAATAAAAGCAGCACAGACTGCACAATGTACATGTCAGAGAGGACCCCAGACTCCAGAACACATCCTGCAAACATGTCCACTGCACCAAGACTCCCGTGAGAAGAGGAGAGAAACATACAAGACAAACTGTGGGGAACCATTGAGGACCTGCGACTGACATGTCACTTCATGGAGGCAGCCCATCTAGTGGCATAAAACGAACATACGAAACCGAACGCAAAGAAGAAGAAGCAGAAAAAGAAGAACGAAGCAAAGCCAAGCCAAGCCAACCCAAGCCAGGCCAAGTCACCCAAGCCAAGGCGAAGCCAAGGCAAGCCAAGCCACCCAAGCCAAGCCACCCAAGCCAAGCCAAGCCACCCAGGCCAAGGCGAAGCCAAGCCAAGCCAAACTGTAATCACTGCAGACCTCAACAAGCTTGTTCATCTGTTCCTGCAATTGTTTTGCCGAAGTTGTATTATTATTATTATTAATGTAATACTTCCTTTTCTGCTTATTCTTGTCTTCTTCTTGTTCGCCATGTACTCGCCATCGTCCTCTTTATTTTGGGTTCTTTATGTAATTGTATTTGAAGAAAAAATATTTCACTTTCTTTCATTGCAGAACTTGAAGGTAAACAGCAAATACTGCCGCAAGCTGTAATGTCTTCATTATGTTAGTTCACGTGTTCCCAATCGGTGGGTAACGACCCCCAAATGGGCCACAGAATGTTGGGAGGAGGGTGGATGACTTCATGCGGTTATCTTTAGCTGCAAATATTGTTATAGGATATTTCAGAATGAAAGTTTTCAACACTTATTTCATTTCAGGATGGCTACATTGCAATATCCCACTAGTCGTTGTAACACAGATTTGTTTATAAAGAAAAGGAATCGACTTAAGGTTCACCTCGGCAAATACTTTTAAAATATTATTACAAGCTGGTCATGTTCATACAATTTGATAATGTTATATCATTTTATTGATTTACTATGTCTGGCCTTGCTATATCAAGCGATACAATTGAAAATGTTGTGCACTTTGAATACCTATATTTTATACCAAACAGTTATGGAGACATCCCAAAGGATGTATTGACTATGAGAGGCAATGCAGAGGCTAAGAAGTGTGAAGGATTTAAGACACAGCACAAACAAACAACAAAAGCTAAACAAATCTTATGACATGCATTTGTGCTGTAGCATCCTATGGCTGCGAGGCGCAGACAATCAGACATGCACTAAGAAAGAAAATCTGAGCTTTCGAGACACAGTACTACACGAGAGTCCTGAAAATACCCTAGACAAAGAAAGATAGAAATAAAGCCATTCTGCAAGACCGAAGTAGAGATGAAAACTAGCTTGTAATCAATGAATGTTCTGGCTTATAAACAATGTTCTGGCTTCTTCTTCTTCTTCTTCCTCGTTCTTCTTCAGACCTCGACTTCAATGACTCTATCGACGCCAGCATCCGACTTAAGGCTCCGTACACTTCTATACATCTTCTCCAGGAAGGACACTGCCTGTTGTCAAACGCTACTTCCTTTATCAGTTTACCATGGGCAGGACTGCAAAATATGGACTTCTGTCATGGGGGCTATGCTACAGGCACAAAGGTCCATAGTGTGAATCTTGAACTTATTGTATAGATGACATCTCAGTATCTTGTGTCTTGTGTGTAGCAGAATGATTATCTGATCTCGGCTGGAGAGTTGGTGGAAGCCACCGTTTTATGTGTTTCCGGAATATCTTTGTTCCATTTTGTTTCGAAAGTTCTGTTTCGAAAACTGAATTTTGTCATTAAGCATCAAAACGGACTGGGACGAACAGTTCCGTAGGGTTATGTTTCCTGGAAGACGAGACAGGGCCAAATCAAGACGACGATGATTACAAGACGTCAAGGAAACGTTACATTTGACCATGGAGATTACAAGACGTCAAGGAAACGTTAAATTTGACCATGGAGATTACAAGACGCCAAGGAAACGTTAAATTTGACCATGGAGATTACAAGACGTCAAGGAAACGTTGAATTTGACCATGGATAAAACGGGAAGTCTAACGTCTTAACTTAACTTAACTTAACGTCTGTATACTGGTTTAGAAGACCCTGCAGAGTCTATATACAACCAGTTACATTTACATCACCTTGCTCTAAAAGCTATGCGCATCCAGTTTATTCTTAAATGCATTAACTATCCCTGCCTCTACTACCTCCCCTGGTAATGCATTCCAAGCAGACACCACTCTCTGACTAAAAAAATACTTTCTTATATCTAATCTGGACCTCTCTTTAGTCACCTTGTAGCTATGCCCTCGTGTTATTGTAGGTGGCTGTATTTTTAAAAAAACTTGTTATAGTCTAATTTATCCATTCCTCTGATCATCTTATAAACCTGTATTAAGTCACCACGAATTCTTCTCTTTTCGAGACACTGTAGGCAGGTTTTTCTGAATCGTTCCTCATAACTGTAATTCTGGAATCCCACTATCATCAGAGACTTTTACAGGCAGGCTGTGAAAAGAGCGGCGTTCTGCAAAGGACATGTTACATGATTATGATAGCCTGTAATATTTTTTTTCAAATGTTTTCCACGGCGGACATTGACTTACTCCATAACCCGGACATACACAAATGGTGTGTTATCATTAGAATACCATTCCTCATGCTTAGATATTTTTTTTTGGCAGTAGGCAAAACAAAGATGGGAGAAGACATATGAACAGAACACCATATGAACCCATCTAGAATTAGTAGATCTTTCCAGAGGTGATAGAAAATATACCAGGTATCGGAAACAAGAACAGTCATACTGAAAAGAAAAGAAGAGTCATAACCTTGAGATACATAGAGAAGAACTATCAACGCACTGAATGGACTTACCCATGAATACACTGGCAGTCCTGAAACAAATGCGACAGAAAATGGAGGTGGAGGGGTATCTCTGAGCCTAACAAACGATAGAGATAAAGCTGTCAGTGGCAACGGAAAAATTCTCAAGTAATTTCACAGCAGAAGCAAAGGCATTGAAAGCTGTAGTAGAAGATATGCTGGTAGACGAAAGCAATAACAGCCAGGTAGTCTTTTTACAGATGCCCTGTCCGTGGTTACAGCGTTAAGGAGCGAGAAAAATGCAGACCTAAATGACCTAAGATCAGTACTTTGTCAACTATGCCAATAGTCCAAACCCAAAAGAGGCGTAGCACGGTGTTTACAATCCAACTGTAACAACCAAGGCAACGAAGAGGGCGATAGACTTGTGACAGAAGGTGGAAGGTAACCACAACCAGATTTAAGCGTGACCTGCAAAGAGTCCAAAAGGTTTATTAGGACCAAATACATAAACAAATGGGAAACAAAGCATACTGTTTGCACAAAACAGTTTAACAGAAGACAGCAGGCGGTGATCGTCAGACTCCACTCAGGCCACAACAGACTGAGGTACCATCTATTCAATAAACTGAAGATAAGTGCTACTGATGAATGCACCTGTGGTACAGGGGAAATGACTCCTGAACGTCTGCTGCAAAATTGTCTGACATACGAAGACCAGAGAAAGAATATGTGGCCATCCCCAGTACCAACGCTAGACCAGCTCTATGACAGTGTCGACAGACTCATAATGCCCGCTGCTGTCTTTAAACAAATTAAATTCGACGTCTGTCAGCGTACGAAGAAGAAAAAGAATACCATTCTATGTTACAAAAAATTTAATTTACCAAAAAACCTTCAATAAGATGCAAAACTTATTATCAGTGTTAAATTTTTAACGGTGTCTTGCTGTTTCAACCACAGACTATTGAATTCAGTTAATCGAATAAAGACGAGACTCTGTTTTAACGCAGTTGAATATCATCTCGAATGTTTCACAGTAGCCACAATGTTTACGTGAGTAGGTCATCCGTCGGCTTTCTGCATCGTATTATTATTTTCCGTCTGCAGACACAATTTTTTGGTATATATGTTATAGTATTAGTGCTAATATGTGTATTAATTTAATAGAACAGTGAACAAGTACGTGAGTAGCTCCTTTTTTGTCATGTCTGACTCTAAGGTAATGCAAACTTGGAATATGAATTCTCTACTGAGCCTTTCGGTTTTCCTTTTGTTTGTGGCATTGTCTGTTCTGTTCGCTTATCTGTGTTGCATAAGCTTATTTTCACCCAGCCAGAGGTGACTCTACAGGTTGCATCTCCATTTGGATCAGTCTGCAGTTATGTCATTCCAAGATATCAGATCCATACCCAGTGATCAGATGCATATCCAGTTTCTTCACTTTTTCGCCTGCACGCATCTTTGAACCTCAGCTGTGGTTGGCCAACTGTTCTTTTACAACACACCAAATATCCACAGATAATAACCCAGTGGGTAACCACAAATATTAATATTAGCTTAACTTGACGTCTTTATACTGGTTTAGAAGACTCTAAAGAATCAGTATGCAACCAGTTTCTTGGTGGGTGGTTTTCAACGATGTGCGACTCCATCTTAATAGACTCAAACACTAAAGCTAAGTAGACCCGCAGTCAATTAGGCGCCATCTATAGCTGCTCTTAACAAACCACATTGGGAAAGGTACAAATAACTTAGGTAGATTTTAAACTTGAATTTTGTCTGGGCAGAGGCCGTTAAGTCTATTCTTTTCAATTTCCAACTGCCAAGGTATTTTTAACGTCCTCGACACTGAACACGGGAGTCTGATCTCACTACACAGAGACCTGTGGAAATTTTACCAGATGATCCACGTGAAAAAAAATCCCTGTGGTTTGAACACGTGACCTCCAGCACCTTAGGCGGACACCTCCAGACTACTATTAATCTTTTAACCGCGGTATATGTACCGCTAGACATGTAGGTATCTGTATGCTAGCGTTATTTGCTA
The DNA here is from genome assembly GCA_036924085.1 of Ariolimax columbianus. NCBI lineage: Eukaryota > Metazoa > Mollusca > Gastropoda > Stylommatophora > Arionidae > Ariolimax > Ariolimax columbianus. The sequence goes on along the minus strand of JAVGWX010000016.1, from coordinate 34,908,581 downwards.
CTTCTTATTCTATTTATTATTTTCTAAGGAATGAATTGTTTCATATTTGTTCGCTACAAAACATATTGTCTATGTCATATTTTGAAATCTTCGTTACACAGTTCTGAAAACAGTTAGCGGAAATTTTGTTTTTAGGTACGACTCGTAACACGCAACCTTCAGACACTTGCTCACGTCACATGTCAGGTGGAATATTTAAATTCCTGATTTGCCAATATTGTATAAGATCATTGTACAAAAATAACCAAATCTTAAAAAGGAATTCATTTTGTTGTTATTCATTCAGGGGAAATAACCCGTAAATATTCAGAAGTCTTATCCCTTATTTCGCTTTACAACCTTGATCAGCAATAACATAGAAAAGTTACAATGCGTTTTGTTCAACATTGTTTTCAGTGATGAATCTATGAAACCGTGAAAACTCAAGGCTGAAAGAAATATCAAATTTAGATTACAAAGGACGAGAGGGATTTGCTTTAAGGAAACCTCTATATCTCGAAAAACATTCAGCTCAGAACAAACATGAAGATCTTTAACTCTAATTTTAAAATCAGTCATATAGACAATATGTGGCGGTAGGGGGAAACAAAAAACTACAACTAAAAAGCTTCAATCTCTCATCAATCGATGCTTAGAGTGAATAAAATGGTATGGTAAAGTTGCTGATATAGAAATACCAGTGGGACTAGACGTCAAGAGAAGGCGTTAGTGATAGATAGGACATGCATTACAGGAAACAGGTGACAACATTACTAAGCAGTCACTGCTCTGGAATTCCAAGGTCAAGAGGAGATAGTCAGACCTAAACAAACCTAAAATTCAAGAATGGTCTAAGCTGGCAAATGAAGTTTAATGTAGATACATGTACAGTCATCCACATTGATAGATCCAATATGGAACATAATTACAGAATGTGCGAGAACAATATTAGAAAGATAGATAAGGAAAGGGACCTAGGGATTATAATAGATCATACAGGTAAGGTGAGTGAGCAAGTTCAGGTAGCAGTGAAAAAGGCAAATGTAATGTTAGGTCTCTTAAAAATAAATATTAAACAGAGGAGCAAGGAAGTGATAGTCAAACTGTATAAAGCATTAGTTAGACCTAGATTGGAGTACTGTGTGCAGGTGTGGAGTTCTTATCATATAGGGGATATAAAGACGCTGGAAAGAATGCAAATAGAGCGACAAAGCTGATAGTGGGATTTCAGAATTATAGTTAGGATGAAAGACTCAGAAAAACCGGCCTACAGTGTCTAGAAGAGAGAAGAATTCGAGGTGACTTAATACAGGTTTATAAGATGATCAGAGGAACGGATAAATTAGACTATAACAAGGTTTTCAAAATACAACGACCCACAAGAACAAGAGGGCATAGCTACAAATTAACTAAAGAGATGTCCAGATTAGATATTAGGAAATATTGTTTTAGTCAGAGTGGTGAATGCTTGGAATGCATTGCCACAGGAGGTAGTGGAGGTAGGGACAATTAATAAATTTAAGAATAAATTGTATGCCCGTAGCTTTTTAGAGCAAAGTAATGTTTATGAAACTGGTTATATACAGACTCTGCAGAGTCTTCTAAACCAGTATAACGATGTTAAGTTAAGGTAAGTTAAACACTCGCTCGAAGAATAGAGTTCGAGACAAACCTGAAAACGGTAGGAAAGACGTGGGGGGGAGAGGGGGTAAGAGCTCTGGAACCTATGACGCTTGGCATGAATACTTGGCGAGCATTTGTCGATGACCTATGCTCTACAGGAAGTTGACGGGTTCCGATAGATTGATTGAATTTCATCTTGTCTCAGTGAAAAATATTCATTCAGATGAGATCAAAGACGTTGCTGTACTGTAAGTGCACTTACAACTACCAAAGATGAGGATATTATGGCAAATATTTAACAAAAAACTGTTCTTTATTAACTGGCGGAATTCATTGGAAAAACATCGTTAGGTTTGTACAGATGGAGCACCAGCTAAGCTATTGGCTTTCAGATAAACGTGAAAGAAGGTGCACCACAAACAGCATTCACTGTATCCTTCACCGATATGCTCTGTCCAGTAAGACTCGTCCAGCTTCTCTGCAAGAGGATTTTGATTCTCTTATAAAAATTGTGAATTAAATCAAATCTGAACTTCTCAACACCTGTCTTCGTCTTGTAACAGAATTATGTGAACGTAGATTCTAAATCAAGAGGTTCTTTTTTCTAGGCTGTTGTACGCGTGGTAGTGGATAGGAAATGTTGTCAGTATCTGTGAGTTGAAAGGTGATATCAAGTTATTTCTCGGAGTCCAAGTGTCTCATGACCTTGTGGTCTACAGTAATGATGAAGCTTGGAAGAAAAGTGAGGCTTGCTTAGGGGAAATTTTAGAACAGCTAAAGAAGCTGGACCTCAAACTTCAGTGAAACGAAACACACATTATCCAAGATCATTCTCGGACACTTGTCTTCAAGCTGCAAATTGCGGTGGAAAGTTCATCTTAGATACATTGCTTTTACTTAGTGTCGCAAAGAAATTTTAAGATGAACTTCCCTGAGTTCCAAAAGAAGAAGATGCCCTGGTACGAAACACATTCTCTATTTCTTTGAATGTAGCCAGTATTCCCTATGAAGTATTCAATGAATTCTTGAATATGCGGAACGATACATCGTGATGTAATTTCTTTGACGAAAACTTGCTGACACCCTGTTAATAAGCTATGTATTGGTATTGATGAGTCGTTTCCCCTAGCCAATTTGGGCGGTCGTGGTTCGGTGGTGATATTATAACATGATCTTCATGTAGCATGTCCTTTATAGAACGTCGCTCCCATCACAGTCTCTCTGAAAGAAACTCGTTCTCTTGTCAAAACTCCAGTCTCCACCACAGTCATACTCAGGCATTCCTGGATATCTTGGTGCCATCGTCTTCTTGGTCTACCCCTTCCTCTTTTGCCTGGCACCATACTTTCCATCACCGTTCTCTCAAGACCGTTGTGTCTCTTGATGTGACAAAAGTATTTGCATTTTCTAGCCAAAATGGAATTGATGAATCAGTTCTTACGTTAGATCAGTGAAAAACAGGCCATACATCGAAAAAATCACACACAAGCTATGGTTGAATAGTAGTGTAACAAACTTATATCGTACAAACAAGCTATTAACGAAAGTATTTGACCAACCGATCCAGTATGCTGGGGACCAGATATATAACAGGAATTGGTTATCATAATGTCAGAACCATGCACCAGGTGGAAACAATCGTTAGAAATTTGAAGAGAAATAAAGAACTTATGGGCCGGACATTCTGGGTGCCAGTGAGAGTAGGAGGACCGGCACGGACAAGAAATTCCTCCCAATGAGCAATAACATATTTTCTACTCTGGAATGTCATTTGACAGTCACGTGGATGGAGGGACAGTCAGCATGTTATGATATGCAGTAAAATCACTTAACAGCCGGTAAACGTAGGACTGCTAACCGTTCGGTACCATGGTCAAACCAGATACGTTAAACTCACTGTTATACAGTGTTATACACCGAGAAATCTTGATCAAGACAAGAACGAGGAAAACTGTCACGACCTGCTTGTGTGTGTCATCAATAAATAATACACGAAGCATGATACTGTAGTAGTGATGAGTGACTTCAATGCAAAGGTAGACACTGTGAACGCAGGCACTGTGAACATAGTTACTGTGAACGAAGACACTGTGAACGTAATAACTGTGAACGTAGGCACTGTGAACGTAATAACTGTGAACGAATGCACTGTGAACGTAATAACTGTGAACGAAGGCACTGTGAACGTAGTAACTGTGAACGAAAGCACTGTGACCGTAGTAACTGTGAACGAAGGCACTGGGGACGTAGTAACTGTGAACGAATGCACTGTGGACGTAGGCACTGTGCATGAAGGCACTGTGAACGAAGTCAATGTGAACGTAGTAATTGGAAACAAAGGCAATGTGAACGTAGTAACTGTGGACGTAGGCGCTGTTGACGTAGGCACTGTGGACGAAGGCACTGTGGACGTAGGCACTGTGGACGTAGGCACTGTGAACGTGGGCACTGTGGACGTAGTAACTGTGAACGAAGGCACTGTGAACGTAGTAACTGTGAACGAAGGCACTGTGAACGTAGTAACTGTGGGCGTAGGCACTGTGGACGTAGGCACTGTGCATGAAGGCACTGTGAACGAAGTCAATGTGAACGTAGTAACTGTGGACGTAGGCATTGTGAACGTAGTAACTGTGAACGAAGACACTGTGAACGTAGTAACTGTGGACGTAGGCACTGTGGACGTAGACACTGTGGACGTAGGCACTGCGAACGTAGTAACTGTGAACTAAGGCACTGTGAACGTAGGCATTGTGAACGTAGGCACTGTGGACGTAGGCACTGTGAACGAAGGTACTATTGACGTAGGCACTGTGGACATAGTAACTATGAACGAAGGCACTATGAACGTAGTAACTGTGGACATAGGCACTATGGACGTAGGCACTGTTGACCTAGACACTGTGATGTAGTAACTGTAAACGAAGGCACTATGAACGTAGTAACTGTGGACATAGGCACTATGGACGTAAGCACTGTGGACGTAGGCACTGTGGATGTAGGCACTGTGGATATAGTTACTGTGAACGAAGGCACTGTGAACGTAGTAATTGTGTACGTAGGCACTATGGACGTAGGCACTGTGAACGTGGGCACTGTGAATGAAGGCACAGTGAACGTGGGCACTGTGAACGAAGGCACTGTGAACGAAGGTATCCAAAAGTATCTTGGTACCCGTGCCTTAGGGACTAGAAACCAAAATGTAGAACGATTATTGAAGTTCTGTGAGATAGCAGAGTTTGCTATAGCAGACAGCATAGAGAATGTCACTGGCACTCTCCTGGGCAGTATTCTGTGAAAGTATCACTTTCAACAGTGTCTTGTTGTGTTTTGTACTGTGAATTTGTTTTATTTCTCTGTGGAGAGCGTGGATTGATTATATACATTGGCACAATATGAGTTCCGTTGTTTAGTCAAAGGCATTTAATGGATGGGTGGCCCACTTAATCAATGACTGCCAAACGCCATCGTCCTTTTGTTATTTCTTTTCTTTCCTTACAACAAAAAGTATTGCACCTTTAACCATCTGGATGCGAAATCAGTTTCTTATTAACTCAACCAACTTAGGATAGGTTTGGTTGACAAAGTCATAATGGTTTGGTTGACAAAGTCATAATGGTTTGGTTGACAAAGTCATAATGGTTTGGTTGACAAAGTCATAATGGTTTGGTTGACAAAGTCATAATGTGAAAACAACTGTACGTAAATCAGAACTGCCAACAACTAAACTGATTCGTCACAACTGATGAGTCACAACTGATGAGCCACAACTGATGAGCCACAACTGATGAGCAACAACTGATAAGTCACAACTGACGATTCACAACTGATGAGCCACAACTGATGAATCACAACTGATCAGCCACAACTGATGAGCCACAACTGATGAACCACAACTGATGAGCCACAACTGATGAGTCACAACTGATGAGCAACAACTGATGAACCACAACTGATGAGCCACAACTGATGAGTCCCAACTGATGAGCCACAACTGATGAGTCACAACTGATGAGCCACAACTGATGAGCCACAACTGATGAGCAACAACTGATGAGTCACAACTGATGAGTCACAACTGATGAGTCATAACTGATGAGTCACAACTGATGACCAACAACTGATGAGCCACAACTGACATCAGAATGAGGAAGGAAGTACGATGATGATAATATTAGAAGCGTAATATGGACAATTCTACAAACTAGAAACTAAACAGAACTGGAGGATGATAGCGTACGTATCAATAAAAATAGTTATACTTAAGATTCGACCAACGATGCTCACTACATTAAAAAAATGGAAGTACTTTGAAGCCATCACAACATCAAATAGAAGATGTTAGTTAGTTAGTTAGTTAGTTAGTTAGTTAGTTTGTTAGTTGTCTATCGAAAGCGAAGATATGTATTCAGATGTGACTGCATATGACTGAAAGTCCGATCTGAGCGAGCCAAACTCTACCGCACGCAGGGCACCAACTGAACAGCATTAGTAATTTGGCCGTCTTGTATTATTTCCTTTCGTGCAGCTGGTTTTTCCTTCGCCTCAGAAATGGTTTTTCCTTCGCCTCAAAAATGGTTTTTCCTTCGCCTCAGAAATGGTTCTCTGATCAACAGTTCAAGGACCATGTGTGACGGCAGTGCGTGTGACTAAGCGATTCGGAGTAAGCAGGTCCCATGTAGTGGCGTCAATGGAGAAACTAGTAAATTTAACTTTTAGAGTGTGTTTGTATCGTTTCATTTGTTTCCCACTCTCCCAGGCCCTGAGCTTATCGTACAACAGTTGTTTCGGAAGACGCTCATCCAACATGCGAACAACATGCCAAGTGGATCTGATCTGGGCTCTCTGCAGCAGTGTATGGATGCCAAAAAGTCTCGCCCTGCCGAGGACTGCAGAGTTGGGTACACCATCCTGCTTACCAATTCTGAGCAGCCTTCGCTGACAGTTGACATCAAAATGATTACGTTTCCTGACATCTGTTAGTCTAAGTCGACTTTTACTTCTACACGGGCGAACGCCCCCGTGCAGGTCCCAGCTGTGGTATGAGCTGGATGTACCGGATGGAGGATTTCCTGCTCGGCGGGCTAGGCTCGAGCATCTTACTACTCCGTTGCGTTAAGACATGTGCCGCGGAGGGTGGTGAACCGATGTGCGAATCCATTTTAATAAGACTCAAACACTTGATCAAAGTAGATCCGCATCGTGTTAGGCGCCATCTATGCTGCTCTGAACAAACCTGCCTTACCATGGCCGGTGTTATGCCATGTCACACATCTAGTCGCCTCTTACGACATGCTCTCTGTGGTGCAGTGAAGCTATTCTTGTCCTTGTCATGCACAAAGACCCCGGCGGACCACTCAGGTTGTTTCCAGACATGCCTGCTATCAACTGTTTATCAGAGAGATTCTCTTGTGGTTAAATAGATATACATAAATATAATATGTACGAGAATAGAAATAAATAACAAAGTATCACAATATAATAACGGTTTTCATAAGAAGTAAATAATAACAAACAGTAACAATTCACTGACAAGGAAGTAAACGGATCACAGATGAACAACCGCAAAATGTTGCACAATTCTAAGGCCTTCAACGTTCTCTTTACGATGTGGGGCCTTGTGAGACCTTGAACATTTTCTCACAGTGAGTGGGGTTTGGTTTCTTCTTCTTCTTCTTATTCTTCTTCTTTGTCTTCTTCTTCTTTGTTGTCGTCGTTGTTCAACATATCTAAAGCGGTCAGTTGTTAGCTCGAGGCCATCTTTATCAACATCGAGCTTGTCCAGGAAATGGTCATCACAGTGGCCACATGTACTTTCTCTGTTCCTCGCATGTTGGCCACCTTTTATAGCAGAGACTCAGCAGTCGTTTTGTCGATGCCGCAGACATGTTCATCATTATTATATTTTCATTGTTTTACAGATCTGATGAAGCACTCTCTCTGTTTAGCCGTGGGGATAATTTTATAATTTTGCCATGCTCTTTGAAATGGGCAAATCGCGGTGATTTGGATTAAAGTAGGGAAAGCTTTGCCCAATATGCCAACATCACTCTCTCGGCTTGAGCTGCATTTCGCCAGTGGCAAAACATTATCGAGACGACTTGAAATAGCGCAGGATACATATTTATTTCAGGGTTTACTCCCGAAGCCCTTCCCGCAAACAAATATCCCACAAGGCAGAGGGAGTGTGACATCCAAAAGGTTGGCATGTAGGACAACTAGGACTAAATCTCTATGTTTATAACAAATAGAACAAGTAACTGTTCATGTTCAGTCTGCTGTGGTCTGTACGGAGTCTAAAGATTACCACCTGCTTACTTCTGTTGATCTGGCAATATGCATCATCTTCAGTTTAACTCACAGCTATTTGTACAAAGCTCAATTCATTGTATAGAAATATCCGAGAAGAAATTAAAGAGATACACAACAGCAACGGCGCATTTCATCATACATATCATGTACAATTTCTATGCACGAAATAACAATGTCAATTGTTTCAATTGACTTGATGATTGATAGCTGAGCTCTGTGTTTTTGGCTGGTGTTCTAGCTGTATGAAGTAAAGGACAGATGTTTTGCAGATGTTTTGAGGGGAAATTTGATAGACAGCGAGAGAGATAGATAGATAGATAGATAGATAGATAGATAGATAGATAGATAGATAGATAGATAGATAGATAGATAGATAGATAGATAGATAGATAGATAGATAGATAGATAGATAGATAGATAGATAGATAGATAGATAGATAGATAGATAGATAGATAGATAGATAGATAGATAGATAGATAGATAGATAGATAGATAGATAGATAGATAGATAGATAGATAGATAGATAGATAGATAGATAGATAGATAGATAGATAGATAGATAGATAGATAGATAGATAGATAGATAGATAGATAGATAGATAGATAGATAGATAGATAGATAGATAGATAGATAGATAGATAGATAGATAGATAGATAGATAGATAGATAGATAGATAGATAGATAGATAGATAGATAGATAGATAGATAGATAGATAGATAGATAGATAGATAGATAGATAGATAGATAGATAGATAGATAGATAGATAGATAGATAGATAGATAGATAGATAGATAGATAGATAGATAGATAGATAGATAGATAGATAGATAGATAGATAGATAGATAGATAGATAGATAGATAGATAGATAGATAGATAGATAGATAGATAGATAGATAGATAGATAGATAGATAGATAGATAGATAGATAGATAGATAGATAGATAGATAGATAGATAGATAGATAGATAGATAGATAGATAGATAGATAGATAGATAGATAGATAGATAGATAGATAGATAGATAGATAGATAGATAGATAGATAGATAGATAGATAGATAGATAGATAGATAGATAGATAGATAGATAGATAGATAGATAGATAGATAGATAGATAGATAGATAGATAGATAGATAGAGATAGAGATATAGATAGATAGATAGATAGATAGATAGATAGATAGATAGATAGATAGATAGATAGATAGATAGATAGATAGATAGATAGATAGATAGATAGATAGATAGATAGATAGATAGATAGATAGATAGATAGATAGATAGATAGATAGATAGATAGATAGATAGATAGATAGATAGATAGATAGATAGATAGATAGATAGATAGATAGATAGATAGATAGATAGATAGATAGATAGATAGATAGATAGATAGATAGATAGATAGATAGATAGATAGATAGATAGATAGATAGATAGATAGATAGATAGATAGATAGATAGATAGATAGATAGATAGATAGATAGATAGATAGATAGATAGATAGATAGATAGATAGATAGATAGATAGATAGATAGATAGATAGATAGATAGATAGATAGATAGATAGATAGATAGATAGATAGATAGATAGATAGATAGATAGATAGATAGATAGATAGATAGATAGATAGATAGATAGATAGATAGATAGATAGATAGATAGATAGATAGATAGATAGATAGATAGATAGATAGATAGATAGATAGATAGATAGATAGATAGATAGATAGATAGATAGATAGATAGATAGATAGATAGATAGATAGATAGATAGATAGATAGATAGATAGATAGATAGATAGATAGATAGATAGATAGATAGATAGATAGATAGATAGATAGATAGATAGATAGATAGATAGATAGATAGATAGATAGATAGATAGATAGATAGATAGATAGATAGATAGATAGATAGATAGAATGAATGTGGCAGAAAGCGAGGAGAAAATGAGAGAAAGGCAGAGAGGAGTAAGTGAGAGAACTGAAAGACATAGTGGAGAAATAGAGATAATTGGAGAGAAAGGCAGATTGGAGTAAGTGAGAGAACTGAAAGAGAGGAGAAATAGAGAGAAAAGCAGAGAGGAGTAAGTGAGCGAAATGAAAGACAGAGAGGAGAAATAGAGAGAGAGAACTGAGAGAAAGACAGAGTGGAAGTGAAAGAGAACGTTAGTTAAAATCATAGAGAACGTGAGTGAATGAGAGAGGGAGAGACAGCGGCCACGATGGCGGTGATTCTTTTTTTGGGGGATGTGTACTCCATAAAGGACGGTTGAAAATAAACTTGTTGGTTGTCATGGGTTATAAACTGGATATGATTGAACTTATGAATGAGACTATGAACACATGCTACTGGTGTGCAGAATGGAAGCGTGTTACTACCAGTCGCTGTGTTTTTCGTCATCTAGAGGCATGTTAGATCAATGCGTTTGTCAATATTTTATGTGAACATAGCGACTGTGTGGATTTGACGATTGTCTACTGTAATCCTGATTACCTTGTAAGTGATACATGTCATCCTTATATCGTGGGACACTTCATACTCAAGGTAGCGCAAGTGGATTACAAGCAACGATCGACGAGCTGGTAATTCAGTTGCCATTGATGCCATTTTTGTTTCTTGTATATTTGGTCACAAATGGACACAATAAAGATCAAAACCTGTTTATAAATATTAACAGAATAAAGATAATGACCACCGACAAAACACAATGTCAACATAAATTTACAGTTGGCGGTGAGGAAATAGATTAGATCACGCATTTTGAATATATGGGCTCCAGAATTTACCAAAATGGCGACTGCTCGAAAGATATCAGAAGAAGACTAGCCATGGCAATGCAGAGACTAAACAACCGGAAGAAATTATTGCAATGCATCAACAAAACGACAAAAGTGAAAGTTTCGAGACCTTGTGGTTTTCCTGTGGCCTCATATATCTGCAAATCATTGACAATTACCAATACTTCTAGACAAAGAATCGAATCGTGAGAGTCGAAATCTTACAGAAAGATCCTCAGAATACCCTGGACAGAGAAAAAGACAAATATAGACATTCTGCAAGAGTTGAGCATAGAGGAGAAATGGTTTATCAATTCCATTTTGGCCAGAAAATTGTAATACTTTCGTCACAACAGGAGATACAACGGTCTTGAGATAACAGTGAAAGAAAGTATGGTGCCAGGCAAAAGAGGCAGAGGTAGACCAACAAGACGATGGCACCAAGATATCCCGGAATGCCTGAGTTAGACTGTGGCGAAGGCTGGGGTTTTGGCAAGAGAAAACGTTTCTTTCAGACACTGTGATGGGAGCGACGTCTATAAAGGACATTCTACATGATGATGATGTTTATTTGGTTCGCGCACATCATCACAATTTGGCTGGATTACATCCGCTGCCTCCTGTAGTTTTCAGACAAGGCGGATTAACCATAGTGCGTGTGTCACTATGTGGATGGCTTTTACTTTCACTCTGTGACAACACTTTGTAAATATCTGGAACATTATTTGGTACTTACAGTTATCTGTTCCAGTTAAATATAGAGATTTAGTCCTAGTTGTCCTACATTCCAACGTTTTGGATGTCACACTCCCTCTGCCTTGTGGGATATTTGTTTGCGGGAAGGGCTTCGGGAGTAAACACTGAAATAAATATGTATCCTGCGCTATTTCCAGTCGTCTCGATAATGTTTTGCCACTGGCCAAATGCAGCTCAGGCCGAGAGAGGTTGGAATATTGGGCAAAACTTCCTGACTTTAATCCAAATCACCGCGCAAGTCTCCCATTTCAAAGAACATAGCAAAATTATAAGATTGTCCACACGGCTGAACAGAGAGAGTGGTCTTCATCATGATGGACAATGTGAAATAAGTTGGTCTGTCTTAAAATGTGTTTTCAATTGACTAATTATACATCTATAATTCTCAGCATAAAACAACGAGATGAATCGTTCAGTAGTACTGAATTAATGGACGACCCGATCCTCAGTGGTAATTTACGCCTCTTCGGGTCCCAACTTCGTTTCCAATGTTTTATGTGTTGGACCACACTTGACCAGTGAGTGATAAGTTTTCCGTTTGCCATCTGTAACGTCGTGGATGCTGTTTCTGGGTTCGAGGGGGTCGGTTCAGCACGTTGATGGTCTTTCACATGGTCGTTTACTGTCTCGTGAGTACCAGACGTGTCGCTTTGCTTCAACGGTCATTAGTTTTCAGAAGCAGACGGCCAGTCCAGCGCTGTTTGACGTTGTCTGCGTGGGCGACTGAATCAGTCACCAATGGCACTTGCCGTAAGTCAGCGTTATCAAGACCTTTCAAACGTTGATTGTAGAGCGTGAGGCGAATCATGCGTCTCTCCAGGGAGGATTGGGTCACTCTGTGTTTGGACTCCATTTGTTCTGTAAGTGATCAGGTTTCTGAGGCGTAACACATTGCATGGAGGGTTGGGGGGGTTGGTATAGTACCGTTTTTGTGGACCAGAAGACCGCACAGCTCGCGGGGCGACGTCTTATACATTCTGGGTTTAGGTCGTTCAATAAGTGGCCGTCCCAGGTAAGTGTGGCTTATCAACGTGTTCCAGATTCTAGCCATCACAATCCGCCCCATTATCGTGATAATACAATCACTATCACCACACATGTCACCATAATCACCACTCCCTACAATCACTATCACCACACATGTCACCATAATCACCACTCCCTACCATCACTACCACCACACATGTCACCATAATCACCACTCCCTACAATCACTATCACCACACATGTCACCATAATCACCACTCCCTACCATCACTACCACCACACATGTCACCATAATCACCACTCCCTACCATCACTATAAAAATCACTACTACGATCATCATAAGCACCATCACCATGATCTTCATCACATTTACCACCACTATCATCGTCGCAATCACCACCCCCTACCACCACATCACAATCACCACCACCGCTATGATTCACAATCACCACCTCCGCAATAATTCACAACCAACACTACCATTATCATCATCATCACAATTATCATCACAATCACCACCACTATCTTCATCACTGTCATCATCATAATCACAATTATCACTACCACCACCACTATCATCATCACAATCACCACTATCATCATCACAATCACCACCACTATCTTCATCACTGTCATCATCATCGCTGTATTTACCGCTCCGGCTGAAGCACGGCGCTCACAGCTGGTGTTTGGCTACTAGCCGAAATCCTAAACAAATGAAGGCTTTTGCTTTTAGGCTATCTGCATCACCAGGTTGTCTGTGACAGCATTTGACGACATTCGCAGACTTACAAGATCTGCTGGGGCTGTTCTTTCCTTCTACAAACTGATCCTAATGGTCAGCGATAACTCATCATTTGGAAACAATGTTTATATATTTTAGCCAAATATTTATGTTTTACTTTTTCATCTCGACTCCATGCGTGGAGTTAACCTTCCCCCATCCCCATTTTTTGTCTAAACATGTGTTTCTGTATTCTACTGGCGGAGGCAAGCCCCTTTCCAATTCAGAACTTAGTCTTTTAGGCGATATCAGGACGTATCAACCAGTGATTGGATGCGCGTGTGGGTCTGTATGTACCTGTGCTAGTGTTTCAATGATGCATGATGTTTCTGTGTGGTCCAAACCAGACAGAATGTGCGTGCTCTCTAGAGTATGGTCATTAAATGAGTGCGTGTGTTGTAAGTCTCCTAAGACTTGTGCAAGTATATGTTGTTTTTCATTTTTTTTTAAAGTTTTGTTTCTCTGCACTCTACTGGCACAGGCACTCCACTTTCTACCCCGTGCCGCAGCCTTTTAGGTGAAATCAGGACGTATGTATCTATGATAATTGGGGCGATCTTAGTGGTCAACCCCAACCAAGGTGCAATGGAAGAGCCTCACCGCGTGGTAAGTGTGTGTGAGGTTATAAATCTTCCTATGAGTTTCATCTCGGCTCCATAGCTGTTCATTTCAGTTCATTTCATCCCGTAACCCATCAGGTCGTTGGGGCACACATGAAGACATTCCCAAAATCCCACGCCATCCCTCTCTGTCTGTCGCCGCCTGACGTATCTCACCGGGACGTAGGCCTGACTACTCAGTGATGTTGTCCACCCATCTCTTCCTTGGATGTCCTCGCCCTCTCTGTCCCGGTACGGAACCAAAGAGTATCGAGTTGGTAATTCCGTTGGACCTCGCGACGCACCAGGTCATCTTTCGTCTTTTGATAGCTGTGAACAGATCTTCAAAAAGACCAATATCGTCTTCAACTCTCTGACGTATTACTACGTTCGTGACACGAGCTTTATATGTAACATTTAGGATTTTTCTATAGGACCTCATTTCCATTGCACGTATTCTGCCCTGGATATCTGCTGAAATGGTCCAGGTCTGGCAGGAATACAGAAATATTGATAGCACCAAAGAGCGCATTAGTCTAACTTTTATGCCGAAGGCGAGCCGCTTGTCTTGCCATATAGGTTTCAGCCGAGTCAGCGCCGCTGTTGTTTGTGCTATTCTTGCAATTACCTCTGGCTTCGATCCCTCTTCGCTGATCAACGATCCCAGATATTTGAAACGTTTTACCACCTCAAGTTCCTGTGCAGCAATTAAAATCTCCCTTTCCTTTCTTTTCTTTTTTTTGGAAAGTGTTTGCCTCTCTGTAATCTACTGACGTAGGCACGCTCCTCTCCACTCTGGACCGTAGTCTTTTAGGCGATTTCAGGACGTATTAACCAGCTCTTGTATGCATGAGTGTCTGTATGTACTTATCCTAGATATGGCACTCTCATAGGTCAACCCAACCAAAATGCGAGGGAAGGGCCTCACCCTGAGGGCGCGTATAAAAATTATGAAAGAGTGTGATTGTTGGACTGTTTTGTTTTGTTTTTATGTTACGTGTTTGCCTCACTAGTTTCTACTGGCGGAGGGGCAGGCAGTTGTCGTGTTCTTCCACTGCTTAATGGTAAGTGATATTTGGTTCCCCCGGCTCCCCTATACCTACAGGGGGTTCCAATCCAACGCAAATAAGATTATATTGTTAGGTGTTTCTTCTTTTAATATGACATATCCATCTCCATTTCATCTCAGTAAATATTTAGGTAGTTTGTTTCTTTACTTGTCCACATTTTCTGCTAAATGCGAAGTGGGCCCCAAGTTTCTTCCCTTGATCCAACATATTCATTTATTAGATTTGTCTCCCTTAGCCACAGGAAGCGGTGAACAAACTAAAAGCTCACTGAGGCATTGCCCGTTCGTTTTCATCTTTAACTTCTTTTGTGCCCTCGCCATTTCTCCACTTCGTTCACATTTCTCCACGTCGTCTTGACTCCGATGTTAAATAAGGGAAGTAGAAGCCAGATACTGTCTTTGTGTTCGTGGCATTTCCAAAGTATTATAAAGGTCATAGGTATCTGTACTACCAGTTTGGGCTACGTTAGTTTTGATTTGGATTGTAGCAGCATTCGTTCAGTAAAATTCAGGGGTGATTGAGTTCACTAGTCACGTGACGTTTTCAATAGATTGTCATGTTGTATGGGGTATTGCTTTTATATAAAACGATAAAATATGTGATGTTCTGGAGTACGTGTAGTGTTATGATTCCCCGTTTGATAAACGTGCGATGTTTTTCTTACTAAAAGTGTGGTTTACTGCATTGGCTTGCGCGAAACTTCCAGTAAATACAAGGTTATTGATGATGAAGAGACTTTACACAAACGTATGAAGTCGATACTCTATGTGGCTTAATCCAACTGGCACTTTTAGGAACAAATTACAGAAACTGCTGCTCTGCCCTTTTTTAAAATTTTGGGCCGCCTTCTTGATTTCCGCACGTGAGGTTCTGCGTTTGGCTCTTCATCACCGTTGTTCAACAGGTGTTATTTAGCTTCCTAATTTGTATTTTCCCCGGTGGGCTCAAATTCAGGACATTTGTGGTTATATTAACAGGCTACTCTAACAGTGTCTTCTCCATCTTCACTTTATCTGTCCAGTTTCCATTTCTATTGGTTGCTGCCATGTTCAGGGTCCCAGTCATGTGCTTGTTGGTATCTCTGACCATTAACACAAAGTATGCGACGAAGACAACGAATTGGTAAAGGTATGCAGCTTATACAAGAGTAAGTTAATAAGTCGGTTCAAAACTGATATGGGATAGTTAATCAAATGTAGTTTGCAGTTTCTAACGGTGTTATTACGTGGTACAAGCAGCCAGCTTTACGATTACTGTAGATATCACACACTGTGTGTCGGATGCATGGGCGCAGCATAGATATCAAATGGCGGCTGTGCTCACAGAGTGTACAATCAAAGAACAGCGTGCTGTTGAAAGTTTCTTTAGGACAAAAAAACTTTTTGCACAGAATAATCATTTAAAAATGCATTCTGATTATGGTTAGAAGTGTCTGTTACATAAATGTGTCAATGTCGCTCAAGAGTTGCTGATGAAGGCTGGCCTGGTCGTCCTGAAGCATTTGTTGCGGTGGGGGGTGAGTGATTCGAGCTGACATGCGAATTAGCGATGCACAGTATAGCAACTGATATATGGTGTAGTGTACATCGCGATGCGTGATAACACCATTGCGTGATACGTTTTGCGACGGACGAAGAAGCTGAAAAGGAAGTGTGAATGTACCTGAGACAGCAGACGGAAGACTTTCTATGGTGCAGGTTTTGTTTCACTGATAAAACGATGGGATACGCATTTCAATGTTAATGGCAATTATGTTGAGGATAACAAAAATGCAGTAATAAATTGTTTTCCAGTTCAAATTCAATAACATTTAGTTGTTTTTTGTTTGTTTTGTTTTTTGGTTTTTTTGTAGCCATATGTGACCTAGTTACTGACTTGTCCTAGTACAATATTGCATGGAAGGTTATTGTAGACCAATTCGCCATTTCCCAACCTGTACCCCCGAATAATGAGATACACAAGAAGGAAAAATGATTTTTCTAAACGTGTACTACCACAATATGAACGCTTGTACATTGAATCTCTGAGTCATGAAATAATCCCCCAAAATGTATACTTCGTACAAGGTAAGCGTTCGGTATCAACATTGGCTGCTTAAAATCTGTATCCTGAGCGAGTTACACAACTTAACTTATCTTAACTGAATGTCTTTATACTAGTTTAGAAGACTTTGCAGACTTTGTTTACAACCAGTTTCTTTTACATTCACATAATAAAAAATACCAATGTGCATCTAATCTATTCTAGAATGCATTAATAGACCATATCGCCACTATTTTCTGGAGCAATGCATTCAAAGCATGCACCGCTGTCTGATCAAAAAATATTTTCTTTTATCTAATCTGGAGCCGCCTTTAATTATTTTGTAGCTCTGCCTTCTTGTTCTTGTAGTCGGCTGTACTTTGAAAAACGTATTATAGTCTATTTTATCATTTCCACTGATTATCTTATAAACCTGCAATAAATCACCTCTAATTCTTTTCTTTTCTAGACACTATAGAATACATATTCTGGGTAGCGAGACTACCGACAGATCTGTTTACAATTGCTGAAAGATAATCAGGAAACATTTCACGTTAAATTAATATATTTTTTAGAAGAGATGGGCTATTGATTTTAAATGGAAGCAATATATACGCTAGGTGATTTGCAATATCAAGTTTCTTCAGGAGAAAACCTAGTCCATAACAGAAATACAGATCAGGGGATGTGACAAAACACGTACCATTTTCAGGTATGTTCCTACAAATGGCAATTATGTTGTATAGTTACGATTTCACATATCAAACCCCGCGAGATCATAATCTGTAGGTGATTTATAGACGCTGCTACACGTAGTCAACCGTGTCCTTCTCAACAACCACTTAGGTTTTGTCCGTGACTGCTTATAAGGTATTAGTCAAGTAAAGATCCAGTCACGTCATGCGACGCATTATAAATATGGTGTTAGGCCCATATTATTTTGTAACCCACGGCACTTAGTGAATGTTGTGTTCAGCATCACGCCGGCACTTGGTGGATGACGTGGTCATCATCACGCCGGCACTTGGGGGATAATGTGGTCAGGATCACGCCGGCACTTGGGGGATGATGTGGTCAGAATCACGCTGGCACTTGGTGGATGACGTGGTCAGGATCACGTCGGCACTTGGTGGATGATGTGCTCAGCATCACGCCGGCACTTGGTGGATAATGTGTTCAACATCACGCCGGCACTTGGTGGATAATGTGTTCAACATCACGCCGGCACTTGGTGGATAATGTGTTCAACATCACGCCTTCTTTACTTCTCAGATTTTTCTGTTATCCAATTTGTTGTGGCGTTACTCTGAATTTGATAAAGCGATCCCACGTAGCGGGACATTAATATCCTTCATTAGTAGGCGCCTTAGTTTCTCTAGACCATGCGCTTGGCGCATTGTGAGTAGCATCTCCAAGGTGCAAGAATGTGCGCTGAATATGGAGAGCCTGGGCTGCCCAAACTGCAGGATCCCCCTCTTGGTCTCAATTGTGTAATCGAAAGGAATGCAAAGCATGACAATTTGGCACCAGCTCAGTTGCAGGAGCTGCCGGAATGAGTTTGCAATTTTGAAACCATCCACATTAGGTGCTACCACTTCGAATTTTCTGTCTGGGTTTACTCCCGTAGCCCTACCCAAGCCCGTGGTTTCCACAAGGCAGTTGAGTCGGTGTCCGCAAATTCTAGTTAATCGAGACATCCGATGATATTCTCATCGTCCTAAGACTAGCCAGCACTCTATGACACTTTTGGGTTTAAAATGAGAGTTCCCCCTCTCCTAGGCGAATTGCCTGAACTGGCTAACGAGCTTCGTGTACCTGGGTTTAGAATCAGAGTCTACCTTCCCTTAGATTGGCTGCTAACAAAGGCTAATGAGTCCAATCTGCCCGCCCAGTTATACCGCCGGGTACTCGGTCGCGTCCCACAGCAGGCTCTGTAAGAAACAGGAAGAACCTAATTAAGGCTGGGGACACACTAATGTAGGAGAGGCCATTGGCATGGAAACTCCTGCCCGTCAAGCTGAACAGTGAATCCAGAGGCGATATATACACCTGGAAAGGTTATAACAGACGCTTCACTTTCCTTTGATGAGCGGGACGTCCAGCCCAAATATATATTCAAATGAAACTTGTCCGTGCTGTGCCGGTGAGTAGTAGAATCAGTGATTGCCTTTCCCTAGGAAACGAACCCGAAACTTGTATTCCTGTCTTCAGACCATACAGATTTTTTTTAAAATTGTAATATAATTCTCCTTGGCAGACTTAGTTGTGTTTAATGGTATTCCTACTCTACATTTCAACAACCATTGCGTACACGTCACTATTTCTGACAATATGACTCGACACAACCTTTAAACGTGACTGCAGAATAAAAGACGTTGGAGAATAAAAGACGTTGGAGAATAAAATACGTTGGAGAATAAAAGACGTTGGAGAATAAAAGACGTTGAAAGACAGGCATTGAGGTTTCTGCTTACACAACTCCCATAGCCGACAATAAGTCAGTATGGTGTGGGTGAGAAGAAGTACGGTTGCTTTATAAATACATTAGAAGCGAAAGTTATTTTGCTTTTCGGCTTGAGCGACGGGCAATTCTGCCACCTGATCTGGGATAATCTGTTAATAATTGATTGGCGCAGTGGTCTTTATCCTGGGCCCTAGCTCCCACTAGTGGGTCATTTTACCTTTTAGTTCGGCAGTTGCAGAATTACATTCTGTATTCAAAATATATTATTATGACAATGTAAAAGCTACACAACCTGAGGAAACTATTGTAAATACCAGCAAACCAATACAAGTGAACATTTTGAGATTCTTTCTTTTTACCGTGACAACATACGGCTGTAAAAAAGGACAGTTACTAAAACTTTAAGAGAGAGAATCGAGTCCAACGAGTCGAAATGTTATAGAAAGGTTCTCAGAATTCTATCCACCGAAACAATGAAGAATGGAGACATTCGGCACGAAATAGGCATAGAGGACAACTGGTTTATAAATACCATAACGAACAGAAAATTGAAATACTTTTGCCACATAAAAATACACACGGTTTTGGGAGAACGGTAACAGAGATATGGTACCGAGCAAGAGAGACAGACCAAGAAGACGATGGCACCATTATGTCTAAGAATACTTGGGCATGACTCTGGAGCAATTTGAATATTTGACAAGAGATTCATTCAGACGGTCCACAATGAGAGCCACGTTCTGCAAAGGACATGCTACATGATGATGACGACAGCGACGACGTATTAAAAACATACAAAAATACACAGACTCAGTGGACGATCGCAGCATATGTTTTTCAATTTTGATTTTAGATGGCTTTAAAAAAAATTTACCCTCACGAAAGTTATGAAAGTATGGGCCAGGTATCAAAAGGTTGACGACGAGCCCTTTGTTTACGCCTGCGTATTGTCAGCTATACCAAATAGATCTCATTAGACATCTACCGTTCTGAATATTAATTCTTACTTTGCCAAGCCAAACACTAAGCACCGAATGCAATTTTTCAGCTTGGGAAAGAATAAAAGACTATAAACGTAATGGCTTGGCTTGGCTTCGTTCATTCTCAATCCCTGAAAGGGCTTAAGTACCAGAATGTAGTCCAGAGAACGGAATGCGTTGTGTCGTAGTTTACAGCTTCACTACGATATGTGCACCTTTCGGTCCAACACATCCGACTTCAGCAAACATTTTTTGAGTACCGGATTAGTATTCCCTCTTCGATCCCTTCTCCTTGGCCAGTCTGCCCTGCTGCAGCCTGTTATCTAGGATCACCGTGTGGAGGTGTAGAATGGTCTTGGCAGCTCTGGTTCGCCCGCCCTGACGCTAGCAGTCATCTATGGGTCGCTGACCAGTGCAGCTCATGCGCTGCTCAGCATCTTGATCCCATAAACGTAATAAATGACAGCCTTAACTGACTTAGCTTTATTGGCGATACGAAGAACGACTGCTTAATACTCAGATCCCAGTGGAGTTTTTCTGACATGCAAATTGATTAACTTGAGAAGAAGAAGTTGAGATTTCTACATGCAGGGAAAGAAATATGTTTTAAAATAATTATAATTAATATGAAAAACTATTGTATTATTCTAATATTTAAAATCATATCTTTTGAATGGGAGGCGACAGGGACTGGTTTCGCCCATCAGTTGGTGTGAGACAGGGGCGAGCACTCTATTCAACTCTTTTCAATATATTCCTTGAGGGAATTATGAGTGAGGGACTTGGAGGTCACGTTGGTACTGTCAAGATAGGGGGCCGAACGATTATAAACCTTCGTTTTACAGATGATATCGACGCGTTGGTGGGTTCAGAAGCAGAAATCCAGGAATGGGTCAGTAGGCTGCATTGAACAGCTGTTGATTATGGTATGGAGATCAATTCTCGAAAGACAAAATTAATGACCAACAACGCCAAGGGCTTCTACGGCAGGATAAAAGCTAATTGTCAGGAACTCGAAGTAGTTGACCGTTTTCAATTTCTGGCGTCAATTGTCAGTGATGAAGGATCAAAACGTAAGGTGTTGGCCAGAATAGCACAGACAATAGCGGCGCTTGCACGGCTTAACAAAATCTGGCAAGATAAACGGTTAGCACTATGCATGCAGGAACATCAGATTAATGCCTACACTGGTCCTGTCAATATTCTTCTACGCTTTTGAGACATGGACAGTTACAGCTGACCTTCAGCGAAGGATAAAGGCCTTGGCGATGAGATGTTTCCGAAGACTTTTAAATGTCATGCACAAAGATCGAGCTACTAATGAGGAAATACAAGATAGAATTACAACAGCAATAGGGCCTTTTGAAGACCTCTTGGCAGCTGTCAAAAGAAGGAAACTCACTTGGTACGGTCACATATCGAGATTAAATGGTCTTGTAAATACGATCCTCCACGGAAAGGTGCAAGGCAGACGCCGAAGAGGCCGGCCCAAAAAGAGGTGGGAGGACAACATAAAAGAATGGACCAATCTCCGACCAGAAGAGGCACAGGCAGCGGCCGCTGACAGAGAAGCATGGCGTGGGGTTGTGAGGATGTCTTCATGTGTGCCCCAACGACCTTACCGGTTACTGGATGACCTGGTCTGAATATCTTAATTCAAAATTACTTTCATTAGTGAACTATATTACATTTATTGATTTGGGCCTGCTTTAAAAATCTCACATTTTAGGAGCGAAAATGTATGTTCCTAACTTATTGTATTCTACAATTTAGCCTGTATCAATTGTGTACTAAAATTGCCACGGGACTTTAAATGAAGACCTTAAATATATTTTATTGATAAATTGATTCTGAAAAACTGAATTAACTGTATCATTTTTCGGCGTAGTCACCATTCAGATCGATACAAGTCTCCCAGCGCTAATAAAGCGTATGGATTCCTGTAGAAAAAAATGCTTTTCGTCGTGTGTGAACCACTCAAGCACCACCTGCTGGACCTCTTTATCGGACATGAAAGTCTTACCTTCCATTGCCTCTTTTAGTCGTCCAAAGACGTGGAAATCGCCATGGGATAGCTTTAGTGAGTCCGACGGATGTGGTAGACACTGAAAGTGGAGGTCCTCAATGGCTGCAGCTGTTGTACTCACAGAATGGGGGTCTTTGTAGCGGGAGTTTGAGAACGCCCAGGGCTTGGTACCGGGAGTTTGGGAACGTCTAGGACTTGGTAGCGGGAGTTTGGGAACGTCTAGGACTTGGTAGCGGGAGTTTGAGAACGATCGATGAAGAAGAACCACCAACGAAGTTTTCAAAGGTTTTTGCCTAACTCTAGATTCCACCATTCGCCACTGGTTTAAATATGTTATGTACACAAAGTATTTTAGTTCCATAGTCGTAATGCTATTTACAAGTCAATTTGGTTGAAGTAGCTTTCCTCACATCCCGAGCGTGCTGATGGAGGTGTACAGCAGTCCTCCAGACCGTTGTGCCATGTTTGACTTCATCTGCGTGACGCTTACTACTATGGTGATCACGCCGAACCACATCTCATCAACCAGACTCTTGAAAACAGCCTGTTTCCAGGAAAAGCTACATGGAAGCGAGATATTGGTCTTGGTCAGTATATTGTGCCTGACCCTGACGCGACATCGGGGTTAGTGTGTTGTGCCTGATAGGACCAGCTTCTCAGTTCCGCATATATATATAAATAATAATCATCATGTGGCCTGCCGGATCTGCACTTCATCCCGTGAGTGTGGTTAATCAGTTCTACCGTTGATCGTCTTCCATACCATTTCTTCAAGCTGTACAATATTTCTCTCTTTGTCTTGCCTCCCTCTGTCCCATTGCTTCCGATGTCACCGTGTATTGCAAACTGTCTTTTTTCATGACACGCCCGAATACAAATTACTTCCTTGTCCTGATTGCTGCCATCAAATGTCTTTGTGTGTGTGCCTCTTCAAGTACCTCGTCTTTAGCTTTCTTTGCAGTCCATGGAATTCTCAACATTCTTTTGTAGAACCACATTTCCGCTGCCTTCAATGATTAATGTGACTTACCTTCAGATTATCTATGGTTCGCTTCCGTATGTCAATACTGGTTCAACGTGGCATCCAAGAACTCAGTTCCTTAATTCCGCAGATATGTTTTTATTGCATAAGATTCCCCTCATACTCCGAGAGAAAGACATTACTTGGGCTAATCTGTTCTTTATTCCATGTGCACCTCCCATCACATCGTAAGTGGATAACCAGTATTGAATTGTGTGTGTACTTGTATTAGTTCTGTCTCATTCACCTTAATGTTATTTAGATATAGATATATACGAGGCGTGTTCAAATGAAACCGGACCTAACTGCATCAAGTGAACAAATGTACGATGCGCATGATGACGTGACTTCGGATGTAAACTGCATATACCAACCGTCAAGTTTGCCAAATTGCATTATCCTCCGACTCATAGTTTCCTCAACAGACCGTTGAAAACATGGCGGGTGTGATACGGAATCCGTCCAAAGTTGATCAGCGAGCAGTGATTCGTTTTCTAACAGCTGAAGGATGTCGACCAGTTGACATTCATCGCAGAATACAGGCAGTATATGGTGGCAAAACTGTGTCGAAGACAACAGTCAAGAATTGGACAATGATGTTTAAAGAAGGTCGTGAGTTAACGAAAGATCTTCCGAGACTAGGTGAGGAGCACATTGTTGCACCAGAAGATGCTATCGCCAAAACTGATGCAGCAATTCGGGTAGGACGTTGCCGGAGCTTACCGTTCGCTAGCAGAGGAATTCCCTGTGTCGCTAGGGACAGTTTAAATGGTGGTTAGCAAGAAACTAAAGTATCGGAAGGTGTGTTTACAATGGGTATCCCGGCTGCTGACCAACAACCATAAGGAAGAACTGTCCCTAGCGACATTTTGAACATTCCTCGTGTGTGTATATATATATATATATATATATATATATATATATATATATATATATATATATATATATCACACACACCCACGCGCACATTACTTTCCTTAATTGTACATCAGGTATCCATTACCAGCTCGATTTTTAACCAATTTTCTTTGCCGGGAAATTGAAAGGGTCTAGTCTCCCTGCGACTCAGACATCCAATGGTACCATGAGTATTGTACATAAAATATCAACAAACGTGACATAGTATTCCTATATTGTTGTGAACATTACATATCTTAAAGTGAATCGCTGCTGGTTGAAATTAGTCCCAGAAATGAACTCAGCCAGTATTGACCGAAAATTCTACCGAATTAAACACACAAGGAAGCAAAAAAGACGTCCTCCTTGTTCATTCAAGATCGATTACAGTGTATTGTTCTTGTTGCCCGCCCTTCAGTCAACACAACACCAGAGGCGCGGCCGGTGCGTGGAGGTCGGGAAACACTTTCACAGCGTCACGCTTTCATTGTAACAGTGCCAGAACGTCGTTTCTGTGACAGACTTTGGAGGTGTTGTTTCACGTGCACTTTCTGTAATGTGAATCCGTGAAGAATTGTTCCTACAGAATTAGTTTCCTTTCTATTTAAATTATTGTTAACGATTACTAGAGTTTTAACTGTTTTAAAATAGTTCAGCGTGGAGTGTGTAGTCTAGTCGACAGTCAGCTGGTTTATTATTACAGCGTGTCAGGGTTCGAGTTCACGGACTGGCAGGAACAAAATCCGTGCTGTGGTTCCTGTCTGGTACGGCCGCTTCCCCAGTCGACCCAGCTGTAAATTGGTACCTGACGTGTGATTTGGGAACGGTTAAGAACAGCAAGGAAGGGAACTAGTTACCCCATCTCACATAGAATGTCGCTTATTGCATGAATAGTTATCTTCATCCCCGACGGCAATTGTTGCCATGGGACTGACCTTGACTTTTTAATTGTTCACATTAACACATTATTCAAACGCAATCTTGTTACTCGCCCGAGTGTTGCCGAATCCAGAAACGGGAACAGAGATAAGTAACACTGCAAACAACCAGGCAGGCCGTATTAGGCTGATTGGTAATGATGCTGGCGTCTCCGTCCTGCAGAAACCGTATACCACCAAAACGTCAACAGACTTGGACAATTCACTGTTTGATGTCTTGACATGTATTTGTTGCAGCTCTCTGCTCCACAGGGAGATACACTTGCATAATATTGATTGATCGTATATCGCTACTTTCTGCCAATATTTCGCGCATTCATCCATGTCTTCAATGTGTTTTTTCATGCATTGAGTCGCTTCTGTGACTCTGTTTTACACGATGAGGCTGCTAGATTTGCGCATAATTCAAGTCGCCTTTTACAAAGTGCATATCAAGGTGCTGTGTGAATGTTCTTTCATCCCAATTAAAGAGCTCCAGGACTTCAAGCTTTGAAATGTTTACAATTAATCAAATTATGGTATCATAGATAAGTAGATGTCATGAAATTAATATTTTATAAATTGGTTTCTTGCAATCTGTATCATAAATCTAAACAAATTGTTTCATTAATATAAAAAGGATCTTCGTCTGGCGTCCACGAACCAAATCAATATTTTCAAATGTGAGAATTGTGTGTAGGAATAACGTAGTGATAGATCACTCTATTTTTACGGCAAGAATACGGTGTTCGACTCGCATTACCTATACGTTCTAGTCGACCCAGATATAAATTTGGCTTATTTGTAGGGGAGGAGGAAAGAAACTGGTCAGCTTACCTTATCAACGTTATAAACAAGCGGTGGTCTAGTACAATGAAGTCTCTAACACTTGATCCCCAACAGCAGTTTCAGCTACGGGACTACCTGGACCTGTATTGTGCGTAAGGTTTAGATGTCACCCCGTGTGACGAAGTAGAGTGGGTCACCGTAGTGAATAATTATGGGTTCGTGGAGTACTCAATCTCAGTAAAGTCTTGGAACCACTGATATATCCACATTATTCAATCCTCCTATCTAACATATATTTTACATATAATTTCTGTCATATATTATAGATATTGTACATATAATTTGTTTCATGTTATAGATATTTTACATATAATTTCTTTCTTATGTTATAAATATTGTACATATAATTTCTTTCCCATGTTATAGATATTGTACATATAATTTCTTTCCTATGTTATAGATAGTATACATGTCATTTCTTTCGAATGTTATATATAGTATACATGTAATTGCTTTCATATGTTATAGATAGTATATATGTAATTGCTATCATATGTTATAGATAGTATACTTGTAATTTCTTTCATATGTAATAGATATTGGTCAAATAATTTCCTTCCAATGTTACATATATTGTACATACAGTTTCTCTCCTATGTTATAAATCTATACAGGTAGTTTAATTCTTCCATGATTTATCTATATAATTTTTTTACAGTTTATCTTATACATATAAATAGATTAAATAAGTAAATGATCTATATTGTTTGGGGTAAATGACTTCTTGTTATTGATTTTTACAGTTTTCAGTCTCTGTAACATCGATCTTCACAGTCAGTTTTCTTAATGTGTATGATCTATTTGATGCATTTTCACTTCGACTTCAGTTGTTTCTTTTTTATCACAGATCTGGAACGAAATTGTCAATGCTATATTATACTTGTAAATCATTGGCGAGCATTCCGTAGTTTCGATTTTCAGATAATCAATGCTTTTGTCATCGATCTTCTGAAATCAATCTTTTCTAATCATATGTTTCGTTAGAATCAAAGAAATATATAAATGTTAGCTGCACCACGGAACTATGGAAGTTACAGTTCTCCTTGCAACATCTGTTGAACAATACCTAAAAAAAACATCAAATTACGTGAAAATAAATCAATGAGCTTACTTGCTTTCCGTGTTCAAGCACCATACAGCATACATCCAGCATTCAGCGACATGGATTGCCTTGCCATTTACCTCCAGCACGTCGCACCCATTGTATGTTTCCTGCAGGTCGGGGCAGGTCATCAGGTGGTCTGGGTGCTGTATTGCACCGCAGTCACATGTGTCATCATCTGTGTATCCCCATCGTTTCATATTCCCATTGCACCGTGATACACCCGTTCTGAGTCTGTTCAGCGACTTCCATGTTGTGTAAGGTAGATGATGTCCAGGAAGGTTCCTCCGAAGTCTCATCTCTGGGGCCTGCATCAATTCGTGGCATCTCTCGATACGGCGACTTTCAGGATTTGCCTGTATGGGCTGTGTTGATTTGAGGAAGCTATGTCTGGGTTTGATGAAGCTATGTCTGGATTTGAGGAAGATATGTCTGGATTTGAGGAAGCTATGTCTGGATTTGAGGAAGCTATTTCTGGATTTGAGGAAGCTATGTCTGGATTTGAGGAAGGTATGTCTGGATTTGAGGAAGCTATGTCTGGATTTGAGGAAGCTTTGTCTGGATTTGAGGAAGATATGTCTGGATTTGAGGAAGCTATGTCTGGATTTGAGGAATATGTGTCTGGATTTGAGGAAGATATGTCTGGTTTTGAGGAAGCTATGTCTGGATTTGAGTAAGATATGTCTGGATTTGAGGAAGATATGTCTGGATTTGAGGAAGATATCTCTGGATTTGAGGAAGTTATGTCTGGATTTGACGAAGATATGTCTGGATTTGAGGAAGCTATGTCTGGATTTGAGGAAGCTATGTCTGGATTTGAGGAAGCTATGTCTGGATTTGACGAAGCTGTGTCTGGATTTAAGTAACCTGAAGTCCAAACATTGGGTGCCTTGGGTCGTGCAGCTGTTTTTTTTTTCGTTCGATTTCTGCTGCGACGCTTCTTGAAAACTCGAGTGGAGCTATGCCAATTATGGGATATATTTTATCAATAGGGCACACCGATACTATCCGACCGCCTCATTTATTGCTGTGTCAACTAGTTTCGTATGGGCAGAGTTTGTCCAGACTGGCGAGGGTATTCAGCTGTGGATAAACACAAAGCAGGTGCAGATATCCGAAGGACTGATGGCTGTGCCTCCCACCCTATGGTGTGCCGGTCAGTTGTGGGATGATATCATTTCCTGTGTGTATCTTACGCGTTGTTTCCTGGCAGTGCGTTATGTAGGAAAATATGCGGTCTAACTTCACGCCTAGATATTTGGGAGCCGTGCAGTGTTAAAGTTCCTATCCTTTCCACCTAATCCGGTTTTCTTTCTGACTCTCTGTTTCTGAGGTGGTAGGCAGATACCTGGGTTTTACTGGGATTCGGTGGAAAGTGATTCGTGTGGTAGTATTTTGCAAGGGCATTGAGAGAACTTGGCAGTTTGTTTTCAACCTTCTCTAACCTGCCCAGGGTTTTATTAGCGCAAGCACATCAGATTTCCGCCAAATTTTAGGTTCGGATGATGGTTTTTCTAGTTTTATCAGCGCAACCACATGAGATTTCCGCCAGATTTTAGGAATTTGCATTTTCTCAATGCACGTGTTCATGAGCGTTAACAGCCATTTGGTTGTTTCTGGTCCGAATTGTTAAAGTTCTGTCCTCAGTTCATCGGGACCAGCTGCTTTCCTGTTTTTACTTTAATTTATTGCGTTATTTAATTCCTCTATGGAGAAGGGTGTGCTTATTCTGTCGTTCTCATTCCCCCATTGACGTTGGATCTTTGTTTGCTCAGTTTTGTGA
This sequence comes from Ariolimax columbianus, assembly GCA_036924085.1. Classification (NCBI taxonomy): domain Eukaryota; kingdom Metazoa; phylum Mollusca; class Gastropoda; order Stylommatophora; family Arionidae; genus Ariolimax; species Ariolimax columbianus. Next base: position 34,879,618 of record JAVGWX010000016.1, on the reverse strand, counting down.
TTGGTTTTCCCATTCATCAGTAATTGGTGGGCTATTTGGTTGGGGATAACTTGCGTTATCCCTATAGGAGCGGATGTTTGAGTATTACTGAGGTTCCATGCTTTGGTCATCAAGACATTCATCTCGCCCCACTTCATTTGGTTGGCTTCTGCTGCTGACTCTGTGGTGAGCACTATGTCATCTGTATTTGATGCTGGAAAATGGGAAAGCTAAAATGAACTTCTTGATCTTCTTTTCGCTTCTATCCTGATTGTGCCTTTCAGCGGCAGGCTATGAAGAAGTTTCTGGACCGCGCCCTAGTTTGTGCTTCGGACACGGGAAACGTTTCTGCTTCTGTTATTTCTGCAATACATCGTTACGTGGTCGGTCCATTTTCCTTGTTACCATTGAACTTCAAAAATGGATAATGTGCGAATTTGTTCACAGTATGGCCGTTTGTCCAAGTGGAGCTAGCTGTAAATGGGAAACTTGGGAACCGCCGTGGGAGTTACAGAGTTCGTGCTTTGTCGTCTGCACGTTTGTACAATAAAAGACACTTAGCACTTATTGCAGTCAAGTCGGGTGTATGAGGCATTTTCCATTTTTAAATATAATTTACAGTGTTATAATTAAGTTTATTATGTTTTTTTATTAAAACATTATTAGAATATCCACACATTGCTGCAGAAGACCCAGATTATGTGGACCGGCACGTCGCGCGCATGCCAGACAACCGCATCCCGCAACAACTATTGCATGATGAGCTGAAAGAGGGCATGCGTCTGGTCGGTGGACAGAAGAAGCGCTTCAAAGATGACCTCATAATATCTGTGACACGCTTTAATTTCAATGTCAACTCACAGAACTGCCTGGCACAAGACCGCCAGGCATGGACTAGAACCACTATCAGAGGCGCCTCCATCGATAAGAAACCTCGGGCGTACTCTGCGAAAAGACAACACAACTGACACTCACATGTCCAACTCTGGCCTAAAATGCTGATTATGTGGAAGAGGATTCTAGGCCAGAATTGGCATATACAGCCACCTCCGGACTCACAGGTGAGGTGAACAACAACCTATCTCATTGCTGTTCTCACCACCTCCGGACTCACAGGTGAGGTGAACAACAACCTATCTCATTGCAGTTCTCACCACCTCCGGACTCACAGGTGAGGTGAACAACAACCTATCTCATTGCAGTTGTCGTCATCGTTTGCGATAGACGGCTATTATTATCATTATTATTTTCCAGTTCCCTGATGCATTTATTTCCATAAAACATCACGAATGAACGGAATCAGTTCGATATGTTAGTTGTATCACTCATAGCATATTTCTCAAACAGTTCCTTACCGTCAATAGCTGCGTCATAGAAGCCTATTTTAGATCTGAAACACTACAGTGATATAAATAACCAAGAAAGGCAATATTATATGCGTGCTAATATTTCGCAAATGTTCGCCGAGTCACGATTTGACTTTTTGCCGCTCCTCCCACGGCGCCTGGGGCGACAGCTCATCTTTATCCGTTCCTCGCTACTCCACTGATATTACCCCTTCTTTTAAAAGATATATCTATGTTTGAAAATTCCTGCTTTGATCTTCTTGTAAGACTTTCGTGCAACATTGACAGTTTCTCCAGGGAAGTACATATTTGTTCTTTACCTTTCTCTACGATCATTACGTCATGTGTTTCCGGTAAACCAGCAGTTTCTTAGAAAAGTGGCGCCATAAACATCTGATTCTTTGACATGCGATATAGCCGGTTAGGAACAAATGCCATTAGTAAGCTGTACATCTTATTAAAGCTGAAGTTCTTCATTCCTGGACCAAGTACAGTACTATTGGATACAAGAGTTCTCATAAATCTGGACATTTATCCACTAGTCGCATTCGGGAAGGTTTTCTTCGGCAAAAGTCAACACGTTTACTTGGGTGGTTCAGCAGAGAGCTATGGCAGCGTCTATCTACCCTCCTGGTAGGTATCATTTCTACTAACTTTTTGTTGTATTAATTGCGTGTTATACATGTTTATAACAGTCCAAACATTCTTCATAGCGGACAGTCTTCTTCAAATATGTGATTTGATTTACTCATTCTTATCTTATCGTGAACATTGCAAACATTTTTCTGTTCCTCCAAATGTATGATTTAAAGTAGAATTCCATCCTGTTTGTTTACGAACATTGTTAACATATGCGAATTCGTCAAAATGTGTTATTCGGGTTGTCTCATTTTGTTTCATATCCAACATTGGTAACATTTTCGTATTCGTAAAACAACGTTGAAATCTGGGACTCCCATCTTGTTTCATAACGGATATAGTTTACATTTTCGTAATCGTTCGAATGTCAAATTGATGAATAGCCATGTTGTTTCATATTGTACATAGTTAACCTTTTCTTTATTCACTAAATTCTGAGATTAGTGGATTTCCGTCTTCTTATCATACCTGACATAATATCGGACATCATACCGGACATCATACGTGACATCATACCGGACAACATATCTGACATCATACAGGACATCATACCGGACATCATACCGGACATCATATCAGACATCAAACAGGACATCATACAGGATATCATACCTGACATCATACCTGACATAATATCGGGCATCATACAGGACATCATACCGGGCATCGTAGAGGACATCATATCGTACATCATACAGGACATCATACAGGACATCATACAGGACATCATACAGGACATCATATCGGACATCAAACAGGACATCATAACTGACATCATACAGGACATCATACCTGACATCATAGCGGACATCATACCGGACATCATAGCGGACATCATACCTGACATCATACAGGACATCATACCGGACATCATACAGGACATCATACAGGACATCATACCGGACATCATAGCGGACATCATACCTGACATCATACAGGACATCATACCGGACATCATACAGGACATCATAGCCTATCAAAATTAGTTTGTTGAATAGGCGATAACCCATCGTTGTTGACATACTTCCGTGAGTGAGATGTCCTGCAGCACGACGTCACAGAAGGACACATTAACCACAATCTACTATAGATCTAAAGTAGGTCATGCATTACCTATTACAAACACCGCTATGGAATTAGTGCATGTGGCATCTGATGAATGTTTACAGGGAAAACATTGAAGACGGGATACTCTAGAACTGCACCTGCCCAAGACCAAGCAAGCCTCAAAAAGTAAACCACCCACAACATACTACTAATAGCCAAATGTGTGTCCGAAAGACAAAGCATAGAAGACATGGGAGGACAACTAAGGGATGACCAGATGGATTTTCAGAACAGAAGGATATCTCTTCGTTACTTAACATCAGATATTGATTGTCTGATTGAACACCAACAATCCTGTATTGATGATATCTCATTCTTGAAACAGACCACCAAGTTTATGAGGAAAATAATTGTTACTATTTCTTTTTCTTCTTCTTCTTCTTCTGATCGTTCTTAATCTCCTGATACCAAGTCATGAAAAGGGCTTTTTAAGTAGCAGGATGTAATCCAGAGAACTGAATACGTTGTGTCGCTAGTTTACAGCTTGACTGCGATATTTACACCTTTCGTTCCGACACATCCGTGTTCAACAGGAGTTTTTGAGTAAGGGTTAGCCTTCCCTCTTCGATCCCTTCCTGTTAGCAGTCTGCTCTGTTGCAGCCTGTTATCCAGCATCACCATTTGGAGGTGTAGAAGGGTCTTGGCAGCTCTGGTTCGCTGGCCCTGGGGCTAGCAGTCAGCTATAGGTCGCTGGTCCTGGCGCTAGCAGTCAGATATAGGTCGCTGGTCCTGGCGCTAGCAGTCAGCTATGAGTTTCTGGTCCTGGCGCTAGCAGTCAGCTATAGGTCGCTGGTCCTGGCGCTAGCAGTCAGCTATGAGTTTCTGGTCCTGGCGCTAGCAGTCAGCTATAGGTCGCTGGTCCTGGCGCTAGCAGTCAGATATGAGTTTCTGGTCCTGGCGCTAGCAGTCAGCTATAGGTCGCTGGTCCTGGCGCTAGCAGTGAGCTATAGGTCGCTGGTCCTGGCGCTAGCAGTCAGCTATACGTCGCTGGTCCGGCGCTAGCAGTCAGCTATAGGTCGCTGGTCCTGGCGCTAGCAGTCAGATATGAGTTTCTGGTCCTGGCGCTAGCAGTCAGCTATAGGTCGCTGGTCCTGGCGCTAGCAGTCAGCTATTGGTCGCTGACCGCAGCATCTCATGCACTGATCAGCATCTTGACCCCCACGGTTACTATCAGAGAGCGAATGACAAAGAACAGCGAAAGAACTTTATGGGGTACTGGTCAACTTAGGGTATGACGATTGAGCACCAGTATACTCTTGTCTATTATTTCCTGTCCGTACTTAGAGTACAAGATATAGTTTTCTGGTTGCCACCAGACCGGTGCCTTGGAACATCATGAAACCTGAACACATATTACTATGATTGATTGATTGATTTATGCTGAATGCTTATAATTGGTAACTTTACTGTTCTGTACGCCCTGCAAGGGCGTTAGATGGCCCATTGCACTAACTTTTCTCACACCCCGAGCGTGCTGATGTAATTGGGCGAGGTCCGCCAGGCTGCTCTGCTATGCTTGGTTTTATCTGCGTGTCGCTTACTACTACGGGGAATCACGTTGATCATCCACCTCGTTCTAGGCCGAACTGCGAGGAAATCGAGGTTGAGGTCTTGGCCAGTATATTTTGCCTGACTCTAATTAACATTGCCCGATCAGTATGTTTTGCCTGACCAGATGTTAAGCTCCTGTCCCCAATTAACACTGTAGATCTGTATAATTTCATTGTACCAAGCAACAGCTTAAGTGAGGTATGCAGTTCCTTGTTTCTTTCTTCGCTGCTTTTTTTGTTCCCTAACCGTAAGCCATATGTCCATTAATAGCTGGGTCAACTGGAACGTGTCGATCATAGGATTTGAACCCGGTACCGTTGTGTTGAAAATCAGGCGCTCTACCACTACAATTAATACGCTAGTATCGCCAATAACCAATTTTCTGTGATGTACGACTGTTTCGAAACCAAGTACTTCACCTATGTGTGTATGGAAGCCTATATGTTTTACATCGTTATTTCTACGGTAGCTTTATGCTCCTGGCACGTTCAGCAAAGCTAGGGGTTAGTTAACACCAGTTTCCCATCACAGTATGTTAGGTTGGTATAAAAAACGCAAGCCCAGAAAAAATAGACATTAAAGGACTTCACCCGAGGCACAAATCAATTGTCTGAGTTGAAGAAGCCCAACAAAAGGTCTAGTCGTTGACCTCAAGAAAACCAATACAAGATGTCAAGCCACTAGCAAACAGAAGTGACCAAGGGGTCATCTTGAGACTCCCCATTGGCACAACTCATTTAGATACTATTTTTTCAGCAAACAAGATAGCAGCTACTGGAGCAAACAACCGCGCTATCGAACATGTATTATACTACAAAAGTAGGCTTATCAGCGGAATGGGATAACACGGGTGGCCATGACCAGTATCATTGCTGTAGTGAGATAACAATAACATCAAGTTTACCATGACTTTTTTGTATATTTATTCAAGAAAACTCATGCTAACGTACACATAAATATATTTAACTTTGAAGTTGTTCATTGTTTGTCTGATATGCGAATTATTTTATTTACGAGCCTCTCGCATTCGATAACTACTCTCATTCGTAAGTCAATAAGTTTGTTTCTTTTATCCTGCTAAAGTCGGATGTGTTGGGCCAGAAGGTGCAAATATTGCAGTCAAGCTGTAAACTGCGACATAACGTCATCTCCGGACAACATCCTGCTACTTGCAAAGCCCTTTTCGGGGCTCGTTTTGATTTCGTTAGTAGGGCTGGACTCTTAAAAATCCTTCCAAAAATAGGGAGTCCTAACAAAATGCTGGAGCTAATAGTGTCATTTCATGAGGATATGAAAGGAACAGTCCAATTTGACGTTAATACATTACCTTAATTTAATATTCAATGTGGTGTTAAACAAGGATGTGTCCTGGCCCCAACATTATTTGGGATCTTCTTTGCTGCTACTGAAGCATGCATTTGGTAATGCAACAGAAGGGATTTGCCTTCACACTAGATCAGATGACCGTCTGTTTAATCTTGCGAGACTCAAAGCTAAAACCAAGATCAGGAAGTTACTGTCAGGGACTTGTTATTTGGTGATGACACTGCAATTGTCACTCACAGTGTGCATGAACTTCAGAGATTGTTAGATCGCTTTTCCCAGGTGTGTAAAGATTTCGGCCTCACAATAAGCCTGAATAAAACAAATGTGCTGGAACAAGACTTAGATACCACCTCAACCATCACTATCTATAACTATGAACTGGCAACTATGGACTAGTTCACTTACCTTGGGTTTCTAATCAATGATACGCTCTCACTAGACTCCGAATTAGGGCAATCGCATTGGCAGAACTGCTACCATATTTTCTCAAATATTACAACACGTGTCTGGGAAAACTCCAAACTTACAGCCAAAACCAAGGTCATGGTCTACAATGCATGTGTCGTCAGTACGCTTCTATATGACAGCAACACGTGGAAAACTTGTGCCAAGCAAGAGAAAAGGCTCAACACATTTCACCAACGGCGCTTGAGATCCATCCTTGCCATCTCATGGAGAGAAGGTGACAAATGCGGAAGTACATTCTCGCACCGGTCTTCCAAGTATGTACACCCTCCTTCGCGAACGAAGACTGAGATGGCTTTGTCATGTTCGTCGCATGGAAGACGGTGCATCCCTAAAGATATTCTATATGGACAGCTGGCGTGTGGATAAAAGAACAGAGGGCCGACTACAGCTGCGGTTCAAAGACGCATGTAAGCGGGACATGAAGGCTCTAGATATGGATCTGACATTTTGGAAAGACATAGTTGCAGACCGATCCAAATGGAAATGTAACCTGAAGAGCCACATTAGACTGGTCGAAAATAAGCTCATGGAACAAAGGGAAGTAAAGAGACAACGCCAAAGGAAAAGAAAACCAAAAACTGAACAGAGATTTGTTACTCCAAGGTCACATCAACCTATAGTTCGGACATGAATGAAATGGGGCTACTATTATCTATTTATCTATCTATCTATCTATCTATCTATCTATCTATCTATCTATCTATCTATCTATCTATTTATATATCTATCTATCTATCTATCTATTTATATATCTATCTATATATCTATCTATCTATATATCTATCTATCTATCTATCTATCTATCTATCTATCTATCTATCTATCTATATGAATATATATATGTATATATATATATATATATATATATACATATTTATATATATATATATATATATAATATAAATACATATATATATATATAATATATATATATATATATATGTATATATATATATATATATATATATATATATATATATATATATATATATATCTTCAATCCACTTGTGTCGTTTGTCATCGTGGAGTGGTATGAACTCCTTTGTTGCACTTTTTTGTTCCGGCCAATTGAAAATCCGCTGGTGACTTGCCAGTATATGTTACCAAGCGTATTTGTGGGAATGATGGTGGTTGAAGCGTAAATTAGAGCAAAGTAGACCTGCAGCTTGTCTGGCGCCGTCTATGTCGCTCCGCTAACCACATAACCAAGTCCTGTTGTTATGGCCACACAGTCCCGTTTTTGCGACATATTCTCTGTCAGACGAGAATTCCAAGAATAGTTTGGGTAGATTTTTATTTTGAATTTTGCCCAAGCAGCGGCCATTTAGCCTAATCTTTTCTATTTTCATCTACCTAGGGATTTTTAAACGTGCGCACCACTACACACGGATGTCTGATCTACTACTCAGAGATCATGAGACATTTTTTCTGGTCTCCGCCGTGATTTGAACCCGCGACCTCCAGCACCCGAGGCGAATACCCTACATAGAAATCACTGGGTCCCACATATCCTAAAAACATATCTTAGTATCAAGAAAAGCCTACCGAAAAACGTAGTAATTTTTACATTTCTTGTAGTCTGGTGAGAGAGTGGTCCTCTTAAGTTAGTTGGAGAACCCGCGAATTGCATTCTGACGAGCTGTTTACACATATCTCTGAGAAATTGTGAGAACCGGAGTCTAGTTAACAGAACAAGACTTCGTATAATTACTCTTTCACCCGTTTGATACCAGTGTTATTGACATATGTCACAACCGGGTGTGGGTTTTCCCACAGATGTGAATTGTTTCTGCTGTAGTCTTTCTGGCTTCACTTTGTGGGCCACGTAATTTGTAGTAAGTTCCTTTGTGTGGTCCAGTTGCGAAAAAAATACGGACCTAAATGACTTAAGAGCAGTACTCTGTCAACTATGCCAGCAGTCCAAACCCAGAAGAATAGTGATACAGTGGGTGCCATCCGGCTGTAACATTCAAACCAACGAGGAGGCAGACAGACTGACGAAAGAATGTGGAAGGTTTCCACAAACAGATTCAAGTGCGACCCACGAAGAGTCCAAAAGGTTTATTACGGCCAGATACATGGAGCAATTGGAAACGTAGTCGAGTTGTGAACACATCAGCAAAGAGCGATGCCGAATTCACTCGGTGCAGTGCAATGTTGAATATGTACCTCAAAATAAATGAGGATAAAACCACATGTACAATATTCTCGCTATCAATCAAACCCCAAAACACCAAATTAAGTCTAAACGGTAAATACCTTCAGCCAAACGACAACCCAAACTATCTGGGAGTCACATTTGATCGGCGCATGACATGGAAAAGTCAGATCGAGAGAAACCGAATGAGAGCCAGAGAAAGAATGGCAATCATAAGGAAACTTGCTGGCACAAGCTGGGGAGCAGACGAAAGCATACTAAAGAAACTGTACCCTGGAAGAGTGAGACCAGTTCTCGAGTATGGCATTGCGGCATGGACAACAGCAGCAAAGGCGAACTTCGATAAAGTTAGCAAACTCCAAAACCAAGCCATGAGAGTTATAACAGGAGGCATGAAGTCAACGCCAATTGTAGAACTTGAAAAGATTACAAAACTGCAATCCATGGCCGACAGAAGAGACTGCAGAACCCAGCTGCAATCAGAGAAACTCAGAAGACTGACTGACCATCCAATGCACCAGAGACTAAACAATTTCGGAAATGGGAAGCTAAAGCGAAGAAACTTTGCAGAAATAGCCAAAGCAAAGATGCACGAAGACCCTATGAACGTACTAACCACACCAAAGCCCATCCCTGCTGTACGAAAACCTACCTGGAGGCAGGATATATTTTCAGAGGTGGTAGAAAATATACCAGGTATTAGAAACAAAAACTGCCAGTCTGAAAAAGAAAGGAGAGATACTACCCTAAGCTTCATAACGAAAAGCTACCCAAGCATGGACTGGACTCATGCATACACCGACGGTTCCGTAACAAATACAACACAGAACGGAGGGGCAGGAGCATTCCTGAGACTACCAAATGGCAGAAAAACAACACTGTCATTCGCTACTGGAAAATACACATGCAATTTCAGAGCGGAGGCAGAGGCACTGAGGGCGGCAGTGGAAGAAATGGTGACAGGTGAAAGGAATGAAAGCCATATAGTCCTGCTTACAGATTCTCTGGCCGTAGTCAAAGCACTAAAAAGCCAGAAAAATACTGAACTTGATGAATTAAGAGCAGTACTCTGTCAACTATGCCAGCAGGCCGCACCAAAAAGAGTAGTGGTGCAGTGGGTTCCATCTCACTGCAACATCCAAGGCAACGAGGAGGCAGACAGACTGGCAAAAGAAGGTGCAAAACTACCACAACCCGATACTAGTATGACATACGAAGAGTCAAAACGGCTTATTAGAGCTAGATACATGACCAAATTGGAAACCGAACATACTGGTTACACAAAAAACGATGCCTATTACCAGTTGAACAGAAAAGAGCAGGTTGTGGCCTTCAGACTTCGCACTGGCCACAATAGACTCAGGTACCACCTATTCAACAAATTGAAGATAGGTGGCACCGACGAATGCCCGTGTGGTACCGGGAAAATGACCGCTGAGCATTTGCTGCAAAACTGCCCGACATTCGAGGATCAGAGAGAGCAGATGTGGCCATCACCAGTGGCAACACTAGACAAGCTCTATGGCAGTGTCGACAGCCTCAGGATGACGGCTGCTTTTTTCGAAAAAATAATGGTTACTGTCTGACTGCTTACGATGAAGAAGAAGAAGAATATGTACCGAAGCCTTGGTCGTCTACCCTATCTACAGCCCAACGAGGTTCCGAGTCTTCTACCTGTTGGCTCGGTAATGTTTCAACTGTGTATAACGGTTCCCATTGACCACGGTCATTTCCAACGGAACCGGAGACGAATTGTTCCACTGACATGCCCACCGAATAGCAGAGCGACAGGGATCCAGCCAACCTAACTATTATTTCATGATTAGAAGTCAAGAACACGGTCGAAGATGTGTTGTGCGGAGAGAGACCGTTTAAACACTACTATCCTGTGGAATTGAAGTTCAAGAATGAATTGAAAGGGGAGATCACAAGCAGTGTCATTTAAATTTGCTGTCGATTGTCTCCCCAGGTTACAGCGCTACGGTGGATGACGTGGCCCGATTACACTCTGACCTGTTCCAGAACTACAAACGTGTGATTCCTCCAGTCTACCAGCAGAATCATGCGGTCAGGGTTCGAGTCTCGTTGTTTCTGTTGATGATACATGACTTGGTGAGAGAAATCATTATTCTTCTTGGTAATATTATGTTCTTGTCTTCTAGTGTTGTTTTGTTTGATATTTGAACTCTGATGATCGGTTATGTGTTGGATGTTCAAACTCTGATGATCGGTTATGTGTTGGATGTTCAAACTCTGATGATCGGTTGTCAGTGTGTGAACTTTGAACTCTGATGATCAGTTGTCTGTGTTGGATGTTTGATCTATGTCGATGTATTGTCAGTGTGTGACCTTGAACGCCGATGAAGCTGTTGCCTATGTTTGATGTTTCAACGTTGATCAAGTTTATTTTGTGTTTTCTGTTGTCTGGTGTATGTGTTTTATATTTCCTGGTGTATGTGTTTTCTGTTGTATGTATGGTTTCTGGTGTATGTGTTTCTTTATTTTGATGTATGTGTTTTCTGTTGTCTAGTTTATGTGTTTTCTGTTGTCTGGTTTATGTGTTTTCTGCTGTCTGGTGTATGTATTGTCTGGTGTATGTTGTTTTCTATAGTCTGATGCATATGTTTTCTGTAGTCTGGTATGTATGTGTTCTGTAGTCTGGTGTATGTGTTTCGTGTAGTCTGGTATGTATGTATTTTCTGTAATCTGGTATGTATGTCTTTTCTGTAGTCTAGTTTGTATATGTTTTCTGTAGTCTGGGTATGTATGTGTTTTCTGTAGTCTGGTATGTATGTTTTTCGAGATTTCAAATATAAATGTCGTTACGATTGGTCTCACTGCCCCGTTTTAATCTAACACGACCACGTTAGATCCTTGATATAACAGTGTGGGCTAGTGGTTAAGTGACACGGCTCACAACCAGAAGGTGCTGGGTTCGGTCCCCATCACAGCACCGGCCGTTACCATGGGGAAGCAAACCCTTAGAAAATGCAGGAGGAAGCAGACCATTACAAAAAATAAATACTGAAGTCGGATGCATTGGGCCAACAGATGTAAAATAAAAACCACAGTGCAACGCAAAATAAAACAAAAAATACCCTAAAAACTAACATTGCATTTGCCTTTTTCACTGCTACCTGGACTTGCTCCCCCACCTTATGAAATACGGAACAACAGAGTGGATCATTCGCTTCATCAAGAAGGTAGTGAAAGGAAGAATTGATGACGGCATTGGCGATTAGAGAAATAAGGCGAACGCAAAAAAAAAACTCAAAAAATTTAATAAAATATCCTTGATTAGCTTTACCAAGCAACAGTGGCCACCAGAATGCTGCAAAGAGCTATCGGTGCCTTGACCTCATATGGACGAACATTAACACAGAAAAATGTAGCACTACGCATTTCACCCTCTACCAAAACATAAAGCTGGAGTTATCAAGATAAATGGAGACCTTCTCAGAGAAGATAAACAACACACCTTTCTTGGAGTTACATTTGATGATAGGTTGACATGGAGAGAACACGTCAATAAGGCAGCCAAAAAAGCCAGGAAGAAGTTTGCCATCCTGAAAAAAATATAGTGGAACCACATGGGGAGCTAGTGAAAAAATACTTAACAAAGTTTACCAACAAGGTGTACGGCCACATCTGGAATATGGGTCAGCAGCGTGGTGCTCTGCAGCAAACACTACACTAAAAGAGGTGGATAATATGCAAAATCAGGCACTTAGGGTCATTACAGGAGCAATGAAATCAACAGCTATAGTGGAGATGGAGAAAATGGGAAGGATACAAGCACTAAGAGAACGCAGAGACACAAAGGTATTAACACAGGCAGAAAAGTTCCTCTGCATACCGAGTCATCCAATGAAAGACAGATTTTAAAATTTAGCAATGGGTAGACTGAAAAGAAGTAGTTTTATGCATCAGGCGAAACGACTTCGCATGCAAATTATAGATCTACCTGAAGTTGACATCCTCCTAAAGTCTGTGCCAGAACAAACCCCTTGGAGAGAGGAGCATGGACTATCAGTATGCATTCAAACAAAAGTGAAAGGAATATTAGACAAGGATGAACAGAACAGTGTGCAACGTAGGATAGTGATCCTCAATTTCCTGGATGAAGAATACCTACAAGACCTCTGGATCAGAGTATACACAGATGGGTCAGCACAGAATGCAGTAAAGAATGGTGGAGCGGTAGTGTACATAGAATACCCAAACAACATTAGGGATAGAGTCACAGTAAAAATTGGAAAATTATGTCATACATATGATGCAGAAATATAGGCAATGAAGGTGGCAACTCAGAAACTGTTGAACACCAATGTCAGTTCACAACCTGTAGTATTTCTGACAGATGCACAATCAGCACTCCAAGCACTTAAATTTGAGAAACTGCCAGATCTACAGGCTCAACTGTCTGAACTGAGTTACCAGCGCAAGATTGTCATGCAGTGAATACCTTCTCATTGATGAGTACCAGGAAACGAGAGAGCAGATCGACTGGCAAAGGAGGGTGCTGCAGACGAGCAACCAGATGTGCCAGTTACAAACCAACAGAAGATAAGGATGATCAAATCAATCAGAAAACCACCAACAGTAACACCAGACGATTACCATAACATGAACAGACAAGAGCAAACTGTTGTGTTGCACTTTAGAACAGGACACAACCGACTCCGCAGCCACATGTACACAAAAATGAAGATTGGCAACTCAGCCACGTGTACATGCGGACAGGCGCCCCAGATCGCAAAACTGCCCCGAATATGATATACAGAGAAAATCTCTGGCCTATAGAAACAACACTTAAAGAGAAACTTTATGGACCTTTATGTGAACTACAAAAGACAGTGAAGTTTATACAAGAGACAACATTGCAGATATAGACAATATTTTAAAGCGAACGAAAGAAGAAGAAGCTTTACAGTGAGAGGCAATCACTTTAACAGCTCTACCACTTTAATACCCGTGACCGGTGTATGTTATTCTTTGTTTCAGGACATGAAGAATCAAGTTCTTACAACCAGTGGATGGCTAAACGTGGTATGTTTAAATGATCATGAATTCTTCTATCTCGTCCAGCTCGTTAGATAGCACTTGACTTTTCTTTATAGACAGTTGAATGGTTTGGATATAAGGCAAGGATGCCTCTTAATGTACCTGCTGAACGAACTTATATACCGACAACAGGGCTTTAGAACAAGAGGAAGACCAAGACAATTATGAAATAGTATTGTTAAAGAAATGCTATAGAAGCAGAGCGGTAGTTGGCCAGACGTAAGACCGAATGAAGGTGTTATAGGATGACAGAGATGATTCGTGTGTGTTTGTTTAGGGCCTATGATCCACCGAGGTTAAAAAGGCAAATTATTGGTTGATTTATTGATAAAAGCGCGATCAAGATGCTGAGCAGTACATGAGCTGTAGCGGTCAGCAACCCATAGCTGACTGCTTACGTTAGGGCCAGCGGCATAGAGCTGCCAAAACCCCTCTATATCTCCACGTGGTGATCCTGTATAACAGGCTGCAACAGAGCAGATTGGCTAAGGAGAAAAGATCGAAGAGGTCATGTTAATCCGGTACTCAAAAATGCATGATGAAGTCAGATGTTTTCGGACCGAAAGGTGCAAATATCACAGTCAATCTGTAAACTAAGACACAAAGCATTCCGTTCTTCGACTACATCTTGCTACTCGCAAAGCCCTTTTCAGAGCCTGTGAACGAACGACAAAGAAGAAGATTGATTGAAGCATGGATTGAAAATAATAAGGCCAACACTATGTGGCACATGAAAGGAGCTTGCACCTCTCTGTGAAGTCCACTGTTTGAAGATGCTAAATGAGGAGATGATAAGAAGAAGATTGATTGAAGCATGGATTGAAAAGGCCAACACTATGTGGCACATGAAAGGAGCTTGCACCTCTCTGTGAAGTCCACTGTTTGAAGATGCTAAATGAGGAGATGATAAGAAGAAGATTGATTGAAGCATGGATTGAAAAGGCCAACACTATGTGGCACATGAAAGGAGCTTGCACCTCTCTGTGAAGTCCACTGTTTGAAGATGCTAAATGAGGAGATGATAAGAAGAAGATTGATTGAAGCATGGATTGAAAAGGCCAACACTATGTGGCACATGAAAGGAGCTTGCACCTCTCTGTGAAGTCCACTGTTTGAAGATGCTAAATGAGGAGATGATAAGAAGGGTGATGATGACGATGATGATAATAGGACGTCCATCATGAAGCCAGTATCAGGGCTCTTATCACGGTACAGTTCATTTCACAAAAGATTGGAAGTAGCCCTTGCTGTCACTGTAACCCTTTGTTGGAGCAGACAAAATTGGATACAATGATTATTTGTTTGTCCTCCATACCGGCTCACTTTCATGTCTGTCTAAATATTGATTTGAGACAATGCGGGTAACGTCTGATCAGGCAAAACACACTGATCAGACAATCTCAGCCAGGTTCAGGAGAAATATACTGGCCAAGACCCTCTCCTGACCTCGTTGGTTGTCCTGGAAACGGGCTGTTGTCGAGGATAACAGTCCGGCTACCAAGTTTGACGTGATCCCCATAATAAGCGACAGGCAGATGAAACCAAGCATAGCACAACCGCTTGGAGGACCCTGGTCCACCTTCATCAGCACGCTCGAGATCTGAGGAAAACTATAACAATCCGTCACTTATAGCCCTTTTTAGGGCGCATAAAAGAGTAACCTACTCATTGTGAGCATTCGCAAACAACAACAATATTAATTTCATGCGGCGATAATGGAAGCAAAATATAAACCACAAACAGAACAATAAAGAGAAAAAGATGTCAAAATAAAACTACTACAGCCCGTCACATAACATCATGTTCAGTGCACACAACAGAGCAAACATAACATCATGGGCATTCAACAACAACAACTTCTATTTGTTTCTTCTTCTTCGATCAGCTAATGCTATGTTTCTAACCCGATGAGGTTCCCAAAGAAGACTGTGCAATTCAGATCTTCGTCGTCCCTACAACCACAACACAGCTTGTCGAGCATTGTGGTGCCCTTGGGCCAGACTGCCTTTTATTGGAATGTCAATTTAGGGCAGTCTTTCAGGATATTTTCTGGTGCGTGCGTGGATACTCAGCAATCGCACAAGGTAGTGTCTCTGAGTCTCATTCAATAGTCTGCAATGTCCCATTCTGAGCCTGAAGATCTCTGTTTTCTCATATATGCCAAGTTTGTCTATGCTGTCATTTTCTGTCGTGTATTCTTCATGCTAGTCTCTGCATTCCGTTCTCATGGACGCTATGCAACTACAACATAACATACCACTCGGTGTTTACGGCAATGTATGCAAGTGTGGTTTGTGGTATATATATATATCTGTGTGTGTGTGCGGGGGTGGGGGTGGGTGGGGTGGTTGGAGGGTGGGTGTGTGTGTATGTATGTATGTATGTATGTATGTATGTATGTATGTATTTATGTATATATGTATGTATATATATATATATATACATATCCCACCATCATCATCATGTTATGTCGTCATATATGTAGCAGCACAGTGCATCTCACGGTAACGAAACAATAAGGAAAGACGTGTAGTTTAATGGCAGCCGTCTTTAAATGATGACATGACGTTCTATAGTCGCCTCTTGCGACATGCAAAGAAGGACTCAGTAGTACTATACTGTGTATATGTGTGCGTGCGCACACGAGGTATGGCCGAAAAGTTGTGCACTTCTGTATGAAAGAAGCAAGGCATTTACCTGTATATTTCTGTGAACTTTAGTCCATCTCAGTGTATATACCCTGCACGACAACTCGGCACGTTTGGGACCGGAACCACGTCTCCAGTTCACTAATGATTAGTGAACTGGAGACGTGGTTCCGGTCCCAAACGTGCCTTGGTCGTCAGAAAAACCACGTCCACGAAGCGGATTCTTCATGTTTGGGAACAAGAAGAAGTCACTAGGTGCCAAGTCCGGTGAGTAGGGTGGATGGTTTCATGCCCATACGTTTTTCTGGCGTCTATGACATGATACTTGAACTAGAGACGTGGTAACAGGCGGAGCTCCACAAACAGTGCATCATGAAGGTGAAGAATAGATGCGACAAGTGTATCGCCCTGCACGGTGGATACAAAGAGAAGGATTTAAGTTCAAACCAATTTCCGGGCAAGTATCTTGATTCATTCATCCCAAAGTGCAAAACATTTCGACCATCCCTTGTATGTGTATTTGCTCGTTTTATTATATTTATGTTGTTGTTTAATTACCACAATGACTAAGTTTACTCTTTGGTGCGCTCTGAAAAGCGCCTTAAGTGGTGGGTTGTAGTAGCTTTCCTCACATCCCGAGCGTGCTGATGAAGGTGGATCGCGGTCCTCCAGATGGTTGATCTATGCTTGGCTTCATCTGCTCGCTCCTACAGGGATCACATCAGTTCCCATCTTGTAATCCAGGCTGCCTTGAAAACAGCGTGTTTCCAGGGATCACTACAAGGAAGAAAGATTGTGGTTTTGGTCAGTGTGTTGACCCTGACACGACATCCTGGCCAGTATGTTGTGCCTGACTAGACTAGCGCCTCAGCTCCTCTATTATATAAATAGTGTTAGTCTTAGTCTACCTGTACTTCTACAGCCACTGTGCAGGTCCCAGTTCTGGCGTGAGCTGGATGTAGCCGGGATGAGGATTTCCTGTTAAGCTGGTTAGGCTCGAGCAGCCTATTACTCCGCTGTGTTGGGACAGGTGCCGCAGAGGGTGATTAACCAATCTGCGTGTCCATCTTAAGACTCACACTAGAGAAAAGGACACCCGCAGCCTATGCTGCTCTTAACAAACCACCTAACCATCTAAAGCTCGCATGAAACACCCGGACCTTGTTTAGACCAGGGCCAAGTGACCTCATTTCAGACATCGTCAACCAACACCAAACAGAGTCAATTCCTGAAGGGAGACAAACTTGCAACAACGATTATTAATGGCGCCGCAAAAGGTCAAAATGAAAAGCCACAATGTAACCTGGACATTGATTATACTTTTCCAGATGAATATTTATGTTTTCGATTTTCTTCCTTAATTCGGGATTTCTGATATTGTCACTTGCGATTTATGTTTGTATTCATCAATTCTTCCTTTCACTACCTTCTTGATAAAGCGAATTATTCACTCTTTTGTTCCGTATTTCATAAGGTTGGGGAGCAAGTCCAGGTAGCAGTGAAAAAGGCAAATGCAATCTTAGGTTGTTTTGGGTTATTTTTTGGTTTTATTTTGCGTTCACCTTATTTCTTTAATCCCCAAAGCGGTGTGCGTTGCACTGTTGTTTTTATTTTGCGCCTATCGGCCAAGTGCATCCGACTTCAGCATGCATTTCATGTAAGGGTCAGTTTCCTCCTGCATTTTCTCAGGGATTGCTTCCCCGGGGTAACGGCCGGTGCTGTGATTGGGATCGAACCCAGCACCTTCGGATTGTGAGCCATGTCACTTAACCACTAGCCCGCGCCGTCCCCCAATGTTAGGAGTGATACAACGAAATATTAAACATAGGAGCAAGGAAGTGATAGTCAAACTGTATAAAGCATTAGTTGGACCTAGATTGGAGTACTGTGTACATGTGTGGAGTCCGTATCGTAGAGGAGATATAAACATGCTGGAAAGGATACAAAAAAGAGATACAAAGCTGATAGTGGGACAACGCTGATAGTGGGATTCCAGAATTATAGATATGAGGAAAGACTCAGAACAGCAGGTCTACAGAGTCTAGAAGAGAAGGATTCGAGATGGCAATACAGGTTTTATTAGATGATCAGAGGAAATGATGACTGTAGCAAATGTTTCAACGTACAGCCGACTACAAAAACAAGAGGGCACAGATGCAAATTAATTAAAGAAAGGCCCAGATTAAATGGTATGAAATATTTCTTATGATCAGAGAGTGGTGAATGCTTGGAATGCATTGCCACAAGAAATTGTTGAGGCAGTGTCAATTAATGCATTCAAGAATAGATTGGATGAACATAGTTCCTAGATCTAGTGAAGTAGAAGAAACTGGTTGTATACAGACTCTGCAGTGTTCTAAACCAGTATAAAGGCGTTCAGTTTACGTTTATCTATACGTTTATCATCATTATCAGGTTAGTCGGTATGGAGACCGGTGTTGTAGTCTAATCATGTCACACACCGTCATCCATTCTTGACAGATCTCTTCCGCTCATGCGGTCGCTGTGGTCGAGAGGTAAAGAACTCGTCTCTCAAAGCGATGAACGGAATCCGGAAGCAACCGAATCCCGCATGTTTCAATCGACCCCTGCTCACAAGCGAGGTGGAACCAGATTTCGTGTATCCTGAGTTAGCTCCAGTCGTCTTGACTTTTGTCTTGCCACTGGTCCAAGGTTGCTCGGGACCAGAGAGTGAGGCTAATGACCACCGCAGTCCCTTCCACACTATAATCCAAATGCAACCACAAGTTACATCATCATGACAAAACAGGCTGAACCTACCGCCATCATTGCTTGCGAGGGACAAACTAGCAAAAAAGTATACAGATCAATGGGCTTGTATGCTTGGGTGTTGTATTTGTTGCCTGGACGTTCTCTTCATCCTTTCTCCTGAACTTTGCTTTCAGGTATTTGCATGTCTCATATTGTGGCCAAGCCATCTGTCTTTTTATATTCTTTTCTTTAGTTGGCATTGTCCCTCTATATCTTGAAAAACTTGCTCGTTTGACCTTTTATTCTTTCAAGTTCACTCATTTCTTCTTCTTGGTCTTTTCATCCTCGTTATTTAGAGCAAGTTTCAGAGCCACACAGGGCTATAAGCCAGATGTGAGTGCTGAATATTGTTCAGCGCAGCTCATTATTGATGTTATGAGCCTTCTTCTCTCCTGAAATGCCATTTGTTGCTCTAGCCATCCTAGTTGTCATTTCAGCTTCACGACGGGAGAACTCCAGAAATTATTTGTCCCAAATATGTTAACCTCTGCGCTTGATCTATTATTAGTCACTCTATGCTAATATATATTATTTGTTTCGCTATTACTATAATTTTTTTTGTTTTTCTGGCATTAATCATCAGACATCATGAAAATAAACATAGAGAAACCCGAAGTTGCAAAAAAATAAATTGGAGCAGCAATATTGATACAAAGCCAACAAGTAAAACGGGGGATAATTGCACGTACCTGGGTAACATAATCTCAACAGACTGCAAAGGCGACACCGTCCGAAATCAAAAACGGATGTAATAAAGCAAGTCAAACCATTGGACAAATGTTTCCGATATTACTATGTAAACATGTGACAATGGATACAAAAGGAACGCTATTCAGCACGCTATTCCTACCCATATTTGCTATCAGTGCCAGAATTAGACATTAACAAACAAAAGTAACAGAAACATCGTAACAACAGAGATTAATTGTCAGCGCAGAATGCCAGGAGTAACAAGAATGGATAGAATCAGAAACGAAGATATTGGGAGACAAGTAGGAACAACACCAGTCCTAGACCTCGTCAAGAGACAGCAAACCAAATGGTTCGGTCACGTGACACGTCGAATACCAGATAGTATCCCTCAGAAAACAGTGTTGTCAGATACAATGGATACAAAGCAAAGACCCGACCAGGTAAAAGATGGATAGCAGAAATAAGAGAAGCAGTTAAGCTCCCCGTGTAAGAAGCTCAAACTAGAGCCCAGTTTATTAAACCTCTTCATAACCTGACTCGAATATGCACAATCAGAACAACAAGTGAAAAGAGAAGAAACTTCAGACCAAATGTCTTGGCTATATATTATACCCTATACAAAAGGCATATCAAACATATGACACCTAACTGAAGCCGCCCGCACTGGAATGAACAGTAGAGGACAAAAACGTCCACCAGGAGGACATCACTATAATTCTGAGGATAGCTTGAACAGATGGACAGGAAAAAGCCTTTTCAGATGAATCCATACAGACAAGAAATGGATATGGAAAAACCTGGCTGAAGGATTCATGAAAATAGTGGATGGATAGGGAAAAGCCATACTGAGCCATCAAGACAAGAAATGCACATGGCAAATTTTACTGGTGGAGCAAACCTGACTGATGGATTCATCAAAACAAGGGATGGGCATGAAAAACGTGACTGATTGAGCCACCAAGATAGACATGCAAAATATGACTGATGGGGCTATCAAGACGAGAGACATGGGTTCTGAGGAATCCCTTGCATTCCACTTTCTACGTGGACAAGACAACTGAACGGATAGTTTCATATTTTCATGATTTGTTTCAAAACATTCAAATCCAGCTCATCAACACCAACGTGGCAAAGTCTGCAAATAATGTATTGAGGAGCATTCTACTCTCGAGGAGTATTGTTGTTATCCATGTGGACTTGTATAGATTGGTGCGAGACGTTTCTTGGAACCGTTCTATGCGCAATCAATAAAGTGATTGCGCAATAACAAATTCTAATCTTGTTAAAGACCGTTCTCTGAAAGTCAATGACAAGCATGCAGAGGGTCCCTAATTGTATCAGGCTGTTGTGGGCTGTGTTGAAAGAAGGAACGACCAGACAGACACGATGATAGAATCTTGTGTGATCACTATGAAAGTGTCACTTGTATGTGAATTCATGTAAATTTGTCTGGCACATTCACCCAACAGGTAAACGGAGAAGAAATATAAACGGTGTATCCTTCCATACATGTTGTAGTGAAGTAAAGTAACCTATAGCATTACTGCCGTAGGGGTGTGAGGTGTTAGCGATCTTACATTTCGAAGGCTCGGCTATATGAGGACGGTACCATCTCCTCTCCCTCGCCGCTTTTACTTCCTGGACTGAACTGGTACCCATAAGGCTGGGTCGACCTCGGCCGTTGCGGTCTGGACAAAAATTTCTGCCTCAACTGGTGAATGAACCCAGGACCATTCATATGCGAAGCAGTTAACCATTTCGCTACGCGGCTCCCCATGTTGTAGAGATGTTGTAGAGGGCGTTTGAGATGGCACGATAGGATTACAGATGTAGAAGTTCTTTCGCGGGCTGGCATGACAAGCATTCACACAACTCTGTGCAAATCGCAGCTTAGCTGGACTGGTCATGCTGTCCGCATGTCAGACGAGCGGCTTCCAAAGGAAACATTCTATGGCGAGCCTGAGTCAGGCACGCGAGCTCGAGATGGTCAAATAAAACGTTACAAAGACATTCTGAAAGCCTCACTGAAGAGCTGCAACATTGACGCTGATGGTTGGGAGAACATTGCTACTGATCGTCTGCCTGGCGTAGTCAAATCTCATCTGGCACCCCACATATGGAGCAGACAAGAATTAGGAAGCTGCACGGAAACGAGCGACACGAAAGGCAAGAGAAGAGTTGCCTCCGCCTGACCGTCAGACAGTGTTTCTCTGCCCTCAGTGTGACAGACGCTTTCGGGATCGCATTGGTTTGATCAGCCATCTACGAACCCATTCTAGGATTGACATATTACAATGTGGACCTCTTCGGAAACGATGGACAAACAACATAGAGGGCGTCTAAAGAGGGTTGTGTATAAGGCTAGCCAACATATTATATCAAACGCAGTGATTTAGAATTAACTACTGCAAGAGTGCATCGAAGTGTTTTAACACAGGATTCGTGTAAGGGGACTAACTGCAGTGGTCGCCCTTATCTTTTAACTGGCGTGAGAGGGATATGAGGTAGACAAAACATGTATAAGTATGGTTCAGATACCGGGCTTAGACAAAAAGAAGATCAAAACGTATGTTACGACCTAATGGCTTTCATAATTGACAATAGATAACACAAATGTAATCTTACAAATCACAGAAGAAGAACAAGAATACATCAAAGAGAGATGTCAACAGAGAAGTAAGCAGTCTGAAAAGTAAGATCCCCCCCCCCCCATCTCTCCCTCCCCAATTCAAATAGCCAGATTTTACCTCCATCTTACTGCCGCAGACGGATGTGTCGGACCGAAAGGTACAAATATCGCAGTCACGCTGTAAACTAGTGACCCAACGTAAACCGTTCTCTGGACTTCATCCTGCTCCTTGCAAAGCCCTGTTCAGGACTTGGTAGCGGGAGATTGAGAACGAACTCAGAAGAAGAAGACCTCCATCTTTGGTGAACTGAGACGCTAGTCCGGTCAGGCACAACATACTGACCAGGACCACTTTCTCTTCCATGGTTACGGTCCCCTAAAGACCGTCTGTCTCTTGTCTTGATGAATCCATCAGTCAGGTTTTTCATGTGCCTGGAAACATGATGTCTTCAAGACAGTCGATGTAACTAGTTGTGAATCGACGTGATCCCCGTAGTAGTGAGCGTCGTGTAGATTAAGCCAAGCATAGCACAACCACCAGCAGGACCACTGTCCATTTTCATCAGCACGTTTAAGATGTGAGGAAAGCTACTACAACCTGCCACTTAACGCCCTTTTCAGGGCGCACAAAAGAGTCAACTTACTCAATATATACAACATCACCAATCTCCATCTTTCTCATGCTAGATCTAGGCGAGTTTCTGGTGTGCTACGTCACGATAGTTACATCAGAGAACACCGTTTTAGACAATTATCTCCCATTATCCATTAAAATATGCAGGAGTACCTCTTTACCGTATGTGTGGCATGTGCCCCTTTTGGACATCTAGAGGAGCTTATAAACTCCTCTCTGAATAATGCTTGCTGACGCATTACATGAGACACGGGCGATAGAACCCGAGGCCGGAATCTTGACCACGATGAAGGGGGGGTTGTTGTTGTTGTTGAATGCTCACAATCAATAAGATTTCTATTTTGTGCGCCCTAAAAAAGGCGTTTAGTAGCGGGTTTGTCGTAAATTTTATTATTTCCCGAGTGTGCTGATGAAAGTGGACCTGAATCCTTCAGGCGGCTGTGCTGTGATTGGCTTCATCTGCGTGGCGCTCACTACTACGGGGATCACGTCGACCACTCATCTCGTTATCCAGGCTTCCACGAAAACAGCCCGTTTCCAGGGAGGGCTACGAGGAAGCCGAGGTTAGGTTCTTGGTCAGCATATTTTGGCTGAACCTGACTAACATGTCTGATCAATATGGTTTGCCTGACCAGGCATAAGTCTCCATCCTCCTTGAAGGGGTTTAAAATCACTGTAAGGTCAAGGTATGCTTTTATATCGGCTGAACAGCCTGTAGCACTCCCTGGTCAAGAATGTCTAGACTCAAGCTCCATTCAAAAACGGTGTTCGGAAAAAAAAACAATAATTTTTTAACGGAGACACTCCCGACAGCCATTTTTTACTGCTGAATACGCCTTCCATATATACACGATATTTTGCCGGTTAAAGTATCGTATGTTCGATGACAAATGGCTTTTGAACAATTTTAATTTTGTATACGCCGTTTGGAGCAAGCCGACTTTTTGCGAAAGGGGAAGTAGGTTGTTGGGAAAGATCTTTATCGAGTAGATCTATTTATTTTGTTTGTTTAGATGAAAGAACTACGTTTGAATTGGAAACTAACAGTTGTGTAGATATTGTAAACACAGTATCGATACATTGTTATGGTTTTCTATCGGAGCGACTAGGCCTAGTGGCCGATAATTAATGTTTTCCGAGATTTTCACAAATTTTCATCTTCATCTTTTTGTATCTCAGAAACTAACAAACACACAACAAAAATAATAACACCCACAAGTTCTTTATTCAATTGTGTCTCTACACACAAGAAAATCATATTTATTGACAAACAAACAGTAAAGTTACAAATTTTGAAGATCGACTACCATAGCTATATGCAAATTTTTCGTAAAGGGAAATCTGGCGTGCTATAGGTTAAAAACCAATTTAAAAACGATGATGATTGTGAACATTAACAAACTATCCTGAGCATTCCACGGTGATGGCTGTGGCAAACGGCATGTATTCATCAGCCTAATTACCCCTCCCCGTATACAGCCCCCCCCCCCCCCCCCCCCCCCATCTCCCATTTTTCCAGTGATTTCTATTTTACAAAATGCGCCTCACAGAAAGATTGGAAGCAGTATAAAGTTCCAAACATATCTACAGAGGGTTGTGTGTAGGGCTAGGAACCACATTATGCCAATTGAAGAATCATTAGAATGCACGGAAGTGCTTTTATACACGCTTCACTGATTTCTGAGATCTTCACAGACCCCAAAAACGCAGGTACTAGCTGGGTATTGGACTGAACTAAGTCTGCTGAACTTGACATTTTACTGAACTAAGTATGCCCAACTTGACATTTTACTGAACTAAGTGTGTCCAACTTGACATTTCACTGAACCAAGTGTGTCCAACTTGATATTTCACTGAACTAAGTGTGTCCAACTTGACATTTCACTGAACTAAGTGTGTCTAACTTGACATTTCACTGAACTAAGTGTGTCCAACTTGATATTTCACTGAACTAAGTATGCCCAACTTGACATTTCACTGAACTAAGTGTGTCTAACTTGATATTTCACTGAAATAAGTGTGTCCAACTTGACATTTCACTGAACTAAGTCTGCCCAACTTGACATTTTACTGAACTAAGTGTGCCCAAATTGATATTTCACTGAACTAAGTGTGTCCAACTTGATATTTCACTGAACTGTGTGTGTCCAACTTGATATTTCACTAAACTAAGTGTGTCCAACTTGAAATTTCACTTAACTAAGTGTGACCAACTTGATATTTCACTGAACTAAGTGTGTCCAACTTGACATTTCACACAACTAAGTGTGTCCAACTTGACATTTCACTGAACTAAGTGTGTCTAACTTGATATTTCACTGAAATAAGTGTGTCCAACTTGACATTTCACTGAACTAAGTCTGCCCAACTTGACATTTTAC
This sequence comes from Ariolimax columbianus, assembly GCA_036924085.1. Lineage (NCBI taxonomy): Eukaryota > Metazoa > Mollusca > Gastropoda > Stylommatophora > Arionidae > Ariolimax > Ariolimax columbianus. The sequence continues at coordinate 34,854,223 of JAVGWX010000016.1, read as the reverse complement.
TGAACTAAGTGTGCCCAACTTGACATTTTACTGAACTAAGTGTGTCCAACTTGACATTTCACTGAACTCGGTGTGTCCAACTTGATATTTCACTAAACTAAGTGTGTCCAACTTGACATTTCACCGAACTAAGTGTGCCCAACTTGACATTTCACTGAATTAAGTGGGTCCAACTTGACATTGCACTAAATAAGTGTGTCCAACTTGACACTTCACTGAACTAAGTGTGCCCAACTTGATATTTCACTGAAGTAAGTGTGTCCAACTTAACATTGCACTAAATAAGTGTGTCCAACTTGACATTGCACTAAACTAAGTGTGTTCCACTGGACATTTCACTGAAGTAAGTGTGCCCAACTTGACATTGCACTAAGTAAGTGTGTCCAACTTGACATTGCACTAAACTAAGTGTGCCCAACTTGACATTTCACTAAACTAAGTGTGTCCAACTTCACATTTCACTGAACTAAGTGTGCCCAACTTGACATTTCACTGAACTACGTGTGCCCAACTTGACATTTCACTGAACTAAGTGTATCCAACTTGACATTTCACTAAACTAAGTGCGCCCAACTTGGCATTGCACTAAGTAAGTGTGTCCAACTTGACATTTCACTGAACTACGTGTGCCCAACTTGACATTTCACTGAACTAAGTGTGTCCAACTTGACATTGCACTAGGTAAGAGTGCCCAACTTGATATTTCACTGAACTAAGTGTGCCCAACTTGACATTGCACTAGGTAAGTGTGCCCAACTTGACATTTCACTGAACTAAGTGTGTCTAACTTGATATTTCACTGAAATAAGTGTGTCCAACTTGACATTTCACTGAACTAAGTCTGCCCAACTTGACATTTTACTGAACTAAGTGTGCCCAAATTGATATTTCACTGAACTAAGTGTGTCCAACTTGATATTTCACTGAACTGTGTGTGTCCAACTTGATATTTCACTAAACTAAGTGTGTCCAACTTGAAATTTCACTGAACTAAGTGTGACCAACTTGATATTTCACTGAACTAAGTGTGTCCAACTTGACATTTCACACAACTAAGTGTGTCCAACTTGACATTTCACTGAACTAAGTGTGTCTAACTTGATATTTCACTGAAATAAGTGTGTCCAACTTGACATTTCACTGAACTAAGTCTGCCCAACTTGACATTTTACTGAACTAAGTGTGCCCAACTTGACATTTTACTGAACTAAGTGTGTCCAACTTGACATTTCACTGAACTCGGTGTGTCCAACTTGACATTTCACTGATGTAAGTGTGCCCAACTTGACATTGCACTAAGTAAGTGTGTCCAACTTGACATTGCACTAAACTAAGTGTGCCCAACTTGACATTTCACTAAACTAAGTGTGTCCAACTTGACATTTCACTGAACTAAGTGTGTCCAACTTGACATTGGGCTAAATAAGTTTTTTCAACTTGACATTGCACAAAGTAAGTGTTCCAATTTGACATTTCACTGAACTAAGTGTGCCCAACTTGACATTTCACTGAACTAAGTGTCTCCAACTTGACATTTCACTGAACTAAGTGTGCCCAACTTGACATTTCACTGAACTAAGTGTGTCCAACTTGACATTTCACTGAACTAAGTGTGTCCAACTTGACATTTCACTGAACTAAGTTTGCCGAACTTGACATTTCACTGAACTAAGTGTGCCCAACTTGACATTTCACTGAACTAAGTGTGCCCAACTTGACATATCACTAAACTAAGTGTGTCCAACTTGACATTTCACTGAACTAAGTGTGCCCAACTTGACATTTCACTGAACTACGTGTGCCCAACTTGACATTTCACTGAACTAAGTGTATCTAACTTGACATTTCACTAAACTAAGTGCGCCCAACTTGGCATTGCACTAAGTAAGTGTGTCCAACTTGACATTTCACTGAACTACGTGTGCCCAACTTGACATTTCACTGAACTAAGTGTGCCCAACTTGACATTTCACTGAACTAAGTGTGCCCAACTTGACATTTCACTGAACTAAGTGTGCCCAACTTGACATTTCACTGAACTAAGTGTGCCCAACTTGACATTTCACTGAACTAAGTGTGCCCAACTTGACATTTCACTGAACTAAGTGTGCCCAACTTGACATTTCACTGAACTAAGTGTGCCCAACTTGACATTTCACTGAACTAAGTGTGCCCAACTTGACATTTCACTGAACTAAGTGTGCCCAACTTGCCATTTCACTGAACTAAGTGTGCCCAACTTGACATTTCACTGAACTAAGTGTGCCCAACTTGACATTTCACTGAACTAAGTGTGCCCAACTTGACATTTCACTGAACTAAGTGTGCCCAACTTGACATTTCACTGAACTAAGTGTGCCCAACTTGACATTTCACTGAACTAAGTGTGCCCAACTTGACATTTCACTGAACTAAGTGTGCCCAACTTGACATTTCACTGAACTAAGTGTGCCCAACTTGACATTTCACTGAACTAAGTGTGCCCAACTTGACATTTCACTGAACTAAGTGTGCCCAACTTGACATTTCACTGAACTAAGTGTGCCCAACTTGACATTTCACTGAACTAAGTGTGCCCAACTTGACATTTCACTGAACTAAGTGTGCCCAACTTGACATTTCACTGAACTAAGTGTGCCCAACTTGACATTTCACTGAACTAAGTGTGCCCAACTTGACATTTCACTGAACTAAGTGTGCCCAACTTGACATTGCACTAGGTAAGTGTGCCCAACTTGACATTGCACTAGGTAAGTGTGCCCAACTTGATATTTCACTGAACTAAGTGTGTCCAACTTGACATTTCACTACCATGAGTGTGTCCGATGTCCTGTTGCAAAAATGAAACAAAACAAAGTCAGAGGTAGTCCTTGCCAATCAGACGAGAACGGACAATATTTAATTTGATATTAACGATAACAGGATAACGGCTAATTAGTTGTTGTAATGAATAGATTTATCTGTTTCAATCATCCAGTGTTCTCTAAGAGCCATTCGTGGCACATGAACCACAAACCAGTGCTCTCCGGTTTTGTCATGTATGTTGTTAAAGTCAATAATGGAACTCTCTTTGGCGATTGTTCTGAAGAGTTTCTTACGTTCTGCCTATTTTCCTGCTGCCTGATGGTGACCATATAAATGTACTGTCGTTTTATTTGGTTATCTCAACTCCATGTTTTCTGTTGTGCTTTTTTAGCGTGTCCAGTCCCGATAAATATTTTGATAGTCGTAACGTCGGTACTCGGCTATTGCTGGTCCAGTTTAATGTTTAATATTTATTAATTTACTTTTTCGTTCCAATGTGAAGCATAGGCGGTCACTGCTGCTGACCCCTTTTGAAGGAAGCCTGTTTCTATACATTTGCAATAATTCATATTTTCGCTATAATATGAAGAGCGAAGATGTAGAGATGAATGAGCTGATTGCAGCCAGCGATTCATAGTTCGCTGCTTGCATCATGGTCAGTTTTTCACAACTGACCAAAACCCTATTCCGTCTTAAAGTGGCGACCCTAGAAACAGACTGAAGCCATGTAACCTGGTTTCGAAATTAGGGATCGAAAAAGGAAGGCAAACCCGGTCCCAACAGATGCCGTGCTGAAATCGGATGTGTGGGGTCGAAAGGAGCAGATATTTCAGACTCGCTATACATTTAACACATCTTCACACACGTCCTTTTCACGACGAACGCCAGAGAACAAGAAGAAAAAGAAGAAAAAAAAGAAGACGCTACAATATGAAGTATAGGATTTACCTGCAGCTTGCTGTCTTGCAGAAAGCCAGTATCGAAACTTTTAGAATGGCTTAGGATAAGAGCAACAGCTTAGTTTACATGATCATATTATCAGCCCCACAAACAACCCTCTTTAGTCGTCTTTTACTACATGCTCGGAAGGTGACATCATCATCATGTAGCATGTCCTTGGCAGAACGTCGCTCTCATCACAGCCATTCGATAAGAATCTCGATCAGCAGTCAGTCTACTCGCCTGTCCCATGTTCTTGTTTAAGGTGTTCTTGATGTCTTGTATCCATCTTGACCGTGGTCGACCTCTGCCTCGTCTTCCTAGAACAATGCTCTTCAGAATTTCTTTTCCCAGTCCGCCATGGCGCTTGATGTGGCCGAAAAACTTCAGTTTCCAATACATAACATGGTTAATAAGCCAGTTCTTTTTTACACTCAGATCTTGCAGGATGGCTTTATTTGTCATTTTATTTTCCCGAGGTATTTTGCGGATTCTTCTGTAGCATTTTGTTTCGAAAGCAGCTCAGCATTGCACTACACTGAGTGTACTCAACCCAACATTGCACTTCCTAAACGTGCCCAACTCAGCACTGCACTACCCTGAGTGTGCCCAACTTAGCGTTGCACCAATCTGAGTTGCCCAATTCAGCACTGAACTACGATAAATGTGTCCCATGTTCTGATACAAAGCTGAAACTCAGTGTAACCGACGAATGCGGGACTGTCTCGAACACCATACGTTGGTGTAGGTGGCAAATCCGCCAGGGCTTCTCGTAATTCTTATCTCAGCATTCAAACTTGCGCTCCGCCGGCAGCATCACGCCCAGATCTAGAGCACAAAGAGCTAATCGCTCAAGGAAGATGGTTAATAATAAAAACAATAATAATCGTATTATTACTAATAATAATAATATTACTATGTTCCTTGCGCGCCAAATACGGTGCATAAGGCGGAAACAAATATTCTCCAGTTGCAACGATGTGACACCACTGTTTTTAGATCTGGTATGGTGCTGAGGCCCATAGTTGAGCCCTCTCGGATGATTGTTCTTCTGAGTGTTTCCTTAGGTCTCCCTCTTTTCCGAACGCACGTTGGAGTAATATTAGTAACATTAATAATCATCATAAGATCCTTGTTATTAGAAAGAGTCTAGTCCGTTATAAACGATGATTATTTACTGCGAGAGCCACATACATTTTCTTTCTCGTTCAACTTGTTTCATGCAGTGGATTACGTTGTACTGTGTGTAGCGCCTAGCGGCTCAAAGCAGCGGGCTTAAGCACGAATTTATTCATAGGTTTGCTTACCAGAGGGGTACGACCATACTGCTTTATGAATCTGAACCCACGCTAGTTTGAGGTGTAGGGGTCCACTCCCTCACCCTGATCCAAGACTTACTACCTGTTAACAATCTTCATCTTTCAATCATAGTCCTGGAAGAAACTGCCACTTGAAGCTTGCTCACATTTTCTTTGGTGTCTCCGTTTGTCTCTAGAACTGGGACGACGAGTTCCTTCAGTGGAACAGCAGTGACTACGGAGGTGTAGAGGAGATCACCGTCAGTCAGAGTGCGGTCTGGCTGCCTGATATTCTGGTGGAAAACACGTAAGCAACTTCTACAGTGATTCAAGTTAAGATTATCGTTATGACAGTAATGTATCGTAGAATTTATTATCAGTCATGATAGTAGTGATGCTAGGACGTTTTGATCATGAAAATATGGGCGATAACACAATTTGATGAGGATATTAAGGGTGATAACACTATTTGAGCAGGATAGTATAGTAATATTATAGTTACCATTTTTAACAGGACAGTAATGGTAATAATACCATTTGATCATAATAGGAACGATTGGAACACTATATGAACACCGCAACACCGCACTACTGCGGGACATTACCGCCTTTCTACACGTCATGATTATCACCTTTCGGTCCAACACATCCGTCTTCAGCAAGCATTTTTGAGTACCGGGTTGCCCTCCCTCTTCGATCCTTTCTACTTAGCCAGTCTGCTCTGTTGCAGCTTGTTATCAAGGATTACCGCGTGGAGGTGTAGAAGGGTCTTGGCAGCTCTGGTTCGCTGACCCTGACGCTTGCAGTCAGCTATGGGTCACTGACCGCTGCTGCTCTGCGTCTTGATCCTATACAAATATCTAGTCAAGCTACAGGCGCCTTACTACACCTTAGAATAAAAAGAGGTTACAAATATTTCAAAATAGACTACACGAACACGCTCACAAATCTACACAACCCACACATTATCTCAAAAGCTAGAGAAGTCGCTTACTGAGTTTTCTTCTTCTTCTTCTTACGCTGTCAGACGTCAACTTGTAGAGTTTTATTGAACCTAACTCCCATAAACACAGGAAAACAACGCAAACCAAAATGTCAACTATGTCAGACGAGCGAAAAAGAAGCAGAATATCTACATATTCTACTCATGCAGTACAGGCATACCCACAAGACAAATTCTACAAGACGCAAGCGAGACACAAACAAGACAGAAGGTAGACATATATAAGGCAATAATGCTAAACACTATCCCAAACACGACATCAATCATCAATACAAATGCGCAGTCTGCTATCAGAATGCAGACATGGAGATGCAGAAATGAAGCCTCCTATCGCTTCACAACATACTCCCCAGACACTCTACTGCACATGTTCATGAGAAAGGCGTAGTCCAGCAGCGACATACAAATATAAATGTTGTACTGTGAAATATGTATGTTAAAATATGATTGATCATTTTCATTTTCAATATCAATTTCTCTTGCCAACTCAACCAGGAAAAATATGTTAATGTTGAAAAGATTGAATTAATGAATGTAAGCCTGTTTGAATCTTTTCATCTTTTTTTCTCCCAACAAACTGAAATCAAGTATAACACAGTTAGCAGAGCAGGAAAAGTATCAATTTCCCCCATTCCAACTGAGGGGTTTGTTTCCCTACTGAACTAAATCACCCAAACTCTCTCCCAGCGGTCAAATCTTATTTCCTCTCTTTTCAATTCACAAGTTTTATGGTGGGCCTGCCCTCCACTAGTCAGTTCCTAAGTCTTGACCAAAAGAATAATGGGCAGGAAATAGGCCGGGTTTTATGGCAGAGTGGACTGGCAGAAGCCTAGGGTAAAGAATGGTTCTCATGTAGACCATAGATTTTGGGGAAAAAATAAAATACATTTATATACAAATGTATGTTTGTATATATGTATATTTACATACACAAATATGTATGTACGCATGTTGCCTATGTGTATGTGTGCACACACACACACACACACACATATATGTACATGTGTGCATACATGTGTGTGTATGCGTATGTATGTATGGAGATATGTATGTACGCATGTTGCATATGTGTATGTGGGTACGTGAGTTTATGCATGTACATATACGTATATATATATATAATGATCCAAAACAGTAGAGAATGCCGCTAGACCACGGATTTGCCTGGAATTCACACTAGTCGACGACTTACACTTGTGTTCACAGAAACGTGGTGTTGTTTTCCGTCTGGACTTGTTATTTCGTTCTTTTTTTATGATTTCTTCCATCCGTTTATCCTGGTCTGGACGCCGGCTGAATGGCACTACGCTTATACCTGTGTCGTATTTCACATGTTAGTTCTGCCGGTTCACTTTCACGAATTTGGCGTGTGGGAATTTTAGATGCTACTATGATGAGCTGAATAAAGCTGGGGAGAGATTGGCATCACTTACACGCTGAGTGTTGTCCATACGACTTCTTGTGGTTATCGAAAAGGCACGACAAACTGCGTTAGATGCCATCCCACCTTTCTACCCTGCGGGTTACATGTTTACGGAAAGGTTTCGGTGGTAACCCTGAGACAAAATCTGCATCCTATGCTATCTCCAGTCGTCTCAATGAATGTCTTGCCACTGGCAAAAGGTAGCTTAGGCTCTGTGAGTGAGGTTGACAAAAGGCGCAGTTTCTTCCTCACTTTAATCCAAATCACCGCGCAAGTCACCCATTTCAGCGGACACAGCAAGAGATACGACTGTCCACACGGCTGAACAAAGAGAGTGGTCTTCATCACTTGTGATGAACAACTACGATATATATATATGTGTGTGTGTGTGTGTGTGTCTGTACATCTGTGTATCGGTATGTATGTATGGAGGTATGTATGTATGTATGTGTGTATGTGTGTGTGTATATATGTGTACATGGGTGTAAGTGTGTGTGTCCGTATGCACATATGTATAAATGTACGTGCGTGTATATGTATATACATATATATATATGGCTATATTTGTATGTATATGTGTGTGCGAATAGATATATGTATGTGTATAAATGAATAAGTATGTATTAGCAAGTGCACATGTGCATTCATTTATATGTCCATTCATTTATATGTCCATTCATTTATGCTTTCACAAATAAATTGATATCACCATTCGCCTCACAAAGTGTAACTCCCACCTCCTCATGTTTCATATCCTGGGATTTTTCACCTCACATCACATAATTTTTTTTTTTTTTAAACTGAGCAATACAAAATTTTCAAAACACAAAACAAAAAGAAGCGATCATAATTTGATAGGGATGATAAGGGCGAACACAATATTTGATTAAGATAGTAGTGGTGGTAACACCATTTCAGTAGAATAATATTGGTCGTAACATCATTTCAGTAGGATAGTAATGGTCGTAACACCATTTTAGTAGGGTAGTAATGGTCGTAACACCATTTCAGTAGGATAATAATGGTCGTAACACCATTTCAGTAGGATAATAATGGTCGTAACACCATTTCAGTAGGATAGTAATGGTCGTAACACCATTTCAGTAGAATAATAATCATCGTAACATCATTTCAGTAGAATAATAATGGCGGTAACATAATTTAATAATGATAGAGTACTATTTGTTAATGATAATAATGGCAATAACACTAATTGATCAGGATAATAATTGCGAGAACACTATTTGATCAGGATAATAATGGTGATAACACTATTTTAGGAGGATAGTAAAGGTGATAACACCATTT